>OX403617.1:90022857-90664352 GCA_948107695.1 Meliscaeva auricollis | reverse complement strand
TTTTTTTTATTTTATTTTATCAATAATATCCTTTTTTTTGGTCGAGAGAAAATTAATATTTTTTTAAAACACGGTTTGGGAAATTGTTATATCCTTGCTCTGCAACGAACCGTTCGCAACTGAATGAGACTTGCTATCGAACGAATAGTTTTATAGAAAACACCTCCTCCGGCAGGCGATTCTTTTGCTTCTGGCAGAAGAAGCACAGGCAGACAGTTTAGCTCGTTGTCGTTCACCGTTTTGTCTGCATTTTTCTTTTCATTGATGTTGGTTGAGGTTCGTTTCGGGTTTCTTCAGTTTCGGTGTTCGAATACAACCAAAACCAACAGCAAAATTATAATGCCATCGGCCAAATTTCTTATCTTCTTTTTCATTTACTCAATCAGATGGTTGTTAAAGAGAGTGCGCAATGTATATGAATAGAAACATTTAAATGTGTGTAGAGGGTAAAAGTTTGATTGGATCAGTTGAAAAGAGTTTGATTTCGCTCTTTTAAAGTCAAGTACAAGTACTCTCTTAAGATAAAACTAAATTAATTTATGCTTCTATTTGCAATCGAACATTCAACCATTAGAATAAAAATTGACTTGATTACGACGAGAATGAGTCATACAAACATTTCTCATTAATTTTTTTCTTATTTTTATTTATTTCCACTCACCTTGTTTGAGCTCGAGCCATACTATGCTCGATAAGCCTCTAGAAAAGAGGTTTTCTGCTTGGCTGTTGTGCCTGAAGGCATTTTTTTGTTGTTTTTATTTACGTATGATTTAGTTGATGAACATTGCATTGACCCATGTTTGAGTGGTGTTTTATTTAAGAGGGCGGGTAAAGGGAATGGGAAACATCTGTTTGGAAAAAGAAGATATATGAAAAAAAAATGATGAATGGAAAATGTGTGAGGTAAATTTGTTATTATTTTAATTAAGAGAAAATAATACACTTAGAAGATTTCTTACTCTTAAGTGGTTCAAATTTCATAATTTGAATTTGCATAATTTGTATTTGAGATTCTCTTTTGGTGATTTCATTTTTAATATTTTTAAGTGATTTTATAAAATAGGTAGGTGGAATTTTCCAATTTATTTAAAAAAAAATGGGCTTAAGCTATAGTAGATCAAACTTGATCAAACCAAACTTAGGGGCCGGTTTTAGCGGTCAGGAAAACGGATCAGGAAATTTTTGTAATGTATTTCGTACGGGGCCAACCCATAGAATCCGTCGCGTGCGTTACGTCGACGTTTTCAAATAAATTAATCAAACAATTCCATACTTAACCAAAAAAAAAAAACCAAATAGGTAGGCAGGTACCTATCGAATTTGTTGCTTACTGAACTTTTGGTATTGGCTTAAAATAATACCTGCAAGCTTCTGTTAATTATCATGGAAAAACCTCTATACATATGGTTTACGTTCTTTTGGATAATTTTATTCGGCTTTGACTTTTGATCAAAAAAAAACCTTATTCATCATTCCAGCAATATGCAATTCCAAATTAATGAGTCAAAATGTTGCGAAAATTTCCGAAATTCTTCTTATGCCTCTGACCACAATCGATATCAGCAGTACGTACATTAGGTAGGGTACTATGTTTTATCGTGATTAATGCAAAAATTAAAATAAAAAAATCATTCAAGTTTAGTCATAAAATAATAAATGAATGACGACGACGATGACTGTTAATTGAATGACAAGTTTACAAGCTTATTGGAGAAATGCACCGGTACAATGGGTTTCTATCGGAAGTACGGAACTGCATTCCGCGATATACCCGCATAACTAGGTACATAAATGTCCAAAGTCCGATCTAACAACAATAATAATAGTTCTCCTTTCCCCCTCTATAGTTCATACCAGAGTTTATTTAATACTCTAATCTACATAGGTATTATGAACCAACTCTGGATTATATACCACATTGAATTCTATAATTCGCTATTAAAGCTGTTGAGCATATTTCATATCAAACTCATACTTCATAGATTAAATAAAAGTTGGAAGAGATAAGTTTACAGAAAGAGACAGTTTACAGGTTTTCGAAGAATTGTTAAAGAGCATTTGTCCCAAAAAAGAGAAAACTAAATATAATGTAATAGAGGTAGTAAAATGACTCTTGAAAATGTCTCTTAAATTTATAATACAAAATACCTCTTTGGTCAATGAAAAAAAAATCACAGTAGGAAAAGATTATTTGGTTAACAAAACAAATAAAATAAGCGGCCCTCTCTTTAAAGGTCGAGGGGCTGGTCTGATGGCACGGGCAGCGATCATAAAACCATAAAAATAAACCTCAACCGAGGTTTGGTGTGATCTTCCAATCAGTGCAATGGGTTTTGAGTTTTTAAATTCTTTTTTTTTTTTTGTATACGTAGGTACCAGAAAACAGCTACCTACCTGAATTTGGTTTCGGGTTTAGGAAGGTAGGTATAACAAAAATGGTCGAAAAAAAGGTTGACTCTGACGATTGGGCAAGCTGCATTTTAGGGTTTTAGGCTTTTTATGTTTACTCACTTTTTTGTTGGTTTCATTTTAATTTTTTTTTTTTATTTTAAAACATGATAATGTTTTAGTTTATGCCCAACCCAATAACCGCAGATATTGCATTGCAATTGCAGTTCTGAACCTACCTAGGTACCTACTACAGGCATTTTTTTTACTTAGCAGCGAATAGGTGCAAAATTCATTAAACCATTTTGGTTATTACTGATTTTAAAATTATTATTTTTGTAGCATTATTGTGTTTTTTTGATTGGGCGCCATTTTCGATAGAATCAGAAATAGAATAAACATTAAAAATTAATCTAGAGGCCTTAAGCAAATAATTCCTTTGTTTCAATTTAAATTCTATTTTCTTTAGCTCAAATCTCTCTATTCTTGAAGTTCAATAGTATTTCAATTAATTGTATAATAAATCTCTAAGTTTCAAAGAGACTTATAGAAAAGCAAAAGCTAGTTTATCAGGTTTAAATACTCTTTTTTACTTTCCTTCGGAACAAACTTTAATTATCTTTTTATTTCTATTTTTGGCAATACAAACAATTCTTCCCGAAACTCCCAAAACTAAAAGCAAATAAAAAAAAAAAACAAACAAACGCAGTATAAATAAACTTTGAGTTGAAGTATACAAACTTCGAGTACACTTCATGACACCTTTGCGAGTTGCACTTCAGATCGAAACCCCTAATCCATTAATTGGTTAACGAACATTTTCAATTTCCTAAAAACTTTTCCGCCATCTCATTCCCATCTCTCCAATAATATGAATGGAGCTCTACGCTATAGTATATATTGAATATTTCTTTTCCATAAAAATAAAGGGTGGGTTGGGCCTGGGCAGCAGAAGAGAGCAGTCATGAACTATACTCAAAAACTTTTACCACGATGAAGAAACGTCCTCGTTCGTCGTTGTCCGTCGTTGCGATGTTGGAGGTTTCATTTTGAAAACAGTGTGTTTTCCATTAATGGAATGACTATGAAACTTTAGTCCATGGGTTTTTATGTTAGCTCTTTCCTTTTCTCTTTTTTCGATCAGTATATTTCACATATAGAAGGTACTTGCACTTCGAAATCGATTTCTCGCTGCCAAGGGCTATTATACCATCTAGTCTTCAATATACTCCACAACTTCTTAAAAAAAAAAGACAACACAAAATAATGACAGAGGTAGTTCTGACCGCATCCTATAATACCACTGACGTTGGATTATGTCAACTGATTTATTTACGAACCAACCCTTGTGTCTCTCACTCTATTAGTTAATATCATGGTTGTCGTATGTTGCAACTTGCAATACAACCCCCAAAACCTGGTGACTTTTATCACCACTAGAGGCAGAGGCCAATACCTGAGCATACATACATGCAAAATAATGCATTTTGGGGGCTTCGTAGTCGTTCCACTGTAAGTAACTGTAGACAGAGCATAACTTTTTTTAGTAATGCATTCAAATGCGTGACAGGTATTGAACAGTGCTGTCAAACTAGGAGTGACTTTTTAGTGTTCTTATTACACTCACCAGTTTCCAAATACTTTCTCGTATTATTTCTTATGCTTACAACATAAACGTGATATCTTATCACGTTTATGTTGATGACCAGATTTCTTGACCCCAAGGAATGCATTTATATTTTTGTTGCTGTGAGTGAATAGCGAAGGCAAGTTATTTCTGGTTTTTCATTGACAGTATGTTGTATTTAACAACCTTGTCTCGGGATGTCATTGTTGGGTTGACATCCTTGTCATGAGTCCATTCGGGTTGTTGTTGGCGGTATCTATGTCGAAAGTCATAGGTGTTTCTCATTTCCTTATAGTGTTTATACCACTGTGCATAAAGTTCTTAAACTTTGGAAATTTAAAACCTAACTGGTGAGCTATAGCTGATGATAGTAGTAGCGGCTTCTTTTACAAACAACAAAAATGAAGTAAATTGTTAAATTTGTTTTCGTAAACTGCGGTAGGGAGCGTATGATACAAAGTTGAACTGAGCGGCCTCCAATGTGGATGTCCTTGTATTCGAGAAGTCACGTAAATAGCCGTTCAAACCGTTTCTTCATTTAACTAAAGTTGGGTCTTTTTAATTTTGTGCAAACTCATATCTCTCACGACAGCACTGATCTCACATGCAATCAGTTTTGAAGTTATCGGTTATTATGACGAGTAAAAAAACAAAAAAAAAAAATAATAAGAAAATCCCATCACTAATAGAGGGAGAGTGTTAAGGCAGTAAGCACATGACAGTGTCACATTACGAGTTGCAAAACATCTAGGCAAAATGCAAAAGGAATAATTACCAGAAAACGGTGGTATGGCGGCAGGCCCTCCAGTGATGCAGCACATAGTGCAATGGAACAACCTTTGCACTCAACCAAAAGGATTAGTGTCGGTCTGGCTCTATATAGTATTGCTCATAATTCACGGTTCTCTTAGTGTCGAAGAGGAGCAGGGGCAGTTTGCAACGACAGCAATATTGTGTTGTGCAACTTCAAATTACCTACGGACTGCACTAAAACTGGAAATACGTCGTCGTTCAATACTCGGAGTCACCATAGGTGCATATTCAAAATCTCTCCCACCTTCATGTGTTTCCATTCAATCTGACTATTGTCACTCGTTTATCAAGGGATGAAGAAGATATATATCAATTTCACCTTACCCACCGAACGGTCACAGACAGTGGCCCAGACATATTGGTACAAAAGGGTTGCATTACCACTAATCAGACAATCCCTTGGCTACCGTGGGAATTCTCCCTGCTATAGGTACACCTATTTCTCTACTACACTACTCGTACACACCCTTTAGAAGCTTGTTTTTGTGGAAACATTTTGATTTCGATGAAAAAGGGTTGTTGTTTTTTTTTTTTTTGTCGATAGTTTGTGAATTCTCTGCAGATAAATACGTATTCTAATGACATTCAGGACCAGCGCTATTTATAAGTAGGCAAAGGCATGTTCTGGGCAATTCTAATTGAAGTCAACACCAAACGTAATTAGACCAGGTGTATGTTGTTGGTATACAAATAAAGGGCATATTCGTGGTCTCTCTTTTCTCTTTTCTAGGACGTTGGTTTTGGATTGGAATTTGTCTGTTTTTTTTTTTTTGTTTTTTTTTTTTGTGGCACAAATTGTGATTGTCGGTTTCGATCGCATGGCAGTGCCGCAAAGTAGTTATGCGTATCGTTTCTGAACGACAAACGTTCGTCGCTCCGCTCGTAGTGTTGTGCAATTATCCTTTGTTCTTTTGATTTGGGTCATTAGTGTAGTTGCGTTGTGGGTTTTTTGTTCTCTGGTTTTATCATTGTTGGTTTCTTTTTTTATTTGGTTCATGTGCTGCATTGATCATTTTCTAGATACCTAATTACTTGCTTTTTGATTTGAAGAAAATACAAAAAAAAACTAAATTATTGTCCTTTCACCCTTTGCTAGAGGACATAGTAGAACATGCAGTACAAGAGTATACCTAATTTATTGTCTTTTTAATAAGAAAATGTATAAAATAATTGGAACCCAATAGCGGTATTTACCATGAGAAAGAACTTTTAAAAAAGTTTATTTGGTATGTACCTACAAATATAATTTACTTCTGAAAAGTTTTCTAGTAAAATTTTGTAAGTTGACGCTAAGATTTAAAAATATTTCATCAATTTTGTATCTTAATTTGTTTATATAGGAAATATTAATAATAGTCCAATAACCTTGTCGTTTTGTAGGAAGGAGACCTTTCGTCAAATCCACTGGTTCTGATTTTTTGCTGAGTTGTTAAGGATGCTAAGTCGATGGTAAAAATACAAAAAAAACACCGATTTTTTCAGTAAATGGCATTCTTAGCTATGAAGGGCTAGTTTTTGACTGTAAAATATATTATGTTCTACCATTTTATCCTTGCAATTTTTGTTTGTAATTTCAGTCCAATATTATTTATAGCAATAAAAATTGTGTAACAGAAATTTGTAGATATTCTGAATGGTACCCATAACATTAATCAAACTATTAGAACGTGTTGATTAAGTCAAAAAGAGAAAAAAAATTAGGGGTGGTGTGCCTATATCCCTTCGTTCAGGCAGGAGGTACAATTTTCTAAAGAATAAAATTACTTCACATGTTAAAATAACTATTCAAAGACAACGGTAACACCTAGAAAAAATCCTTTATCTTATCTTAGAGCCAAAAACCTATTTTTGAATTTTATTTAAAAATTTAGTTATTTTAGTCGACATTTTTTGAACTTCAAATTCTGAATTTGCAAAAGTTATCGTTTTTTGAAATTTCCAACGCCAACGATGACGACGCGTCTTAAACACGATAACTGTTGATAGAATTGACACGATAACTTTTGATAGAATAGATAGATAGATAATTTGAAACTGTAACTAAACTTAGGTTAAGTTCGAAGTTCAGCCATTTTGAAAAGAACCTTCTTGTACTTTTCAAAAATTTCTAAACACCCCAAATTAATTTTACTATACTTACAATTATCGTATCGAATTGAAACTCTGAACTTTGATGTACTTCGAAATTCAGCCATTTTAAACAAAAACCCTGCAAAATGCAATTTTGGCATCGGCGTGCGTCGTCGACGATGAACAACAGCACACGCACATAAAAACGTCTGGAAAACGTGTTTATTTTAACGTTTCATGATGTTTCGTCATGAAATAGACTAATTCTGAAAACAAAATTTTTGTGCCAATCGCTATACTTATCCTTTACACTACGTGTACGGAAAAGTAAAATGATGCGAATATGGTAACAAGATTTCAATTTTATATAATTATGTCATCTCATTATAACACACAAAATCTAATTATGAAAGTACAACTCTCGAAAAAAAACTCAAAATGTTCTATAGAAGCTCGTTTTCTTCTTTCAAAACTAAAAACGATTCTCCTAACTAGGCTGTTTAACTAACGATTCTAAGAATCTTATAATAATTTGTTTCCCACTTATAAGCGTAAAATTTTTACTTGTATATCTGAAAGCTGGAACAAAATGAATTATTTTGACATTCCGTTATTTAGGTTTTAGCCGAATACATGTGAGACTTTCCACATAGTAATCTAGTCTCTTTAGCAGAATTTCACTGTTAAAAAGTATTATGAGCTAGAAAAACCATATATATGTACATTTTTACTCTACATAATTTAATACGTGCAACCTAGTTATGTAAATTAACTTTTCTGAATATGAATTTTTTTTCAACATACTATAACAATGACATGGCTTGTTCTTTCTTTTTACATATATGCCAGCAAAAAAACCTTAATTCAAATATATAAAGATTAAAAATAAAATATAAAACCTCATGTGGCTATCTTTTGACTAAGATCAACCACGTTCTAATTTAAAAAGTGTGCCACTCAACAAATCCTTATTTCACCATTGTACATCCTATGCACAAGAAAATACAAAAAAAATATAAAGATTTCCGTCTAAAAACAGTTTTTAGTAGCCACACTCCATACCTATAAGTCCTACATTAAACAAAAGCCAAGTTTTGATAACAATCATCTCATCTTGTTGGCAAATAATACCAACCATACACTTCACTACACAACACATCTACTCTACCATCTTATACGTTATATTAGGTCGTATAATCTCGTTTACCAAATTAAGTGATTGCCATCGACATTTATCGTGTCATCTGCCACTCTAGCACACACTTTGTACCCAGCTAGAACAATAATAATTGGCTCCGTCTTGAATTACCTTACCAATCTGCACACAAAACGTATCGTTCTTTTGTTATATTTACGTACATACGAGTCGAGTATATGCGATAATATACTAAAATGAAAAGAAAAATTTATAAAGCAATAACCAACGAATAAAAAGTACTCTGGCATCGACATGCAAAACTACGAGAGTGTATGCATAACCTCGAAAGTAAATAAAAATACAACAAGAAAAAACACTAGGAGGAAAAAAGGAACTCCATTACCAGGAAATCATTACAATCTACCTTCGTCCCTCCTTTGGCCATCATCAAAAAGCCAAAATGCCGGAACACATTTTGTCAGAGCTCAATATCTATCAGGAACAGGGTGTTTTATGGGAATAGAAGTATTTGAGCTCATAGATCCATGTGCTGAATATCTCGTATCGAGAAAAGTTGTCCAGAAACATTGTGAACTGAAAACCCAATTCATTCTGATGTTTCCAACTTATTTCGATGTGAGAGTTGTAGAACGTAGACACCGGTGAAGATATCTTACAACCTTTACTTCGTAACTTATAACGAGTATGCTGCTACGCTGTGTTTGCTTTGTTCGCCGGGCCGCATTCAAAATACTACTCCAGTTTGGTCAAGCTTTGAACAATTGTTTTGAATTTTGGATCTGGACTCAATGAAGATTACCTTCAACCTAATCGCTCAACCGGAGATGAGGTCATTGTCTGTTTATCGTACTCCTTGTACGGGATTTTAATTCTAGCATAATACCAGTTGTATTCCGCTCGTCCGTGTCTAGACGGTCTTCCAAACTGCAATCGTTTTGTCAGTATGTTAAATAAAAAACAATAATTTGCATTGGAGTAGTACCAATTTCAAAACTTCAAATTGCTCTCCTGCAAAACTAAGTATTTGTGACTTAGGCTAGTTCTGCATTGTAGTGACAAATTGTACTCCTCACCGGAAATTTTGGAATAACAAAATTGATTTCTAATCATGTTTAGCTTGTGAGAATTGGGTGAGAAAGTTTGGCAACTTGTTCTACAAAGCGATTTCATTTCCCTGCTTTTTGAGCTCCAGCAATAATGGATGCAACGTTTGTATCAGTTAAAACTTCGGCTTATGCCAGTGAATATCATCACACGCAGGTAATGGTTGACTTTTGTTTCAAATCACGTGCACATTAGTGGGAGAAATCCGGCTCAAAATATGAAAAAAACAATAAAGATATGGACAGAATTCTCTATATATAGTCAAGAAATATTAAATTTGAAACACCCTATAATTCAGCGAACAACGCAGAGCAGAAACACCTTCCCTTAACAAAAGGATGTAATTTGAGACGATCAACAAAGACGATGATGCATTAGCATCTACATCAGCATCAGCATCACATCGCACTCCAAGCTTCCTTAAAAATGTGTTCTTATGCTGCTGCTGCTGTTAGTTTTTAAGGATATATCACAAGAAAGGTGCACGCCATATCGCCGAGAAGTTAGTACCGAGATGTAGACAAATCAAGGGGCTGGATGTTAAACGATAACAATTCGTACGCTCGCTCGTGTCAAACCAAGGCCGAGATCGAACAAAAAAATACCTTTGCACCGAAAGATGACAAAGATACGGAGCCAGTGATTGCATATCCGGCATGTGCAAAAATTTCCACTTTCGTCATCTCCTTATCATCCGCCACTAGTTGTAGTGGCGGATCGTTGTCGTTTCTTGTTTTTCTTTTTATTGTTTGTATATCCTGACAAGGACTAAGAGAGAACGAGGCTCTCGAGGAGACCACCATTATGTTTGGCGTGTGTTCAGCGGATTTTGTTCCTTCCAACTACATATATCTGGCAGATACAATCTTTGCAAATCAAGTTGGATTTTTTTTTTTGTTTTTCTTTTTCGGTTGATTTTTTGCTCTGATTTTTCTTTCTGAAATAAGGGGTGAGTTGAATAAACAGCTTGCGTGGTCCTTTTTTTATATGATTTTGTTGGCTTCTGTGGAACGTGTTCTTTGAAGGAATATTATTCGTATTTATTGTGCAAACACAACGCGATGGGATAATTATAACTTTGGGGAACGTAAATTTGTAGTTTGTGTCAAAAGATCTATGGTTAATGAGATTGAATGTAAGAATAAAAAAAAATTAAAAAATATACATCATCTGTGGAGAGAAGAAGGTGTGGCGCATATAGCATATGGTTTTGAATCAATTGACATTTTTTTTGTATGTGAGTTGCAAATATGAAAGGTGCATCTTGCATTTTAAATGAGGCTGAGGGGCGTTTGTGATATTTGAGAACAAGCCATGTGTGATATTTGGTTTGCATTAAAATGTTTTATTTTTTTTTTAGTGAGACTGTAGAGGAAGAGATGTGCTTTATTAAGGCTTCAGGAGTTTTTCCAAAATTATATGTTGGCATGGTAGGTACAGAGAAATCAAAGCAGGTCAGGTTCTGTAAGGATTGCAGTATTATTCATTAGAGATGTCCTTTAATTTTGTTTATCCGATCAAAAGAAATTATTTTCAGAAATATCAAACAAATTAACTTGTTTCATTTGGCCCATCAAGGCGAAAAGAAATGTGTGTCCTACTCATGTTCTTAAGCTAGATTTTAACCCTATGTATTTGTAGCGGAATGTGGTCTAAAATGGCCTACAAAAACTCTACAAATAAATGCATTTTGGAAAAGGCATGAAAAATGCATAAAAATATGAAGTATTTCTTATTAATTTACTGAAATTAGTTCATAAACTATTTCAGTTTTTTTGGTATTAAAAGTTAGATAAAAATACAGTACAGGGGCAAAATGGCCTCCTTAGCACTTGGGTAAAATGGCATATGGTCCATTTTGTACTTACCTAGTTTCTTTAAAGGGAAAATTATTGGAAAACATAAACGGTTTACTGATAGGCAGTCCTGGGGAAATGAATCATTATCAAAAGGTCTAAATGTCGTGCCAAAACGGAAATGGAAACTCAGAACATTTTGAGTTTCACGAACCACCCTACCAAACAAAACTAAAATTTTAAATAGATTACAGAAGGGTCTGTGGCTATTAAAGACCACCCTTTCCAAGAAAAATGAAAAAAGGAACTCTGGACGAGTTTTTCGGGATTCGGAAACTTGCTTACCAGGTGACTGACTAGCATACCAGTTTTTTTTTTAAACTTGTAAAGCTAAAAAGTGAAATATAATTTTTTACCGAGTTATGGGACATTTAGGCCACTCTCTCCTACCTATCGTAAAAAAGTAATACATTTTCGGAACCGTCTGCCGTGGGTTTGGTCCCACATAAAATGTCTACTGTTGGTATATATGTTATCCGTGAGTTTGTGGAGTTGGTTATCAATAAATTTTAAGTTGTTACCCTCACTAAATCGATTTTCAGAAAAATTGTACTTTTGATGCACTTTTTCTCAACAACCAACGCCCCCAATTAATACAGGCAGTCTAAGGTATTCGTCATCATCATAACCAGGAATACTTGTATCATTATTTTGGATCGGTAACCTCTCACGCAAAAAATCTGCTCTCGGTCTATTTCTTCTACGGATCTTGTACTAATATATTTATCTTTCCTTAAAGTAATAAGTTTCAAGCAGTGTATGAACGTATGTTCATTTTGTTAATGAAAAGGATCAAGCTAAAAGTTAAAATCCAAAAGGCCTTAAAGTGTTATTAAAAATATAAGTGATTTCTGTTCTATTTCAATAAAACCATTTCTATGTAATAGAAATTCTGTTGAGTGTTTCTATCGTTTTCAAAATGTTATTTTCAAGTCTTTCAGGTTTGACAGAGCAAAGCAACTATACTAACATGGATGAAAGGATTTATCGTTAGAAAAAAAAACATACATAAATCTTAATTCCTCTAGTTTGAAAAGGCCCTCAATAACTAAAGTTGCTATTTTTGCATCATTTGTTAGCCTAAATAGAAGTTAAACTAAAGTATTTCGATTCTGTTTGACTCAATAATCCGTAAGGATTATTTCATATATGCCCCTATTTTGGTTTTGAATAGCAAAAACAGAAAACGAACGATGGAACAAAAACACATCGTTAAAATCTGTATTGAAAGATAGAAGATTTGTATTCGATTTATCTAACACAAACAAAAATGGCATCAAAAGGAATCAGATATCGAATTCGCATTTATTTTTCTTTGAAAGGATAAACGAGGAGATTTTGCTATCAATTTGATTGAACCTTATCATATTAACAGACACGGAGAGTATAGTGATGAGATGGAATGTTATGTTGGTTGTTGCCTTTCATAGACAATTATGTGGGTCGAGAGGCTAAAATATATATGTGTATGTACATATTTGTGTGGCTGTGCACCTAAGTTGAAATAATGCTCTCAATCGTTTTTTGAGGGCACCGGTTATCAATCGAGTAGCAACTGTTATCCTTGAAGGTTTTCACATTTTGTTTTTTTTTTTTTGTTCTTATAAAATATTCTAAGGGAGAAACTGCTATAAGTACAACATGTTTGTAGCAGGATTCAAAAATGCATCGTGTTTAAGTGGAATAAGGGTCGTTGACAACACAGACACACACACAGACACAAATCACAGAGCCACAACAACAAAAATTGTAAATAAAGTTGTTATATAGAAAAAAAAAAAATAAAACAAGAAAACACCATAATAGCACGAGGGATATAAATAAAGAAATGAACTTAGCGGATAATTTTGTTGCATTAACCTCCTGCACCACGTCAACTTGTTCCGGTGTCAGATTACATCCACAGCACTACCACACTGTGCGCGCATGCAGGCGAACGTACGTGCCAGCACTTCGAGGGCCTATTATACGTGCTCGAATACAATTAAGTATTAGAATGTATAAGAAGTTTTTTTTTTACGTTGTTGTTGTATAAAAGAGATAGAGAACGTATTTTTGGATTAAATGGTTTATGATTGCATTGATAGTGCAGCAAAAATTTATAATCTGACCCAGCATTTTGTAATAACCTCGCCCTCGCTATGTTTTTAAATTTGATTAGAGGAGATAATAAATCTGATTTTTTTTGCGTATACCTACCAACCAAAAATGCATGTTTTGAATTTAAATTTTAATTTTAATTAAACATATTTATATAAATCTCGGTTTGAATTAGTTGAATTTGTTGAATTTTAGAAGGTTTATTTTTTTGAGTTAAATGTAATTTAGATCGGATTTTGTATAAAAGCTTAAATTTTTTTTCATCAATGCTTATTATAAGTCTTTGTGAATTTAATAAATACATTTTATGTTTAGTATTAATATGAAAGTTTCAATTGACATGGATTATGTCACAGAGCTTATCATTAAACACATATTTGGATATTTAGAAAGAAGGTTCCCATTTTTACTTTTAAAGTTTGTAAAAAAAATTGTCAATTTAGCCATTGGGGCCAAATTTAAAAACTGAACTCTGCGAACTCATAGGGGTTTACTTCAGCTACTTTAAGATTACGATCAAAAATAATTGTTGATTAAGAGCAATATCCCTGATGCTTGAGCGAGAAAAACTGGTAAGCCCCCGGCTTATAACTTTATTTTCATTGTAACGGGTGTGACACTTTTTTCATGTTTTCTCTCCTATCTTTTGTACTTTTCATTCAACACTTTAACACTAGTTTTCAATATTAAATGTTTTGCAACTATTGTGCTGTCTTAGAATAACTTTGAACTTCTAATGTCACACCCGTTGCATCATATTATACATTCTCAGGCAATAGGTATTAGTTATTATTGTACTACATTCAATACAAACAATTTAAAAAGTAAATATTTTAGGCGTTAGCGTATAAATACTTTATAGAATGACAGTACAAAAGATAAGAACGAAAATGTGTCACGCCCGTTACAATGGAAATACCCATGTGCAAAACTAAATCAAAAAAGCATTCCGCGATTTGGAAAGTATTTTCTTTTTTCTTTTAGCAGTAATTTCCTTATGGAAATATTTCATGGAGCCCATTGCCGTTTTCACCAAAGACCTATAGAATCGAACAAATATACTCAATATCGTTAATAAATTCAATAGGCTGAATGCTAAAAGCTGCAGCATCATCTTTTAGGAAAAATTTAGATTCAAACTCGAAGAAAGCAACAAATTCTTTATAAGTTCCTTTAATTACTTTAAAGACGAGTCTACTTTCCCTTTCATAGGCGTGAGGAATAATTTTCTAAGAGAACGACTTAAATGATTTTTCAAAAATGACTCGTTTGATTAATCATAAATCTCGCTTCCGTAAGAGATACATATGTGGGGTGGTATCTCTGCTCATGTTGACAACATTTTGTTCATGTTGATAACATAAATATTTGGTCACAAACAAATTTAAACTTTGAACTCCATAAGCAATGGTCGATATATAACAGAACCTTATAGACTGGCACGCTATTTCTGCACTGATATTCCATCTTGGCCATGAACTGTGAGTTCATAAATTATACATATAATTATTAACAATGACTTTAAAAGGTTACCTATGCGCTATACCTCCTTTAATGTGTCATTTTAATAAATGACTAAAGCAAGATTACTAAATCAACAAAGGACACAATTTAGAATCATATTTTTGGAATAAATCATTTCTATCCCCCTTCTAGAGGAATGAAGTCAACAAAATCTCTCCATATCATGTGCTCTGCGGTCCCCATAGCGTACCTATACTTTCTGCGTCAGTGATGCCTAATACCCACCTCTGTCCCAGAACCGTAGCCATTATACCTTTACTCTGGGGATTTAATCCACAAATAACAACACTGTTCCTGTTGGCTGTTCCCCCTCACAACAACAACAAAAAATTAAATTACAACCAAAACCCGGTAATAAAACGGTTCACTTACCACCACATAATGCCCGAATAATTTCTTCCTCTCTCACTGTACCCATTTTCAATGTAGGTACAAGGATATCCCCTAATCACAATTCATACATACACAAATAAGAATAACCCTTTAATCCCGTATTTTCCCTTTTTATTTTTCAACCTCGACGACGACGACGACAGATTAAAGCGAATTACACGCCACAAAAGTCAGAGCGCACACGTTACATCTAAAGATCTGTATATTGTCCGTGTAGCGTGTTGCTTTTAAAAATTCAATCCGCAAAAAAGGGACAGTTTTTTTTTTTTTGGGGATCCCAAAATCCTGCATCTCTGGGTCGTTGGTTTTTTAACAACTTAGACACTGGGATTTCCTTTCTTGACTTTTGTTTTCAATCCTCAAATTCACAGAACAAAAAAAAAAAATAAAAAGCAAAATTGACAAAAAATAAAAGAAATCTTTTCGCGTGTCCGGAATGGTGGTAGCCTGGTAGCGGACGACACGGGAACCGCAATTCCCCACCATGGCTTGGCTATAAGGTCTATCACAAAAGTATCTACGTGCATTCCATGAAAATGTAAAACTCTGGAAAACGTACAAAGAGTATCTCAAGCGTAGAAAAGTCTAGAATTTATGTGTGTGTATAAGCTTACCTCTCTGTTACAGGTTAGTTCCAGTGGCAGGCTCCGATTTCGACTTGGAATTCCAAATCCAAAGCAGGAGCAGGAAGGCAGCAGCTCCTGAAACCAGGGAGCATTCATATGTAAATTTTGAATGAATTGAATAATTTAAGCGAATACGTTGTTTCGCTTTTTTAGAATAAATTCCCAAATAAGTGAACCAAAGAGTTGAGGGTGGATGAGATGTACCTATATGAATCAGGTTTGGGGGTGCCAGGCCATATCGCAAGCTAGCCTAAGCCATACCAGTGCGAATGCGAGTGCCGAGGGGGAATAAATCCTATTTCAGGGCTGTTGAGTGCTTATACAAGTTGATCTGCGAAGTTTTTGATATAAAACTTTTGTCTAATATTTAGTTTCGTATACCTTCACTATACATGGGTACCCATTTGGCATGCATATACATATATCCAAGTTTAAAATTGTTTTTCAAATATTTTACAAAACTCTTGTATACTCGGTACTGTGTTGGATTCGAAATGTATGGATGGATATAAAAGATTCAAGGAAAATTAAGCTCAAAGTGCAGGTGTTCTTCTTAAAATATTTTCCTTTTCTCCATTTTTGGTGTAACTTTGTGTAATACGTTTTGTTTCTCTCTTTTTATATGAATCACATATACTTGTACCTCTGTGTTTGTACTTTTCTTTACTTTAATTGAAAGTTGTGAATTTCGTTTGTTCTTGATTTTATTTCTATGAGACTGTGTAGATAAGACACACAGTATGTGTACTTACATACATGGAGAAGTTGTGAATTCATTGCAGGAATTAATACATTTTATATTCATGAATTTTCGAAATAAATTTTAAGAAAAACGACAGCTAAAAGTTTTGAATAAATTATGGCTTTGTAATGAAAGTCTCAATAGTTGCACACTTTGTTTTATTTTTGTCTTTGTAGGATGTGCACTTTGTTGTGCAGAGATAATTATTTCGGACTTAAATTATATGTTGGTACATTTAAATGACGTTTTGAAAGAATTTCGTTTAAACAGTCCTTGGGGTATATTTTACCATTAGCTAGTGCTGTTTTCAATTTTTTCCAAACATGCATTTCATTTGCACTTGTCAATAAATACTGGTCGCTTATTTACCCAAAGAGTCAAACTCAAATCGGCATCACGGTAGCCGCTTCTGGGCAATTCCATATGTGACCTACACTACATTTGACATGACCAGCGTTCTGTTTGTTCTTATGTTACGAATACTGCCATGTTTACAATTTCACCATAAGTAGTATTATATATAAAAATTTTCAATTATCCACTTGTTGTAAAGATGCGTTCTTGCATTGTTGTAAAGTATGATACATATATTTAATGAAAAGTAAATGTGAGCTACACTACATGCAAAATTAAGTCAGTTGCGAAGGTGTTTTTAACTTAGAAAACCTTCCTCTTTGCAGGGCTTATAATTTAGAATTGTATCTGCAGCTAAAGTACATGAAATAGACTAATGGAAGATGGTAAAATAAAACAATTTTATTTTTACACTACCGTTACTTTCGATTTTAGTATCATGCTGTTATTTCAAAGAAAACCTAAAAACGAAAACTACAGAATGTAAGAACGTCATTTGACAAAACAAAAAGTATCAATTGATATGCTTTAAGTTTTATGTGCATAATAAGGCAAATATATGGGGAGTTCTAAAAAGAAGATCCAAGAACAAAACAAGCGTTAGAACGCTCCGATTCCTTTAATAGAAGAAACTATTACTTAAGCGTTTGCTTGAAAAAGCTTTAATGGAAAAGCTGTTGCAAAAGGGACCACGACTCTGGTGACTGACACCATCTATGACAGACAATCTGACTTTATCAAGTGTATAGGAAGTTTTCCATCAAGATTGAGATAAATCAATCGATGCTGAAAGTTTTATTAAACGTCGATGTTAATTTCAGTTTTTTCTTCAAATTCTACAAATAAATTAAACTATTTTAGTTTATCTGTCTGGATTTACTTTCTATTTGCTAATGTTTTACCCATATCCAAGAAAAAGGCACAAAAAACCCATTACATGCCGGGACTGAATATGTTTTATAGCGACCGGCACTTCTACGTGAGTTACACTACAACAATGTTTTTTGCAAAAAAAATTCAAAATACTAACTCTGTAAAATAAATTAAAATCCTCCTTGAAATTTACTTTTTTTTGATGCTCTCGAAGTCATTTTTAAAACGACTTTATTGAAATTAGTAAAACAAAAAATTGTGTTGCTATTGTGAATACTTAAGGTATAACAGTATTGCTACCATACTTAAGTACTTTTACACCCAAAAACAATAATTTGATTTTTTTCTTTCAATTTTCCTAGACTTTTACGTGGAATTGCCCTTCTAATAACGATATAGGAGAAGTACCCCAGCAATACAATAACATCTGTCGGGAGCCTTTAAGGTTTCTTTTCAACTCGTTTTAGTTCGATCGAAAGAATATCATCGACATACTATCGCAAACTCCTTAAACTTGGTAGAAATCGTTAAGCTTTTCGGTAAAACGTGGAATGTAGAAAATTTAAAGTTCAACAAACATAAACCGCTCACAAATAAAATGTTTTCCAAAACTACAAAAATCACCTCGTCAAACGCACCATTAAGTATAAATCGCTGGATTCACTACTGACATCCCTTCGATGGCATACAAAATATCGTCGCCGATACCTTTTTCGAAATCGTCTGCTGAACTGATCGATTTTAACAATCAACAATTTTTGAAAAATTACTAACATTCCACAAAAAACAATCATTCCAATTAGACATAATTCAGTAAAACGGTCGTCTTTTAAAATGTTTGTAATTTTTCACTATAAGAACCACCATGATTCACCGGAAGTTCAGGATCATTTCGCTTCTACCGACCGACACATTAGAAGTTGCATACTCCTCTTGTCAACCAGACAGAACATGGTATCTGGTGAGTGCATCCTGAGGATTTAACATGACAGCGCACGGGCGGTCGTAAATCATGACATTCCTTAAATAATCACCTACATGTGTAAACATGTCAGCGTAGTTCACGCAGCAGGCAGCATCAGTGCAAGAAGTCATGCTCCATCACATTATAGTTTAGATAGTTACAGAGGTGAAATGCCCTGCCCATCTCCCATGAGACCAATTAGCTTCGAAAACACAATAAAAATTAAAACTGAGCCTTTTACAAATGTCATGCGGGCAGATGCTTCCATTTCAACTAATAATAATAATAAAATCATGAGTATAGAAAAGGTTAAAGTACCCCAAAAACCCATACAAATTGAATCTATTCCAAATCAGCATCCCTAACCGACATACATTTATTCAAAACATTGCCCTTTGGCATAATTTATTGGGCAAAAAGTAATCTGCCAGCCTGATATGGCATTATTATTAGCAAAAGAAATGAATATTGCCTAAGAGTTAAATGTTTGGCAATTAATCAACACACAACAAATAAAATTATTGAGAATCCCAAAAATGGAAATCTCACAAACCAACGCACGTCCGTATATCCGTATCCGTATCCCACAAAACATCCCGCACATGATAGGACACAGGGCCAACAATCGACCAGCTCAATAAGTCCAGAGAGTATATCCAGGGGAGAGGGTAACCTGCTGAGCCAGGAAGTATATAGGGATTCATATTGAATTGTACATGAAATTTCTGCAGATGCCCATATATCAAAAGGATCGGGATCGAAGGAAGATGAATAAATGTGCCAAAGTACGTGCCCGCAACACAAGCCGATGGATACAGCTGATGATAATATTACAATGACACGCATCTCTGAGGAAAACCCAGCTACGAGCATTAACAATGCACATTCTTAATCCTTTGTGGCATATTATTGTGAATGTAATTCGAACATTTTCCGACCGAATTAAATCGTTGTCCTGTCAAATGTACACGTATCCTGTGGGACAAGTGAAAGTACGCATTGCACCGAATACAACAGTCTATATAACAGTCACAGGAACAAAGGGATCCCTTGGATATCTAGAGAATTAATTTAATGACACGTGCGTTTAGTATAATGTTGCAAGCAAGAAATCCGATAAATAGGCTCATCAAATGTTTTTCTTCATCTTGACTACTCTTGGACATGTTTTTGTCAAGTTGGTCTGTTTTTTCGCCAGAATTGGGTTTCTTTTTTGGAATCAGGAGCACGTACCGTAATGTTTCTTTAAGCAAGAAATGTCAACCTTTAATATCATTGATTTAAATTCATAGATCTGAAAGTTGGGTTAACATTTTTTATATAATCATAATGGCAGTGAACAACATTACAGCGCTCTTAACATGTCTGAATTGGAACCAAAAATAGGTGTAGGAACCTTTCATCTTGATATGAAGAGAGAGAAAAGTGGAATTTGATATGGAACACATTTCGACAAATATCAACCTGCAATAATAATGGATTTTTTGTTCGTCCTTCTTAATATTAAGGGTATGTTTTGTATATATAGATACACACAAAATAAGGATAGATATTTTGACGGTGAACAGAAAGGAGCACGTGAAAGTACGGCGCGCACGGTTCCTTTTAATTATTGCACACACGGCCGCCGAAACATCTGTTCCGTTTTGCAAAGTAGGAATTTATTCTTCCTTTCTTTGATTTTATTTTATTTTTGTTCATTCTTCTTCCTGTGTTGGATGGAAGACGGAGAAGAAGGCATCCCTATTCACGTATTAGAATTATTGTGTATTAGGAAACAATAGTTTTCTGTGTGTGTTAAACGCGTTCAGTCATGATTCTTTACTCAGAATCAGGTGGTCGAATTTAAATTTTAAAGGAAATTAATTAACAGCCATAGTTATTTTTGAAATCACTGGCTGGATTCATCCTTCAACATAACTTGCACATTCCTTGTTAAGTGCAACTTCTTTACGTACCTCCAGAAATATGATAATTTCACGCAAGGTTATTTCATTTCCAAACGTTGATCAAAGAATGAACATTAAAGTTTGGCAAAATCACAAGCCAAAAGTATCACAGCGATCGCAAACTTGGTTTCTATGTATACATATGATCTTAAGATCTTAAATAAAAATGAAGAGATTCGGAGAAAGAATGCAGCCCTGGGGCACACCAGAATTTATTTTGAGGTTTTCCGACTTGAATGCTCGATATTCCGAATACATGTAGCGCACTCTTTCGAGACACAGATTTTCGTATATCAATCGTCTAGGTAGGAAGAAACCTACTTAAAACTTTTAACTACTCAGCATTTTTTGGCGACTTCATGTTCGTGAAGGACAAAATATAAGTCGATTGTAAAGTATGTAGTATTTGTCATATTCCTCAAAATCAATATTTCTCCTTCATATGTAATATTAAATTTCCTAATACCGCCACCAGACTCCCAAAAGTTTGGAATTTTGGGTTTTTGCGATTTGATGACTTTGCCTGTCAAAGTTTCTAATATTTGTTCAAAGTGTTTACCGGAATCAAGCCAAATGAAACAAAATAATCTCTATTTTTGTATTGTATATGTTGTCCAGCTGAGCGTCCAAAGGAAACCAGGAGTATATGAATGTGTAAATTTAGACTTTTGGTCTTCTATGTCATCCCGAAACTAAATACATACCTACGAAAAGTAAAAAAAAAAAAAATAATAAAGGTATTATGGTTTCCATTGTTAAATCTATAATTGTTCACATTTGACGATAGAAATTGAATTTTTAAAACAACCCTTCAAAATTAAAAAAAATATTTAAAAAAAATACTCAAAAAAATGAACTCTCCTGTCCTGAAGAGTTTAGAACGGACTCATTTAAACAAAGCTAATTTATTTTACCTAATTTTAGTTATTGGTAATTAATTTTTTTTAATTTTGTATAACCTATTTGCAATCTATGAGTAGGTATTTATCCAATTAAAAATCTGAAGCTGTTTTATTTTCAAAAAAGAAACTCAAGGTAATACCATGGTATATTTAATTTGAGATAATTTTAGTTTCTATGACTATATGGGAATTTGAATAGATAAATACAATTATCTACCTCATCAGGTAATCCGGAACAAAGTGGCACTAAAATATTTTTTCTATTTGTGCAAATCATTTAACTAATAGAGTCAGATCATTAAAATAAAAATGAAAATCACCTTATCACGTCATAAGAGGGAATTTCATTCACAATTATTTTGAAACAGCAGGAAGGAAATCTACTACATAATACCTACTCGTTCAGTTGTTATAAGTGGGCGCTCAAATCAATGTTTTATACGTCATTGATGATGAGTTTCTGTTCATCATCAGTACACAAATCGAATTGAATGATCTAAAAAACAAAAACAAAAAAACAAAAATGTTATGAAGTAAATATAAATTGCACAAGCGATGAATGTATAAACTTTTTTTGGGGGATTGCTTGATGATTTGAAGAGTTAAAAATAGGGACTAGTAAATAGACAAAAATGCATTTTGAGTTGTTTTTTATAAGGAAGTGAATATAAGGTTGGACCATGAACCATGTTGTAAGTTAAAATTTTTCAATGGAACACTTAAGTTTTCTACCCATGAGTTGATTGTTTTAAGAATATCCACATCAAAAAATCTTTAATGCACATTAAAAAAAAGATATTTACCAATTTTAAAACTGTTTCTAACTATAGTCACTCGAAACTATACTTTTCCGAATAAAATTGATATTAGATGATTAGTTGAAACGTTAATGATTTAGAAAATTCTTTAAGAAAATTAAATAAACGAGCAACGACCAGTTCCCAATTACTTTCAACACAAAAACGATTTAGTCAATGTTTGATAGCCGATTGATTGATGAAATGGATTACATTGGAAACTAGTTTGCAACTTACTCATTTTATTAGAAATAGTTCAATAATACTCAAACAAATTAAAAGTGTACATATGTACATTTTCGAACAAAGAATTGAAAAGAATAAATCAATTTTGTTTAACCAACTCCATTATCTATAGTGTCAACGGCATTTAAAAAAGAAAACGTTATATTATGGAGATGGACTATTTTTCTACAAATAGCAGCATTTTATGCGAATATTTCTTCTGAACGCATTTTTTATCCGATTTCAAACTTGTATGACTTCAAATCTAAAACAAATGCCAATAACGACTACTAAACCTCATGTAAGAACTTTCCTCGACTACCTATCAACGCCAAACAATGTATTTGTAAAAAATAAAAGAATCAAAATACTGTCTCAGATGAATGCATTTATCTGCAACAATATGTTAAAATGTCGTGCATCTGAATGTTGACTGCGGTTGCCGCTTTATTTTGCTGACAAAGTGCCACCTTTGCGACCGGATTACCAACCTTTTCTACCCGCTACTGTCGAAGCTGCCGCCATTGCCGCTGCTGCCAGGGACCACTATATCTAGCAGACAAAAAAACATTGCTGTAAAATATCCAACTACACGTGAATTTCATAATCGGATTGCAACAAACACGGGATTTCGGTGTCGGCTGATAGCTTTGAGAATTATTTTTTTTTATTTTTTAATTTCTGATTTTTTGTTTTTGTTTTTTTTTTTTTTATAAATGTAAGTGAGGAATTTTAATGCCACCACCAGCAAGCTGCCACCGCGCCGCCATCAACCGCCAGCAATAAAAAGTAGACAATCCGACAGATTCAGATTCAGCTAAGTGAAATGTTTGAGAGATTTAAAAATAAAATTGGCTAAGAAATCGCGTACGTGTGATTAAAAATGAAAGAGAAATGGTGCTTTAAGCAACAGCCAGAGGCTCATCATTGGCACTAAAAAAAGTAAAAACAGAAGAGTGTGTGTAAAGTGTAAGGGCTGCAATCAATGATGGGGTGTTTATTTTTAATTTAAACAATTTATTTCATTTTCGATCTTTAGTATTTTTTTTTTTTTCAATTTAAGTTGTAAATTGTGTATAAAATACTGCATCAGTTATTGAGGTTTTTAAATACTGCAAGTGCATTTCAGTCATTAATTATGAGGCTTTTTTAAGTGTTTTGGTTTCTTTTTTTGTTTCATATTACTTGGAAATGTAATTCAAGGTCTGTTCTAGATGAAATGTATTGATAATAATTTTTGTTTTTCTTGTTAAGTTGGTGGTTGAAGTTGCCCTATCGATTTATGTATGTGCATTGCATTCCGATTGCCTTCCACTTGGGTTATTTTGAAATGAGAATAACAATTCTTTCAAGGTCGTTGTTTACCTTTTGGCAACATTGAGTTTGCAATAACTCCCGAATATTTTCCAGTTTTATTTGTATTTATGTCTTAATTCGCGTAAATATAATGCAAACTGAGAAATATTAAATATATGTTTGGTTCTTCAAGAGAGACACGACTTAAGTTGATTTTCTATACCGATTTGTTTTTGTATTGCCCAGCAGACTTCTTCAACTACTCAAACTCGATACTCAAAAATGTTTTAATGTAGAAAATGGTACAAAAAGTCAATTTTTATTAACAAACTCACATTTTCAATCGTTTAGTTCTTAATTTGAAATGGAACCTTAATTTTTTCGATTCAATAAATTTTCCTTAATTTTTCTCTATGATTTAACATAATGCAACCTGCAAGTATTATCTATTAAAAATGTTGTCATATGTCATATGTTAAAATTGTTAAAAAAATGCGCGAGCTTGTAAATTACAAAAATTAAAGTAAACTCTCCTACCTAAAATAGTGAAGAGTTTTATGTTCTTGAATAAAAATAAAGGTGTCACATTGTAAACTCGAAATTTTCTGTAACTGCGTGCTGCTTAACCTCCCAGGACGAGACCAAACAAAAATTAACAGAAGAAAGCGGATATCCTACTCAATTCAATTCTATCAGGGCGCTAATCCTGAAAGTTTTCGATCAGGGATGGCCAGATGGTGCAGAGTACTTAACCTGAGATGTACTACATGGTTAACTACGAGTGGCTTGCACGTTTTTTACATTAGCCGTGTTTTATTGTTTGTTGGGTAAGCAGCGCAGTAAAACTATGGAAAACAAAAACAAAACGAATGCTGCCAAAAAATAAGGCAGTCAAAATCAAAATGGCCATGCTGGCTATAGAGCTTTATGAAGAGGGCGCAGAGTAATATTCAAGAAATAATTTTTTTTTAAGGTTCCCATGGTGTGCATAGAAAGTTTTTCATATTAAAATTGGATTAAAGCTCAACACCACAAAAAGGAGACTGATGAGTGCATAAGTGGCAAAGCACGAAATAGCTATATCTCCAGCCAAACAAGAGTGGTAGCGCCTTTAAGTTGTTGTTGTTGTTCAAACATTCAATAATTTTTATTAGTTATTATTTTGTTCTCTTCGTTTTTATTCTATATCTTTACCATCGCGCAGAATAAGGAAAAAAATGTTTTCTGTTTTGTTTTTTATTTTAAAGAGAAAGAAGAGCAAATCGAGATCACTCCACATCCAACAATGACTTTCGATAACGTTCCCCTGCTGGTTTTGTTTCGCCATAAATTGCACAAAAAAAAATTAACATGGTACCAACTTTCAAACATTAAATGTTCTGTGCTGTGCTTTCCACTCATCTACCAATAAAACACAGCTATTACCTCAGTGATATTGATGTGATTGCTACGTTATGAAGCAAGCGTAATAAAACTGATAAAAATCGCAAATTTGAACTTTATTTTGTATCATAAAATTCAAATTTTAGAGGAACAAATCCGAATTCTTACCAATAATTATTTTGTTTCTAAAATATAATATAATAACCTTCATGAAATAGTAGTTAAATATATTTCACTATAGCTCTGCATAAACAAAGAAACATAAATATGCACTCGTAAATCAAAACATTTGATTCATTTCTATACATGACAACTCATTGTTGTTCATTTGGTAATTTAAATCATCATCTTTCTGTGTTATCCGCCGGAAACTAGCATCATCTACATAGATCACACTAATTTTAATGTTTCGCCGAAATCACACCGAAGCGCACAATACACAAAAAGTTGACACATTAATAACTTGATGCAACAAGTTGCTATTTTCATTGCTAATAAATCATTTCGTTGTGTCGACACACACTCAACTTGCTATAATGAAACGTCCACCACCCCTATTTCGAGCTGATTCAAGTTATTTTTGTAAACTCTGAAAACATCAAAAACATCATTTAGTCTCTCCAGCAAACTTTTAGTTAGACGAAGATTGCGGAGGGACAGAGACATTCTACATAATATACAGCGAATGACGACTTTCATCTACTTTGGCTAAAAATAGCTGTATTTTCTCGTCTTCTATGAAATTTTGCAAGTGCCACTCTGATGCTACGACCGATTGGGTATAGTGTACACAGACATTGCGGGACATCCTGTCTAGACGTAGTAGAGAACGTACATATTTGACATTGCCTTCCTCTAAGAGTGTCACCCTCCTTTTTTAGTGTGGAACGAGGAGATGTTAAACGTTAAATGTTAAACATAGATCTGTTGTGTGCTTTCTATATCAGCTGTTGAAATAAATTTTCCATCACTTCTTCGTTCTCAAATTTCGACAAACGACTACAAACAAGTATATTTACAAGAATGGGCAATGGATGATGGAAAAAATAAAACACTTTTGTTCTCCAAAAGAGTGTTTCTATGCGAAAGTTCGTTGACTTATTCCTCTTCTAAGTAAAAACTGGTGCAAAATTAATGGGGTTTTTTTCAGCAATAGCTATATTTTCCATTGGTCGAGGTTAATGGGAATAGTTTACACAAAAAGAAACTTTCAACGAATCATCATCTTTTGTACAGTATTTTATGTTGCAGGAGGCTACTCTTGCAGTATCTTTATACGTATACAAGCGAATAGACCACGGCATATGTCAAAACACTTAAAAACTTCAATAACATTAATAGTTTTATTGTGCCAAGGAAACTTGAAACTTATCCAAAGTGTTTGGGAATGTTCGAAAAGTTTTGCCATCTTATTGTTGTGTTAGAAGGTATGGCGGTATGGTGGTGGCGTTGGCGGTGGATGCAGAGCTGTTTGTTCGCGGTGCCATAGTGTCATAGCAACATTGTCATGTTTTCTTCTAAGTTCTAACAACAAAAAGCAAGCATCTGACCCAGCAAAAATATGTGTTCTTGTGAAAGTTTCACAATTTTCCACAAATATAAATCAAAGGATCCACCCTGGCAAAAAAAAAAAACTTTCGGTGTAATCCTCACGACATCCAACGAGCCTTTTGCCAGCAGGATGTATATTTTCATAGTTGTTTCTATCCCTTATTTGTGGAAAAACAACCGTGGGAGTTTGTTGTAGATGTTTTTTCTTGTGTAGATAGTTTGTACGGTTACCTGATTTTACTCTGAGCAGTGTCAAAGTTAAAGTAAAAGTCATGTTCATTTTTATATTATCATCATGTTTGGCATTTCATTTTATGGAACTTCAATTAGAGTTCGAAAAGGAGTCTAGATATTGGCAGTTTGTTTACAGACCTTAACGATATTGCCTTGTCAAAGCAGATAGGGTTATGTCCGAAAACTTTTGTTAAAACAATAATAAAGTTAATTTTTAACTTTTACTGAGAATATGAATTTGTAGTCAGGTTTCTTGTCGAACTTCTTAGCAAAAGTACTAGTATTCGTTGGGGAATCAACAAAAGTTCAATATTATACTTCCAATGTTTAAATGTTAATAAAATGAGTGACTTGAGCAAGTATTTGTTCAAACTTTGGCAAACTTTAACTCCCATAAAATTAATTTAAGGTAAAATTATGAAATAAACTTAAAAACTTCGCTAATTTACATGATTACCAGACTTAAATTAATTTTATGGGAGTTAAAGTTTGCCAAAGTTTGAACAAATACTTGCTCAAGTCACTCATTTTATAAACATTTAAACATTGGAAAGTATAATATTGAACTTTTGTTGATTCCCCAACGAATACTAGTACTTTTGCTAAGAAGTTCGACAAGAAACCTGACTACAAATTCATATTCTCAGTAAAAGTTAAAAATTAACTTTATTATTGTTTTAACAAAAGTTTTCGGACATAACCCTATCTGCTTTGACAAGGCAATATCGTTAAGCTGGACATTAACAAATATATTATCTACAGCTTTGGTCTAAGAATATCTTTACTAAAACTAATAGTTTTGGAAATATAAATCGATTCGAGTTTTTCAAAATGGTGGATTCCGCCAGGGGGTGGCGATATGGCGTCCCGAAAACCACAACTTTCCTAACACCCTTCTTTCAGACTTGAAAAAATCAGCCTTCCTGTATTTCATTTCAAAAAATGAATATTTTTTGAATATCTTTCTTGTATTTAGTAGTAAAACTAAAAAAATAGTACGTATACGCCATAGAAACCCAAAATAATATTAATTTAAGTAAAACGCATTTTCAAAATTTTATGCAAATTTTTTTAGGTACTTACATAAATTACTTCTGTTTTTGAGAAAATAACCTTCACGCTATTTTGACGAAGAGATTTATTCTTAGATCTGAATCAGAGGGTATCTCTGATTTATTTCCTCTTCGGAAAAAAAAAATATCTAAAAATAAAAATCATTTCGCCATCCAATGAATCAACCGTTGTCTACCAATAAATAATGGTGGCTGGAAATAACTGGACTAATGCATTTTAAACACCCACTACTTACATAAAATTCACTAGTCATAAAAATGGAGAACAAAAAACCAACGAAAAATATATTCACTAGTATCCTTTTCTAAAACAATACAATCCTGTGTCGCCACAAAACTCGGCGGAAAAAGGATATACAAGCGTATACTTTTAATTTAGTTCGAAAATGAACTCCGATTGTTTTAGGGATTTACGCGACTTTGCTAGCCATTGTGAGTGACAAAAAAAAACTACAAACTAATGTGAATCCTGCAATTCTTCATATATAGTTTCTCTTCATGGAGATGGCCTTTTGTAGATTGTCGACATAGTATCTACGTAATTGTAGACAACAAAAAAAACAAAAAACCCTAAATGCAGGCAGGAAAATCTGCAACAAAACCATACAAAGTAAGTTTTTGTGAATTTTTTTTGTTGGCAACTGGCCAATAAACTCCACCAGTCCGTCGCCAGTTTCAGAGCTATTGCCCTACATATCTTCATGAATTTTTTTTTTCGTTCATCGTTTTTCTCCTTTACAGAGTGGCAATAAAAATTGCAAGTTGAAAATTTGGTCGAACGCAGCAATAAATGTCACATTGTCTGTTGGACTTAATTTTACTCCTTATCCTTTTTCTTATCGATATAAGCAGCGTAGATATAGAATAGAGAGACGATGTTGGATGTTTATGGTTGTGTGGGGGCCGACATCTTATTTCGATCGCTCCATTGAGCACAGATCCAATAATGGATTCAATTCAGCATGGCGTATATCTATCGGAACACCAAAGTTAGATTGTTTTCGAAAACCAATTGCAAGCAACGAACAATTGAATAAAACCAAGCAGAGTATACCCTTCACAACAATGTTCGGTGTAATGGGTTGAAGATAAAGTTATGTTCCATGTGAGTTGAGCACTATTAAATGCGGGATTATGGGAGGGGCAGGGTTGCTTGATTTGCTTTCACAAAGGACAGATATCGAATTTCATTCATTGGGATATGGTGTCCTTTTCAATTGGTAGTCGGAGAGGGTTATAATATTGGCATAGTTCAAGTTCATTGAGGAGGCAGGATATAGTTGGGTTTTCAAAGCAGTATCTATACCTTAGAGCTTTCCATATAGATAAATTGAGTTAAACCAATTGACCCAAAAATAAACACCGAGTGTGTTTTTCGAGAAAGGATTTCTGTATGGCCAACAATATAAGTGTTAACTGTCTTCTTATACTCATACTGGGTATGGGTACACGCTCAGCAAACCTCTCTCTAAGGATCTATAAACTTTCTTCACAGATAGTTTGGGTTCAATCAACAATAATATTTATGTGTCAGACGTCATTGAACAATGAACACAATCGAGTATAGGAATATTTTTATTCTAAATTCTTTTTTTTTTTTTATTCTTATTTCGATTCAATTGAAATCGGAAAAGAAATCAAAAGCAATATACTCTTAGTTTGTGTTTACATCTGGCAAATGTTCTATTCTTCCTGGCGTAATACGATTTCCTAATCACATGATATCGACTAGAGGGTTATGAAGTGTTGAACAAATAGAATGGATAACATCGGGAATGCTACAAATTATGAGGTGAAAATGTTTAATCAGAAATTAGTTTTGATCGAGACTTTAATTAGGTTAGAGCATCACGAGTTGAATGCAAATAGAAAAAGAAATTGTATTTTTTTAACTTTTGTACAGTAAAAAGCTATTAAATTCATTTCCATAGTTGTCAGACAAATGGGCTTAGCTACCAGCTAATTTTAATACTAATTAGAAAGATGGGTTTAATGCTGAAAGCCCTAGCTCATAGGAAAAGACCTCAACTCACTCACCCATCATTTTTTTATATATTCCACTTACAGATACAATTTCAAATACAGCCTGAAAGAAAGAAACATTTTTGCAGTTAATAACATATTCTTGCAACTGATTTCATTTGTTATAGTGTAGTGTAGGTCACATTCACTTTTCATAAAATAAATCATATTTCACAACATAGTAATCTGCACATTCTTATAACAGAGGGATAATTGAAGAATCTACTAAATAATCTTTTATATATGAAATTATGAAAATAATGCTATTCGTAAAATAAGTAAAGTTCGAAATCATATTAAAAGTTGAGTAATAGTCTTTTTCGGCTAGATCACAAATGAGATAATTTAGCAGATTTCATAAAAAGTGTTTTCATTACAAATTATCTCATTTCGTTTGACAGCTAATTTGCTGTTTTCTATATCAGAATTTTCTTTGTTACAAACGTCTTTGTATCCGCAATGCAGTTTATTTCCTTCTCTCCTATACAGAATAAAATTGTGACCAATTCACAATGCAAAAATTGCAAAAACAGGTTTGCGTCAAGGATAATTCGAACTAATTTCGTGCAAATGAGGCGGAAATTATCTGAGAATTTGTATAGGAAATTATCTCATTTGGAAACTCATTTGGCAAATTTGATAGAAATCATCTCATTTTTCCTAATCGAAACAGGCTATAAGTCACATAAATTGCTTTTTTTCTGAGGAGGTGATAAAAATCAACGTTAATCAGTTCTTACCGATGATGTTTGATGTGAACCAGGGTTCCATATTAATAATACAAAACAAAAAGGTATGTCATCCTTATTTGTGACGTTACGGTAACGTCGAAGGATCCTGATCCACTTTGGCAATAATAACAATCCTGTAATACGGATGTTATAGATATACTGTCACACTATTTTCATGCCTCGAAAAACCTGGTTTAAATTTCATTTCATTCGAAGAGGAAAACGTGTAACAGCCTCAACTTAATGCAGTAAATACAAATTATTCCAAAATTAGTTAATTTGCACTAAAACTGTAGTTGTTTTCTTTAACTATTCGATTTAGGTTAATGAATCGGAAATTTTACATTTTGTTTAAGTCAAAATTTTCTCATTTTATTATATATTTTAAGATTTCTTGGGTTCTTCATTGTTTTATGATAAACTTCAATTAAATGGCAACATCTTTTACAGTAATATCAATAATTCTATTGTTTATTTTTGACTTTTCGGTCCAAACAAAAGAGTTTTGGTGAATTAGTTTGTCATGTCACTGCAATATTCCAAAATGACAATATTATTCCACATCCCTGACAGGAATACATCAAACCTATCGCATATAGTCAAAAGGGTTCAATCCTTCCTATATGATAATAATGGATCGAAATTAGGTTTCGATATATATTGACTTCATTTCCATATATTATAATTAAATATGTAGAGAGAATTGAAGTATCTTTCTGCAATAATCGCTTCATTTCACAATGCACACCCTACACTTTTATGCCTTAACGCATTTCAAGCAAACTTATACGTACAACGTATACATGTAGAATTTCAATTCAATGGATACAAAATAATACAATACGACGATGATGATGATGGGGTATAAGGACGAATCGATGCACTTGTGCCCTGAGTATATATGTATATAAATTTAACAAAGATAAGTAGATATAAGAAATAGTTGTGTACATATTGAATGACTCTCATATAAAGGTAATCCTTTTTTGAGTCCTTTTCAAATGCATAGATGGGGCTCTTCAATTTCCAGTTACAATAATTCATCAAATTCAAAGAGAATTCAATGTGTGCTATATTGTGTATACATAGTTAAGGATTTTGCATAATCCAAATGGTGATTGAAATTATGGCATATCGTTGATTTTCATAAATACCTCTTCACTTCACTTCACTTCACTTCACACAGGTGTATTCGTATCAAGTGGTTTGAAGAATAGAATTAAATTTATAAATTTTATTGAATTTCTATATTCGGTACTGGTATCAATAAATTGATATATTGAGACCCTTTATAGTGATTAGAAATTTTATAGCATAATTTTGCTTTAACATAAAATATCAATTTGAATTCAATGGAATATGCATTTTCTGTTTATACTTAAGATGAATGTTTATTAAAGAAGAACCAACAATCTTATACACTTATGGGGTGTCAAAAATTAAGAAATATCCGGTTGCTTTGTACAATTACTTGTTACTCCGAAAAGTCTTTTATTTAAAAGATATTAGATCTTTTATTCATATACTCGTAGGTTAGATGCTTTTGTTTTCTCAAAATATTATAGTAAAATTATTATCTCAATATATTTCAAAACAGTAATTTCTCCTGATATTCTAGAAGTTGGTCCATTAAGAATTATTTTTCGGTTTATATGCATGCGGCGGACAAAGTAACCCATATTGTAATATTCCAGGTCTAATGATAAGATAATAAGCTTTTAATGTTTAATAAGGCCCAGTTATTATATTGATATATATTTATGGAGGTTAAAAGCTGTTCTAGATCAAGCCTATCTAAAGCAACTTGAATTCACACACAATGAATTTAAAGGATGTTTCTCTTAATGGCTTTGATGAGATCCGTATATTGGATTGGAACTCTTCACTAATTCTTCACGTTATTTCTTCAGTCTCAGCTCAATGCTACAGCAATAGCTACAAACACACAATAATTTTAACCCTTAATTCTTTTTTTTGCCACATATATTAAGCTCCTCTCTTTCCCCTTATCTATGTAAGGTAATTGCATGGTAGAACCCTGGAATCTTTAAATTCCTGCTCAATGTTTCTCAGGTCACTTGTTAAAAATCGCCAAAAATGTACGAATTCTGCAACTGACTCATTGAATAATTAAGATCATAATCCAAACTCATGTCAATGTCATCGAAGAAAAAAACCCATTTAACCAAAAAATAAGGTGATAAGACTTTTCGTTTGCCTCTCATTAGCATTAACCATTACAGAAAAAAAAAATGGTTAAAATCAATCAGATGTCTAAAAACCCATACATCTATCAATTTTCTAACATCAAAACCAACGTCATAGCTCCCCAGTTTGTAAAACTACTCATGTGATCTAAAAGATTTAGAAAAACACATTGATAAATCGACACAATTAATAAATTCACCACAAATGCACTTCCAAAAACAAAACAAAAAATAGTTCAAATCAATGTTTTTTACATGTTTATGTTTAGTCTACAAACAAAAACAATCTATCCTTCTTGCCTTCATGTAGTTTCTCTATGAACCTCGATCTATAAACACTTTAAAAATATTAATGGTAAAATTGTATCCAAAAGTTAATTATATCTCACATCAAAACTATGTTTAGAATCAGACAGTGTTGAGCAAGAGAGGGCTTCTCATTTGATTTGTTTGCTTGTTTATTTAGCCCAGTTTTGATAAAACAAAAAAACAACACACTCCCTTTTGGCCAAAATCTATTTAATCTGATTCTATCAACTATAGTGAGCGGGTAGTGAAGTGTTGTACCTCTGCATAGACACTTTCCCATAGAAGCGATATCCCCCTTTTAAAATCAAAAAACTACTGAAAGATACTTTTGAAAAATCATAAAATCATGACGTTAACATTTTTAACATATTTACTTTTTGAAGATTTTTCATCGTCACTCAAATTTTTCCCATAGCACAATAAGGGTGATCAACTGATCGAGTGTATATGGGATCCATTAGACTGCCCTCAAGTTTGGGTTACCGCAATCAAAATAAATTGCTTTTTAAGTTTTTCTTTCCATTTCAAGTGCATTCAAGTGCAATTGCAAAAATTTAAATTCAATTTATTTCAGTTTGTTTTGATGAGTGAGATGACATCTCAGTTGGGATTACTATATCGTTAATCCATTCTGCCATTTGGGTACAAAAATATTTCCCTAGAAGTTTGAAACCCGCTTGTTTCCAATTTTGTTCTGAGTTATTTCTGAAATCTAATGACTCTGACGTGTGTCTCATTTTTTCATCCATGAAAAATGAAATATGCATATTAGTAGCAAGTAAGGCACGGAAAAGAGCATCACATTAATGGCTTTTAGGAAACATTAAGAAAACTCCCTCCGCCATAAGCATACATCAGGACCCTAAGACCCGTGCTGATGTTTAGAAATGAAATAATGAAAACAAGAGCATCGTTATTTTAAGGGTGGAAGAAACGAAACACTTAATTTTATTCCTTGCTACCAATTATCACATATTTTTGAACATATCTTCACCGTTGACATAAATAGGGCACTTAAGAGTATATGACATCGTCAAGACTCAAGAGTGGAAACGTTCAGAGGTTAGGCGACAAAGGTTGAACGAGTCGAGTGTAATTTAAATTTGTTTAACAGTCTTCTTCTTTTATACGCAGAGAGGTATAATGAGTTTTTTTTTATTTATTTTTATTTTTATGAATTTGAATTGAATTTTTGAAAGAAAAATGGTGTTTGAAAAAGGAAGCTATAAAGGTATACCAAATTTCTTTGAATGAGTATGGAAATTTGAATTAATGAATTGAAAATGGAAGGAGCGCCATGTAATAAACTACTTATGTTGTGTCTAGGCACATTTTGTGCGTTTACATAAATGAATTTTAAGGAATTTAATTTTAAAACAGAATTAATTTTTATGACGCTGTTGATGTTGATGCCACATTTTTTTTTTATAAAAGCGTTTTTACTCGCTTTTCGTTGAGAAATTGATAAATCAAATATGCAATTTACTAGGATAATTTTTTTGACGTTCTCTGTTTAACAGGAACAGTAGGCAAACAAAAGTATTTACTGCTCGCATGAAACCTAGAATAAAGAACAAAAAATTAAAACAATTCATAAAAATATCTTGTTTGAACTCAAAAATTATTCCGGTGTAATCTTAGACTTCACCTAATTAATCAAAAAAAAATTTATTACCTACCAATTATTACACTAATAAAAAAATAGATTTAAATTTTTAAGTGGTTGTTCTTTTGAAAATAAAATAGTATTGCTATAACTTTTGAACCATAAGGGTGGACTAACTTTGAGTAGACATACAACATAGTTTTTAATGTAACTTGAGTAATTTAACAAAGCCATTTTATAAATGGTTAGTTTTCGTGGATATCAAAATAAAAGCTATTATCTTGCCCACTAAGAAAACTTAAGTTCTTGGAGCTATACTACAAACGAAGTGAGCAACTTTATGTATGTATGTGACTTACACTACATTTGATACGAATGGTAATCTGTTCGTTTTTACATAACGAATACTTTTATGTTAACAGTTTTTAAGTGGAAGTAGGATAAGGTGACTACAGCAGCAAAGATAAAGGATCAAAAATGAAGGGCAAAATACATCGTTTCGGGTGCTTTTCTATTTGTTGATTAACCAATATCGGCTAAAGAAAAAAAATAAGCGTTTGAATAATAAAAAAAACTTAAGTCGTTTAATTGATACACGACTACAAAACTCAATTCAAATTATTCCAACTATTATTAAAACGTGCGCAATCTTCTATATATACAACACACCATTATACATAGTTCTTATATTTTTCAAAGTCCCGTCGTTTTTGAAGAGCTTATTTCACATTTCAGATTTTCAATTTGTAATTTTCGAAGAAAAACTTACTTCCAATTTATCAAAACCATAAAAAATTGAGATTGTATTTCTTTGTGTTTTTTTTTACATTTACAAACTCACGTTTGTTTTGTTTTTAATTAACTTTTTTAAGCAAAAATTTAAACTCTTGGTAAACATTGATATTTTTTCAATCTTAACAGTTGAAATTAATGAAAAAGATATCAATAAATATTCTATTTTATATACAATTATATTAAATAATAAATTTAATGTATTAAAAATACAAACTGAGTCATAAAATTCAACTTGCCATTTCCATAATATCAATTTACAAATTGTTTGACTATAGAAATAAATATCTAAACATACAAATTATTTATTTAAAAAAAAAAAAAAACAAAGTTAGGTGCCGCAAATATGTTTAATTTTGGAAAGAGGCACTCCTCCATATAGCATTCACCGATTTTGTTTCTGACTCACTAATATGTGAATAATTGCAAATTGTATTTATCACTTAATTTGCATTTAAATGTGTTAAGATAAGTTTTCAACGGGTTCATCTAATTTACATAAAATAGATTCCAATTTAATAATATACCTTGTGGCTATTAAAGTATTTATTCTTAAATACTGTATATAATTGACGTAGAATGCGTGTGGGTGGGTTTTGGTGTACAACCTACTGAATTCTCCAAATCTTCACACTCCACTTAATAGTTTTTCTTTCTGAAAAACAAGTTCATTAAAAAATTGCAAAAACAAATACTCAAAAAATCTTCTTTGAATATTTAGTAAACATTTTAGTAGCAACTTAAAAGCAAATGAAAAAACTTATCAATACAGATTAAAAGTTGATCTCATTTTCATTTAGGTAGCTGTGTTTTTTTTTTTTTTTTTTAATTTTTGTGTCTTGGCAACACAAAGGATTGCTGGTTAGGAACTACATATATAGTTTAATGGCATAATTTTTTTACTTTGATTTCAGATTTGACATATCGTCACTAAATTAATAGCCATGTGAAGCGCGATAATCCTCAATTTCATCCAAGTTATTGGTTGTTACTATTTTGTTCTGTCTAAGATTTTCTAAGTGACAGTTAACATTACTTGCATTGCGTCAAGGTTACACCTTCATGCGTAATCCATCCAATTGGGCATTACTATTATTCTCAGTTCTTTTCATTGTTGTATAGTCTTGATCCATGAGAGATAATCATGTAAATTATTTTACGAGTATATTAATGTATTTTCAAACAAAATAACGAATTAACTAAAATAAAACAGAAGAATTCATCTCATAGGCAATATTTCATACATTTTTGTGTTGATTTCATCAATCACAATAATTCTAATGAATCAATAAATAATAAATCCAAAATTTACCTCTCATATACGGGAATTATAAAAGAAAAACAAGAAAATTCCATTGCCAAATATCTATAAAGCGTCTAGATCGTTTGCCAAAGATAAACAATTTTACTTCCTGGGAAAATAAACATGTTAATTTGGTGAATTTTATCCCCTTATACAGCCGATTATACAAATACACAATAATTCTCTTTTATTATTCGAGGAAATCTGATGTTGGGTTTGAATTTTAGGAGTCTAAGTATTTTCAAAAATTAGCTTTTACCTATATGAAATGTAAATGAATTATTACCATAATGTAATTTTGATTGCAAATTTGATTCAAATTTAATTTGTATTGATTAAATTAAAGATATTTAAACTAGGTGTAGGTTTTTTAGGAAATGCGAACTACATTATCCATTTCCGTTAAATAAAAAGGTGTGTGTATGTGCTTAGCGAATACAATTCCAACTTGATGTGGTGATTTTACAAACTGCAAGAAAATTGGTGAATAATTGTAAAATGGTTGTTTTTTTAAATAGTTGGTTTGAATATTCGATGCAAAATATTTTTTGTAGATTTTTCTTCCGCTGGAATAATCTCACAAAGTAAATAATAATGTTCTTTTGAGTTTTATTTTATTTTAAAATGGACAATAATCTTCAATAATAATTAGGATCTTCAAAGGTGGGACAAAAAAAATTCCGACTTGTGTGCGCCACCTGTTTCAGGGTTGGAAGATTTTCCGGATTGGTGCGTTGATGTCCATACGCTCATGGTAATTAAAAATGACCTAAAAAAAGTGGTACGAATATAAAACGGCTGATACAAACAACACTTGTTCCCGCAGCGGTATCAGTAAAAATATTTTATCATATTTTTTTCAAACAAAACTGATGTTTATACGTGGAGATTTTTACAATATTGTTGTATTAAAATTTCAACAAACGCATGTATGCTCGTGATTAATGATAGTATCTGGTAGTGGCTTGACTGATTTTTTTCATTAAAAAAAAAAGACAAAAACTTATGTTTACTTTTACAATCTTTGGTTCTTTTTATAAAAGGTAAGTTCCATAATTGCTTAAAAATGCAAATACTAATACTGCAAACTAAGCTGACTCTTTGGGAGTAGATAATTGCGAATTCCATAATAGGCACGAATATTTTTTTTTGTAAAACTATTGAGCTGGAAAATAAATTTTTCACAAGCCATAGCCTTAAATAACTTTATTTTATAAGTAAATTCAAGAAAACGTTTCTGGCTTGCAAATTATAGGTTAAAGGTTTGTTTTTTAAGCCAACTGTCAATCTATGTTTGTTTTTTTATGTGAACTTTTAAGACTATTTTTAAGAAAATTGACCCTACTAGAAAACCGCATTACTTATTCACATACCGGTTATGACTCCATTTCCAAAATTTGTACAGACTAATAATACGTAATATCATGTGGTGTGTTCAATTTTTATTACGAATGCATAACTTGACTTATAGGAAGTAAGAACCATGAGAGTAAGAACTTGGGTCATATGTAAAGAATTTAATTTTTTTTAATATTAGAAACTAAACTTACATTTTTCTTAAATTTTGCATTTGAAATAATGACATTTTTTAATATATTATTCTGAAACAGGTGTCCCAGGTTATCAAATTACTTTAACTTCCTCTACCTGCAAGCAAAAATTAAATTGCTTTCGAATGCAATAATTCTTATCAAATTCAAAAGCTTTATTTGTGTTCATTTAATAATAGATCGTCTGCCACCGCTGCCATCACTGAGATTTTCAATATCAATGAACTTCCCAAGGTCAAAATATTACAACAACAAAATAAAGTAGCCATGTAAATTAATAAACACTCAAAATTTCACAAAAATGCTTTGCTTTTTATTATGATTGTGTTTTTTTTTTTTTTGTTTTTAATGTCGACAACCGCTTTAAAGCCTATTAAACTAAAAAAACATAAATTTAAAGCTTTGTTGCAGTGCAGTTTCAAATTGCGGACAATGCACAATATTGTTCACCAGTCACCACCATCCAGAGTTCAGTTACCAGAAAATACGACTCACTACACTGTGAATGTTTTTTGTGGTTTATATCTCTGAGTAATAAGCTTTTCGTCACCAGTGTTACCATTTTACTTTACGACTTTGGTTTTACAGAACAGACATTTTAGAGGGTTTTAGGAGTTTGTTATATTGTTGTTGACTGCAATGTACCATCAATCATCAACCATGTTTTCGTAAAAATTATAAAAAAAACAACTGAAGAAAAAAAGTATGTAAGTCAATTCCCAGTAAGAGTTTATTGTTGTTCTTTGTGTTATATAAGACAAAACTGTGGAACGTTTTCACTTATTGATATAATCCGTGTTTTTGTGGGAATTCAATAACGTAAATAAATAAATAATAAATAAAGTAATTCCCATTAAGTTTTTGTTATTAGATTGTTGATGCTAATGACTGTTTCAAAGTCTTATTGATTAGTTAAGCTTGGAGTTAATCAGTCATTCACAAACTTTAGGTATTTGTCATATAATGTATCTTATACCTCAAAAATATAAAATTTGTCTTTGAAATATCTTTGGATTTCTTGACAGATTAACACTTCCCACTGCAAGAATACAATTTTTCTCCTTTGACAACAAGATTTATCCAAACCCTGATCAGTTCATGGAGATTATAAGAAACAACTCCATTGTTCTAATTTTGAAAAGCTTTCGTTGTGAAAATTGTTCATAAAAAACATTTTAAATGCTTAAAACGGCAACACTGGCCCAAAGTAATCGAAAGTTCCTACTTTTATTCACTTGTTGTGCTTGTGATGTGCCCCATTGAAAATTGGAGTCTTGGTGCTATAGTAGAGAAGTTTCATTTTCAGTCAGAGAACTTCGGTGTTTGGTTTAGGTTTGTTTACCAACTTATCTGCTTGTAGTCGGCTCGTAGTAGCTAGTGCGTTTCAAGAGTAGCTTCCTCATTTTATCGATATTGATTTAATACTTAATTATCCAGCGGCAATCAAACTTGAATAAATATTCATTGTTTATATTATTACTCTTGTAAAATCACTTGTCAATAAGACTTAATTGTGTGTATCTTTCATAAAAAGAAAGTCCAAATCAAACAAGAAGAAGAGTGCGTGTTGAAAAGTGATTTCAAAAAGTGTCAAAAGAATTCATTGTTTACCGACAATTTAACTGGGAGAAATCTACCAGAAAAAAAAAAATAAAGATACACAGCGGAAGGTGTAATTGGTGACATGTCTCAACACAAAAAGACACCTGATCTACAAGATGATCAAAGATTTGCTTTGATGAAGGTGAGTTGTAACTTGGAAGCCCTTATACTATTTATTTGCTAATGATAAATTATTGTGATTACTGTTTTGTTTTGTTTGTGTTGATTTCAATTATCATTAAATTGACTTACAACAAACAAAAAGCTTGGTGACTAATCAATAGTCGGCGGGGCATTCATCTGTCAAATTTGAGATGAAAATGATGCACTTGCGCGTAGTAGCTGAAAGATATTTTTAGGGTTTAGGGTTGTTTCTACTTTGGAGATTGAAAGCTAATTTACATCTATACCTTAAGTTGCAGACAGAGTAGTTCTATACGGTGGGGATTGAAAAGAAAATTGTTTGGACAAATGTCATTCTCGAGTACCATCGCAAAATATCTGGTAAACATTTAAAGCTTATCTTATAAGTAATGGATAAATTGTTGGATTATATTGTCTTGGCTCGCTCGTTGCAAGCTTTTAAATCTTGGATTGCTACGTACCGACTTCTTTTGTAGGTCAATAATGTTTAGAAAAAAAACAAACTTAGCTGATTTATTTTGCAACGTGACACTAATGAAAAGTATAAAGTAGCCAACGGATATTTAGTTTCTTGAATGACAAGATTCTCAAAAAAAACTTGTTTGAATTGTTATTTCCATATAGATATTGGTAGATACAAGTATTATTATAAATGAAGTAAGGTCTAAAGTCTATTACTTAGTGGAAAGATTTACAAGTCAATTGATATAGAACGAGTTCTGTTGGATTTTATTTTTTTGTTAATTTTATTTTTGTCTTTACTCAATTAAAGTCACGCTTTAGATACTTAAGAAATGACATTCAAATTGAGAATGTTAATCCATTATTTCATTCTATATGGTCGACTGTGTAATGTATACACTTTTACTTAATAAATTGCATGAATATTTCATTGTCATTAGACGGTTAAAGTCAAGAGTTGTACTTATTCGTTTCAATGTAACTGTTTAAAATAATTTGATAATTGAAAGTAACACCATGTAAATTACCACCTAAGCAAGCACAAATTTATTTGCAAGATTCTTTTTTTTTGTTTTCCACTCTAGTCGTTAAATTCAAATTATATGACATTGATGTCATTTGAATAAAAAATAATTTTTAAACTTTCTGGATAACTGTAAATATTTTTATATTTGCAATTCTAAGTTAGCTTTGACCAAATATCTAAGAATTGAGTCATAGTACTTCTACCTACTTTTATGCGTGATTATTTTGATATCGTTTTCACAGAATTCAGCCAGCAGGTATCTCTGCCAGTGACGCCCATCTATATTTTTTCGTTAAAGCCACGTTTATTAATTATAAATTTGTAGAATAGTCGAGTTTTCATTATATTGAATGACCTTTTGACTCATTTTTTTGTTTGTACCTTTTTACGGCTATCAGTTATCAATACGATATTTGACAACTATCAACAAAATTAATGAACCCGTATTAACATTATCAATTATCAATTTTGTTGATACAAGTTTAGATTAAAGAACTACTGTGAATAGTTCCATTGACAAAATTAATATTATGGTTGCCAAGAAAATTGGTACATATTTATCAAATATTTAGTCAATTGTGAATCCCTTGTTGATAAATATATTAATGAAAGCTATTGGCTGCAGTTTTCCTTTAAACTTTACACTTTTTTATACAATAGGATTGTTTTTTTTATAGAAAATAATATGAGGGAATAGATTACACTAAAAATATGACCTGCAAGCACTTTCTTTATAACATATTTTGTGATTTTGTTGATAAATACTTATGTTAAAATTTAACACTTTTAGTATGCAATAAAACTATTTTCAGGAAAAATATTATTAGCGAGTAAATTTCACTTGTAAACTATCTGGAGATAAAGAACAACAAAATACCAAAATCCAATCCCGAAAACTGAAATGTCAAGTCAAATACCAATTCACAATCATAATCAGAGCACTCAAAATTCACAATGCTCTTTAAATTTATCAATTGGCAATCGTATTTATCAAAATTTCAATCAATTGATGAGTTAGTTTTTTTGCTTTCAATATTTTTCATTTTGACTGCAGTAAAAACACCTGCCGATTGCAACTATAAGTTCTTTAAAACTTGTGTAGCAATTCTCCTATTTTAAAGCAGTTTCTGTTTACAGAATTTAGTCGGAATGCTTAGTTCGTCGCAAGAGACACCGCACACTTAATTTGTAGTCGTCAAGGTTTTCCGTGATCCTGATCATGTTCTATTAGTGTGTTTTAATAACCAATTTCTGTGGTAACTAGAGTCTTAAATCGAAAATTTGATCTACCAACCTTTAATTATTTTGTACTAAATACATTTTTCTAGGGAACACAATTGCCCTTTCTCGTCAAATTAATGTCATTATTGGTTTTTGTCATTCAGTACCTACTTCAAAAACCTTTTATAGTGGAAAAACTTTATTTGATTTTTTCCATCTTGTGAAGTTATGAATATGAAACCAATTAATTAATTCAGTTAAAAAAAATCACTGAAATATAAAGTCATAAGCGCTTCAATATGTTATTTTAACTAATGATTTATTTTAACTCAATTTGTGCAAAAGAATGAAATTAATCAAATCAACGTGAGTACAAGTTCTCTGGCTTTAAATGTTTTATAAAACAACATTCTGATTCATTTTTATCTTCAATAAAATTAATTGTCCCTCCTGTGAACCGGTTGTATTAAAAATCAAAAAACATGTTTTGCAGTAAACAAAATTATAGGTATCCGAAATAAACTAAGTTCCGATAATATTCTTTAAGATGTGTGTTTGTATACCAATATTTGAAAAGCTTGTTTCTTGTTTGGTAATGTCTGCTGTTACGATTCATTTGTTATATCGTAATAAACAGTACAGTTTTAGAAGACATTCTGTATATTTCTTTTAAATAAAACCAGACATTAAGTGTTTTTAAATTTTCTTTTCTAATTAAAATAAAATATACAAAACCATTATTTTTTTTTATTTTAGCTAAGGTCGCACCATAATAGTATAATCAAAGCTATCAATAAAAATCCATGCAAAGTTCATAAATTAAGTCGAACTTCAATGACCAACTTGAAGTAAAAAAAAATAAAATACTGAAGGACAAGTTGCTTTTTTCATTAACATTTCGTGCAGATTATATTAAAGAGCACAAACTTATGTATGTATGTACAGCACCAGGTAGTTTGTGTCTTTTAGTGACAAAAGCTTCCCCAGTTTACATTTATGCGAATTTGAACAATGCAATTGCGTCTTACGAGTTCATTATACCATTTACTTTAAAGTTAGACTTACAAATGTTCAATTTTTTTTAAATCAATAAAATCAAAATTTGATAAGCAAATTTGAGCCTTTAATGTTGATTTATTTGCCCAAATAATAAACAATGCTATCATAACACAAACAAAAAAACAAAGATTTTTGACCATTAATCTCGGGATCAACCTTGATATTTGTTTCGATAAAATATTCCCACAAGAACGTTACACCCTGTTGTTGAAATTAAATTATTTTATTGCAACTTAAAAGCTAAAGTTCATTAGAAGTATTTTTTTTTTTTGTAAATTTTCAAGAAAACAATTTAAATTATAGTTGTAGGTAAAGCAAGTTTTATCCGCAAGGTCAGACGTCATAGAGTATACGATTACTCATTTGAAATTAAAATAAAAAAAATCCAGAAATGAATGCAGTCTTGAATGCTTTTTGCTTTAATATTAAACACATGCAATTAAGTGTACCTATTTACTTCTATCTCTGAGATACATATGTGCAGGTATATTTTGTTTCTAAGACCCTTGTATGCATAGTACAAGGCCCTTTGATCGAATTTGATGTTGAATTGAATGTTATAATTGCTTTGAATGCGTAGTAGTAATTATAATATTTTATGATTATGGCTATGCGATAAGACAAAACAAATGTTATACATTTTGTGTAGCTAACTATATCGACGGGCGTTTGTTTTTTTTTTTTTGTTTTTGAGAAGCTTTATTTTGGACCGATAAATGCAAATAAAAAAAAAACAATACAATGTATCTAATATTTAAAATAATAATATAAATTGTTATTAGCATAAATCGTTGCGATACCAATTTTAGAATTTAAAATTATCAACAATCGTAATTAGACAACAGAAATTAGAATTTCTTTCTGAACGTTTTATTTTGATGGACAATTAAAAATGTAGCGTAAAAAATTGTAAGAGATTTGATCAAATTACTTATTGTTCACGTAGTGTAAAGGATAGGTATAGCGATTAGCACACAAAATGTTTTGTTTAGAATTAGTCTATTCTGTCATAAAACATAATGAAACGTAAAGAAAACACGTTTTCGAGACATTTTTATGTGCGTGTGCTGTCTGCTTCGTCGGTCGTCGGCATCGTCATCGTTGGCGTTGAAAATTTGTAAACACGATAACTTTTGTTAGAATCAAAATAATTGAAATCTGTAAAGACCAAAAATTGAGAATTACCTATGCTTAGGTTAAATTTAAAATTCAGCCATTTTGAACAAAACCTTATTGTACTTTTTATACAAGAACCTTCTAGAAATGTCACTTTTGTATAGGGAGTACTACAAATTTGCATTTTTTTTTTTATTGTTCCAATGAACAATGGTAGTGATTCTCAAAATAATGGACGTATCCAAAAAGCCGAGTACTCAATTCTTAAAAGTTTTGGTAAAAATCAATATTTTACACTTTTATGTAAAAAAAATTCTTGCAACGGCACAGAAAAGTTAGTGATTACCAATGTAATCCATATTTTTTTAATACAAATTTTGGACATCCAAATATCCTGTTTATGAAAGTAAATTTGCTGAAAAACATGCTGAAACTAAAACTAAATACAATCAGTATATAATTAAAGACAAACTTGGAGAAGTAAGCAAGTATGTGGAAGGCAAACTCCAGTCTTAAAAAAAAAAAAACCGGTAAAAAAATGTAAAGGGGATGTATTTGGCTGGATAAATGAAATGTCAATTTTCTTATGCTGCCGATTTTTTTAATTTATGAGCTTGAGGTATATTAATCGTACAGATAGCACTTCTAAAACGCTTCAAATCGAATTTGAAGAGTTCCAATTTAATGTTGCATAAAATGCAACCTCTGCCAATTTCAACTGTCTCTTTTAGATGGGCCTTCCATCGATTTCAATTGAAAATTGTAATTCAATTTTAAAGTTCTATTTAAATTTTCGAATTCAGTAAAGTTTTCAAGTTACATACAAAATAATAAAAAGTTTCTTAGAAAAGAAAATGTTGCTGTTTTTCATTACTACAAAGCTGCACATTAATATGTTTTTATCGTATGAAAAAAATTAATTCTTCCAAAATTGAAGGCGTACAGAATTACGTTCAAGTTAATTCCGTTGGCCGTGCCTAATATCAGCTCCGTGATTTTTACCAATTTCCATTATTAAGTTCTACAAACAATTAATCATTTTTAGTTTTACCAATCTCGTTTTTTCTCGCGAGTGTTTTGCTTTAATTGTCCCTCGCAATATCAGTAATTAGAGATAGTAAAATTAACTTTTTGATAGTGAAAGTTACACAAGAAAAATTTTTCTCATTTTTGAGTGTCTTCTTTTTTATCGCTATTTAACTGGAACCCTCTCCTGAGCCCTATATTATAATCTATCTGTCTCATCTGTCCTAACTTTGGTTGGAGCTTTCGCGCCGGCTGCACTCTTCAGCTTTCATCCATAACAACATAATAGGTGACACTTTTTTTTTTCATCTCTACCTGTCTCATCTACCGTCCCGGTGAGTGAAAATTTAACGTATATGTTCTGCTCTCGAAGCATTGTTTGATGCTACATACATAAGTATTTTTCTTGTCCTGCACTTTCATGCTGAAATATCATCTTCGCTGATTGCTCGAGTTTCGTCTGACAGCCTGCATCTCATCATCACGGACTTATTTTACCAACTAAATTGCACATTCTTACATCAACATCAACCCTATTGCTTCTTGGCCTTACCTTCTGGGTGAGTTCCTTCTAGTATTGTTCTGCCAAGCAGTTCTACCTCACTATTGCTACACCATTAAGTAGTGTCTTCTGGTATTTTGTTTATTTACATATTTTACCACCATCTGCTATTTGTCATCTTTAACACCATCTCTTCCTTCATCTTTACACTATACTTTGCACTATTCTTCTACTACTTCTCATCTTAACGCCATCTATATCTTCATCCATCAACTAATTTTCACCTTCGACGCCATCTTTACTATCATCATCAACATCATGCAACAACTATACTTCCTACCGTCAACAACGCCATCTACATTTCAACTTCGATAAACTTTAATTTTTTTTTCGGTTTGTGTCTTGGGTGTACACTACGAACAAACAAACAAATTCTAAAACAAAATTAATTATTTTTTTTTCCCTACTACGAATTTTTAGTAATTTAAAAAACAAAAAAAAAATAATCTAATAATAATACAAATAAACTTTTTAAATTATTTTACAATGGAAAATAGTTGCGGTTTCTCCGATTGTTCACATAATGATGGTAAAATTTCTGACCGAGTGAAATGCCATGGTGTTTGCGGTAACTCTTTTCATATTTCATGCATCGGTTTAACTAAAAGAGCAATTTCCCATTCAAAAGAATATTTAAAATACTTCGTTTTCTACTGCAACGAATGTAAAGAAATATCTATGTCACATGTTTTGCTCGCAGTGAAACTTCTCAGTGATTCTACCAATAAAATTACAACGGACAATGAACTTTTTCACAAAAACGTTTTAGCCAAATTTAATCTTTTTGATGACCTCTCTAAGAATATCGAAGCCGTTAATTTAACTCTTGAAAACTATGGTAAACAGTGTCTCGCGAAGCATACGAAAATCGAAAAAAATCTAACTTCCTTAACGCACAAAAACCCGCGCGATGACCAACTGAACATAATTGAAGATATCAAGTTAGTGATTAAATCGTCTTTTGCTTCTTTACTCAAAACTAATCCGCTCGATGATATTAAAAATCAGCTAAAAACAATCCAATCCGATCTGGATATCCATTTCCAAAATAGCTCAAAAAACTCATCTACTTTTAATCATCACGTCCCATTACATCTCGATTTGGTTCCTCAATTCAACGACATCAGTAATGGTCTTGCAGCGACTCGTATATCCATCGACGATATCTTTGAAGAAATAAGAACCGTTTCCTGCAAAATCGACGAAATACCGGATAAAATACAACCAAGTACCTCCATTTACAACACTTCTATCCTTGCGGAAATGGTTGATAACTCAACATGTCATCTTTCAACTCCCTCTCTTCATGCTGAAACTCTTGACCTCTCCGACATCCCTTCTAATTTTCGGCAGCACCCTATCACCACTATAGACTCTGCAACTCAGACCAACCATTTTGGGTCTCCTAAAAAAGATCTACCCACCATCATCCGTTTCGGAACTTCTTGGACATTATCCGAATGGAATAACAGAATCAATAAGTTGAATCTTAACTCAAAATTCACTCCTTTCTTTTTGAAGCGCGTACCTAAGTCAGCTACTAATACTTGGATCCAAAAACTTTTTCATCACAAGTTCTCCATCACATTAGGTGAATGTAAACGTCTATCGCCATCAAGTTTTAAGATTGATGTCCCATCCAAATATATATGGTTGTTTTTATCATCTACTAATGACGCTTTCCGGTTGGGTAAAATTTTAATGACCAAATGGATCTTCAAAAATAACAATAAACAAGATATTTCTAAAAATTATATTCAAACTAGTTTTAAGGCAAAAAAATCCAATAATAATCCAATCCCTCAAAATCGTGTGTCCTTTAATCTAGACTCTGTTTCCAAACCCTCTTCCTCCTCTAAGGTCTTAAATAATTCATTATATTATCCTAATTTTGTTCATTCTCACACTTTAAATCCTACCTCTATGTCTCGCTCTTCTTCTCCTTCTTCATCCCAAAAACCCATCCCACAATCTTATAAAAAAAGAAATATAAAATCTTCTTCCATCCCAAAATTAGTCGTACCTCCTCCAACCTTTGATCCACTCTGTCCTCCAACTGTTAAACTCTCTTCTAGATTTTCAAATTCACTCTCTTCTGTCAATGATATGAACGGTCGGTACACGATGGCACGCTTACGTAATAATAAACTTTTCGATAACGTTCGCTTGTATCTAGCCTACCTTTACGACAAACCTGATTCTGTCTGTATTGACGGTAAAACCAAGACGCGCTTAATTGTCTCAATAAGAAATGAAGGCCTTCCAACGGACCCCATCTCCCTTCGTAATATTTATACTCGCTTCCTGGAAAATTTCGATATTTCTCCCGCTACTGTTTCTAAAGACCTTGCGACTTTTGCCTCTCACATCCGTTTTAAGCAATCCTCTTATCGCTCCTAACCCTCCTAAATCCCATAATAATCTCCCAGAATGTTTGTCTTTATATTACCAAAATGTCAGAGGTCTTCGCACAAAAACCTCATCTGTCTATCTTAATTCTTCTACACTTCCCTATGATATCTTTGCACTCACAGAAACGAATCTTCTACCTAGCATTAATGATAATGAACTCTTCAACCCTGATTTTAATGTTTTTAGAGCAGATGGATCTTTGGATAATGATTTATCCTTTGGTCGTGGTGTTCTGTTAGCAATACACAATCGCTTTGACTCATCACTCCTCAAACTCTCTGACTCCCCTTCTTTCGAGTTTATCTGTGTCAAATCAAAAATTGGCAAATCTTCCCTCTTCACAGTTTGCTGTTATATCCGGCCTTGTCAACCTATCGAATCATACCAGCTTGCAGTTGATGCTCTTGATTCTATCTTCGATGTCGCCGACCCGTCAGATGTAGTCTTAGTCTTAGGAGACTTCAATTTTCCAAATCTTCAATGGACTCCCTCTGATGATGAATCTCACTTTTTTACTTTAAATGCTACAACAGATAAGGAAATCCTATTCACTGATTGCCTTTCAGACTTAGGACTTTTTCAACTAAGCGGAGTTAAAAATAACTTAGGGCGCCAACTCGATCTCGTCTACTCTTCAGATGTAGATAACTGCATACTTACTGCTAGCGACCACCTTCTTTCGACCCTTGATTCGTACCACCCTCCTCTATTTCTTACCTTTTCCTACAACTCTTCCCATACTGTCATTCCATCTGTATTCCCAATTGTCTTCAATTATCGCAAAGCAAATTTTTCGAAACTAAATGACTTACTACACGCTGCCAATTTTAGTAGTATCTTTAATAGTCGCGATATTAATGCTTCTCTCTTTCAATTCTATTCAATCGTCTTTAATTGTATAAGTCAATCTGTACCAACTGTCCCCCAAAAAAACATTTCGTCTAGTCCTCCGTGGTATAACAAAGAACTTAAGTCACTTAGAAATAGAAGAAATAAACTCTGGCGCAAATATCTACTCTCTCGGTCTGGCTTTGATTTCTCGAATTTCCAATGCGCGAACTCTTTGTTTTCTGAGTTATGTAATTCTCTATATAATAATTACCTTTCAAAAATTCAATCCAACATATTATCTGATCCTAAAAGTTTTTTCCATTTCATTAACGCTAAAAAGAAATCCGATAGCTACCCTTCTACCCTTACTTTTTTGAATACAAGTTCTGATGATCCCAAAATAATTACTAATCTATTTGCTGAATTTTTTAGCCAGTCTTTTTCAAATAATACCTCACAACCTGATCTAAATTATTTTTCTTATTTAGCCACTTGCACCCAAACTTCATTAACTTCAATTGTTATTCCTTCGTCCGTTGTTACTGGAAAGATAAACAAGCTCAAAACAAAATATACTGCAGGTCCTGATGGTTTACCTTCAATAATTCTAAAAAAATGTTCTACAAATCTAGTGGAACCCTTAACTGCTCTTTTCCAGCTTTCTATTTCAAAAGGTATCTTCCCTTCTCTTTGGAAATACTCCTATATTATCCCGATCCATAAAAAAGGTCCCAAAAAAGAAATATCTAACTACCGCCCCATCGCTAAACTATCATGCCTCCCAAAACTTTTTGAAAGCATAATTTATGATACTATGCTCTTCCATTGCAAACAAATTTTCTCCCCCAATCAACATGGTTTTCTAACTGGTAGGTCAACTACCACAAACTTAGTTGATTTTGTCTCCAGTTCAATCTGTGCCCTGGAGGCTGGCAAAGAAATTGATGTCATTGCAACTGATTTAAGCAAAGCCTTCGATAAAATTTCACATACCCTTATTCTCTTCAAACTTAAATCACTTGGTTTTCAACCTTCCTTCATGGCATGGATTGAATCTTATTTAAATGGACGTCAGTATAACGTCCTTTTTAGAGGTTCAGAATCTTATCCGATTATTGCAACATCTGGCGTTCCGCAAGGTAGCCATCTCGGTCCTTTGATCTTCATACTAACAATCAACGATGTCGATAGTGTAATAAAAGATTCTTCAATTTCTGTATATGCCGACGATAAAAAAATATATAGATGTATCTCCTCCCTTAATGACTCTCTCCTTCTTCAACTTGACCTAAACCGATTTTCAACCTGGTGTGAGAAAAACTTCCTAGAGCTTAATGTGAGCAAATGTCAAGCAATAACGTATTCACGTAAACGCTCACTACTTTTCCCTCGTACCTACCTAATTAATAACGAGCCTGTCATACAAGTTGATTCATTACGTGATCTCGGAGTAATATGTGATAAGGAACTAAATTTCAAATCCCACATCACTAACTCCATAAACAGAGCAAACTCCGCACTAGGTTTTGTCAAACGTTGGTCTAAAGAATTCTCCGACCCCTACGTCACAAAAACCCTCTATCTTACATTTGTCAGACCTCTTCTTGAATATGCTAGCCAGGTATGGTCCCCATTTTATGCATCTCACTCTCTTCGTATAGAAGCCGTTCAACGTAGATTCCTTCGATTTGCCCTACGTGGTCTACCCTGGCCTGATAGACTTAACCTCCCTCCTTACGTTGGTCGCTTACTACTTATTGATCTACAACCTCTTGATATACGCCGTAAAGTTGCTGACATTATTTTCATCCATCAAGTTTTAACTGGTAATATCGATTGCCCTGCCCTTTTGCAAAAAATCTCCCTTTATACTAACCCGAGAAATCTCCGATCTGTTTCCCTTTTTGCTCTTGATTTTCACCGCACTAACTATGGGTTCAATGAACCAATGAATCGTATGCTACGTGCTGCTAATAGCGTGGATAATACTTTTGATTTTCATCCCTCCAAGCATTCCCTGAAAACCTCTCTCTACAAGAATTTCCTATCCCCACAACCTTCCTAAGTTTCTCAACCCTCACACTCTTAGTTTTTAAGTATTTTTATAATCTAGTTTTAAGTTTATTTTGTAAACAATAGTTGTAAGTCTTATTGCTTGTATTAAGCTAAATAAATAATAATAATAATAATAATAATAATACAAATAGTATACTTTTACCTCTCAATATCGTATTCAAATAGCAATTACACTATTTTTTCTTGAGTTCTTCTGTTAAAAACATTGTTCAAACTATAATAAAATTTTCCACTCACCTGCCACGCCTTTTAAACACACTTAAAAGTATACAAAAATGTTACCTATCTGTAAAACGTGGGGCACATTACACTAAGTAATAGTACGTTTTTTGACTATAAGAAATTATTTCATACATTTTATTACATTTTAAAAACGTGCTATCCCTGTTAATAATTTTATTTCTCTTAAAATAAATTATTATTTTCAGTTTTTTTTAGTCTTGTATGTATTAATGTGTGCGTTTTTTTTTTCATCCAATAAAGAATTACATATTTTAAAATCTTAAAAAAAGAGAAGTTAGCGAAATTACAATTGTTGCTGTATTGCAGGCAAACTTACAAAAATAAACAGATATGAAATGAAATCGACCTACCTAATATAAAAACGTAAAGAAATAACAACGGTTCTATGGAAGTTTTTTTTTATTACTTTTTTGAAAAAAATATTTATTTTATGTAAATCTAAACGGTAAAATTAATAGTTTCTTGAACGATTATACACTATGGACAGTGTGCGGATAAATTTTTTATCAAAATAAGAAAATAAGTCTAAAAATTCCATAGAAAAACATATCACTATCTCGTTTAGTGCGTTTTAAGAAACAAGTTTTTTCATTTACGGACTTACAGCTTAAAATGTATGTAATGTTGTCTTATCTATCATCAAAGTATCTCAAGTTCGAGCTTTTTAATGGTGTTCTTTCATAGAAGATATATCGCATGTTAAAAAAGTTTCAATACTTCTAATTATATTAAAACAAAGCAATAAATGTTGTAGTAATCTGCATAATTAGTCTTAAAATTACTTTGTATTTCTATGAAACAACAAAAATATTTTTTTAGGAATATCCAGCACGGACGCATGTAACATGCAATCAATTCAATCGAAATAATTTAGAGTATACTCGTCTGGTCGTATCGTAATCCATCACTCTAATGAAGTAACGTTAATTGAATGCAAGCGTGCAGCGTTTCAGCAATCAAATAGAAACCATTGCAGCGTTTAACTTCCAAACACCAAAGTATAATTATTCCAAAACTCTTTAAGAAGAAAAAAATAAAACAATTTAATTGTTTAAAAAAAACAATTTGCACGCAGCAAAATTTATTAACGGATAATGCACGAAGTCAATAACACGTTTCACAACCGAAATTATATTGAATTTTCACTATACAGTTGAAGACGAAAGTGAAATAGGACACCATAACCAACACATCTGATGAATTTCAATCAAAAATGAAATCGAAAGCAAATAAAATGCATTATTATTCGATAAAATGCAAATGTCATCAAAAACTATCGTTAATTTTGCATTTTGCAATAAAACAAAATGAAAAAACAAACGGAAACTTATTTTAGCCGGAAATCTGTATATTGCCATTTGGGACACATTTTGGCAATCGGAGGAGATACTGTTCGTTTTCGCTGCTGATATAAGCTTTCATTAGTTTTACCTGACAATGGCACGCTTAACTGAATGAAGGTTTTGCTTGGCATGCAAATGAATACACGCGCAGGCGCAACCTATACAACACTATGGTAGACAAATTGTGCGCTCTCAAATGCAAATAAGTTTAAATGCGAGGGAAATGTCTTTGACCTTAAAGTATTGTTGAATAATTGTATTGTTTATAAATTTTTTTTTTCAACTTCTTATTTCGTCTTTGAAAGCAAAATTTTCAGACAACCAAAAAAAGGGGGTTCATAGAAAAAAAAAGTAAATTCTATAATAAAATCATTAATTACGTACCAAAAGAGACCTGTTTTTTTAGCTTGTTTATTTGTTGCGTATACCAACATACTTAATAGAGAGGGAATTTTGTCCGTTGAGGAAAAATGAGGGTCATCTAAAATGTATGCCTCTTGAATTTGTAATTATTTTCACAGTTCTTTTGGGTATCTTTGGGTAATTAAGATTATTTTTCAAGTACACAACTGGAAGTTTAATTTAAAATTAAATCGACAGCTTCAAATTTGGTGATCTAGCATTAGATTTGTATAACTCTTTGTTAACTATTAAAAAATACATTTACTTTATTGTTTTGTTTAAGGTGTTGACAACGAAATCTCGAACAACAAAATAAAAAACAAATAAGCACAACAACATTTTAATATTGATTATATTTCCTTAGTTTAAGATTCATAAATAGTTCGTTCTTGTTGATTCTCACCATTCTTAGTGATACCTAGTGTTTTTATTTTTTTTAGTTTTTATTGGTTTAATTTTTATAAAAACCTTTTGTTATTTATTTATTTTTATTTATTAATTTTATTTTAACTATCAATGCTGTAACTTTGCGAGAGAAACGACACATAAAAATTACGAGCTATAAGTAGATTGAAATATAATATGTACCCTAATAATATTCCTGAATCTTCATTGTGAGTTAAGAGCTGTCTCACTCAACTTCTTACATTTTTTTCAAGTTTCCTCCCAAGTCTCAATTCCGTCCGCCAACTGAACATAATAAAATAATCTGTACAAGATTTAGGGATGTTGATAAAATATAAAAATAAATTTAAAAATATAATAGAAATAACAGCTGGTTGAAATTTAATCCATCAAGGAATGATGTGATAAAATGTATTATACATACTTTGGTTTACAGAACTGATACCAGAAATCTTTTGTTTTTATAAGTTTTTCTTCGTTTTTGAGTTAACAAATATAAAAAAGTTTTTGTATGATTTTGGGTCTGATTTCATTAAATATCAACCGTATTTAATCGGTTTCGATTCCAAAATTATAAGTTTCGATTCTAAATTTGTTACTGTTCGGATTACGGTTTCGCAGAAATATATTACTAAACACAATTTTTATATATTATTTTTTACTTTTTGTTTTTCTGTAGGTTTCACCTTAAGCATTCAATTTGCCAAATTTTAAATGACATCCACCCATACGTTTAGGCTGGGTAGCTTCAAAGGGCCACTTTTTTCATATTTCTTATCAACGAAATGTTATGTTTGATTGTTATCTTAAGTTCAATTATCTTACGATCAATGCATTGTTTCCTTATAAAACACATGTCGCACGTAAAAATAATCAAGTCAAACAAAAAGAAAATTTGTATCAACCTAGATACAATAAATGGCACTCAAGTAATCGAGCCAGCAATTATCATAACAATTAGTTGATTAGAATCTAATTCTTATTCAAAAATTATATCAAATCCATACTTACACACATCACAAGTACAATAAAACATTTATCAAAAAATAATATTGTAAAATAATGCATCGAGGAATCTTATCTTAATCTCTAGAGCTCATTGCCTTATGAATTATATTTTCTTTGTTTTTATGTTTAAATCAAATTTCGATCAGGGGCATAAGCTCGTATGATGACAGCAAAGATAATAAATTTGCTAATACAAACAAAGCAAACAATCAATGTGCTCAGCAAGGTTTACTCATAATCTTAGAAGACTAGAAAAATGTTTGAAAGTTTGGAAATTTTGTTTAATTTATATTATTTAGATAACACAAAAAGAGGTTTGTCAAAAGCTTACTATCCAAGTCTTATCATTTATCAACTTATAATTTTACATATACCTAAAAATTTCTTACAAACTGAAGCTATTCAATCACAATCATATTTATCTGTGACTGTGATTCTAACCTGTGATTGTGATTCATTCTCATAATAGTTAAATTTCAACCTTTGTGGCCTTAACAAAGTGAAGTTTAAGCCTTCTAAGGCCTTGTCCAAGAGTTACACTGTTGAGTATATTGATTTGGAACATTTGATGAAGAAGATTTTGATGAACATTGTTTATACAAGATTTAAATACAACTTGTATTTTAAGACCCACCAAAGTGTTTTTCTGGGTTCAAGCCCGATTGAACTATTGAACAATATAATTATTAAGATTTCAATATCTACTTTGTGGTTTAATATTATCTCAAGCCTAATTCTTTGTTGTATTTCTTTCTTTCAGTTTCGTCGAAGTGTTGCTGATGTTCTTCAACCTGAGCATGATGACTACTACCTTCTTCGATGGCTTCGAGGTGAGCATATAATTTAAACAACAAAAATGTATTTTCAACTTGCAATTTCCGTTGCATTAAAAAGAACTTAAATCTCAATTTTTATCAATTCTATTTTTCCTCATTTCAGCCAGAAAGTGGAATGCAGAAGCAGCGGAGAAAATGTTACGAACTGTTAGTACAAAAACTACATTAAATTTCAATTAAATTTTTATTCAAGATTATCTTCTTCATTTTATCATTTGTAGAGTCTTAAGACCCGTGCCATGTGGAATGTAGATAATATCGATAAATGGGATTGCCCAAAAGTACTAATCGAATACACTCCATCTGGTCTTGTTGGATTTGACAAAGAAGGATCACCAAGTAAATTAATATTAATATTTAATTTTGTAAATAAAAATACAACAAAACTAATACAAAAAATTCTTTCCACAGTAATTGTTTGTTCTTTTTCTGGCATGGATATGTGGGGAATGCTTCATTGTGTAACAAAATTTGAATTTCAAAAATACACAGTCCTCCTATTGGATCGATATATGAGAGCTGGATATGAAAGTAGCAAGCAGTTCGGTCCTCAAGCTCGACAACTTGTTGTCTTCTTCGATATGTCGAATTTTAATCTCAAACAGTATGCTTGGAGGCCTGCGGCAGAGCTTATTATTACCATGATGAAACAGTATGAAGCTAATTATCCAGAGCTTTTAAAAATGTGTTATATTGTAAATGGTAAGAATTCAAATCAAACGATGTGTTTTTTCAAGCTTAACTGGATAATTGTTTTCTCTATTTCCAAAGCTCCTAAACTATTTTCGGTTGCATTTAATTTTGTAAAGAAATTTTTGGATGAATATACAATGAGCAAGATTAATATTTATAAAAGTGGATCAGATAAATGGAAGTCACAAATGTTCTCTCATGTCGATCCAGATGTGTTCCCAAAGAGGTTTGGTGGTAATTTGGTAGATAAGGATGGTGATCCTGATTGCAAGTCAATGGTAAGTAAAATTAGTGTACTCATGAAGTCAAAAATATTCAATGGTGCTTTTCACAAAAGAAAAGTGGAAGAAGTAGAAAATCGTCAGCTTCAAATGTTTTGTTTAAGATTCCACAGCTTATATTTCGTGCCAAAACTTTTTTATCGTTAAATATAAGGTTTAGACACCTCAGAGTGTTTTCTTTGCGGTCACATCCTCATAAAGTGACAAAAACGTGGTGTGGAACACGGAAGCTGCAAAGTAGCATTAAGAACCTTAGAGTTAATTTTTCCATTGCATTTGAAATTTTTAGTTGTGTCGATGGATGGAAACTTAAAAATACACCATGATATAAATTGTTAAACGTATTTGTATTTCATTTTACGCAAGCTTTATTCCTATTGAATTTCGTACAAAAGTTCTTTAGCGCTTTTCTTTTGAACTAGGTTCGAAAAAAAACTACATTCCACAACATTTTTGTACTCTTCATTTTATTCGTTCTTTCAAGTTATTTAAAACAACTTTAACCACTTTCCTACATAATATTGTGGAACGCGTTAATTTTTTTTATTTCATGACAGGTTGCTGTTAAGTGAATTATGAATGTGTTCCATGATCTTGAAATTTGGTTCTTTTCGATATTCTTCTACAATTTTGATTTTTGTTTCCAGATTTGCTATGGCGGTAAAATTCCCAAAGAACTCTACACCCAACAAAGTGATGAAAACGATAACGGCAAGACCTTTATCGAAACCACTGTCAATAAAGGCAAGAAACTTAAACTAGAATTTGATGTGGCCGAAGATTCCAGAGACCGCCTACTCACATGGGAATTCCGTACAACTGATTATGACATAAAGTTTGGAATTTTCAGTATTGACAATAAGACTGGTGAAAAAACTGATGAAATCTCCTTAGCCACAGTATACTCCAATGAAATGGATGAAATAGGCTTCATCAACTGTCGGCCAAACTCAAAATGTTTGTTTTAAGAAAACCCATATTTTTTTTTTTTTTTTGATTAATTAACAAAAAAAAAACTTTTTCTTGATTACAGACGTTGCTGTATTTGATAACTCAAATAGTTATTTGCGAAATAAGAAACTACGTTATTGTGTTGAACTTGTGACAGACATTGATGATGAAGTCGAAGAGCTAACTGAAGATTTTCAGGCTTCAACATTGGTTGAACAAAATTAAATAATTATCTGAATGTTTTCTATTTGAAATTTTAAAAAAATCCTAGTAAAATCTTTTAAATTTTTTTTTAAATTGTTAAATTTATAGTGTATGTTCGTACTCATAAGAAGGGCGGTGTATGTTTGTATAATATAAAAATGTATTGTAAAATAAAGGGATTTTGTATGTTAAGTTATATTATTATAGCGAGAATTTTTGTACATTTTATTTTACCAGAAGCCAAAAAAATAAAATAATAGTCCTATCCAACGAATTTGTGATAACTTTGTAAAAAACGTTAATGTTTTGTTAGAAAATACAAATTAAAATAAAAAAAAAGATAAAATTGTTTGTTTCTCTTTTATTTAAATACCAAACTATAAGCACGTGCTGGAGATAAGGGGCCCCCCTTACAAAATGATCGTTTACCAAAAAAAAATATTCATACAATAAATATATCTTTCAAATAAGTAGACCATTTTTGCTGTTATATTCTTTCGAAATAAAATAGATATTGTAGAAATGGTTTACAATAATAATTTTTTTTTCAATTTGCAAAAAGTCGTTATTTTTTTAAATGTGCGCTTGTCGATAATGTATCGTAACGTGAACATAAAACTGCGGCTTAGTAAATAAATAAACCTTAATTTTGTGTGTTTTTCTAGCAGCAGCAAGGACAACAACCTTTGGTTTAAATATAATCTAGTACTTTCATTGATCATTTCACAATTTAGTACATGCAGTAGTAGTTTTGTTCAATGAAAAATTCGAACAGAAGGCGGGTAGAAATTAAAGATTCTTCAGATTGCTCGGTACGTGCACTGTTGTCTATATTACATACAAAATGTTGGTACAAATTGAAGAACCTAAAATTCGATTATGAAATACATCGTTCATACAAATTGTCGCGTTCAATGTAAGAATCTGAATTTTTTTTCAGACTATGCAATCTTTCACTTTTCGTCAAGCAAGAAAAAAGTCATTTCCAGGGATCTTAAGGGAATACACCATCCAGTGTATTATATAAATCAGTGGGTACGTGTACGAATAGAGTCCTACAAGATTCTAGCTAATAATAATATTTTTTCCATCGAACATTTTTTTTCTCCGTGCTGAAAAATGTTTCCTCTTTTAAATTTCAGTAAAAAAAACGAATTGGGAGTTTTCAATAATTGTTTGAGCGATATCGTCCTATCATTTTGTAAGATGTTTTGTTTGTAACGTGCTAAGGCTCTAGATGACTAATTATTTACACATTTTAAAGGGTCGAAAAGTAATCATAAATGATCAATTGCTACATAAATAAGCTAGCGAACAAAATTTTGTATAATAGTTTAAATTCTTTTTTGTAGGTAAAAAAATGTTACGCATACGCCACAGTGACCCAATTCGATAACACTTTGCATAAAATGCTGTATCTTTGACAATTCTCTTCCGACCTTTAAAATTGATATATAAAATTAAAACAGATACCACAAGCAATAGTTTAAATTATTAAAATATTATAAACAGTTGTTATAAACAGATTTGCAACTATATATTAAATTATTTTAGAGCATAAACTAAAACATTTATTATGAATTATTTGCTTTTATTTCAATATTTTCAGGTAAATGTAAGATAAAAAATGTCAAAAAGAGACAGCTGATATCCAAGATAACCAATGCGTATGAGCTGCTATATAAATAATATGAAGTTCATTTGATGCTTTCACGGATGATGACGATGATGATGGCAAGGTACTCATTTTCAGGTACTAAGCCATTCTCAACTGAACAAAAAAAGAAGTTCCGAAAATGTGTAAAGAGGGAAATCTTCCATCTACGTAAATCTACGTAAAAATAAATTGCTTTTACGCCAATATGTAGGAGTGAATATTCATAGTAAAAAATAAAATAAATGTTTATCATAACCAAATACTTACCAAACTGATCCAAAAAAAGTAAATGGTCCATACTAAATTCATTTGACAGTGAAACAAGTGCAACATGTTCAAATCGAGTTAATTAAAAAGGTTAAACAATTTTATAAGATTTATTCTCATGAAGAACTAGACCTTATGAACTATTACGAAAGGAAAAGAATCAAATGCATGCATAATATTCTCTTTTTCGTTTAAATGCAGCCACTTATTATAAGAAGTATACAACTCAAAATAAAAACACACAACACCAAGAAATTTTGGAAAATACCTTTTTTTATTTCCTACAAAACTATAATATCGTACTGTCCTTACATATAACATCAGAGTTTCATTTCTATTTTGGATTGGCTTTACATTCTCAAGTACATTATAATAATATCTCCAGCCTGCATGCACACACATAATATTATTCATAATATTATTTAAAATAAAATAAAAAAAAAAAAAACAAAACTTCCTTGATTGCTAATATTTGTTCTTTCTACTACATTAATTTTCTACATTAGCCGTGTTCCTTTGCTGGTGAAAAAGTATTCAGGAAAACTACTATAATCTAGTACTACGATCTTAAAATGTTCTTCTGTTGAGTAATTGAGAATTCCATTGATTTCTGTAATGTACATTTCATATTGTAAATCACAAGTAAAGTACTGATGAGTACTTTTCCACCTCCAAAGGAACACGAACATGGCTATTACTCATACTTTTTTTATCATTTTCTTGTCGTATAAATAAAATTATAAAAAAAAATCAGATGTTTTTTAGTCAATTGAAAATGTATAATATAAAAAAAAAAAACGAAATTATAATTAATAATAATAAAAATAATATAATTACTGTAACTAAAAACAACTTATAATTAAAAATGTATTAATAACTTAAACATTTGCTCTCCTTCTTCCTCGTCGTCTTCTCTTCTTCTCTGTCTCTAACCTCAACAAAACTAAACTTTTATATACCTCGTCTCCTCATCATCCAAGGCCTAAGGTGTTTCGGGCGGTTCTTCTTGCATTAGACGCCTCTGTGAATTTTCTAAGCTTGGAATTACCACTGGCGAATAAACTTCTTGCACTGAATTATCCTCGCCATCGGAAAAATTCGACTGACCCGAATCTTCTTCTGGCAATGGAACATACTCAATAGTTGGATAGTCTGTTTGGAAGTCTGGATTTTGCAATGGTATGACAGCTTGGATTATATCATCTGGATTTTGTAATTCTATCGGCACTGCGGGTGGAGACTCTTTTGGAGACTCTTTAATGGGCTCTATTTCAACAGGTGGCGCTGCTGTTGTCGTCGTGGTTGATGTTGTTGTTGTGGTGGTTGAAGTTGTTGTCGGCAATGCAGTTGTGGTTGAAGTTGTTGTTGAAGTTGAAGATAACAGACTTGTCAAAGGGGGGGCAGCTGGCAAAGCTTTAATGTACTGCGAACTACTCGGAGATATGATGGCTGGCAACAGATCTACCTTTTTAATAGGCTTGGGATTATATGGAACGGGATTCAATGGCACAGCAACAAACTGTAGTATCTGCCCAGACTTAATTATCAAGGGAAGATTATCGGAATATGTTGCTTGTAGAAGCAGCGGTGTCTCACTACAAACTTCACGATCATTCTCATAACATTGCGACTTGCCACGAATGCTAGCCTCTTGCGAGGACATTATGGGACAAAGCTCGTTTACACGTTCAAACTCGCACATGATTGGATTATCTGTGGAGAACAGAAATTAATATTTAATATTGTGGTACAGCATGTTTTTTTGTCAAACTTACGCTCAAGCCAAATTTCAAGCTTTCCCGGTACACCATGGTTGGAGCACTTTGTTTTGGAGACAAGATCAGCTGATACAGACGTTATTTGATTGTGCATCAAATTTGCATGGCACAGCACTGGTAAGCCATGGAAATCCTTTTCTAATTTTGTCAGATTATTGTAGGCTACTCGTATCACTTTTAGTGATGGAAGAACCGTCTAAAACAATAAATGATAAAATTGATGAAGATCAGAAGACCCATAAAAATGAATGCAAAAAACTTACCGTTGAAGTTTCTTCCAAAGTTAGCAGCTGATTATGTGACAAATCCAATGTTTCTAAGCTCTCCAAACCAATAAAATCATCCGGGTCTATACGTTCAATTTGATTGTGAGTCAGCATAAGCTTTCTCAATTTATTCAATCCCATTAGGGCGCCATCTAAGGATCTCAATCGATTGCGATCCAAATACAATTCAACTAGAAACGACTGCTGATCGATGCGATTCTCCTGGCGTCCAGTGAGTTTTTGAATTTTATTATATGAGATATCCAATTCCCTCAGATATTCCAAGCCTCGAATTTCATTCATGGAAAAGACTTCCATTTCGTTGAATGAAAAATTTGATTTGATAAGTCGTTTCATTGGCAAGAGGGAATTATTGAGTGACTTGATATTATTGTATGCCATGTCAATAATTTCTAAATATTCAACTTCAAGGAATTCATCTTGAGCCAAGTACTCGATTTTATTGTTGTGAGCCTTGAATTCTTTTAGTTTTTTGGCATTTCGCAGAACACCATCCAAAGACTTGAGTTGGTTGTTTTGGAAGAACAGCGAGTCAAGATTTGGCATGTCTCTCATACTTTGAGGCAGTTTCTCAAGACTGTTATTTTGGGCAAGAATGAATTTGAGATTCTGTAAGGCTGGTAGTTCGTTTTCTAGGGATTGTATGTTATTCATGTTTATGAAAAGTGATTCTAAGTCATGAAGGTCTAATAATGTTCCATTTAAAGTTGTAATTTGATTTCGACCCAAATGTAAGGATTTGACTTCTGTGGGGAAAGCTCCTTTATCTAACCTGGCAATATTGTTGCTAACCAATATCAGAAAGGTTATTTTGGGATTCCCTTTGAAGTCATCTTGCAGAACTGCTCTTATTTTGTTCTTCCCCAAGTCTAACGTCGATGTTTTCGGTAAATGATGCAGTACATGTCTCGGTATTTCGTCTAGATCGTTTTCAGCTAGTCCCAGGTATTCCAAGTTCGAAAGTCCTCGAAAAGGCATCTCCGGAATAGTCCTACAATTAGAAAGAGAAATCATTTGTTATTGTTTTTGTTTTTTTTTTTATGTATCACAAAGGACATTGGTATTTATTTTGTTGTTGAAAGAAATATTAAAATGTATTATTGTTGTGATAAGGTGTTTTTTTTTTTAAATTGATGGCGCTGAAGTGAATCATTTGCATGGTTTCCATTCATGAACTTATTCTCTCTCTTTCTGTTTTTAATATAACTGTCAATCATGAACTTGTTTATTTACCTTATCAGGATGTTTATTTATAGAAAACAAAACCGTGAGCATAAGGTTTTGTTTTGTTATATGATAAGAATGTCTGCGTAAATTAAAAGACTTAAAAAAATATTATAAAATCTAGGGTAAGTATATTTGACATAAGTGACACCTTAATTTTGTATCAAAGTTTAACAAGCATATGAAGGAGAAGTGATGTAATCATATTTCTTTACTTTAACGCTATAAAAAAGAGGTCTTTCGAAAAGATCACAAGAAATCTTGAACACAGAAAAATGTAATTACAAAGAAATTTTCAAAAATGCAAAGAGCGTCCAAAGGCTTTAAGTTAAGTTTTGGAATATGGAAGTTCTTATAGTATAGTTCTTATACTTAGTTTTTACAGTTTGAACCGAATAATAATAAGAAAAAGGAGATTGTTAAATACTAGGTTAAATTGCTCAACAGTCATTCTTTTCTAGTATTTCCTACATCCAAACGTGCTTAACTTAACTTTTATAATGCATAATTTTGTTTTACTTTAATATTTAAAAGTGCATTTTCAAAGTGAAAAACGTCAGCGCAAGCACCAAAAATTAAAAGTTGAGTTAGAAGAATGCCTGCGGAGTACTGTTTCCACTGGAGTGCGTTAAAGGATAGTACATACATGTTTTATTCAATAGCCGTGTTCCTAGAAAATGCCAAAGTAGTTGTAACTAGGTTAAAGCTATAATTTACTGCTTTCATCTACACATAATTCTATATGAGATTTAAGTTCCATTGATTTCGCGTTCATTCATAATTTCCAATAGAACGCGTCATAAAGAAATCTCAATTGACTTTCAATCAACTCGCCTAGAAGGTCGTTTGTACTAGATGGTAACAATAGATTTTGGTTTCCATCTACTCAGGATAACTTTAGCTACGTTTGCATGCAGTGCTGAAGCGAGCTGAAATTACACTGCAACAACTTTGTAAACCTGGATCTAGTTCAAATGGACTTAGTTTGATCCGAAACACCACTATCTAAGTGGAGTCGAGTTCAAATCTTGCTATTTCTGTCTCCAAACTCTAACTATCGGTTTTGTATGTTAACGTATTATTCAAAGACAAAGGAACACGGTCAACTTATAAAATATTAATATTTTTCGGTGTCGTTCGTGCAGTTCGCTCATTTGCCTGTTGAATTACAGTGCAATTCCGGCTAATGCAGTATTTTGTCAAAAATGGCGACACGAATCGATGAGAATCAACAAGAACAAACTTATCAACTATCTACGTAAAGGAGTGCGAACCTATTGAAAATAGTAAATTTTCCATTCGTTTACAGATAACTATTTTCCTTAAATCCAAACAAAACAAAATAAAAAGAAATAAAGAAAATAAAAATAAAAAAAAAATCTAAAAAGTGTCACAAACAACAAAACCACGGAAATAAACAAACTGATTAATAATAATTAAATTTCTTGCTAGTTTTTACTTCCACACAGAAACTTAATAAATACTTAAATCCAATTTAATCTCATATAAATTAATAAGTAATAACAAACGCGCTTCACTTGTCATATACCAAGTAGTTAGCGCAAATATTAAGAGTCCACACCGCATGCATGACGCCAGGCGCCAAGTACTTGACTTGACATCTTTCATTCTCTAAGTCAATTACTTCCCTTAATGAAGACACTCTCGTCTGAAGAACAATGGGTGAAGATTGTTAATTTCTTGTGTTGTTGTTGTAATTCTTCCAATACTATTACCATTTCTATATTACAATTACTCATGCATGGAACATGCATTAAAATTGAAGTGATATGTACTTTTATTGAAGACACGATTATATTGAAGAATTGTCATTCGTTCTGGCACAACGCACCAGTATAATGGTGGTGTTGTTGTAGTTATATAGAAATTTGATTGTTGGCCTTTTGCACTGCAATTTAAGTGAATGTTTTGGAATTTACTATACAACTCTGATGTAGTGTGGGCTGTGGGGTGATAGGGATTGTTCTCTCGTTCTCTTTCTCTCTCTCTCTCTCTCTCTCTCTATCTCTCCCTCTCTCTCTCTCTCTCTCAGAGCATAGTTAGATTAATTTTAACTGAATTTGCAAATAAATTCTTTTAGAAAAAAAAATTTAAACAAATTCGTACTTTTTGTTTCGAACTTCGAAGACAAGGAAAGAGCATTCGAAATGTCATTTATGACAGGTTGCTCTTAATTAAGCAAATATTGATGATGGCTTACTTCAGACGAGTTATTGTGGACGATGTTATTTTGTCTTAATTAATTCTGTGGGTGATTGGTTGTCGTGGAATTCGTTTTTCAACTAGGACAGTCAACTTAGTCCAATATTCTTTTAACTGCAGTTGATGACATTGTGAATGGATAGTGGAACGAGAAAATGTTTATAGACGATGAAAGATGTTAAGACATTACTCAGTTGTCTGACAGAACACTGAAGGGCTATAATAGGATCACGCCTTAAGGACACTGCACTCGCCAACTACACCTGTTAGCTCAGTAATACTTAATATGATAATACATGCATAATGCATTATTCATTAACCACCGCCTCCGGCTCCTTAAGTCGTTTCCTAGTTAATTTTGTCTGTTTCTTCTTTATGGGATCACAGAGACTACGTATAGGGATTTCCTTCCATTTCCTTTAACATGCTCTTCTTGGCTATTAAACACATTCCGTTAAGCATTTTTCCATAATTGCTGGCGCTATGCATTGGAGGAAAAAAGGTATATTTAATAGTCGTGTTGGGGGCTATTTTTAGACCATATGGCATGTTGGTGAATATTCTCGAGTTGAATTTGAAGTGCGGATTCTATTTTTAATTTTAATGCAAATTAAGTGTTTCCAATTAACGGCGCTTTCACGATTAATTATATTTTGTAGACTGCTTTAAATAGACATGCATTTTGTGGAAAATTGACATTTCGAAAAATGTTCATACGTACATATAATAATTATGCAACAACCCAACAAGGATACGCAATGAAAAAAAAGATCGATGGATGACAAGATAAATTGTGAGCTATTTTTAAAACTGGGAAGTTGTAATATTCGTGTTACATCATTGATCGGAGGTGACTGATTGCTTTCTGTGAAAACTTGTTAAAAGAGTTAAATGCTAATTTATTGTTTTATATGGTAATTTGTTTGCTAATTTCTTGACAAAAAAAAAACAAAATAATAACTTTGTAGTTTACATAAATCAAACAGAACTAAGAAAATTGACAATAAATAGCCGTTTTACTTTGGAGGTATCAAAGGGCTCATGAGTACTTAGCAGTTATTTTCAATTAAACCCACATGCATTTAATGGAAAATTCATCTACACGGAAAAAAACATGTGTAGATGTTAGTACTTATGTACTAGATTATATCTTTCAGCGACTCATTAGTACCCTACTTTTCCACATCCCTCCAAAGGAACACGGCTAATATGCCATCAACATTTCAAGAAGTTTTTTTTTTATATTTCAATTTGCTATTCCAAACAGCACAAAAATTGTACTGTTTTTTCGAAAGGGGATGAGACAATTCGAATAGAAAAGCAAAACTTAAGTCCTCTGTAAATAGTGTAGCTAGAACAATTTTGCTTTCCGAAGACGAATTATATGTATCCAATTTTTTTATGCAAACAATTTCTCTGAGCAAAAATATTCTGTCAAACAGGAGTTTGACTTAATTACTTCACAAAAAAAAATTATTCAAATATTGATTCTGGTACGAATCGCGTTTGATTATTTCTTGCATACAAATGTATTTAAAATAGAAAAAAAAAGAGTTTTTTTACAGTTTAATTTTTCCGTGAGAAATGTTTACCCTTAATTCTTGCAATTTAACAGACAGTTCTTATATAACGACATGTTCGTCAGCAAGAGTGTCATATTTACAGATTTATTTGATGTAACTACAAGTTGGACTACCGACTTCAATAGTTCCATTTTGTCCATAAATAATTGACTGAAGAGTTTGGTCGATAGAATCTGTTGTCCAGGTTACGTTAATGTTTTCAACTGTCAGTTCAACAGAAAAACGCACGTTCTTACGCTTCTCATACGAACGTATTAGTTTTTTCAAGCCTGTCAATCAATATGTGATCTTCTTTGTTTCTTTATTGTAGACAGAACTGTGTTCTAGTACATTTCAACTTTTGAGTTCGTACACCTTGTTCTTAAAAGGTGTTTTTTGGTCTCCGTTGGGCGCCAATTTATTTCCTTACAAACAAATCGCATCTTTCTTCCTATTTTCCTACAAATAAAATATTTCTTCTGCATTGATTTTAATATTCCGTCATCTCAAAACTATTTACGCATCTTATTAATTTTCTTCAATCTCAATCAACAAAATAAACAACAAACACTGCCACTATTGCAGTCATTTTTGTACGTACATGAAAAAAAAACGTCATTTTCATCCATTGGTTTGTCAGAGAACCCAGCTACACTCACATCACACATAAAAACAAAACCACTACATACAATATACGAAAAATATCAGAAGAAAATATTTTCTTGGACTCAAATTAAATGATGATCAATTGTTATGATCAATCAAAGGCCAAAGGCCAAATAGGTCGTGTGACAATTATATTAAAACTGATCAAGTTCAGTGAATGTTGATCCGACGACGATGATGATGATGATGATGATGATGTTTTCATTTTATTAGTTACACCCTCTACCCCACCCGATTCAATATATATCATATTCATACAATTTCAACGACCAAAACGACGAACGGACAGACGGACGGACGAACAACGACGCGACGCATTGCTAATATTTCTATAGGATCTATAGTCAATCTTTTCATCATCATACCATGCGAGTCTTCAAGAGTCGAAGTGTAGAACTACTGGACTTCCCGGCACATTTTTCATTCCCATTACGAAAAAAACACTTCAATTGGCATAAACTCATATCATCAGTAAAAAGATATACAAAATAAAATATATCATACTACATATTTGCAAGTAAGTGTCCATTGAGGGTCTTCGTTGAGTGTCCTCTTGGTGACAGTATATCGGAGAAATAAACATTCGTTCGCCTTTTTTTTATAACGAAGCGAAGATATCAGGAATAGCAATGCGCAAAAGTTCCACGAAACTGCTGCCGCTGCCGCCGCCGACCGTCGCCGAGCCGTCAATTTCGTCAAAGATGAGCGACTAATTGAATTTAGTTAAGAGTCGTGTAGACTCATTCGCAATCGACGACGCAAGGCAGAACAAAATACAATAATAATAAATAATTGTTTGAATTTGATTTGGAAATTTTACGAATTAGTAACTTCCTCATTTACATAAACAAAAGACCAACAACCAACTCAACAATTTTTTTCATATTTTTTTTTTTTTTTTTTTTGTAAATAATACGTTGTTCTTTGAGGCATAATTGCTTGAATAATTGTTGGAATAGTTTGTAACATCGTATTATGATCTTTTACTCAAGGACCACGTAGGTTTGTTTTTATTATTATGGGTGAACAATTTTACAATTTGTTGTTTCAAAGATTTGCAATTTACAATTTAATTTATTTGTAAGGGGCTTTTGCTTAATACAAATTATTACAATAATTGTAGAATAAAAGTGAGCAGATAAAAAGTCCCCCGATAACTAAGTCAAATCAAAAACTTTGTTCCTACTTACAATAAGGGGGATTGAAAACCACTTTCCTAATTTGGATTTCGATGCCGAAATAATTCGCTGGGAAATAATTTCAAAAAACAATACCATCCTTGTGAGAGTTTCAGTTTTAATTCCTGTCATCCCAAATTCATGCGACTAAAAAAAGTTGTTAATATTTTTTTTTTAAAGTTCACGAAATAATTTTCATTCGCTTATTAAAAGAGCGAGCAGTTTAAGAGCTACAGCACTTCAATAATTGCACAAATTGTAACTGAACTTACTGACATTTCATCAGTATTATAGAATACTTTCCGGCACTCTAGAACCTTGAAATTTTGACGTCCATGTCCCCTCCCCAGCCCGGTAATTTCGTAAAATTAAAAAAAAAATCTACAGTCTTTTACCAGTTTTGTACAACTAAAGCAAAAAAATTTTGACTTTTGTTGTAAGGATTTGTGCTTTGCAAGTAATGAAATCACAACAAAAACATAAGTGTTTTAGGAAAGCTTATAAAATGCTCCTTTAAAAAACAACTATTTCCATTAAGTCTGGCACAAAAAGGAGCGAGATTTATATACGGACCAAGTTCGTATTTTCCTAAAATTTTGTTTAGTGTGCTTGAAAAGTTTTCAAACATTTTTGGGTAGATTGTAAGTACCTACTGCAAGCTGGCGAAAAATAGTTCTTATAATTCTTGCAAATGGCGTCGTACGTCAATCATATTTGACATTTGTGAATTAGACAGCTGTAGTATACAAAGCAGACAATCAACAGTTCTCTATACTTCGTAAAAGCGTGGAATAATTGTGTCAACAACTAAGAGAACGATTTAGTGTCAAAAATCATCATGAGCAGCAAAACGCTGAAAGTCCGCGTAAGATGCATAAAATGCCATCACATCAATTCAAATTCAAAGCTTAACGAGCAATCGGAAATACGATCAACGTTAGTGGCCAAAGGTACCCTGATAAACGACTTCTTATTGCCGGAATTGGTTTCATGTGGCATGTAGTTTTAACATAACCACAGCACAGCACGAACCAAAATGGATATTGTATTTCTCTGGTCGCGTAATCTCTTGTTGGTCATTAAATCATCCTTTTAATTTCTTAAACTCGGCTTAATAGTTTTGGAGTTATGGCAAAATTATAGAAAAGTGAGAAAAGCAAAATGTTTAAAGCATGTTTTAATATCACGAGCATAAATCAATAATACAAACTTATTTTGAACGCAATTTGTTTCTTACTTAAATAAGTGATCTGAAGAAAATCCAAAAATAATTATACCTAATCTTCCGGTTCCAAAACAAACATTTATAGCAAATCCGAGTCAGTACAAAGTTTATTTATTATACGTAGTTTTTTTGGGGGAAAGTACCTTTGACTCGAAATTTAATCAAAAGAGATATGATTTGGGTCACATACAAGTTACAGTGATATAATAATATTCACACAGTCAAATGCAAAAAACTACAAATTATTTAAGCGCCTTTTGATTTAACAAAAACAAAATAAGTATTAATTAAAAACCAACTTTACTATTTTTATTTTCGTATCCATTGAATCCATTAACTGGATGAATTCTTTGAGTATAGACTAACAGTTTACACTAGTCTTGCTGATACGTACCCTGAATCTGATGATGTGTTAACGAAAGGGCAGAGTCATTTGTATACGCATCTTCACGGATCACGCACAACAACAACTTTTATTCAATAACTAGAAAATATAATATCGCCATAAAAAATAATATTGCTGGCGCCAATCGTAAAAATGTCAAAGTGGTCGTTAAACGGCTGCAATCTCGAATCTCAACAGTCCGAAGCGATAACAGCGCATTTGTTCGATCAATGATGATGTTTTGAATATCGATGACACGGTATTTCCATTTTTGAATTGGGTTTCCATTTGAATTTGTCCCCGTTGCAAAAAAAAGGTGACAATATGTATTAATTTCTAGAAGATACCATATTATAATCAACTTGTTTTGAGAATCTTATATCATTACGTACAATACGACAAAGACAATAACAACAATTTAATCAGTAATTCGAAAGAAAAAAAAAAAACATAAGTACGATATTATGAAACAGAGACAAACTAGCGGTTACCGGCTAAACAAGAATAATTGTTGCGATTTCGAATTTTTGATATTATATGAAAACATTTTTCTATTTTATATACAATATCTCTAAGACGTCTCTTTTTTAATTGAATGAAATGTCAGTGATTATGACAACGAATATTTTTGTTATCAGTAATCTCTCTTAACCGCCACCAAAGATTCCGATAAGAATCCTTTCAGGCGGCACCTACATTAGTTAAGTTAAGTTATGTGTGTGTGTATTTAGATGGATGACCTTTGGAAATATTTCATTGATAAAACTTAAGAAACAAAATAAAAAAAAATATACTTGATTCATATACAGAGAAGAACGATTTGTTATTCTTTATCAAATTTAAGATGCACATTTTGGGGTGATAAGCGATGTGAAAACTTTTATGTGTTTTTTTTAAATGTGTTGATTAAGTTTTATTTTTTTTTTTAATTGAATTTTGTTTATGTGTTTGATCGAGTTAATGATTTTTTTTTTTTGTTTCATGTGAACAGCTGATCTTTATCAATTGGAATTCTATTTTCGAATATCGTAAGCTAAAAAAACAAAATATTAAAAATCATGGTTATACTCTCTAACATAAGCCGCACTGATAATGTTTATATTAAAAAAAAAATATTAATCATAATCGGATCAGCAGCTAAAAAGAAAATGCTTCACAAAAATATAGCACATACTAAACACTACACCAAAAAAGTTTCCAAAATAAGTGACAAGTTTAGGGTTTGTCAATTGTCCACCCAGTCGCTTAGGCTGTCGCTCCTTACTTACAGACTAGCACTTTCTTTCTTTCGGTATCTACCCAATTTTTAACAAATTCATAGCTTTGCAAACCGTACTTGAGTTGTATTCACGTTTATAGGGTGCAGAATGTCTCCAAAGATAGATTTCTTGCGTTGAAATCCTTTTAATTTTTTGCTGTTCCAACTTTTTCATTATGTTGTTCAGATATTGACATTATGAAAATTGAATTTTTTTGACCTTGATTTGCCATTTCGCATGTTCAAAATACAAAAAAATGCATTTCACCTAATAACTCGATTGGTGTTCATTTTAATGAAAAATGACAAGGTAAAATATCAAATGTAATAAAAAAAAATGCCTAAGTGTAACAAGAGAAGAAGAGATTAAACTTTAAATATTATTCACAGTATACCCTCCTTCCTAACATTTGAAAACTGCTTAAAAACAGTTTGGGGTTTGTATGCCATCTTGGAAAACTGCGTCTCCGTTATCTTGGATATGTGAAAACCAGTTTTAAAATTTGGAACGAACGTTATTTTTTTAAATGTTATATTATAACTGTACCACTGTTTTAATTCTAATGTTTTTCCGAAACTAATAGAATTCAAGCTAAAACTGTCACGGTTTTCCTGTGTGTTGTGTCATTTCATCAAAATCAGATCATGTTGATAATAGAAACCATCTTAATTAGATTAAAATTAAATAAATCCCAACAAAACGTCATAACATTGAAGATGTCGACTGTCGACTAACATTTTAATTACAGGTATTCGATTGTTGAATAACATATTTTTCTTTGGTTTGGAGTCCACTGGCACAGATTTTTCAATAAACAAATCTTTCACTACAGAGAACGTCATCTCATTTATCATATTTTCGATCGTAATGTGACGTATTTACAATTTACACGTCAGAAGTATTTTGGTTTAACGTTGCATTCTCTCTCAAAAAATTAAAAAAAAAATGGAAAACAACAACGAGAGAGAAAGAAGGTCAGATATTAGCAACAAGGGTGATTGTTCCTTAAAAAAATCGTATCAGATTTTTGAGTGTGGTACGACCTGTTGTTCACGCTTTTGATAAAAGAAAAATTTACTTTTATAATTTCTTAAGGCAAAAACAACTAATATTTGTTCTAGAGTTGTGAGTAAAAATTGTCAAATCGCACACTTTAAAAAAAAAATAACTTGAGATGTATCTAGGAATCATTGCCGCAGCCGCAAAGATGAGATTCTGCTACATTACTTCCATTTTCTCATCACAACAATATTAATATCAGTTTCTTTTTCAATAAAATTAATCTACATACACAAACATTACTCTTCCAAAAGAATTTCGTTCATATATACACACTATGTGACTTTATAAACTCAAAATAACGAAAAAGCAAAAAAAAACAAAAAAAAACAAGACATTGATGATAAGAGGCCTTAACATTTTTCTTATGTATTCCCGTCGTCGTCGTTCAAAACATACACGCTTTCTCCGCGTTCTTTGGAAGCCGAAGCAATCTTAAGAAGAAACAAAGACTCGTCTCAGTATAGCAACTCTATATCTTTTGTTGCTAAATTTTTATTTGTAACCGATTTTTTTTTAACAAAAATTATAAAAAAAAAGTTTACCTTAAATTATCGGATATCATTCGTAGTTTTATCATGTTTAGCTTCATTTCAGAAAAGGATCGCATCTCCAGATCATCGAGCTGCGAATAAGATATTTGCAAGCTTATTGTTAAATTGGACGAGAACTTGCCCGCCGCTAATGCATCGACAATTTGATTGAACGAATCGACTTTCTCGCATGATAGTTCTATGCGGTTTTGAATTAGCATTGGCTCGCAAGTGCACGGTGAGATTTCTGGCCGCGCTGAACAATGCAACGAGGCTATGTTCCAAATTATCATTAAAGTGTCCATTTTTGGAATTCAAATTTATTTATTTTGTATCTATTAATATTTCTAACGTTATTTAAGGGTTTCACTGTAACTTTTTTTTTTGTATTTCTATCACATCAAGAGAATCTTTTTGCACACACTCAAGAATTCAATACTTCTATCTTCGTTTTCTTTTTTTTTTCTAATAATTTTATTTGAGATAGTGAAAATATATATTTTGATATTTTGAATTTAATTTTTCGGGGAAAATCCCCTTCAGTTACACACGTTTAACATTCAAATGTGTATCGCAACACAAATCCACAAAATCACTTTCAGTATTATAGGCACAGGGCATTTGACGACAACGTGATTCGAGGAAACAAAAAGGACACTCTCACCAGATGTTTGGTGTTTCCCAAAAACGATCGCGGAAAATTCTACAAATAAGCTCCTTATATTTAGGAAATTCCGAAATGCACAGATGATTGTTTGCAAAATATTATATAAATATCTCTAAAGTACACTTAAAAGTCCTTAAACAAAAATATATAAAAAGGATCTTATAGTTTCAATGATCTGGGTTTATCTTTAAGATTTGAAAAAAAAATATCAAAAATGAACTATGTACGTATTCGTAAGAGAGGAAGCTATTTCACGTCTGCATACCAGCACGGTTTGGATTCGACTATGGAAACGATAACGATTTTCAATGGAAGAACCACGATAGAGACCCTAAACGATCACCGCGATCTTCATCAATAGCCGCAGCAGCAGCATCAGCATCATCTTTGTCGCCGTCCGTTGTCCGTCGTCGTTTTTGTGTATTTTTTTTTTTTTTTTGTCTCCACTGATGATTTTTATTTTTCAAGCAGCTAGAGCTGCTAACTAGAGTCTCACAGCCCCGTCATTGAGTATAGTTCTCAGCTAGCTTGCAGTGTTTCCCTTCTCCCAACAAAACAAAAAAAAAGAGGCATATCGCCATACGATCAATATTGAAGAGAGAGTGATGCTGTGAATGCGAACCTCTCATCTACAACATGCTACAGCCACAGCGTAAGTGTAACCAAACCACCGCCGCCGCTGTCGTTTGCCTTTGATTTTTCTTCATAGTCGCTGTTTTTGTTTTTGTTTTCTCCCTTGCAACTTGTGGCGTAGTCGCCAATCAGAAATGACATCCCCGCTCTATGACCGGCGGAATTTGCGTGAAGTGATTGTGTATTATAGTGCAGTTTATATTTTTGGAGAGATCAACAAGCTTTCCCCATTTCTCTCATTTTGGGAGTTCTGAGAGCTTATGATTTGGATTGGCTAGTCATAGATAGATAGCTGTTTGGGGGATATAAACAGCTTAGCAGCGCGCACTCCAACCCTGCAATTATATCTGGTATCTGGAGGTATGTAAATTGGAGGTTGTGACGTTGATAATTCCATTACAGTCATATGACGAGCTATATTTGTGTTTTTTTTTTTTTTTTTTATAAACAACATGTTTTTATTTTTAATTTAAAAACAAAACAAACTTTTGATCTTTTATTGATCAGTTATTTATTGTAAGATTATTTCCGGTCTTTATTTTATTTTTGTTGCTTAAAACTTAAAGTAGATTATGTAAAAGAAACGATTTACCACCACTTGGAAGAAAATAATTTTAGCATTCATAGCATTAGCCAGTCAAATTAGCTGTCTAAAAAGCTTATGGTAGTATAAGATCTCTTTTATTAAAAGCAATGCTTAAACTTTCTATAGTCTTGTATAGTCACGACTTTAACCGATCACGACCTAAACCGATTAAGAATAACGAATGTATGAGTTATTTTTCTTAAACAAACACAAAAACTACGAAACAAGTGACATCTAAGTCAAATACGACTTATCAGTGGTCGTAAAAGAAAACAAGCATCATTTTTTAAAAACGATTATCGTAATCGAAATCAAACGAAAAAGAGGAAATCTGAGCGATTTTCTTAATTCGTAATTATGAAAACGAGAAAATTTTAACGATTAATTCGTAATACGGGCCCTTGTTAAAGAATTTTCTCTATGATTGTTGGGTGGCGTCCTTCGAATGGAATCAGAGTTGCGATTCAAGATTTGTTCGAACAAAGTTTTGCATGATTTCTAAGAATGTCCTAGTTCTTAAAATAAAGATATAGCATTTCAGTGTTAGTCAAGCCAACATAAGAAGACAAATACCTTTATGTTCATCATTCAGTAGAGTAAATTTTGGATTGAATAGTCCTTTAAACCAATTGATTTCAGTATTTAATAAGTATTATTTTATGATCTCCTCAGTAAATGACAACTTTAAAAGTATTAAATTCAAACAAACTTTTTATAATTCATTATAATGAAGCAAATTTTATAAGTACTAGTTTTAAGAATTATTATAATAAGTGTTAAACGTTAGCCATTAACGAATTAAATAAATATAAAAAAATTGTTATCAATGAACCTCTTTTTTTCTAGAAGCTAATTGTAAGTTTTGAAATCACCTAAATATATTTGTAAAGGACTTATTTATACCTACTTTGTGATACCAAATTATATTTTACTAATTTATATTATTACAAAAGTGTGTGAGTTACAAGTCACGAATTTGTACTTGTAATTTGTAGTTGGTGAAATAGGCCCCAGTTTGTTGTGTTCACAAATATGTAGTCAAAATTTATAATTCCAAATTTGGACTTGGTATAGCCGACAGCAAATTTTGGTATCTTCAGTTTTGTTAATCGGATTCTCAATATTGAGATCTCCAGAAAATTACAGAATATCTGTTTTTATATTAAAAATGTTAATTAAAGTGGATTTAGCCCTTTGAGATGAATTAAAATTATATCGATTTTAAACCCATAAAAACTATTAGATCCAAACTACTGTACCTATAGTTCAATTTTTCAATGTTTAAAATGTATGTTTTGTCTGTTGTATTTATATATTAGATGAAGCAAAACAAATGTTCGCAAAAAATAACTATTAATTAATAAGACTACTTATTTATGCAGATACAAATTCTCTTTGTACACATATCAGTATACAAGCCTCTGAAAGGCCTGTCCCCTTTTTGTTCCTTACGTAAAAACCGATTGACTCGATTTGCCCTGGAATTTTTTAATTAACTTATTGACTAAATTAAAATTCTTTACTGAGTGGCGTCTGCTTTGTGGCCGAAAAATTCCAATCCAAACGACTGACGACAGCATTCCAGAACAATTTGTTTTCTGACGTCTGATAGCAATTTCCATTCAAAAATGCGCATATTTTCCTATTTAATTAACAAAAAAAAAATAATCAAATAAACCAAATGAAAAGCAAAAAAAAAAGAAAACATCCTTGATATTGTTGTTTTATTTTTAGTTAATCTCCGTATACAACAAACTACTTACATTTTGAGTTGGGGCATGTCTCGTGCACTTACGAAACTACTGACTGACGGACAGCCACAACTATGCCATCTAGCCAAAAGCAAAAGAAAGGACGCAATATCAACTTGTGGCTTTGGCTTGTGGCACATGACAGAGCCAGCAGAACCTAACATACATATATCGTAGTTTCGTAGTTCGTCGTCGTCGGTCGTCGTCTCCGTCTTGGTTGTCCCTCTGTTGGTCTGTTCTTCTAAGTACGTCATCAAATAGCAATTGGAAATGAATGCGAGTGCAGGCAATTAAACAGGAATATGGCGCCCAGGCGCCATCGACCATCGCCATTCCTAAGCTCGTGGATCACCACGGTTATCTCTTGGTAAAAATTTCCAAATGATTTATGCTCAGAAATGAAGAAACGTCACTTAGCAAAATCTGAAATGTGGACGGCTGCTGTGGGATTGTGTGGCAGTGGCAGAATGGGAATCGCGGAATGCGAATGATGTGGTTGCCGGCCGGCGTCGCATCGGGATCGGGAATGTGCTGAGATAAATCTAAACAAGATAATCCATCTCTGCACTGATGGCTGAAGTGTGGCGTTGTGTGTATTAATCATGATGAGGATGCGAAGCTGAAGGGAGCTGCTGTGGTGCGTGCTCGGCTCGAGGGCAATCTGAATCTCTAATTGTTTTTCATTTTATTTGAAAAGCAAAGAGGGTACTTGGACTAGAGCTACCTTCTGTCACATTTTTTTTAAGCTTAATGATTTTAAAAATGATTTATATAAGAAATCCCTATTTTTCTAAACACCTGCCATTTTTCCCTCAAATCGAAATCTTAATTCCAAAAAGTAATAAGTACCTAACCCAGAAATTTTTAGGTTGAGCTTTTTCTTTTAATTTGTTCCTATTTGTTAATACACATCATCATTTTGAAGTATCGGTAGTCACCCTATTTTTTATGTGATAGGATCTGGAAACCCTAACTCAGACCAGGCTACACTAATGCCATGGTAATTGGGTGTCTGTTGATCCCTGTGATCGTGATAATATCGTTGCTGATGGTTGTGCGGCTACTGTTGCCAATTTGCAGCAGACCGCGAGTTCTGCTAATGTGGTAGCATATTTTTGCGTTGAAATAACATGACTTCCGTACGCGCGATTTAAGATATGCACATTTGAGATGATTAACCGCAAGCTCGCAATATGTGTCCGATGGATCGTTTTACAAATTGGCTTAGATTTAAGGCGCCGGATGTCTGTATTTCGCAAGTATAATATAATTGAATGGAAATTTTTCAGTTTTCACTCAACCAGAAGCTGGTTAGTTTGAATTTGAAGCGAGTTGAAAGAAAGATGATTTAATTTGTTTATTTTGTTTATAATTAATCGTAGATATATACATATATATATATGAGTAAGCAGAAAATATGAAATTTATAGTCATAGTGGTGAGTGGTAAGCAGTGACGCAGCTAGGGGAGGGTGGCGGGGGTCCACCGTCCACCTTCGGTCCGAAATGAGATAAGGATTTTTCATTAGTTTTACTATTTTTTCATAGACTGACACCACAAAAGTCACACCGGGTAACATCCATACTCGCTACTGGTGAGTGGAATAGTATATATAATGCGAAGAATAACGAAATTGCTTTAGTGGTTCGGCCGCTAACTCCAAAAATGGGGTTTAAATCCTGAAAACAATCGAAGCGGAACGCCTACTTTGCTTTTCTTAAGGAAGGATCGTTGATGGTATGCTGATGCTGGTAGCAAGTAATAGCTTCCAAGCTCCTCACAAAAAATTATTATACCAGTACCGATGTATCTATAGCTGTTAAAAGATACTCTTTCCTTCCCTACCAGTCTATGTCGCCTAGACTTACTCATGACATTGGCATATCCTTATTCTCAATACATCTTATTATGTCTTGGAGTTTTATGAAGGCTCTGAAATTGTATTTCTTTTCATAATCTAAGCATTTATTCGATCATACCTTGGTGTTTTTTTTTGTCAGTTGATGTAAGCCAGTAAAAATAATAAGAATTACAAATAAACAAATATTTGTGTCCAAAAATTACCTTAAGTCAATGTGCTAAAATTATGTGGAATGTGTTTCATTATTTCATCACAAAACAAACAAGTTTATTAGTCTTTTATTGAAAATATAAACCACACATCTCTATTAATATTATTCAAGAATTTTTAAATCTAAATTATGATGACAATAATTGGATTATTTTTATTTCTGATATAAACAAATGATTTTTATTTTTAGAATGACTTCTTCTTGTTTATTGTTCACAATACAAAAAATCTCCTATAAATAACACCCACACCTTGAAAACAAAAAAATTATTGATGGTGGCTTACTGCTTACAGTGGCGCCATAATGCACTTGACCTTTTTGGAGAAAAACAAACAAAATATCAATAATGTTGATCACACGACAGCTAAAGAAATTCTTGATGTTTAAAATGTGCCAAAGAATTTTTCCTTTTAATATTTTAATTTTTTTGTAATTATTTTTATTTTAAATAAAATATTATTTATTTTTAGTCATGATTAGTGGTTTTTTTTAAATAATTTTTTTTTTCTATAAAAAAAAAAACCATACAATTTTATATTTATACGTAAAAAAAAAAATTTGAATACGTCACTGACAAAAGAGGTGGGCGAGCGTGAGAGATTATGAAATATTACCGGCAATATCTTTTTTATACTTTCCGTGAATTTTTTGGTTCATATTTTAATTATAAAAATGATTAATTAAAATAAAGTATGTAGTAGTATTTTCCTTAAATAAACTGTAAACTGTTGAAAACAATATATGTACAGGCAAAACAAAATAACTCCAGACTATTTGGAGACCAAATAAAAAACCGGAAGAATCTTGACAAATTCAAAAATACGAAACCTAACATTAGAGGCAAATTTTCTATTCGGAAAGCGAAAAATAAAGTAATCACACTCTCTGTTACCGTATACGTTTGAAGAAACTTACGATTGAATCGTTGAGATGAAAAACCTAAAATGCTTTATTTAATTTGTGTAAAAAAGACCGAGAGCCCGCAACAGATTTTGGGTGTGAATGATTATTATAACATTATTGGTATTTTTGGATAGGTCATTTGACTGTATGAGATGTCGAGTTCTTGAAGTTTTTTTTAATAATCATTATGATACAAAAAAAAACTTGTGGCATCGAGATGGATCTTCCTTCCTTAAATCAGTACCTACTACTTTATCGCTACTAGATTAATTTTTAGATCACGATAAAGGTTCCGATAATAATTTGAACTCATGAATTTGATAATTTGAAACTCATTTTCTGAATATTGAACTTAAGAAAAATTTCAAAAATGTGTCAAAAACCTTAAATTTTGGGTTCTCATACAAGTCGTGTAAAGTCGTGTTTCTGAAAAAAAAAATGTATTTTGCTTTTACATTTACGCAAAAAGTGGCCATTGTAGTCAAGGCTTAAAGCTTCAATTGTAAGAGCATAAAGTGAATTTTTTTTGTTCGTTAATAAACACATACATAATACATAATTATGAATTTTTCTTAGTTAGACGAAACGTTCTACTTTTTTATTTCACTTCCCTACAGTGCTGAATCCCACCCATCGATTTCTATTAAACTCTTATGGTGCGACAAAATTAGGGAACAAGAATCTTCGATCCTTTGAGTGTTAATTCCGCAATATGACTTCTTTTCCATCCCTATTTCTGTTCTTTCAACAACTGACTTCAATCAATTTCTATTTTTATATCATTATATTATTATTACGTAAACACGATTTCTATTTCTCCCCTTTTAACTTACCGGAAACTGCTTTTAATAATTTTGGTTTTATTTAAAAGCCATCTTTCTACAATTCAGTTTTTATATCATGACTCTGCGGTAAATTTTTTACCACTCGGCGGAACTTGTAAAATTAATTACTCCATCGGTTACACGTTCTTACAATTAAAAAAATGTTTTTCTTTTTTTGTATTTATGTATGGGTTTTCTTTGTTTATAACTTTATTTAGTAAAAGTTACGTGTTTGCTATTATTACACAAATTTGTTGTTAAATAATGTTAAATGTAATTCTTGTTTTTTAAACTGTAATTACGTTCAACAGAAGAATCTCATATTCAGTCATCCAGCAAAACAAGAATAAAAAAAGTATGTAATATTTTTATATAAAGTAACAATTTATAATTTGTTTTTTAATTGTTAATGGAGCTATAATAGATTATAAGAAACTCAAACTAAATTAAAAATAGAAAACAAACTATACCAAAAACACTGAAAAAAATATTAATACACAAAAATAATATATATATGTATAATAAGCTACTCGTCGCATTAATTGTGTATTTATCAGCTTAGTTCTTGTTTATTTGTTTGCATACAATTTAAAATTTCAATTTAATTTTTATTTTATTTTGATATTTTTGTATAAAAACAGAAACTTTTACCGAAAATAATTTAAAAACATTGTTAATCCAAAAATATCAAACAAAACATGGAAAAATGCTAACAAAAAAAATAAGTATTCAATAAACATGAATAAAATGATAACTCAATTATTATTGTTTCTCTTCCGTTTCTCCTAGAAAGGCTGAGATTGTAGCTCGGAATTGCATCTTGTTTTTTTTTTTTTAGTTTGTGTTCATCTACTAAATAGTGTAAGTTTCTTTTTTGTATGATTGGATTGAGTGCGCAAATTGATTAATTATTTTTATTAAAATATTTCGATGTGTGTGGAAATTTGTCAGCATTAAAATCAGTGTCGGTTTTGAGCCGTTCCTTGACACCGGAACGAATAGTTTCACAAAATGAAGCTTGCACCGTACTGTCTGTGGCAATTGCATTGGAAATTTCATCTGCGCTTTGAGTAGGATTCGATGAGGATGGATTTTGAAGACCAGTCGTTTGGATCGCACGTCGGACACTCTCAGCCAGCAATGATTTAACATCATGTGGTGGTTTCGTACTTTGGATAAGCTTTCGCCTTTTGGCTGACATTCCGGAAATGTATGCATCTGAAAATGGTGGCTGTGGTACCTTTTTTTTTAGGGAAAGACAAAATTTCAATTGGATATTTGTTCAGACAAGCCTTCTTATATAAGTTATATTTAACATACATTATCTCGTGGGTGTAGGGCAATATCTCGTGTTATAACTGGCAGCCAAGATGCTGGAAAGCTTCTATGCCAGGGGTGGCTGCCAACAATTACTGGTGGAATTTCATCTTCGGTTTGAGGTGGTGGAGTCGACATCTCAAAATGACTACTTGACGAAGAAGATCCCGAAGCAGAATCTGTATCCATTGGCTTCAAACACAAACAACAACAAAAATATATAGTTATTTTTAAATTTGAAGAAAATTTGCATACAACTTACCGTTACTTCATTATTTGATGTGGTCTTATTTTTGGGGTCTCTTGAAACTAAGTACCGTTTGACATCTTCAAGCAATGGAGCGGTCACAGAATCAGAATTTCGGTCTCTTATCTGAACACTCAAAAAGCTTAATGCTTCGCCTTTAAAGCCTGCAAATAGGTGAAACAAATGATTAAATCACAATTAAAAAAAAATAGTATCATATTTTCTATCTTACGTTTACGAATTGCAAGCATAACAACATTTTTTATTTGCGCCCAATATAACTCCGCATTTATTTGTCCCACACAAACAAAGAGAATTCCAAACAATCGGTCAAATAACGTTTTGAATTCTGCACGCAAGCGGCACTCAAAATCATACAATTCCGAGGAGGAATCATTGATAAGATTGATAATCAAGGGGACACTCAAACGAACCAGTTTCTCAACCGAAGCCCTCGAATTGTATTCTTCCATATCGTACTGAGGCAGAAAGATCAAAATTTCATTTAGATATTGGATTGCTTTTTCAACAGCTGCTGACATGCCAACTTCAGATACTGGCGAACCATCAAACATTGTCGAGCCGATAAATGAGATTAATTGGCTGCGCAAGCAATTGCGTGTGAAGTTTGGACCAGCGGTTGTAGTTGCTGCTCTGCTACTACTGCTGCTACGATTCAGCGATGGTGATGGAGAACGTGTGGACGCGGCAGAAGATGCCATGCTTATGCCATCCAAATTGCCAGGTGACGAAGTCGAATTAGGGCGTCGAACACGACGTAAAAGACGAGTTTGGACACGGGGTGGTGCAAATGTTTGGCCTACACTGTTATTATTGTTGTTGGTACCGTTTTCACGAGCCTCATTATCTCGGATGTGATGACTGTTGCAAGGTAGAAATCTAGTTGAACATACAAAATATAATAAAAAATTAGCCTCAAAACGATATGAGTGATTATTATGGTTTAACCTATCAAATGAAGACAACATATTCGCTGGTATGACACGACTATTCCAGGGCGATGGAATATTTGCAACTTGAACTTGTGGACGAGCTGTTGAGCGTGTTTGAGTCGATGTGGTTGGATGAGTGGTTGTATCAACACGTGCCTGATTGATACCAGCTGAATTTGTAGTTGAATCTGATGCGGCAGCGGCGGCGGTGGTGGTGGCGCTTGATGATGCTGACGATGTTGTTGCTGTTGAAGAAGCTTCTGTTGATTGAGCAGCTGTCGATGATTGAGTACTGCTATTTGGAGCAGTGGTAGAAGATTGTGATGCTTGGGCGCGCATATTTGCATTTAATGGTACACCAATTGAGAGAATGCTGGGTGCATTGATTTGAACATGAAAATCTGCATCAATTGGAGCTGAATTAACAACTGCTTGAATAAGTCGTGCCACTTGGAGTTGATGATTAGCTAGGTTAAAAAGAGGAAATAAAATGTATTAATATGTTTTTTCTATCTTAGAAACTCTTGATTAATTAATTGAAAAAGAAAACAAACAAAAAAACATTGATTATGTTCAAAAGCAAAGTAAGCTTCTATACTCAAGGTATAGAAAAAAACATACGAAATGAGATTTATAACTAAATAGATTGACTTCAAATGTTTTTTTTTTTTTTCGAAAAGCTACTTCTTCATTTTTCACACGAAAACCGTGTGTTATGTTCTATGTTTTTTTAAACATATTGTGTATAACTTTCTGTCAAATAATAAAAGTATTATTCGGAGTTAAAGGAAATAGATTCTGTGGTTCAACATGGAATCGTTTTTGACTGTGAGTACAAATTAAATAATACACAACCCTAAATACAGCGAACGAAATGCTTGTTTATCACTTTTTTGATATTCTGTTGTTAGTTTCTTACTTTAACAGTCATTATTTTGAATCTAAATCAAATATGAAAATGAAATACCCCAATGAAACTCTCAGAAAACCAAAAAAAACACAATTACACTAAGTTTTACTCTTTGAAGTGTGTAATCAAATGTTAGATACACTGTATTGATAAACAATAAATGTGTGTGACAAATTTTGAAAAACCCACTCTAACACACAAAAAAATACAATACAAAAAAAATTAAACGTACGAACGAAAACTGCTCTGGGAGCAAGATTGAGAACGACCTCAACTTCATTTTCATCTAAAAATAAAGGTTGAAAATATATTTTTAATAATTCGACGGCGGAAAGCAAAATTGTTCTGTAAGTCCTTAATAAATCTTATGGAATAATTTTTCTTTCCGCCGACGAATTGAAAACTTTAATAGATATGTAAATGAGAGTAAAGTAGAAATTCAGATGAAAATAATTGATGGGATATTCTGTGCTTGATTTTTGTATCATTTGCAGTAAAAAATATTGAAATAAAATTTTAACAAACCTGATAAGCCTTGTATGGGCGAAGGTGCATTAGCAGGATGTACACCGTTTGGAGCACTCGCTGGAGTGGTTGGTGGTGTGGCAGTTGCTCCCCCTCCACTCACACTATTACCATTGTCAGATGAGTCATCAGCAGCTGCTGATGTTGAAGCAGCAACACTTGCTGGAGTAGAATTCGCAGCTGATGGTGTTGCAGCCGAAGCAGCTGCCTGTTGCCTTGGAGTTGATGATCCAGTTTGAATTGTGATTGGCCCATTGCCTGATGGGCTGTATGTGGTATAATTATTAGAACTCACGTATCCACTTTGTTCAACTAAAATTGGACGACAACACAAGTAACGTGGTGCTGGTCGAGATACATCCAACATTAAATCAGATATAGCATGCTGAGCATGAGAAAGATAATGGAAAGCCTCCGAAACTCTATCGAAAAGTCTTTGAGAGCTCTCACGTCCTGTGGTATCCTAGAGTTAGCAAAAAAAAAATAAACTATTGTTACTTCTTTTGCATTTTAAATTATTCTTACATTTTCTTCAAATGTAGGTTCGTTTTGCAACAACTCATAATACTGATCAATGAAAGGATTCAAACGAGCCTGAACTGTTCGCATTTGTTGAATAACTTGAGCGAGTACATGTGTTCCTGTTCTTTGGCGACTTGGACTCTGGCCAGCATTTGGAGTGGATGCAGCCGCTGAAGTAGTACTCTCGTCTGTCTGGGTGCTTGGTTCAGTTGTTGTATCTAATCCGGGTGAAATTTGTTCTGCTTCAGCATTTGTGTTACTCTCTGATGTAGTCTCGTCCATTGGTTCAACTGATGCATTTGAATCGCCAGCACCGCTATTTGATGATTGAGCATCGGTATCTGATGTCTCAGATCCGTTAAATACAGTTGGTAATTGAACAACTGTAACATTGGCATTGCCATTTTGACGTAGTGCTGCTGAAACAGCACCTTGCAAAGCTTCGACGATATTTTGAGTTTGATTTTGTTGTATGTCCGTAATGCCAACTTCGACTACAGTCGATTCCATAGTCCAACGGCCTTGAGCCAAAATGTCAAGTGATGTGTTATTGAGCCCCTAAAATTATTGTTAATAAATCTTCATAAAATATTTGTTACCGTTACTAAAGTTTTACCCTTTCTGGATCTTCCAAATAAGCTGCGATATTGTTAGCACAATTGAGCATATGCCTGGCAACGGTAATTCGGTTCATACAGAATGACGAGGAAGATGAAGTCAATGGGTTGATGGTTGTTTGTGGATTTTGCTATTAAAAAAATTTGTTAAATAATTTTATTTATTCAAGAAAATATTGATTTCAAAATGCTTACAACTCCAGCATTCATTGGAATTGCCATAGCACCAACCACCATGCCATCCAATGCTCGGAATAGGGGTGAATTGCGCATTCCTCGTGAGTCTGAACGTCTAATTCCAACTCCGCTTGTTGAGTTCGTTGTTGTTCGAGAAGATGGCGGTGGCCTTTCGGCAACATGCACGACTTTTCCGTCGACATCTGTTTTGGTTATAAGACAATATTATTTTTTAAAGATTTTAGTAAGGAGAGTATGGATAATAATTTTTTACCATATTCTTTGACTTGCTTATCATCAGCCAAAACTCGTCCGCAATAAATTATGCGTTGCTGGTCTGCTGCAATGTTTGTCTTTTCGGCAATTTTATCCTTAAATTGCCTTATAGTTATCTAGACAAAAAATAATAGATTTAAAAAAAAAATCTTAAATAATTGACAAAAAAAACATTAGACAGGATTGCATACTACTAGTAGTTCTGTTTGGAAACTTAAACGCTGTACAAAGTTGTGCGACGTCGTACTTCGTTTTTCAAAATTCCTGTTTTTTTAACCCAAACAAGTAACTACAAAACAGCTAAATGAGAAAGTAAAAATTTACCCTTCATTGAAAATCTTGCAACAACTTTCTACAAAAATGTCTTCTAGCAACCTGTAGCAACGAATCAAGATGCGTATTTTCGATAGAAAGATAACGGTTCAGTTCAAGTCAAACAAAGCGTTTGATAACTCTGTAGCAAGCTTTTCTGTTTCTGAGAGATTTTTTCATTTTTTTGCTACTTTGAACTGTACGGAAATGGAGGAATGCAATGGACTCTGACATCCCAACTAAAACATCTGAACTACGCAGAAGTCTTTTGCTTACAAATCTCACAACAAGGGAGCAGAAAACGGTGGGGTTAAAAATTAACGCGGGAAAGGCAAAAATGATCAGCCTTAGAAGTTTGTAACTCATCATCAAGTCAATAATTCTGAACAACCGGTAGTAGTACAGGATCAGTAGAAGAAAAATCTATTCTCGCTCATATATGTACGTACATAACTAATAATTGCATTTAAAAAAAAACTTCCCTCATATGTTATTTAATTGGCTTTGGTTTTTAATGAAAGGGTATTCTATACCCATTTCAAAAATATAGGGTTGCCTAACCAACAGTAAATAACAGATGAGGTCAAATATGTCTTTTACGGATCTTAGACTATATAGAAAATAGAAAACTTTTAATATCTTGGGAGCTTTGTTCGTACGGAAGGCGGAACTAAAGAAGACATCAACAACCGTATTAAGAAGGCAGAGGCTGCATTCGGAAAGCTGTCCAAAATATGGAGAAATAATTCTATCAGCTTAAAGACCAAGCTGAGACTGTTTTGATCCAATGTTGAATCCGTACTTCTTAATGGCTAAAGCACGTGGAAAATCATATCTTCTATAGCTGTGTTAATCATGAACGATTTTTTTGATTCGATCATCGAAAAGTATTGATGATCAAAATCGCAAATTTAAGAGTCAATCGATTTCGATTTTAATCATTTTGATGAATTCGATTCATCATTTGACTCTTTTCCATTTGTTTCGATCAATTACTTTTTTTTCATTCTCAGTCAATCTAGATATCAATCATTTAACTCGATCTAATTCAAACCCATTACATCGTTTCAATACTTTCCAGCTTGAATCTTCCTGTCCTATCCCATTCTTACTCATTTTTTTTCGGAATGATTTTTTTAATGCTGCGTTTGAGCGCTGAGCAATGACCATGTACATAAGTGAAATAAGGATACTCACACATTGAAATGATTGAAATCAAAACGACCAGAACGAAAATGAAGAAAACGAAAAAGACCGGATAATCGATCGAATCTTCACGCAAACCGATACTTGATAGATTCGATCTTCACAAATGATTGATTAACACAGCCCTAAAATCTACTGTCACAAGAAAGTAGTCGTAAATTTTATTTTATTAGACAAGCGAAAAAGTTAAAATTATTTGAACTTATGGGCTAATCGCTGAGCCATGAGCGACGTCATTCTGATACCGACGGGTGACTCCCATACAGATTTCACCTATCAGGGACGTCGCAAAGCGTTCTGTTCAGCTCTTAAATTTGCTATTTCAAACTCTGTTACAATTCGATACATTAATAATTGTTTCTTATAAAATCAGTAATTGAAAGCTGCGAACGTTGGTGAATAAGTGTCTGCGAAACACCTTAAGGATTTTCTGGCCCAATTGTACATCAAATGATGAACTTCAAAGGAGAACGGGTCAAGAATCTATAGACATTACTATACAAAGACGTAAGTGGCAGTGGATTGGTCTCAAGCTTCCAAAAGGCATAGATTGTGCAAATAATGCTCATTATGTGCTCCCAATTGGTCGAAAAATTTATACCTACATGGTTTGAGCTGTGTAAAAATGGGATAAATAATCTTTATAATGAATTTAAATATATTGCCAACAAAGTATTTTTTGTGTCTTATTGTTTTGTGTTGTCTTATTTGTGTTGATATATTAAATATTTAAATAATTTATATCAAAATCCGACATTCAAAACCACAGAAACCCTATTCGTTTGGCATTTTTGTTTTCTATCAAAAATTTCGCAATTGGTTTTCCCACTTCCTCAACCAAGCGACAAAATAAATTACGAAAAAAACCTGGAAAGGGTTATGAATTGAGTCAGTAACCCTCACAATATTTTTTTGGCCATGAAACTGGAGTCTTTAAACTCCTAGTCTACATTGGCTTATGCATTATGAGTAAGCCAAACAGAGCAAACCCGATTTTACTCTACTCTATTCTTGGTAGGTATATTCCAAATCGAATTGTTTGCTCTCAAATAAATTTGGCGTTCTCCTTGTTCGAGTAATGTCAAAGTTCCTCCACCAGCCATTGCTGTGTATACTAGGTAGGAACATGATGTGACTCACCCCAGTGAATCAAGAAAAAAAAACTCATCCCGTACCTATATGATTGGACAAAAAAAATGCATATTCGAATGCAAAAATCGATTAAATAGAAGATTATAACAATTAAAACCATCAACCTACCTCATTGTCAATGCTGAATTCGTGTGTTTGGGAGTCCAGAGTCTTCACTTTGAGATTTATAATCATTTTGAGTTTTTTGTTGCTCTCCCTTAAATCCTTCTTATTAGGTTTATTGAATTTTGATTCACTTAATAAAAACGATAATTATTTTTTCTATACAATTCAATTTTTTTTAACTAGAAAAACTTATTTAAAAGGACGATTTTTAGGTTTTTCCTTTGTCGATAAAAAATTATGTGGTAGAGATGATGAAAATTGCAAACTGATAGCGATAGTGGTCACAAAACATAACCTCAAAAACAGATCTGTCACTTTTTGTCACCTCTTTTTATAAGTGTTTGTTGTTGTTTTTTTATTCGTTTTTGTTTAAGAAAAAAAGAGACCACTATTGTTTTGTCACCAACACACACACACAAGAGACAAGATGACTGGAGTAGAAAAGAAAAATGTTTGGTGGTCCGTTTTTTTCTTTTTCCAATATGAAATAGACCGTGAAAAAACACTTCCGCTTCGTAATAGCACTTGCAAAACGTTCCTGACCGGTTGAATATTGTTTTATTGCAAAATTTTTTAAGCAGATTTGTTTTTTTCTGGTAGAAAAATTAAATCAAAGCTAAGTACTGTTGGAGTTTTCGGGCACAGTTGACTTTTCAGTTTCCACTTTTGCAAACTATTAAATGGGTTTACATGTGGCAGTTTTGTAGTATCTAAATTGTGGAACGTGGACTGGAAAAATGTTTATTATTTTGCTCTCCTAACACAAGGGTGGCGGTGGACATTAATTGCAGGATATTAGGTGTGTTTTTTTTTACGTCCGGGCTAAGTTGGACGAAAAAAATGCCTCGGGGCTTAACGAAAACGCTTGGCACTTGGCAGCATTGCGAATGAAATGACATAAAAAAAATGAAAAAAATAAATAAATCTGATTTGTTGAATTGTTTGCATTTTGTGTTTTAATAAATTCAGTAACATTAAATACACACACTTTAAAATTTAAATGAAATAATTTGTAAGAGTTAAAAATAAAAAACAATTTAATTTTTTTTATTACACCAAATGCCATCTTTGTGTTTTTATGTTCATACAATTAATCGATAATTTTGGTGTTTTCATACAATTTATCGATGATTTAACAGAATATGAGTTAGTAACACAGATTTTAACGCCTTCAAAGAATTTAGCCCCGAGTATTCTCGGGGCTTAGCAGCTAAGCTCTTTGGGCTAAGTTGTTGTTGTATTTGACACGTAAATTGTTTTGCCCCGACAGCGTTTTTTTCTTCCAACTTAGCCCGGGCATACAAAAAAACACACCTATTATACGGTGTGGTATTGGGTGCGTTCACAAAAAAATCTAAAGCTATCCAGATACCTTTTTGTTGTTGTAATCCTATGTTAACTAACAGCTGACTGAAAAAGATTCGCAAATATACTTGTAGCGAAGGTATCTTGGATAGGCTATCCTATACGAATGTGAACGTGGCCAGTGAGATACCTTTCTGTTGTCTTGTAATCCTATGTTAAATGGCAGCTGACGAAAAAACATATGTGCAAATCTTATCTTGGATAGGATATTTCATTTACGAATGTGAACGTATCCATGCATGTTTGCTAGGGGTATTCATGCAACACTGGAATACCCAGTGGTGCGTTCTTTTATGCTCTGATGTAAACGAAAGTAAACAATAATTGTTAACAATTCGACGCACGGTGAAAAACAAAATTGTCTTATGACCGATATTCACCGAGTGCTTATAACTTAAGAGATGATAAACCTCTTTCCGAAACCAATTAGGGGGGGTTTCGACCAGTCTTAGGCCGGTATTCATCTACCAATCATAATTTAAGAGAAAGCTGGGAGCAAACAGATATATGATCGGTTTATTTTGATTTTTTGATATTAATTTTGAAGAGTTGGCCTTTAACCAATAGTTAGGGAAAGGGAAATGAGCTCATATACAATTTTAGATGTCCTTGAATGGTTAACAAAAATCAATAACTGGTTTCATTTTTTTGGTCAGCAATAACAAATATTTGTAACTATTGAATTAATAAAAGCAAAGAAAATGTTCTACATTCGCCACATAGACCGTTTAATTTTAACATAAAAAATTGATGAAAACAATAATAAAACTCGATCGATTTTTAACCATTCACTGATTTTTAGAATTTTAATTCTTCATTATCAATACCTATATTATGGAGAAGTGCTACCATCTAGACACACAGTAGTTTGAGGAACACATTTGAAGGATACAAGTTGAAAAAATATAAAAACTTAGATGTGAACCTCTAAACTTTAATTAAAAACTTTACTAAATTACCTTACTAAAAATGTCTACTCAAAACATTTATATTATTTGATTTAATATAGCTATTAACGGTCATACAAAAAGATGGAGAACACTTGAACTTACTTATCCATCATTTAGGTGGGACACCTTATAACTACGTAATTTTGTTTATTTTCTTTTTGTTTTATTTATTTTATATAAACTATGTGTTAACTTTGTCCAACAAGGTTAAAACGTTGACTCTAATGAATCATGATAAGAGCCATTTTCAAACATTTGAGGAATCGTATAGTTTAAAGTGTATACAATCTTCTCTGACATTAATAATCTTAAGCTAGATGCAATAGAGATATCTACGAAAAAAGAACTAATTTCTATAAGAAATAGAGAATATATAAAGAAATCAAATATTGCTTCAAAAGAGGTTTACCCAAACCAACGTGACAGCGATAAAAATACTTCCGGTAGGATTTTTGTTTGAAAAAAAAACTTAAATATTATTTCGCTTGCGTTAAATAAGTTAGTGGGACAATCAAAATGTTGGGTTTTGCATATACATAATACCCCGTAAGCAGTATTTTGCTCACTGTCATGTATGGTAGATGTTTGATTTTTGCCCATCACGGCCACCTTTTGAATGGTTTGAAGGATTAGTAGACTAAGAACTATTTAATATAATGATTCGAAGCTCGCTTTAACTCATCAGTTTACCACTTCTTATCAATTCTCAATTCTTGTTTTTAAATGATTTATTAATTTCTATTAGTCAATTTAGGTTTTGCTGCTACAATTTGTATACAAAAACTCGAATTTAACTTATTTTTATCACTTGAATTGATTTTTTTTATTTCCGTTAAGAAGATTCAAACTGTTACACAAGAATAATACGACACGTATGCGATTATGTATTTATTATTAAACACCTCTACTCCATTGCGGCCACTTTTTAATAATTGCATATAGGGAATCCCCTGGACTATTTGTAGAACTGAATTGCCTATGACCAAATAGTTTATAATTTGCTGATACTTTTCCACTGCGAACACCTTCAGCAATTAATTCTTTCGCAACATTAAGTGCACCTTCACTTGGTGCTTCGGAATCGAAAATTCCAATAAATGATACGCCAATGCTATCAGCGTTCTGACCCTTAGTATGTGCCCCAACTTTATTCCAGCCTCTTCCCTCATACACGTTGCCATCATTTCCGATAAGAAAATTGTATGCAATATCACTAAAGCCCATCACATCCATTTGCTGTTTTTGAATGCTCCTTAGCTTCTGATCACAGGAGGCCTGCGTGTCATATATAAGATCAGTTAAATTAAAATTATTTAATTCTTTCGCTTGAGCATAATAGCTTACCCTTTCATTGCAAGATCCCGATGCAGTATGACTTATTATGACCTTGTTAGCTGGTCCTTTAAGGTTATCAATATCTCCGTCTGGTTCTTGACCATGCCATTCTACTTTCGAGATGATTGTAAGTCCACAAGCAGCACTCAGGGACCAAGCAAGACAAAGAAAAAAAGTTACAACTAATTTTTCCATTTTTATTTTTTATTAAATTCAGTTTTCTGACTGAACCTGGTAAATACACAACTGAAACTAGAGTGTATTAATAATTCCCGCGTCGTCGTCGGCCGGTTGACTATTAATCATTGACTCTTATCAACACTTCATCTGGGGAATCACTTTTTTATTGACTAATTTTGTTACATACATATACTTTGTTTTTCTGCACAATAAACGAAAATTATTAACAAATAATAATACTAGGAAGATAGAGGCAAGTGTTTTTTTTATTACTAATGATACGCCCATATAGCATTGAAAAAAAATCGTTTATTTATCTTTCTTCAGTAAGATATAAGGACTCATGTGTTCAATACTTAACTACACGATTTTTAAGTGGTGAAAGACAATAAAGTAGAGTAGCAATTTTTATTTCAATTTCATCTATTCAGCTTGATCATAATTATCATATAAATGACCAAAAACAGCTAAAAGTGACCAATAAAACTTACGTCTGAAAGCTTTGCTTATATGTATAAGTTTTTACATAAGTGTGTAAAGCAACAAATCCCCCCCCCCCCCTCCCCCCTTTAAGCTTCAATAGATCATGTTATTTTATTTAGGTGTTTTGAGATTTCATAATAATGTAGGTACATGATTAACTGAATCTTTTTCGTAGATATTAGAGATTTAGAGGGAGCTCAGATACTCGAGCCCCCCCCAATTTTTTGGATACACCACTGCCTGTAGGTTGTGCGTGAGTGATATAACGTAAATGTACTTAACATTCAATTGAAAACATATTTATCCTTGTTAGAATAACGTTGCTGTGAGAACGTTGTTTCCATAATGGCTCCGTCAAGTAACTACCCGCAATGATAACTCTCAAACAAAGATGATATAAACCAATTTGTAGAATTTTACAGTTAAAATAAGTTCCCGAATTCGAACTTGTTAATTTTTTGAGAATTCCTCTTTTTTTAAACTATTTTTTTGTTCCAAATATGAATGAAATTGCAGACTCATTTTGTCACTTAAATTTTGGAGACATAAGCAATCGTCGGATACGAAAACGAGCGTACGTAAACGTATTTGCTTCTTCTAGAAATTGTTTCGTCGGTACGTATTACGTTCATGCAAGTGAAACTTATAACAGAGCTTCGTTCTTTGCCGAACAACGAACACTTAGGAAGCATTTAACAATATAATAATAAGAGAACCCGTTTAGCCATTAGTTTATAACTAGTACCCACACAGAAGTAGAGAAAAGGCATCGACTTAAAGGGTGTGTTACGTACATAGATACTTCCACTTTTATGTGTACAGTGTGTACTCCACTTACTAGATATGGAGCTGACCTGTCAATTAAATATTCTTATTATCTTAAAAAAGCGATAGAAATTTTTTTTAACTTTTAAATTTGTACAAAAGAAGAAAATGTTGCACATACGCCACAGTGACCGTTAAAGCCTTAACCAAGAAATATGTGATAAAATATTAAAATCATGAATTTTAAAGACTCAAAAATAGGTTCAGTCTTACCTATAGTTCGGCCTGGCCTAATTGAATCCAGGTCGTGTATTCCGTTCCTTTATGGTTCAGTACTAAAAGAACATCGCATATAATTTTTGGCTGCTTTCTGCTTAAGATAATGACGATTTATATAAATCAAACGAAAAAGCAACGGAGATCTCGTAGATAAACATAGCGATTTATGCACTGATATAAATAATAATTTTTAGATAAAAAAGTAACGTTTTCCCACCTAGATATATTTGTGTCCTCATATCCCTCAGATATCAGAAAACAGATAAAGATATACCCATTAAAACAGCGAATTCTTGCATTCTTCCGCTGCCTGATTAATCAGTCAATGTTTTGTCTTTTGTTAAGTTTAGAAGCAGGCATTTGCCTCAGCAAATCCTTTTTTTGTCAAATTGAGTTCATAATCACAAAGAAAAAACAATGCGATTTGTTAGTGTATTAATCAGTCTGTTACTTGTGGCCTCAGCAATTTTTAGCATTTACCATATTGTTGTTTTATTTTCGAACATAAGTAAATATTGTTGCTTATATCTAATTTTATTATAATCTAATCTTGTTTTTAATTATTAAGGTGATCCAAAAATTATTGGCGGCGGTGAATCATCAGAATCGAACATTTTTGAATGTAAGGAGAATGTCACTAATGATTCGCCATGTTTTGGTCTTGTAATGGTAACTCGTCATGAGTGGTTGGCACAACCGCCTCTTAAGCCAATTGGAAAATTAGACTTACCAGCCAGGAGCATAATTTTAACAGATACTGAAACTGAGGAGTGTGTGAAAAAAGTAAGATTTTTTTTAATATCATCAGGAACATTTAATTTTCACTACTTTTTGAAAATAAGTGTTTTTTTCTTGTTTGAGCTAAACTAAAAGCTTATACCTCCACTGCCAAAACCTCTCTGTTTATAAAATTTTTGATAAATCCTTAAGACCTATAGTAGTTCATTATATACACTATAGTCGGACAAAAGTTAAAACTTTTAAGTAAGTACAAATTCAATATCAATAGCTCAGTTTTACATTTAAACTGACGATTATTTTAATTTTACGATTACGTTTATTTTTGAGAAATTTTTTTTGGAATTCGTACCAAATCTTATATACTAATGGATTGCAGATTACTAATTAAAAATACTCAAATTACATATTACACAATGAAAATCGTTCCTTAAGCCAATTTGTTTTAACTAAAAATAGTTCTCTTACGAACTTTTATAATACAGCACATAAGTTTCCTCAATCCCATTTTGATCCATCTTTTGTTTGGAGTTTTTGCACAAGCTCTAAAAGTGATGTTCGATGAAAGTGATCAAGCATCGAATGTCTGAATTCATTTATGACTTTGTAAATTTCACAACATTCATATGTTGCAAAAACTCAAAATGTTCCACATTCGCCACATTGACCGTTTAAATTTGAATCTTAAAAATTTATAAAACAATTTTCTATCGTTAACAGTTGGCCATGGCTATTCCATGACCCCATCGGGAATCTCCAGAAAAAAATTCTTTTTCCTTGAAAAAAAATTTTCACCCGGAATCGTGAATCTTCCCTGGAATTATTTTTTAGGGGAACAAAAAAATGTTAGGTCCCAATACCAATAAATTCCCTCGCTAAATGCAATCATTGATTTCAGTTTTTTGTCATTTCAGCCCAATTGCAATTATCTTATCCGCACTCTCCAGGACGACCATAATTTATACAATGATGATATTGCATATAACTTTCTAATAAGTAGCCAAGGAGACATTTACGAAGGAAGAGGTTGGTTACTTCAAAGTGCCGAAGTTTCTGAAAATCTTATGAACAGCAGTTACTGGATAGGTCTTATTGGAAATTTTACCAAAGATCCAGTTCCACAGATGCAAGTTGATGCAGTGCAGCATTTCATATTGCAGGCAAAGTCTATTGGAAAATTGATTTCAAGGCCGGATGTCTTTTGCTCGGAAGATATTTTAATCACAAATAGTTTTACTACGGATGGTATATTGTATACATCCAATAATTATATGCAATGCTTGAATAAAGATTGAATTTTTACGAGTAATAAATAAGTAAATTTAATTAGCTTCTAAGACAATGCAAGGTATAAAGGAAGTTGTATGTGTTTTGGTCTTGGAGTTTCTTATATCGGTTAGATACATAGTTCCTTACTTTGCTAAAATTTCCAACAGTACAAAATGCCTTATTCGAGTAAATCAGATTTTTATTTAGTATTTTTTAAGAAGAGAATAATTTTGATGATCTGACAAATCAACTACAAAATGGTCGTTCGTTTATATTTTCTTTACCCTAATCCAAACAGCATCCATACACAAAGAAACAAAAAAAAATAAAAAAAAGAAATAATAAATAAATAAAGTACGTACTTCGAAATACATGTATTAGAAATTTTTTTTTTTTAATACTGGAAATTTAAATGTATTCCATTTTTTATTAATTCCTCCTATTTAAACGCTAATTTTTTTTTTGTTTTGAAAATATAATGATTGTATATAAATATGAACTTAAAAAAGAATTAATAAAACAACTAGTAATTTCCAACAAACTCAATTATCAAGGTGGAAGATAGCGAGTACACATAAACGTAAATATATATTTATAAATATATATAAACGTATAAATATATTTTCTTTAATTAATTTGTTTATAATTCCATATCTAAAAAATCTGATTCTTTCGATCGGAAAAATATTCGATTAGCCACTTCCGTCCAACGTCAGCCAATTCATCATCGCCCGATTGCTTTCGCAGTACTTTCAGACACATCGAATCGGAAATATTGGGACTATTCTCTTCGAGTTCCTTGAGTTCTTCTTCATCATCGATAATGCATTCCTCCTCACATTTTATTTTCTCGGAACTTTTGAAAAACGAACGTTCGGTCTTTCGCAAGAAGTTATATAATGCAACGCAGCCGAGGGTGATCTTTCGTGCGTTCTCGCTGTCGATTCGAAAGGGCGCCGAAAGAATCGGGAATATATTAGTCAGCATGCGTAGAGCGCTCTCGGAATTGTATTCAACTCGATCCATGGCATAACAGTATTTGTATTCGGGGCTACCATAGTTGAACCACGTGGAACTTTCACTACTGCTGTAGGGGACATACTTAAGAGTATTCAAGAGGTATGGTTTCACTGGCAGGGCACCGTGGCCAACAAAGAAATAATTTGGTCCGGTTTCGGGTTCTTTTGGCAAGTTCAGCTGATCCTGTTCTATTAGGCCTTTGATTGTTGATGATTCGAATATTTTTTCACCATTATTTGGACTGGGTTCGACATTGGCATAGACAAAGTTGTCATTGCTATCTACGATGCCGGTGAATATCAAGGTGTCCTCGCCGTCGCTTTGTTTGAGGGGATGTTTGTTAAACGTTATGTGTTTCATTGTTAGACTGCCAATGCAGTTTGGAACTCGAGTTTTTTTGTAATACGCGGTGGAAATATTTTTCCATTCTTCTTCAGTCTTTGGGGTGGAAATGTAATGATCCTTCAGTGTTTCATAAATATTCATACAGATGTCGCCGATCATCTTCAATATCACAGGTTTTGATGCTCGGAAACAGTAGTTTCTACATGAATGGAACTCGCCTGTTAAAAAATAAAAAAAAAACAAAAATAAGGAATTAAATATTATATCAATTTTTTCACAAATTGGAAGTAAAATAAAAAAGCATATAATCACAATGAATAAGAGAGAACGGATCTGCTTAAAATATTTATAGAAAAATTAGCCAAAATTTGGGTCTGTGATTGATCAGCTTTAAAAAAAAACATTCCATCTTAGGCCATCTTATTGGAATGTTAACTGGATAGTTAGGTAAGAAAAATTTACTTTATGTGGGTGTGCTTGTCAACAAGCCAGCTGTTTGTATTTGATCAGCTACAAGAAAGTTGAACTTTATTACTCTCAGTACTTTTTATATTCTTGTACAATTTAGTTTTCGTATGTTCAATTCTTAAACATTAGAAAACATAATCACTAAATAGTGGTATATAAAAACAATTTAGGCCTGCAAACAAGAGTAATGTGTTTCAGGTCGTTATTGTGCGGAAAAATCTTTTTCGTGGTCTTTTTATCTTCGGCATTAGGAAGCATGATGTTTGGAATGTTTGGTGTTACAATAAACCTTTAATACAACATATTGAACCAATACTAGTATGGAAACATCACCAAATCATGATACCTGATATATCAAGTTTTGTTTTATTTTTTTCGTGAATCTAGGATCTTATTCTGTTTTAAGTTGAAGCCATACATACTGCCGAGACCCTCTTCAACTATACAAAACAGTTTTGGTTTTATTAGTCCACATTGTGTTCCTCCACTTCTGAGTCGACCACGACATATAATCTCTTGCATATTTTAACCTTTTTTCAATGTGTGTTCTTGTTTTTGAAGTGGGACATTAGTGAACCATGAGCATTATTGAAATTATGTTCTCCCAGACATCTTCTATCTAGCTCGCCCACAATTTTTATAGCTGATAAAAGAGAATGCCTCTTAGAGTTCCTTATAGCCTGCCTTGCAATTGCAGTTATTAGTCCCAAAGGTTTTAAAAACTCATATCATTTAAAGTTTTCACACGAAAAAAGCAAATTAGGGTGCTATTAGTGTTCTCTTCAAACGGTAAAAATGCCTCCGGTAGTGGTATTCCCTTACATTTGACCTCCAGTTAAAGTCGTAAGCTCAATGCCTTCAGATTTGGTAAACGGGCGCCCAGAAGCAGGATGGATGAGATCAGACACCTTCCATGAATATGTCGCTTTGTCGTTTTTGGTAGATGGGCATAAATCACATTTACCGTTGCATGTAAGTGTGTTTTGTAGAAAAAAAGAAATCATATTGTACGCACTTCCCCATAATACAACCCACTTTATGCAGCGGGCATCAGATATTGGGGCTTTTAAGAAACTCAAGAATGACTTCGGAGCTACAGTTAGGGAATGGACCAGTTTAAAAGGCAACGTTGGAAAATCGGTGACAGAAACCAACTTCTGCCCACTGTAGCGACACGTTCTAGAAAATAAAGACCTTTCTGGTGATTAAAAGTGCTTTTACTTTTGAGTTTTCGTTAACTGTTCGGGTATTGGTACATTCATTCTATTGCAGTAAAAGTAACCAAAAAGAAATTATGTATTAAAATTTTAAGACATTCTAACATAGTGGCACTGCAATTATTTTGACCACCATCGCCACTGAAAATGCTTAAGCTTCGTTTCAGCAAAGGGCTCTTAGTTCTTACAAATTATAGTAGGTATCTACGAATAAGCGTGATTATGGGTACCTATTTGTTTACAAAATATAGATAACTAACTGGAATATTAAACATCCAGAGCAATAATAAGTAGGTATACATTTTGCCTACGTGCGTTTTAAAGCGACTGAAAACGTTAAGTATTTAAACAAAACAAAAAATACCTACATTATTTTTATTTTTCAGATAATTTATAGATTCCATAATAATTGTAAACTTAAACAAAATTTAAGGGCTGAATTCCAGTCTTCATATTATAAATTATTATAAATTAATTTGAGTCTATTCTAGCCAACTCGTCATTGTACATACATACACGCACACCTGCATACATACATAACATTCAAGACTCAATCCAACAACAAACATTACTAGTTGAACGTGTATGCGAGAATCTACTTCTGATGACTTCTGCGTTGTTATTAAATAACCTGACGAAATACTAACCTAAATATCAATAATACATTCCTCCTCTATTTTCTAGAAATTACAAACAAAGATGTAAACTAAAAGTTTAATACAGAAAATCTATCCTCCTAGGTAATATGTTGATGACGAACGTAACCTTTCAGATAAATATTTTTTTTTCTGCTGATAACTTGCAACAACAAAAAAAGCTTTACAATGCATAGATAGTATACCTACACTAAACTGCACTGCGATGAGTCTAAAATGCCCTTTTCCAAAAAAAAAACAAAAAGTCACCCCCCTATCTCGAAAAAAAAAACAAAAAAAAACTTAGAACCATCCCTTGGAAAAGAATTTTCCCGATCGATTTTCTTCAATTAAATTGAATGCAAACTTTTTTGCAAAGCAAATAGGTAAAAACGTTTGGATTGATATTTCTATTTTTCTGTTTGAGAGTTAAGATTGGGACTGGTTTGTTGTTGTTGATTTGTTTGATGAAAGAAAAAAATAACAAACTGCTGTATGTGCGTGACGTGATTAACGTCAGGCTTTGTCTGTTCAAGCAAATCTCATCCAAATCTAGCGACGACGACGACACAAAAAGGACACACCCCACCCGTCTGATTGGTAATCCGTCAGATATTCCCAATCCGGGATCAAAGTGCATTATGTAAATGACAATCCGAACAAAAATTAAGAAAAACCTTCCCACAGATATTTCGATGGAAAACAAAAATAGAATTTTCACCCAAAATGATCACAGCCCTTATCAAACATGGCCTCCACTGCGAAAAAAGAACCACTATGCTCCAATGTTTTGATATTTTTTTTCTTTTTAGAAATTGTAGGTATTTAGGGAATTGAAAACCAAAACTTACCAGTAGCTAAATATTTAAGCGTTATGGCTAGACGTTCCTCGGCACTGAAGAATTTCTTCTTGCGATGTGGCTGGTAGTTTGTAATGAGTGGTCCCAATTTATTGACTAAAAATCGAAACTGCTTTTCCGTAATGTCGAAGAAGCAATTAAGATGATAGATTTCATTACTGCGGAATTGAATTTCTTTGAGAATGTTTTCTTTAGCAGTGAATTGGTACTGGTTCTTCCGCAGCCATTCGCGTGTCCATTCGAGACGACGTTTGCAGTGCAAAATCCCAGCCAGGTTGTTCATGTTGACCGCATTGTCCTCCCGCAGAACTCCGATGAATTTTATTTTCAGATGATCCATACTTTTTGAAGTGAATTGGGGGATTGATGGATTTTATGTAATTTTTTTTTCTCTTCAACTTTTTGTATTTGTATTTGGTCTTTTTTGTCGTGTCCGTCTCGTGTGTATCGAATGAAGAATATAATTTTGTTGGGAAACGAAACGTTGTGTTTGGAGAATTACAATTTAATTCGCTTAAGCGAATTAATGAAATTAATACATTTTCTTGTATTTTGTTGAGGAGAATTGAAAATGTATGATTGGGTGTATGTGATTCTAGAGCAGCGTTTTTTCTGGTGAATATTTTTTTTCGTTTCGTTGGAGTTTTTCTGTCGCTGCTGGTTTTTGGATGACAAAAGGAAAATTTCTTGTTTACCTCCTACTTCCAACGAAAATACAACGTTGGATGGTCTCGCTCGCCGGAAATCAGCTGATTACATTTGTGTGAACGAGAAAAGTAGATGATGGAGTGCTGATTAGCTGAATTTAACGTGTATACACAAGGTGATTTGCTACATTTTTTTCTAATAAGAAATTTCAAGTTCATGTGCTTTTGTATGGTCTAGTACCTTTCAGAAATTATGGAATTTACACGTATGACTAACCCCGCGGGCACACTATTCTAACTTTTTGTATGAGTAATGTGACACAAGCTGTCAAATTATTTGCTTGTTAAATTGCTTTTGTAATGAGACGACACGCTTATTGTATGTTTGAGTGCGGATTGGTGAGACCAATCGTGTTTGCATTGGAAACTGTGGACTACCTCAAAAAGCACTGTCAAACAAAAACAACAACACCGTCAAAAATATATGTGTTCCCTTAGAAGTGGCTAAAGGCCAGTTATACAAATTTTAAACCTTGGTTCAGCAATGTTCATCTCCTGAAATTAGTTGAACTATAGGTTTAGCTCTAGTTCAATATTCATATATTAAAAAATTGCTAACCACAGCTTGGACCAGAGTTAAAATCGGCAAATTCAAACCATGAATTAAATGGCTGAACCACACTTGTACATGTAAGGACTCATGAGTACTTTACTTTACTAATGCTTTTGTAGTAGCGATGTAGCACCAATTTCAGCTGTCAAATTCTAGCTACACAGCGACAGATGAGACTACCCACACCGACTCAACAAACCATTTTTGTTATCAAACTTACCACATCAGTCCCTTGGTTGACTCCTCTGTTGTTTGACAGCTGCTGAAAGCAACACATTTTTGTCACTCTTGGGTGCTTGTGTGAAGTTGGTTTGTGAATGGCTTCATAGGATTTAACTCATTTGGAAAACAAAACGAAGGAAAACAGACATAACTTCAGTTAATCATAAAAATGAAGGTCATACTGAAAAAGAACAGAACTCAGCCCGTATCGCTGTCCAGTATACCTTTTTGGTATGCGAACTCCTTAAATGCCAACCAAGCTAAGTGGGTACTCCCGTATTACGCTGTGTGGGTACTCTCATATGACGCTGTGTAAATAAATTTTGGCGTCGTCATGTCGCACTGTCGCACTTTGGTTTGGGCAAGCCTTTAAAGCCTTTAAAGGCTTGCCCAAACCAAAGTGCTACAGTGCAACACGTCATGCAACACGTCGTCATGTCGCACTGTCGCACTTTGGTTTGGGCAAGCCTTTAAAGCCTTTAAAGGCTTGCCCAAACCAAAGTGCTACAGTGCAACACGACAACGCCAAAATTTATTTACACAGCGTCATATGAGAGAACCCACACCAAATGCAATTAAGCGCAAAACATTTTTCATATAAAAATCGTGTTGCACATGTCGTGACGCACTGTCACACTTTGGTTTGGGCAAGTCTTAACAGTGCTGATTTGTCGTTGTTGTTGCAATCGTGAAAAGAAGGAAAAACATCAAATATAAATTGTAAGAATCGTCTAATGTAAATATCCCATCTACCTTCTCCATCTGTTATGAACTTAAAATATAAATGCTATGATAAAAATTGTTCAGCCCTGGAACGTAGCACGAACTACATTTGTCATTTGCCTACTGTCATTTATCACAATCAAGCTTTTGCTACTAGTTGTGGAGGTTTGAGTTTTGGGATTTGGGATTTATGAAAACAAAAATTAACAAATTTGCTTTAAACATATTAAATTAGCTTCAAGATGTATAACAATGAATGTATAGCAATTAAGGATATCAAACCTGGTTTAAAAAACATCAACGTCATCTTCATAGTACTTGAAATAGGAACAGCAACTGTAACAAAAGAGAATCGTGAAGTTCGTAATTTTAAAGTTGGCGATCCCACAGCTTGCATAAATGTATCAATTTGGGATGAACCAGGCAAGCTTATCCAACCTGGAGATATTGTTAAGCTAACTAAAGGCTATTCATCCATTTGGCGGCATTGTCTGACCCTGTATTCGGGAAAGAATGGAGATATCCTTAAAATGGGCGAATTTTGCCTCACCTTTAATGAACAACTGAATATGAGCGAACCTAAACGACCAGAAATGCCAATGGTATTAAATCCTCAGATGACCATACCGAGCCCAGGACTTTTATCCAACAATGGTGCTGCCAATAATGGCAATCCAATTGTACAGAATAGACCTCTGACAGTTCCTTCAACGGCACCCAATGCAGCTCCTTTAGCTGGTCAAGGACAAAAACTACAGGGCCAGCAAAGTAGGACCTTGCCTACAGCTGATCCAACTAAACCTATTGGAGGAATTTCAGGGCAATCGAATGTCCAGCAAAAGACTAACCGTGTGGGACGTAGCAACCAACCCCGCACGAATGTAAAAGCGGACCGTAGATAAAGCAACAAAATAAAAAAATAGTTTTAATTTGTTTGACTAACAAGCTGTAGGTGAAGCTTGTCAAACTTTGTAGTAGCATTTTATAAATGTAAATTATACTAACACATATTTTTCAATAAATAAGAAAAACAATCCCGGACCACAATACTTTTTATTTGTTTGAAGATATCTAGACAATAGGAATTTTTAGCTTCTACCTGTGAACTATGTCTTTTTTAAAGTTTGAGTAAGTGACCAATATTTGAGATCGGTTTCATTACGGCTTATAAGAATGCCGTCAATATTGTCCACTTAGTTTTACTTTAATTCGAGGCAAAATTCCTAAACGGAAAATTTGCAAAGCAGATATAAAATAAAACATCAGATTTAATTGTCAGCAGAGTTTAAAAGAATTTTGTGTACAAATTTATTGAGTGCAAAAAAGGAAATTTTAAATAACAAATTCCGTAATCAATTTTAAATTAACTTAAAATTGAATGCCCAGAATTTTTGTTTGATTTTTGTTAATTTGATTTATTAGCAAAAATCTTCAAAAAAGACCTCAAACGGTTTATGTATGTCGTTTTCGATTGGACGTGCAGAAGAGTCCGGAAGCAACAGTTTTATTGTTTTATATGTGTAGTTTTTTGTCCAAATAAACTGTTTCAGAAGACTTCTGGATGACTTCCGGAAGGACTTCCAAAAATCCAAAATCATAAAAATCGTCATATTTACATTTAAAAATTATGTACAAATATCAAAATTCTCAAACATTTTTTTTTAAATTAGAAGTTGGTATGTAAGTTTCAAGGAAAAGAAATTTCCAAAAAAATTACAATCCCGTTTTCGAAAATTGAATCTTACGAGAAGGTAAAAAATTAAATAAATTTTTTTTTTTATTTTAAAATTAATTACGATCGATCTTGTTTGCAATTTAAATCAAAATTTTTAGAGCTGTTTTTGAGTAAAAAACCTTTTTTTTTTTAATCGTAGATTTAAGTGTGCATAAAATAAAACAACAAATTAGTGATAGCTTTTCACATTTTTTGTGATAGATTTATTTAAATTCCAATCAAATATTTTATGTTGTGCAAATTGACTATTTTAAATTAAAAAAAAAAAACAAAATTATTTATATCATTTATTTTCCAGCATCATTCATTCCTTTGGGCAGACTTAACAAAGAGTTAATTAGTTCAGAATTGCGCTTGGTCATCATTCCAGAGATTCCGTTTCCATAGTATTTGCAGGGATTATTTGAAACTGGAGCTTGAAGAGTTGACAGCCAGTTGATAAGTTCTCGAGCATACTGTAAGTATTTTTCAAAAGATTAGTTTATGAACACATAAATTTTGTGATAATGTGTCTCTAATTGATAAAATTATTAAAAATAAATTTAAAATTTATACTTCTTTATCCAAAAATCTTTCCTCATCAGGAGTCGGCAATGCAACTGCTGATACTCCCAAGCAAATTACAACTAAAGCCAAAAATATGATAGCCATTTTAACCATTTTCACTTTTAGCCTTTTGAAAGATATGTTTATCTGGTTTGAATGCAAGTTGTAAACTGATAACAATCGTGTATTTTTCTAGTTCTTTTATACTAATCGCAGATAGAGACAAAGCTAAAAGCGATACCTACAACAATGTCAATTTCAGGATAAATATTGGATAATATAAATGGCTGGAATACCTAAATTAAATCAACCAGATTAAATGACCTTTTTTCAATGTTTGTAGATAGTTTAAGAAATTTTGTTCTTCGATAGGAAAATGTGCTTCTTTGAGTATGGAGTTTAAGTATAATGTTTTGCTCTAACATTTGTACACAAACTTATGAGAGAGAAAAAAAGGGCAGAGGTTTTTGTATAGCTTGAAAATAAAATTGTGTGCCTCACAGTACCTATACCTATTAATATTATGTCTACTGTGCTGCGTGCCTTATGTTTATGAAAAAGTTTTGACGATAGAGGAAAATCAAATATTCGAGAATTTTCAAAAGCGAGATAAGATTAGATTATTATATCGCCCCCCCTCAGGCCAGAAGCATGAATGTGCAAATTTTCGAATTTTGAGTTTATTGGTTGGTTCGATTACCCTTTAGGTGATATATGATTTACCAAAATTTAAAATGCACAGGCAGCAAGGAAACTGCTTTATTTTATAATGTCAATCACATGAATTAAAGTTTATTCTCATTAAGTTCAATTAAAAACACGAATGTGATACATAATTCTGGCTCCTTACAAGCAGGTGTAAAGAACACAACATTCGTGGATCTAGCATTCACTTTTTGCTATAAAAGGTCCGATTTTATAGTTATTCTTTTGTGCCAAAAAGCTGAATGTGCAATACACAGGATAGGAGGGGCAACATAAAAACTAAGGCAGTTAGTTATTTTTTTTAGAAGTTCCGTGGGAATATGCTTCAGTAACCTTTAAAAAAACTTCATTTCAACTAATATTTTGAGAATGGCTTAGTGTAGACTAATTATGTAAGTAATCTAAAGTAGGGAAAAGGTTCATTTCATTTTAATGTTGCAGAAGAAATTTAAGTAAAAAATGCAATTAAAGCATTATATAAACTCTGTTTCCGAGCGTGCGATCAGTGAAACAGCTTTAAGGCTAACATTGAGATAGACCAAAATAACCCTACTAAATAAATATAAACGTTCAATAAGCATATAATTAGTATTTTTATATCATTAAATTAAGTAACTGATGCATTTCTTTAAAAAAAACTAACAGTCTAATCAATACTGGCACGTCTTTAGAATGCAGGCTTTCAGAAAAGAGAAAAATAAATTGTAGCACTAGGTGTGTTTTTTTGTACGCCTGGGCTAAGTTGGACGAAAAAACGCCTCGGGGCTTAACGAAAACATTTGGTATTTTGATATGATTAAATTAAGTAACTGATGCATTGCTTTAAAGAAATAACAGTCTAATCAAGAAAAGAGAATAATTAATTATATCACAAGACAGCATACTTAAAGGCGCTAATAAAAATGCTGTGACTCCAAATGCATTGGATAAACAAGAAACACATCTCGACCTGTGACGTCAGTGGTCTAAAGTGGTGGAGTGCGTAGTGCACACCACAAAAAGGAGACTGATGAGTGCATAAGTGGCAAAGCACGAAATAGCTATATCTCCAGCCAAACAAGAGTGGTAGCGCCTTTAAGTTGTTGTTGTTGTTCAAACATTTAATGAAATTGACGGAATAAAGAATGGTCAAGTCTAATAAGCTGACATTCTAGTACGAATAGTACAATAATAACAATAATTATATCACTGTTTAAACTCTCATCACTCTGATAACACTTTTCTCCTAATCTTTTTTTGTAGGAGCACAGTTTGTTCCAAGAGTGAAGGTCTAAACTAACCAGGAGTTGAGTATAACTTTGTGACCTCGTATTTTAAATATAATTTGAACTTTTTTGTTTGAACAAAATCATTTCGTCTTGTTAATTTTTTACTCTAAAAATCCTTTTCGTTTGATTGCAAATTTTAATATCTATTGGACTGAGATTAGCTATGAGAGTTTTGTAATTTTCTCAGAATTTGTTGTTCAGCATTAAAGCCTAGTTTACAGTTCCAGCGTGCAAAATTCAAAAATAAAACTTTATACAAAACAAAATAAATTAAATTTTAAGCCCTTGATTTATTAAGAAACAAAAAAGAATAACGTGTTGTCTGGGGTGAGTCATAGAAGTTTGCTTTCATTTTATAACAAACAATAATTGACAGAAAAAAAAGAAAAGTTTTGAGAATCTTTTCTTTTTGCACTTGAACTGATATTAGCTATTTTCTACAGAAATCGATCGTAATTTATGACCCAATGATGAAGGACAATATTTCGAATTCTATTCGGACCTTATATCAAATACTGTAGTGGAACACAAGTACCAATGTCCTACACATATTCTGTTTATTGTTTGTTTCGTACACAAAATGAAAAAAATAAAATGGCAATGCAACGTACCCTGCAAAAAGAAGAAAAATCAAAATGCAAGAAAAAATGCAGTTCTTACAGCATTACTTTTAAGTTATAAAATGTTCAATTAAAAATTTTGTTAGCTTTGCGCTACCAGAAATTAACTATTACGTAGCTTCACAGGACTTTAGTCAACCATATACATAGACTCATTATAATTATCACCCCCAGAGCGGACATAACACCCATTTTTTTAAAATATGTTGATTAAAACAAAGTTAACAAGTTAAGTTGCACAGTTTTAATTGTTACAAAATCTGTTGACCTTGGTGTATAGTGAGGGGGCAATGAAGTTACTTGAACCGGTACCTAATATCAAAGCAAAAAATGCGAGCTATTGTATTTCAATAATCCTTCTTTTAGATATTATTATATTTATTTATGAGACAGAACTCTAAACAATTGGTTAGGTTCGTTTAAACTTATGTCCCAGTAATCATATTTAGAATAGGTAAGTTAATAAGCATCATCCCCTGTGTCGGCAAAAATTACTTTTTTCATCATTAAATCATTTCTTCAAAAATTATGTTAAACTGATTGAGCTGAAATGTGCTAATCTCATCATCCCTTTGTCGGTTGCCTGTCGCGTAACCAATCGGCAAAATTGTTTCATTTGAATTGATACATTTCTTTTAAATGTTAACTAACAATAGAAGGGATGTGATATCTCATCACAGCTTGTTCTATTCTGCTAGTGACAAGTGCTCTTTTTTTTTGCAGGTGAAAGGATGATGAAACCTCATTTATTTATCTTGGTTATAATAAAACTTCATTTGCCGAATGCAAATATGTATTTTTGTTTCTTTTTTATTACATTTTGTTTTGTTTAGACGCAAATTGGAAAATTATACCATTTGTTCTTGATAGGACATACTGTGTCTCTGATGAAAAATAAATTTAGGACAAAAGTGTGGTAGGTGTATGGAAACGTGTATTTTGTTTGTTTTGTGTTAAATTGTTTGAATATATTTAACGTGCTCAGTCGGTTTGTTCCTAAATAATCAGGGGTGTTTCTAATATGAAAGTGATAAGGTTATGTTATACGCACAATGTCATGTTGATGTAAGTTCAAATATAGTTTTAAGATACACATAGTAATGACTGGATGAAAAAATCAGAAGTGTGTCTATAAGCGGATGTGTTGTAAAATAAATTCAAGTGTTTTATCTCTTCTTAATTACTTCACTATATTATAATTTTATGTTTTGTTGTTTTTTTCTTTTATTTTGGAAGTGATGGCCAGTAATTGAATTATCTAATAAATAAAAAGTAGTATTTGACTCACAGGAATTTTGAAAGGAAGTCCCAAAAGTTAAGACTTTCTTTTTGGTTGGATAGTTTTAATTTCTTTAATGCAAAGTAAGATATTTTTTGTATATATTTCAAGTTGAGTTGCATTTTTGCTCATATGGTCATTACAAGAAAACGAAAATGGTGATTTTAAGATTGCAAAGCAATGGGTATAAATGCGGAAACAAATACTTTGGGTAAGTTTTTATTTATTTTCAACAGCAATGGTACAGGGAATTTAGAGTTTAACTGATACTAACCTAGAGTTGTATGTTTGACCTACACCACTAACCACCTATTCTCTTAAAAGCAATCTTTCTTTTATACCCGCAGTTTTAACTGATGAACGTCACCAACATGGGATTATATGAAATAATCAACCAACTTGTGCTTATAATGTATTTATATTTTTACTTCTCCAACAGGGGCCAACAGGTATTTAGTAAAAGTAATAAACACTTAAATTTACTTACGTTTTCCGAGATGTTAGCACATGTGCTAAATTTTGAACGACCAATTAATGGTTAATAAAGGTTAACTAGTTGTATTTATTTGTTCAACGATAGAAAAATTTGAACAAGCCTTTAATTTTACACAAAAAACAAAAAGTTACAAAAAGTTACGTATACGCCACAGTGTAGAACAGTGCCTTACTTTATTTCAAACTTTAAAAAATGGTTAAAAATTTCTATCACTGATAATATGTTGAAACTAGTCAATATTTGCTGATCACTGACCTGACAACATTTTCAGAATGAAATATGCTATAATAGTTGGAACCGTTTATAGTAGAAGAACCGACAGCTTATTCTGGGTTCGGAGATATATTCAAATTCAAAAGTCTATCATTATGTCTTTTCTTCCTGTCACTGTGTCGCACTGTCGCGTGACAGTGCGTGACACTTTAGTTTGAGCAAGCCTTAAATTTGTCGTGTCACAGTGCGACCCAACAACACGACACAAGAAAACATTTTATTTATAGAGCGTCATATAAGAGTTAAGTATTTTTCCTTCAGAGTCCACCAATTTCTTGGTTCCAATAAATTTAAGACGCAACAGCTGTGATGTAGCTATTCGATTTGATATTTTTTCTTATACGTTTTAAGTCTTGCCCAAACCGACATGGCAACGACAAAAATTATTTACACAGCGTCTTCCATGCGGCATTAATCCGGTAACAAAAAATCTCGAATAATGCATTTTACCGCATGGACTCCATGTGAACAATCTCAATACAAATTTATTGATGTGTAAAATGCTGTGTATGGTAAATGGGAAGAATATCTCCGTCTAAACGAGGCGAAAGTTATCCGGATAGTTTCGGATTAAAATCAGAACGCACCCAATGTCCCCCCAAATTTAACCCATCTACATCACTTGTCAACATTTCTGTCATCGCCAGCTGTCACAGCTGTCATCCCTTTGGCTTTGCTTCCAATTTAGCACGTCACTAGTTTTCTATACAAATTTTTTCTAGCAAAAAAAAAAGTTACCAAATAATTTATTTATTAGCATAATATTCTATTTTAATTCTAAGTACGTACATTCTTAATCATAACAAATCATTTCTCTATTCCAATAAACAAAAACCCCCAAAGTAAATTTGAAACCAAAAAAAAAAATTAACAATAAATTTTCATTGTTTGCTTCTATTGTTGTTTTTTTGTCAAATAGAAATTTTCTTTTTCTCCCCAAAACCAAGGAAAAGCAAAGAAAATGCTTTTAGAAAAAATTAACATTACCTATTAAAAGAGAAAACTAAAAAAATAAAATTTAAAAAATTGTACACTCTGTTTTGGTGTCGTCATTTTCGGCAAAATTAAACAAATGCATCAATAAATTTTTTAGTATGGAAAAGTTTCCACTAAAAGGCAATCGAGCAGTCGCTGCTGAGGGAAATAACTATATCACCGCATATCAATCCGTTTTAAAAAAGGTAAGTGAACCATTATAAATCAGAGGAGGTGGAGATGTAATGGTTCTGGAATGCATTATTTACTTAAATATATTAAACGCATCAATTGGCTCAAGTTTAGTTTTATTTTTTTGTAGGTATACAACAATCTTTACAGTAATTGTATGTTTTTAAGAATTATTAGAGATTAGTAAGACGCAGACGAATACCTACAGAAGAAGTTTCACACAAAAACGCCCCATTTTACGTCTAAAATAATTGCAATCTTTTATATATTCGGTATCATGTTACACACTCGTCAATATAGGAGTTGCACCTTCATTTACATCTTGCCTCTAGTAGATGGTAACAGGTAGAATGCCCCTTACGTGAATCATTATCACATCCAGTTATAATTTTTTGTAATGGAGTAGGTAGTGGGGTGCAGTGATAACATGTGGGGGACATCTTATGGTGAGAATGCAAGGTCACGTGAAATGAACAGCAAGTCAGCGTTGGTTTTTAGACATTCCTAGAAAGTTTTTCTAACTTTCTAAATTAACTATTTAAAATTCTTACAGGCTTACTTTAAGTTTACGATTTACTGAGAAATCATCAGGGGCTTTGATTTATTTACACAACTAAAATGGGAACCCCTTCTGAAACGAAGTTACTCTTGCTGAGTAGATAGATGCTTCCCTTGGAAAAGTCAAATCTCACGACATTTCTGGATGATTTTTTATACGCATGAGATGATATCGTGATTCTATTTATATTATCCGTGTTTTTTTCAACACTGCGTAGTTACGTCGGTACAAAAGTGTTTCTTAAAAGAATGCCTAGTTCAGGGCTAAAAAAGGACCGGGTGAAATTGTGGGCAGCAGTCTGCCACGGCGACTTCATTGATGACTATTCAACAGATTTACCAGATTCTGGCTGAGAATTTCACAATTTAGCTTAATAGAGTTTCTAATTTGTTTGTTTTATAAACGGCAAAAATATTACTTGTTTAACAAATAAAGTAATTGTAGGTTCATTCAAAGGCCAATTCAAAGTTTGCAAATATCTGAACAAAAGTTCGGTTCAATTGGCGAAATAAACTTTATCAATTAGATACATCTAGATTTGTGGAATGAGGTCTCGAGCAATCAAAACAAACAATTGGTTTGGTCAATTTTCAAGTTGGTATATTCAAATATAAAATGAATCTTGAATTTTGAAGGTTTGGTCCATCTCTCTCGGATCTCGAAGAATCCATTGCGCTCCCCGAGCGCGGTAACAGCCTTAGGCGACTTTTATCCCAAAGAACTCAATTATATACTAATACAGATCGCGATGATAATTTAATTTACTATGATGACTAGTAGCAGTTTTTCGTGGTAAATAAAAAAGGTTGCCACTTTCTCCACTTTATTTTGCTCCATATTTAAAGACGCTCTCACTTGATGTTGCTACTTATCGATATCGTAGGATACTGACTCATTTTATCAAGTTTTGGAAGATCTATGATGGTGTCAAGTTAATAGCGTACATCTTTCGCCATATGTTATGTTTACTTTTGTATTATGATAATAAATAGTTTTTAATTCCGTTATAAAATCAATTAAGGCGACATTGTTTCAAATTCTGTTCTTAAATAATTAACACAGTACACACATACATGTTGTATGAATGATGAAGTCCGTATAAGAAAAGGTAAGTTGCTGTAATGGTAATGCGTTGTCGTTTCATATGATCTTAAACCTATCTGTTGCATTGGTATTTTTTTGTATTTCACTCTTCAAGAAAGATCTCCGCTCCTGATAGCAACTGTTTGTATGGCGAAGCGTAATGTTGAAACTCGTACTTAAGAAATTCTTCATTGAAGACACTTCGTTGTTTTAAATCTTTGAGTACTTTGTCTGCTCTAAGAAGATTTGAATAAACCATTTCGTGGTCCTCTGGGCACAAAATGTACTATCACCCATTAAAAAAAACAACGTCATATCTCAAAAATCATTTTTTTGAAACAGGGAGTTTAATTCATAACCTTCAAACTGCATCAATTTATGTCTGTAACTTCAAAATTGTTCTCATTAAACATCATAGAAAATTGTTTTTTTCTATTGAAGCCTACATGGAAACACTCTTTTTCCCGTGAATGAACAGTTTTGAGATGTGACGTTGTTCTATTTAATGAAAGATATGTTTGTATTTTGTCGGATGTCGGCCTAAACACATACGAAATCCACTTCGTGGATTATTTAACCTAATTATTGAATGAGTAAGTCAGTATAGGCATTATATATTATTATAATTGAGAGTGTCGTCGCCTGTGATTTACATTTTTTCAATTCTAATCGGCTGTACGCTATGTTTCGCTGAATTAAAATTCCGTACAATATTGCCTTCTAAAAGATGTACCAGAGTGTGTACCCCTCTGTTGTTTTAAATGGGTGCGGTCTAGGTAGCATCAGCGCAAAAACACCGCATCCTTTTATTTAATCTTTTCGTTTTATCTCGTATGGTTTGACAACTTCCCATTTACAAGAATGGGTTTTCACCAATGACGTTTGTGCATCGAATTTTACATAACTTGCACCACAAAGACCCCGGATGACAATTGCCATGTTCACAAGCATTCAAGTCTCTGAGGTTCCCCTTGATGAGCATAAGGCCTACACCACCCCAACGCATAATATCAGGTGTTCTGAAAAGTCAAATAAAACCTAAGAAGGCAATCGTTTCAAAAACCCCAATGAGAAAAGTTTTTCAAAACCGCGATGAGAAAAGTGAATTAACGACTGCCTACAACCAAAAGTTATTTGCAATCTTGTAATGTTGATTGATTTCTTCTAAACGATTAAATAGAAGTATTTAAATAATAAGCAAATACCTGGAACTCAGTGAAGTGCATTTAACTCATGTTTTATTACTTTAATTTTAAATCAGCCTAGAAGCTGTAAATATTTATATGACAGAGGTCTCTTATTGTTAATCACCTCCACAACCACAACAACAAAAAAAAATACCTTTATTCGTTATTTTTATTATTATAATAGGAACAATAATTTTTCTTTTCATCAAAAAAGAATCACGCTTTAAATGTTATTAACCCGAGGATGAGGTATACCACGCACTCGTATAGAACGAAGTTACAGCCCAATAAAATCATTAATTTTTTTTTTACTGATTTCTCCAACTTCTTTGAATATTATTTCATATCAACACAACAATTTAGTATCGCCAATTTGGCTTGTCGTTAATACATCAAATAAATTTGCAGTCAAACGGTCATAACATAGAGGCAGACATTCAACAGCAACATCCATTGGCTGCTACGACAACAACATCACTGACTGCTGCTGCAGATGATGATGAAATGATTGATATCACACCACGCACAAGTCCAATTGAAGCTAATTCAAATACGAATTTAAACAACGCCGCCAGCAGAAACACCGAAATGGATCGATCTCATGTGCCAACTCACAGTGCTTTTGGAAGTAATGATTACAACGATCCAGATGGTGAGTGTATTTTTTCTCTTCTTTGTTTAACATATTACTACTACTCGTTGTAAAGTTTATGAAATGAATTTAGTTGATTTTATTGATTAAGATATATGATTTGAACTTCTCAACTCTTGTTTAACAGGTTTAACTCGGAGTGGTAATGAGTAATAATTAAATTATTGTATTTGCACTAACTTTAATGTTGGTTTTTATATAAATATAACTTGTCAGTTTATTATAATGGTGATCGATAAATAATGAATTGTCTTTCAAAATTTTGTGCTCACCAAATGACGAAACAGAGTTCCTTCACAGAGTAATGATAACTAAGCTAAGAACCTTAATGAATAAAATGTATTGTTTTACAATTAATAATCTTATCAGTCTTGTTAACAGTGCCCCTATTCTCATTGAATATGTTTTAATGAATAATTATTGTTGTTGTAATGTGCGATGCTCTTTGTTTTCAAACAAACTATTTGCAGTTAATTGTTGCTAATGAAGCGATTGCAATTATTTGCAATTATTTCTTTTAATTTTTCAAATGAAACATTATTTTATTATGCGGGTAGAGCCACTCTTCCTGTTATTAAATTGTTATTCTATTTTTGTTATTTAATTAAAAAAAAAAACATGTTAAGCCTTTCAAAATTCTCATAATAAAGTCTATGTATGACTTAACGACGAAATTCCACTTGACGACTCGGTAAGTGCAAATTAAATTCTCAATCGCAGTTAGGTCAAACCTTTAATAATTATATGTAGACTTTACAAAATGTCTAACTTCGTTAAAAGAATATCAGATATATTTTACATTTTAAAAAAAATACATGTTTATAACGCATAACATAGTGAATGAACGCATTCCCAAACTATGTGAATGTTAGACCTTCGAATAGATTTTCTTGTTAAGGTAACATTGCTAAAAAATTCAATACAATTTATGAATTCCAATTTCGTATGATGTTTTTGTTTAACGAAAACGTTCGTCCGCATCTTTGGCAGAGTTTACTATAAAAAAGTACAAAAAAGCCTTATCCGTCTTTCAAAATCGAAGAAGCTGTATCTTAATCGAAAGGTATTGACTCTCTGAAACTGAAAACGCCAAACAAAAGACGCCCCTCGCCGTGCGGTTGCTTGGTTGCATACAAACTGCAACTTAATTCGCGTATTGAGTATTTAGTGCTTGAAGTAACCACTTGATATTCTTTTTTTAAATGTTTTTTTTCGATTAGACGTCCAGAAGAGTCCAGAAGTCTTCTTAAACTATTTAACAGTGTCATATCTGTCATTTTTGCGTCAATAAAAACACTTTCAGAAGACTTCTGAATGATTCCGGCTTCTTCTGGATTTACAATTTCCGGACGTACGTCCTTACGTCTTTAGTCTGCCATATAATTTCCGTTTTACTATCGACGGCGCCGCTCTTAAAGTTGACCAGTCATGATCGTTGCTTTCTTAAAATATATATCAATATTCCTATCGCCCAGCTCACAATAACTCGAACTATACAGAGCAAGTGCATGCCATTCAGTTGTGCATTTTATTTATAATTTTTTTTTCTTGAATTTGCAATTAAACTACATACACTTATTTACTTTTTTTCAGGAGCAATATCGTTCTATGGTTCCCAAGGTAAAATATTATTTTCTTTATTTTGTAGTTTGTTTACAAATCTCTTGATTATTTTTTCAGAACCCCATGAGGATATACCTGGCATCGGACAATATGATGATTTTCACACAATAGACTGGCAGCGAGATATTGCTAGAGATCGCATGCGACATAGATACATAGTTAAGAAGCGACAGGATTCACTTTGGGATTTAATAAAAGTATAACCATTTGTTTAACAACAACAAAAATAAAAATCCAATTTTATTTTGAATACAGGGAGCTCACGATGCTTGGTCTGGCTGGTTGTGTGTTCTTCTTGTGGGAATCGCTGCAGGTTTGGTTGCCGGTATGGTGGATATCGGAGCAAGCTGGATGTCTGATTTGAAGCACGGAATATGTCCTCAGGCATTCTGGTTAAACAGAGAGCAATGCTGTTGGCCATCGAAAGAAAGTGTCTTCGAGGATGGCAATTGCACAGCGGTAAATATAAATAGTTTTGGCTATAGTATGCCCGAGACAAATTTTAAAATAAATTTCATTACAGTGGAAGACATGGCCTGAAGTATTCGGTCGATCGAGAAGTGGAGCAGGATCTTACATTGTTTCCTACTTACTCTACATTATGTGGGCTCTTTTGTTTGCATCTCTAAGCGCATCACTTGTCAGAATGTTCGCTCCCTATGCATGCGGTTCGGGTATACCCGAAATAAAGACTATTCTGTCGGGTTTCATTATCCGCGGCTATCTGGGGAAATGGACATTACTGATAAAATCGGTCGGTCTAATGCTATCCGTATCGGCTGGACTTACTTTGGGCAAAGAAGGCCCAATGGTACATATTTCAAGCTGCATAGGAAATATATTCTCTCATCTTTTTCCCAAATATGGACGCAATGAAGCAAAAAAACGTGAAATTCTATCTGCAGCTTCGGCAGCTGGTGTGTCGGTGGCTTTTGTTGCACCAATCGGTGGAGTACTATTTAGTTTGGAAGAAGTTTCGTATTATTTCCCATTGAAAACACTTTGGCGATCGTTCTTTTGTGCATTGATAGCGGCTTTTGTGTTGCGGTCAATAACACCATTTGGCAATGAACATTCAGTGTTGTTTTTCGTCGAGTACAATAAACCTTGGATTTTCTTTGAACTGATACCATTTGTATTGCTTGGAGTATTAGGGGTACGAGATCAAAGATGTGTACCTTTTCTCATTTTCTTTTAATCACTTTTCTTCATTTATTTCAGGGAATAACTGGAACAGTATTTATCAAAGCAAATTTATGGTGGTGCAGGTATAGGAAATTCAGTAAATTGGGTCAATATCCAGTGGTGGAAGTTTTGGTGGTGACTTTAGTCACAGGGATTATATGCTATCCCAATCCATATACCAGAATGAACATGAATGAGTTAATTTACTTGCTTTTTAGTCAATGTGGAGCTAATGATAGCACTCCTTTATGGTAAGTTAATGAAAACTTGTATTTTCCATTAACATTTTGATAATGAAAATGAATTATTTCTCAAGCGATTACACGCGCCACAACGTAACAAGTGGTTTGGCGGCAGCAATAGAAGTCGCAGAACCCGGTCCCGGTGTATATAAAGCCATTTGGTTGCTTATTTTGGCTTTTTTCCTTAAACTAGCGTTGACAGTGTTCACCTTTGGCATGAAGGTTCCTTGTGGTTTATTTATTCCTTCTTTATTGCTTGGAGCAATCATGGGAAGAATTGTTGGAATAGGTAATATCCCTTTATTTAACTATTTTACATTTTTATTTAAAGAGTAATTGTTGTGCAATTGAAGGTGTTGAGCAATTGGCTTATAATTATCCAACACTCTGGTTCTTTATGGGTGAATGTGCTACCGGCAATAACCTTATAACACCAGGATTGTATGCAATGGTAGGAGCTGCCGCTGTTCTTGGTGGTGTTACCCGAATGACAGTCTCCCTTGTAGTCATTATGTTTGAGTTGACTGGAGGAGTGGGATATATCGTGCCATTAATGGCAGCTGCTATGGCATCCAAATGGGTTGGCGATGCTCTCGGAAGACAGGTCTGTAGTGGACTTAGAACAATCTTAGTGTAGGAGTGTTATTTAATTTTCATTCTTTTAGGGTATTTATGATGCTCATATTGCATTGAACGGTTATCCTTTCTTGGATAGTAAAGATGAGTTCGCTCACACAACTTTAGCAGCTGATGTTATGCAACCAAAGTAGGTTCTTTCAATCTTATTTTATATGACAAACAAATGATTTAATTCTCTTTTTGATTTTTAGGAGAAATGAAACGTTATCAGTTATAACACAGGACTCAATGACCGTCGATGATATTGAATCTCTTCTTAAAGAAACTGAACATAATGGATATCCAGTTGTGGTGTCAAAGGAGAATCAATATTTAGTTGGTTTTGTTCTGCGAAGAGATTTAAATTTGGCCATTGGTAATATTTATTTTTTGTTAATAAAATTGTATAAATTATTATTCTCAACTTGTACAGGAAATGCAAAAAGACTTATTGAAGGCATAAATAACGCATCAGTAGTATTATTTACATCAGCGACACCGGTACAAAATCTAGGTCCACCACCATTGAAACTCAAGAAAATTCTTGATATGGCACCAATTACAGTGACCGATCAAACTCCAATGGAAACTGTAGTGGATATGTTCCGAAAGCTAGGCCTGAGGCAAACATTGGTTACGCATAATGGGTAAATAAGATTTATGTTAATACTGTGCCAAGAGATACAACAGTTACAATTATAACAGCTTATGGTCAATAAAATAGCAAAATGTTCAACAAGCTTCACTCGGTTTGATAAAAATTAAATTATACTTACTGGCGGAGAACATACCGCCGTTATACATACACTGTTGGCATTTCTTGAGACACATCCTAAGTTTAATATGTAAATACAGAATTTATCTACATTGTATTTTATACTTTAGTCGATTACTTGGAGTTATCACCAAAAAAGATGTCCTTCGGCATGTTAAGCAAATGGATAATGAAGATCCCAACACAGTCTTATTCAATTAAGGAAACCTTTTCCCTCATTATCATTTCCATAAGCAGAAAATATTGGTCTTAGAAGAGGAACAAACAAAACTGTTATAATTTATTTACTCAAAAGCATGCAAAAAATATTCATTATTTTTTATTAGTTTAAAAGAAAATTTAAAAAATCAAATAGCAAATTATGTTTATAAACGAATATTAAGTATATTTAAATATATTTTTTTATTATTTAATATTAATATAAAATATAATCTGCACTTGGAAAAAATGTAAAATAGACAACAAAAAACTTATTGTGTAACATCGCATGTAAGTAATTATCTGAGAGATTTTCTATGTTTCATTTTGTTAATTTTTTTTTTACAAGAGTTGTTGGGGCTAGATATGCATACTCAATATAATTAATTAATTCTTAATGCACATTTTTGTTTACATCAAAAATTATTATTTTGTACCTTACTGTTATTATGTCGCTAAAAAAGAAAATATAAGTAAAAATGTCATTAAATTTTAATTTACAAATATGATTCATTTGCCCACTTCTCTGACTGTGATTTTATTAAGTAAACTTTTGAAAATTACAATAAAAAAATTAAAAAAAAAAATTACATTAATAATTTTTTTGGTTTTATTTCTATACTTTTCTTGTTTTTGATTTTGTCTTGTCCCTTTTAAAGAAATCGCATTTTGTGTGAAAACTATAAAAAGAAATATTTAAACTAAATGATAATCATAGTAATTTATATTTAAAAATCTTATGTAAATAGTAAAGAATGAAATATACTAATAGTCAAAAGAAAAATGGTATTTTCGCCAAAATGATCAATTATTAATAATTAAAAATGTTTTTTTTTTTTTAAGAGTAATATTACAATTTGTAGGTATATCCGGGGGATACACTCGAGGCCTCGTCAAACGGAACGCGAACCGGTGGTGACGGGCAGGTTACCTGTCCACATCTCCAGATGAATACCAGTCTTACAGTTCAACATGCAAAATAAATCAAAGCAAATTTAAGTCTATTTTGTGCATCATTTTGTTTATTACCACTCATAAAGTTGAGAGCGCTGACTCCGCACACACCTCTTTGTGTATGGGATGCTGTTTGTTTCCCTCTCTCCTATACGGAAAAATGTTTGCTAATAGCTGTTTGCTAAACGTCAAAATGAAATTAAACGTCACAAAGTTTAAAGGTTTTTTTTTCTACGGTTTCCGCTTCAAGTTTTGTGAGATAAAATTGTATGTTTTGCAGAATATCTTTCTCATACAAATTTTGATAGTTCATTTTTACCGTTTCTACTGTTTCTAAGGTTTCTATGGGTTTTCCGCGTTTACATGAATACCCCTATTATAATAAAAACGATAGACAGAAAACAGAGATCTCATTCTATTTTTCTAAGTATTTAGATATCCATGCTAGCGAACGCGACCATTTTTGACATTTCATTTTTCAACATGATAAACAGAAAACAAGGTTTGCTTATTATGAACGCCATGTCGCCATTTTTCAAAACTGATGTATTAGTAGTCATCCCCGATGCTGACAATCGATTTTTTTCAGTTTCATTGTTGTTGCTTTCAATTAAAAACAATGTTTTCTCTAAATTCATAACTGACGTTCGGGCGAACTACCCATGAGAAAGATGACTATGACGTCACAGAAAAGCTGAAAAAAATCTAATGATCATACCTTGTTTTCTGTTCATCATGATTTTTCAAAAGTCTAGACGTTTGTTCTCTAGCTCAATATTCCGTGGCTCTCTGACTGACGTTTCATATTTTTCTATGAGAAAAATATTCACATTCCTACTGAAAGTGAAGAAATCAAATTAGAATTACTTGCTTAAATTATTACTAATTAATTACAAATAAAATACACACAAAAATGAGTGCATTTGTTGATCCACGCCGTAAGGACAAAGTAATCCGCTACAAACCACCTCAGAACCAAGCTCAAGGTGGAAATGGAGAGGATTTAATGCCAGATTATATGAACATTCTTGGTGAGATAAAATTCCATTTTGTCCAACTTCTAATCTTTAATTAATACCAAATTAACCTAATTTTTAAAGGAATGATATTCTCAATGTGTGGTCTTATGATGAAGCTCAAATGGTGTGCTTGGTTCGCCCTATATTGTTCCTGCATTAGTTTTGCCAGTTCCAGAGTCAGTGATGATGCGAAACAAGTAAGTTGTAGCATAATATCCTTATTACCTGAGTGGCGACGAGATGACATTTTTATAAATGTTATCCTTACACAGTTTAGGTCAAAAATGAAATTCGTTTATCTATGGTTAGGTTCTTCAAACATAGATATAGTTTTAGGCGACTTTGGTCTGCGATATTTCTCCTTCGTCATCATGCAGGTTGAGTTTGGGAGGGATAATGAGATGTGACATGGTTCCTTATGATTCGTTTCTATTTACGCTTATAGACAATAGAAAAATGTTTATCAATTTGATATTCAATTTGTATCCAGGATAATATTCTTGTTTCGTGACCTATTAATTAAAAAAGTTTCAACTCTTTCGTGGTCTCTCTATTTGTAGATATAGTCGACGTTTCGAGTGTTCTTTTTCAAGAATTTAAAAAATGATAAAAAAAAATTCAAAAATTGCTGTATATAAAGAGGGGCGTAAAGTAAGGCACCATGTCCAAAGCAGCGGTGAGCTCCGCTGATACACATGCACGCTAATGGACGCGTTCACATTCGTATACGAAAGCCTATCCAAGATACCTTCGCTATCAGTACATTTGCGATTCTTTTTCCGTCAACTGTTATTTAACATAGGTTCACAACAACAGAAAGGTATCTGGATAGCTTTAGATTTTTATGTGAACGCGGCCAATCACTGACCTTTCTAAGCTTATCGCGAAAAGTATTTTTTTTTTTGGAAAGCAATACTGCCACCAGTGGGTAATGTGTGTGCACAAACCCCATTTGTTCCCAAAAGATTTCGTGTAAGAAAAAAGTGACATTGTCACCTTTCTTACTCTTGTTTGAAATGCAAGTTTTTAGCTTAGCTTCATATAAGAAGTTAAGTGGAATACCATTAACTGTTGGAGGGTTTTAATTCGGAATTTTATATTTCCTTGTTCATTTTTGAAGGGGCTTTTCACTCTTCACATTTTAGCTTTATGATAAATCTTGTTTCAAATCGATGTCAACACCACTCGTTGTAAAATTAAAATCAATCATTCTCTTTCTCTGGTGGCATCAACATTTTTCTAATAACCCTAAAATGATGGCCGCCATAGGTTAACCTTAACGTCACATTCTTAATAACTTAAATAAAATAAATATTACTTAATTTTTCATACTTTTATTAATTTTTTTCAGTTGCTTGTATAATTTTCCACATGATCTCTATTTTGAACAATTCAATGCTATTTCTAAAAAAAAAAACCTATTAAAAGAAAACTATTACAATTTTATTATTTCAATAATAAACTATTGTTATACGTTTTAATATCTTTGTGTATGATACACAAATATTTTTAAACTATTTATAATCTCATATATTTTATTTACATCAACAATGTATAATTGTATGGTGTGAAGATGAAATTTCAACAACAACTAGGAATTTTTAGCGTGTTTTGTGTGATTTTTGTTTTCTAAATCAGAATAATTTGAGTCTTTATTTTTTTTTCTAAATCAGAATAATTTGAGTCTTTATCCAGAAATAAAACTATTCAGCCCTATATTTTTTTATGATTTTAAGAAATATCCTTGTTTCTGTTCAAACGGCGACGCTGAATGTAAGTATGTACACACTACACAGTAAATAACTTCAAAAAAAACTATTTTTAAAATTGTAAGCTTTGATAAGAAATTAGTCGATAGAGGTTATAATGAAGAAACATTTCTCTGGGTCCCTTAGGCCCTGTTATACTTAAAAACAATATTAAAACGTCAAAAATGGAAATTGCATTGACATTTTATTTACAAAAATAAATGTTTCTGAGGTATTTGACGAAATTCAGTTTTGTAGGTAGGTACATCTTTACTTCAAAATATTGAAAAAGTTTGTGTTCCTTATGCAATGCACAGTCATTCAAGTAACCTATTTTCAGCACGAGGTACAGACTTATGCAGATACAAAGAAATATTGTATTCAAATGATAGGTTGAACATATTTTTTGGGCATTTGATTCTTGACGAAATTCAAAATAGGAAAACATTCTAAGAGAATTCTCGAAAAGCCCGATTGATTAAACTCTCCAAATATTCACAAACGGCATCACTTCTTGAGGGCATGCAAATTTGCTTCAACTAATGCAAAAGAGAACCAAGAAAAATTTGGACGTATAGTTGCGTCTTTTCGGCAGATGATAGTGAGCGATAGCGTGAAATGATTGATATTGTTGGAATGGCCTTTGATTGTGTGTAGATGTAAAATTCTTGCAGACCCTATTGGCAGCATTTAGATAGATCTTCCTTATATGTTACCAACAAATTTTTTTCCAAGACGGTTTACTTCTGCCCGCAAGCTCTTCGAATCACGCAGGCATGGACTAACGCTACGTAAGTAAATTTTTCTTTTTATTGGTGGATGGGAATTTGATATAGCCGAATACCGCTAAAGTATGAACGACGATAAAAGAAGCAAAAAAGAAATACAAGTTACACTGAACTTGCCTGTACTTAGGTGACGAACGACTACTTTCTTCAACCAAACTAAAGGCCTTTAATATTTTTTTTTTAATTCAGTTCGTTTTAATTATAAATTACTGCTTATTGCAAAACATGTGACAGCAAAAATAACTATAAAGGATTTGTATAATTTTGTATTTTTAAATCAACCTACAACGTAAACATTTGTTCTTATAATAATATGTTTTTTATTTAATTTATTTTTTAGGTCTTGTCATCATTTATGCTAAGTGTAAGTGCTGTTGTTATGTCCTACTTGCAAAATCCAGCACCAATGACACCACCATGGGCTTCATAACACAACTTGGCTTTGTTTGAATAAAATTTTGTTTGGTTTTTTTTTCAATAAAATATAATTATTTTGTGGTTTATACAAAGCAAAAAAAAATATTAAAATATAATTGTGTGTGTAAATGTAGTAATTTTTAAGCATTTAATTTTTTTAAATTACAATTGAAAAAAAAAAATGTTTATATTTGCATAAATTTGTTTTAAAAAATAATTAAATAAGAACTAAAACGAGTACCAAAATAAATATAATGAGGTTAATAACAGCAACGGTGTATACTCAAATTTCCCCGAAACTTGTATGACCGGTAGTTTTGGCGTGTTGTTGAGCTTGTACCTGACCAACTAGCATAACATCGCATTGCATGCAACGCAGAGAGAACTTTTCCACATCAGTAAATTGTCGGGATGAGTTGGCTTCTTTTGCAAGCAATTCGGCTTGTTGGTAAACACCAATTTCTTCAATTGGAAACATTGTTGCCGGTACATCACCCTGCAAGAACCAAATATAAATATTTACAAGTTTAAGAATATAAGTGTAATCTTCGTGGAATGGGCCCCATCGGGAATCTCCCGAAAATTGTCCGGAATTTTTTCAGCAATCATGCGAACAGTTGTTTATTATTCGGGAATTCTTTTAAGATAGAACTATCGGAACTAACAATAGGACTGAATGTATTTGTCGTGCTACCTCAAATATATGAACTCTATCTAGAAAGACGGATTATTCAAAATGCAGCTATGTTTTCTACATTCCAATTTTAATTTAGGCTGGTTCCATATAAATTAAAACTATAAATAGGACTTAAAAATCAAATGAATCATATTTAAAATTGCAATTTTGCTTTTAGTTTTTTGATTTTCTAAAAAATTAAAAAAAGATTTTTTATCTCCTCTTGAAAAGTCATTTATCGTTAATAAGCACATAATTCTAACTGTTTTGCTCACAAATCTCTAATTTAGACAGTTATTCTGGCTACTAACCAATTCAATGCGATTGTTTTAAAGAGCTATTATTCCCAGCTAAACTAATGATTCAGTTTTCTATCAGCCTTATTCTACATGTTGGAAAATGGCATTTATGCCCTGGGTCCCTATTACGTAGGTATAATGAAACGAGCGAGAATACCCTGTACTAGTCAATAATAAGTCAAGAAAAAAAGGCGATATATGAAAAAAAGAAAGGTGTAATAAATATGTTGCCAAAATTAACCGAAAAAATAACATTATATTAATCGCAACCATTGAATAAGAAGAACTTCTTATTCACAGATCGAAACCAACTTCTCGACTGCATCGCTTATATGTATGTTATCGCGTTTGAACTATAAATAGGTAGTTTTCATGATATGCTCCCAGCAATTCGTATAAAAGGTCTTGAAGTTTTTTTTTTTTTTTATATGTTTAATTTTATTATTATTAATCGTTATACATATCATTTTTCTATGCAAATAAAATATTCATTTTCATCGAAACAAAAGGCGTATTTTTGAACATCGAACGAACGGAACTTAATCTTTCCAAAAACATGCAAACACTGATTTTTTATCAGCTTGAGAATTTTTTCGAAAACTAAAACAGTATTGGACGGTTTTAATTCTCACTTTCAAAAAATAAATGCTGGTGGGTCCTAGGACTCCGTTTGGTTTTCCATCTCCCATTATACATATATAAAATATTTATTCTTCTAGATCTAAACAGAAACCTCAGATTTCTTTATTAATTTGTCTATTATACCATTTCCTCTACGTGATAAAATAGAATTTAGAATATGTGTTCAAACATTTTTGAGTAGTTAAACATTTTAAGTGCGCGCTATGTAAACAAAGTGCGTTTAAACATTAAGAGGTTTGAATGAATCAAAGGTTTGTAAAGGCTAGTAGTTTTCCTATGGTAATTTTTTCTTGCCCGTTATTTGCGAATTTTTCTATAGCTTTGTACCTACCTAATCATTACCAAACTCTTATTAGGGTAAACTATAATTTACCGAACTTAGTACAATTACTTACCGATGCTGATTCCATATACAAAGGATCGTAATGAATACCATCAAAGAGAAGAAATACTCTCAAGCCATAGTTCTTGTCCTCTCCGAAGCGATTGATAATCGAATTCTGAATGTCAACAACATCAATCTCTATCCCATAGAAATTTGACAGTATTGCCACCTCAATAGCGCCGCCCCATGATTCAGCCTTCTGAATCCATTCACAGTACTCGGCATTCGGTTTGCCAAGAACTCCATCATTATACGATACTGGATCCTCAGCCACTTGAGTGGCAATAATTTTCCTCATAAAACCACCACAATCTGTGGAAACTTTGCCATTCAGAACGAAGCCAATACTAGTAAAAAGGCATGAATTATCTGCAGGTACGATTTTTTTCAGAAGAATGCCAACGAAAGGATTTGTGGGATCTTGATTTTGCACTTCAGGTGCTGAGAGCATTTCATGGTCTTCTTCCTCCTGTAATCTTCGAGCAAATGCAGCATCATCTTCTAAGCTCGGTACTATTTTCTCTTCAACAATTAGTGTGTCGCCACTTGAGATGCCAGTCGCACTGAGGCAATTGCTGTTTTGCGATAAATCCAATGGTTTGGGAGGAAAACCTATCAATATGTGTAGAAAAGTTGGATTGATTTGCGTAACTTGGGATATCTTTGTTTTAAGATCGCCTATTGTTGTGCCAGCATTGAGATCGCTCACAACGTATTGGCCATTCTTCGATTTAAGCTTTAAAGAAAATCCCGTCATGATGAGAAATGTAAATTTGTAATTCAGAAAAATTTAATCCACCAAAATTAAATATTTAATTTTAAGTCCAAAATGGAGCGAAATAATTTTTTTTTTTATCGTAAATTATGTCCGTCACAGTCGACCTTTCAAAAAAATTTGACAGATACGGCAAAGTTTAGTTCTGTTTGTTTTTTTTTTTCTTTTGGTATCCGATCGATTTTTATGGTGCAAACAGATTTAATAAAAAAAATACATCATAAATTGCTGCTAATAACAATTATGCAACATTTATGGCCGATTTCACGACAATTAAAAGCCTTTTAAATTTTTAAATGACCTTTTTTGTAAGGAACAAATTTCATTTTAAGGTTTAAAACCTGTTAATTTCTTTAAATGGGTTTAGTGATTAGACTATTATTTTTCTTAAGCGTTCATAAGCTATAAGCGCTCATATCGAAATTATCGGAATAAAAGGGCTATTCATGCAACCTGGTAAGCTCTTGGTAAACGTGGTAAAGTACAATATCTGCTAAACTAGTTGTCATTTCCATACAAATTTTGGTATTCTATGGGTTGGCCCCTTAATTCCGATAATCATTAACTTGCAAAAGTTTGAATGTGTGAATAAAAACATTTGAATGCATGACAACTTGCAAGCCAGAACTTGAAAATTTAGCCTCCGGGTAAGTCACTAACATTAGGAGTACTCATGCAACCGTGGTAAACGTGGTAAACCTGGTAAATGTGGCAAATATACCAATATATATAGTCTAATAGCATTCATCAAGCGCTCATAAGTTATGAGCACTCAATCATATCGGAGTTTCTGGAGTCAGCGCTCTCAACTTTATGAGTGGTAAAACGCTCTGTTCAGAGCGGTGCTAAAAAAGAAAAACGCCTAATAAAATATTTAAGGCTTGCTCAAACCAAAGTGCGACAGTTCATCACGACATGTGCGACACGATTTTTATATGAAAAACGTTTTGCGATTAATCGCATTTGGTGTGGGAACTCTCATATGACAGATTGATTTCATATCCTTTTATTGGGCTTTTACCCTAGACTTCAGGCAAAAATAAAAAAAAAATTGATGGTGAATTGAAATTAAAGAATATTTTGTGCTAAAACAGCTGTCTTTCAACTAAAAATTAACATTATAATACATTTGAACTGTTAATATAAAGAAAATACACACTTTTTTGCAAAAATACTGAATTTGGTATGCGTTGTTTGTTTACATTCTTCGAACATGATTTACCGTTTTCTATTTTTGTGTGAAAGAGAAGCGACAAAGACAAATGCGTAAAAAGCCCAATTGGTTTACCTATGCTTATTATCTTTATACAGAGTATCTTTGGAAATTGACAGTTCATCGCCCCACAAATTCGGAGCTAATTGTTAACTTATTTATTTCATAAAAGAACGCACGGTAGGTAAACCGGTGTGAAATATTTTTTTGTTATTTCTGGTATTGAAGCCTGTGTCTGATTTTAACTTTAAAGATTTAATTTTATCCAAAAATATTCAACATTCCAACAAACACAAAACCATGGCATTAAATTTAAATATCTCCGGCAGAAATAGTATCCACAGGGACGCTACTCCTGGTAGTCCCATTACCGCAAACATACGAACCAGTGACTCCGAACAAGAATTGTCTGATAGTTTTGATGAAAGTCCAATTGAAAATCAAAGTCAGAAAGCCAAATTAAAAACTCGAAATCAATCCGTAATTGACAATAGTTCTTTAACATCGGAAGGGGATTCTGCGGATGAGTCTACAGAAAACAAATCGACTTCAGACTCTGGATATAAACTTAAATTTATAATTATTATATTAACTTTATTCATTGCTGTTGCTGCAATCTATGTCAAATTTTCAAAGAATGAGCAAAATCCTAAAAAAGTATGCTCTTTCAAAGAATTACAGAAAAAATATCCAAAAGAAGGAGAATACCTGTGGAATCACCTACAATTCGGAAACGAAGACATTTTAAACAATGAAAGTGAAAAACCTGCAGTATTTCTATTTGTGCACCGTGACAAAGCAATTGCGGAGAAACTTATAAACGAAATAGCTTTAACTTCATCTAGATGTTTTGGTAATTAAATTGTACTTGTACATGAATAACGGGTCAAAGATTGTTGGTTGTTCTTTAACCCGAGAATTGTAAACTTTCAAGTATTTTATGTTGCATTCCAACAGATTCATCGCCGATCATTAAAAATATTGATTTTTCATCTAATGAGGCTATAGAAGATTATGGTCATATAATTGCAACATACAAGGAGACCATCAAGGAGGGAAATGTCATCTTACTTGCTTATCTCAATGAGGTAAAACTAAGATCTCTTTTGTTTTAAAAATATTGGGAAGTGTTGGGTATTATGATTACTTGTAGGGAAGCATAAAATTTTGAAGCTATATCGCATCCCACCCAACACAAGTATCACTTTTTAATCAATCTAACATATTTTGAATAATTCTTTGTTCTTAGGTTCCTGGTGAAGCAGCAAAAGCTCTACATGCTATTTGCGATACAGTAACACCCTTGGTTAAAAAAGTAATAATATTGCTTTTGTTGACTGCAGAACGAAAAACTAGCGACGGTAAGTTTTCTTAAGTGTTTCGATACTAGTTTTTAAGAGCTTCGACTTTAAAATAGACACAAAAAAGTAAAATAAATAAAATGGTATTTTCTAAGATTAAAATAAATCGGTGGAAAATTTTGTATGCCATACATATATAAAAAGCTTATCCCCTGCAGTTGGTGTAGAATATGGGATAACCTTTTATGTAGATCGGACACATGCTAGTTTACCGAAAAATTATAACGTAAGTTGACATCACAACAAAGTTTTAGATTATGTTCAAGAAATGCAAATACATTTTTAAAAATTCTTACAATAATACCTATACAAATTTTTGAGTCGATTAGATTCTTTAATATCTTAAACCAAACTATGTTATAATATTTTCCATTTAATTTTAGAAAAAGTCATTGATACTGCGGAGAATGCATTGAACAACCTCTGGAAAGATAAAATCATGCCAAATGAACTAGACCCTATAATAACACGAGTGACTGATCAAGTTTTTTTACTTCAGAGCTTTAATTAGTAAGAAGCGTAAATTTTATTAATACTTACGTTCCTTTATTTTATAATTTACTGTCCCTTCTATAACGTTTATTGAATAAATTTTGTATTTGGAATCATATCAACTTTTTTTGTTGTTGTTCTAGTTTAAGGATCTTACAAAGTGATGTTTGTTATTTACCTTAAGTAATGATTTAATTTTATTCTTAGTCCATGTTATGCAGAATATGGAGGCCCAAGGGTTTCGAGTCTAAGGAAGATAATGCCCTCGAATCGAACTTAATATCAAATTCGCTAATTATGAATTACGAGCGATTCTCTTAAATTAAGTTCGCTTTACGTGTCAAAACCCTAGCAAATTTTACTACTGTTGTATTACAAATAGCAAACGTTCGCATTTTGGCGAACGTGCGATTTGCTATTCATAACGAGGGCCTAATCTGGGGGTTCAGCACATAACTTGATATGATACAATTGAGTTTAGTCGATGGGCCCTATGGGGAATCACCAGAAAAATTTTGTTTCCCTGGAAAAACCATTTTCCCCCGGAATTTTTTCAGCGATCGTGAATGTAGCCTGAAATTATTTTCCACGGAAAAAATTGTATGGAATGACAGATAAATTTCCCTGGAAATTATGTTCTCGATATCAATAAATTCCGAGGGAAACATTCCCTCAGTATTATCTTTCCCAAATTTCTTACGAGGGAAACATTCTCACGGAAATTTTTACTTACGATAACCCCCGATAATTTTGGTTTAATCGAATGTTAATAATGCAAAACAGTCGATTGAATTAAGTTAGATGCTAACAAAATTGATCAAGGACTAGAGTAACTATAAATTTTTGTATGTTAATTTGCATAGCTTCTTTTAAAAATCAAAATAAATTTTGTTGGTATGATACTGATGTCTACAATCTAAATCAGGAAAAAAATGCCCACATTTATGTTAGCGCTAAGCCTCGAAGCGTTTTTTTCGTCCAACTAAGCCCGGGCGTACAAAAAAACACACCTATAATCACCCTTATTCCACATGGCGTTTGTGCTTAAACGCCATGCTCTAGAAGCGACAATTGACGTTTCTGGGAAACGACTTCGATGTTATGGAGAGAGGTACAGAACGAAGAGATCTGTAAAGTTTTATTTTAACTTGGACGCGAGTTGAGCAAATGCCTTCCGGAATAAGGGTGAATTCGTTATACGGGCCCTGCACGTGTGGCCGCGGAGTTAGTGAGTGGTGACTTTATGAAATCTGGAAACGAGAACGGAAGAATTATTAAAAAAAACCTTAATCATTTTTGGCTGATCATTTTTGCATTGCTCTCCACGCTTATCAATTCAATTCAATCAATCAAGAGGACATTTCTTGTTTAATTAGTTCAATCCACGAATAAAAACAAATAATAGACAAAAAACGTTCATGTTTTACAATTTTTTTGTTTTATTTTCCAATTTTTGTATTTTACATGTTTTTTTGTTTTTTTTTTTTTTTGTTTACTTCACCATTCCATGGTATTATGCACTTAAATTCAATTTTATATTTCTACATCAAGTGTATAAAAAAGGATATATTATTGGGTGTTAATTAATTACATCCCTTAAGATTGAATGTTATTTTTACTTCAGTTACCCGGTTAAGGAATCTGGTGACAATTTTAACCAATAATTTGTGATTCTCAAAAATAAAATAAAGAAAGTAAATTATTATGTATGTAGATAAAACACAGTATGCACGCTTATTTTTTGTTTTTGTTTGGTTTAAAATTCTGACATTACAATGCAATGTGTTAGGGAAACAATTCTTAAAATATATTCTCTTTTCTACAAGTAGAATACTTATATATGATTATGGATATTTTTATATAAAAGCAAAAGAAAATCAACTCAAATATATTTTTAAAAAATCATGTATACATAGAAAATGTTGTTTTAGTATTAACACCAATAGATATTGTATTTTTTTTTTTTTTTCATTTCATTAGTAGTTGTTGGTTTTTTTTTATATTTCACACAGAAAAATCTAAAATAATTGATTTTCTTAAAACTCAGGCAAACTGTTTTTTATTTTATTTCGCTGGAACTTTGTTGTAGAATTTGGGAGAAGTGATGGTTTTTATTTTCTTTTTTTCTCATTTAAATAAAACACAAATAATGCATTACACAGGAATTTGATTTTGTTTAAAAAAAAATTATATGTTTGTAAAATATATTTTTAAAAAATAAAAAATAATAAATATATAATTTCTTAAAAAAAAAATAAAAACAAAAATATAAAAAAGTCCATCAGGTGCTTCAATTTAGAAAAAAATTATAATTATAAAATAGAATACACACGATGCTGGGTACTACTTTTTTCTAAAAAACTTCAATTCTTGTAATGCATATTTGTATTAAATTTGAATTTATGCAGAACTTTCAGTTGTTGTGTTTTGCACTTGTTGACCAGCGTCCTGCTGTTTGTTTTTTTGTATGTTTTGATTTGTTTTTAATTTATTTAATTTTTGATGATTGTTGTTGAATACACAACATTTTTGAGGGGAACACAACCAAAAAATAAAAGAAATAAAATCATAAATTAAGAAAAAAAAACTTAAAAATAAAATGAAATTAAAGTAAAGTAAAGTGAAACAAAAACAATGTGTTAGCACTCAATTGGTGCATTTAAAAAATGTTACTTAATTATGTGACGATCAAACGTTAAGCTGCTCCTGTCGAATGGGGGCCTGTTCATCAGCAATAAGTATCTAAAAATGATTTTGTTTTGTTTAGAATTGAATATTGCTTTCTAATTTTTGTATGATCTTATTAAAAATTCTTTTGGCATAATAACTCAACGAGTATTTTCATATTTATATTTAAACAAACAACAAAGCATTATTCAAATTGAGCTTGTACCCATGAGGTGATGATGAAAGGGGACACATTTCGACTGAAATAGCTCAACGTTTTTAAGACACACTTAATGTTTGATATATAATATGTATTGTATGTACGTAGTAATGAAATGGAATGCAGTATGTATTTATTTTTATATATATATTTTTTCACTTAAAATTGTATGGGTCGCGTTTTTAACTCTAATTTACCTGCTGCTGAGGTTGTTGGTCACCTCCATTTGGATTACCCCCACCGTTGTTTTGCTTCCTGGGGTTGCGTCGAGTGCGAGGATTACGCGGAGCATTTCCCTCTTGACCACCTTGATTGTCTATAAGACAAGAGACAAAAATGTATTGTTACAAATAATTCAATTTTGATTTTAAATAAAAAACAATCATACAATCTTCATTACCACCATCGGCGCTGCGAGGACGACGTCCACCTCCTGGTGGTCCACGGTTACCAGAGTTGAACTTACGTCTGAAGAAACGTCTTGGTGGTGGTCCACCGCGACGTTGTTGACCGCCCTGACCATCTCCTCTATGACCGTTGGATTCAACATTTTCGTTTCCACCCTCACCTCCACTGAGTCCGCCATCGCCGCTCTGGTTATTTACAGAGCGTCTTTGTTGACGCCTTGGCCCATTGAAGTAGTTATTGTAGCCACGTCCACGGCCACGTCCTCCACCGCGACGATAATTCCTTTGTGGACGTTGCTGCTGCTGTTGTGCGCCACCACCATCAGTGACCTCACCCTCGTCTCCGGTCTCAGCGTTGTTTGTGTTTCGGCGTTGCTGTGGATTGCGACGACTACGATACAACCATGAACGGTATGTACGTTTCTTGTCGGCCGCAAATTGACTTCCACGAACGGGCTCACCAGACGGTCCAGTCACATTGGCAGCTTCATTTCCCTTCTCTCCAATCACTACATCAAACTCAACCAGCTCACCATCGCCTACGGATCTAACAGCCTTCTTGGGGTTGTTCTTGGCGATAGCACTTTGATGAACGAATACATCTTCTTTAGTATCGTTTCGGTTAATAAAACCATACCCACTCTTGACATTAAACCACTTTACGGTTCCACTTACTTTGGTGGCTATTAAAACAAAAGAAAACAAATTGTGAGGTTATTAGTAATTTATAAAAACCGGTAGAATTAGTGGAAAAGATTTCTAGGTCTTTATGCACCTAACTCTTGGCTCAATATAGGTACATTCATGAAAACTCGACTCCGGTGCAAGTTTGGGGGCATGTTGCCCCCCTGAAAAACCCTGGTGCAGGTGCGAGGTTGGGCGTTAGCCAGAGGAGCTTAGTTTTGATTGTATTTAACATGTAAAGTGCTTAGCCCGCCCAGAGTGTTTCTTTTTATTCAATTTTAGCCCGGGTGTACACAAAAAACACATGTACACAAAATAAAGAGATAGAACAGAATGCATCGCTCGTTGCTGAGTGGCGTCGCTGACATTGGCCAAAAAAAAAAAAACGCGCAACGAGGTTGAAAATTTTTAAAAATTGAACTATGGGCGAATCGCTGAGAAATGTCATTTTGTTGCCGACAAGCAAATTTCACATGTGAGCTCGCTTAGCGACTAGCGATAGATTCTGTTCAGCTCTTAAACCTGAAATGGCAAAAAATTATTCGTACATTATACATTCATCGTTTACAGAACGTTAGATAGGATAGGGTTAGGAACCTACATAGTCTCACTTTTGGGCTTGTGCTTTATCTTGGATTTAAGTAAGAATAATGCATTTAATGGAAAAAATATCTGAGCAACTTTAGGCTTAATAATTTTTTTCTCTACGATTTTAGTTCTTTAAATAAAATTTGAAAAAAAAAACACTTTAAATCACTTGTTTAAAAAATTTGAATGAAACGGAAGAATTTAATTGTACCGCCAAGTGGTCAAAATTTAACAGCCGAATCATGAAATAAAAACTGATTTGTTAAGGGAAAGCTTCCTGTTTCTTTCAAATAAGACCAAAAATCTATAAATCGGTAGCCGGGAAGTTAGTTAAAAAAGGAGAAATAGAATTCGTGTTTACCTATTTACAATCTTAGATCAAGAGCCAACAGCAAATTTTGGGAGTGGAGGTATAACCAAAATCTAAGTATGCAGTTTTATAGATATATGTGTCCTGATTTCAAATTCGAAAGTCTGGCAGGTTTGTTTTTCAGCCTTCTATGGTTTTAGGGTGGTTAAAAAACGCGATAATTCCAATTCATCTGAGAAAGATAAATCCACTTCAATTGATTTTTTAAATATTAAAAATGATACTCTGTCATTTTTCTTAAGTCTGGAGACCTCAATCTCGACGATACGATTAATAGAACTCAAGATAGGTATATGATATTAAAGCGAACCATTTTCTGTTCTGTTTTTTGTTTGTTTTTCTAATCTGAAAACTCTCCAAAAAAGACCTGGGGAGTCATTCCGTAATTTTTAAACGATAATCGTCGAAACGATAGTCGTGAACGTGATCGTCTCAGATTTGCTCTACGTAACTCTATCACTATCGTCTCGTTTTTGAGAGCGACACACTCTCCCAAACTGTGGTTGAAATGTCATCGGGCTATCAAAAATGATAATGACATTGTTCTTTTTTTGTGGCTGAACAATAAAAATATTGCAAAATACAAGTAAATTAAAATAAATATGTATTTTTGTGATTGTGGATTGTGTGCGTATTAATTTTTTTTTTAATATTTAATCGAATTTTCATTTTTTCTTCTTGAAATAAAACAAAAAGTGTCAAGAAACATTTTTGATAAATTAAGAAAAACTAGACGTCATAATAGTGTTAAATTATAGAGTTACTTTTATTCAATATACAGTCCCTAAGAAATGTAGTTTAATTTTTTGAGGACATTTTACTTCAAAATAAATGCCAGACGACACCTATTTAGCTCGTGCAAATACAATCATTTTGACGATAGCTCTATGTTGATAATCGAGTTACGGAGAGCAAATTTTCATACGTCGAAACGATATCGTCAAGACAATAGTGATTTTGAGAGTTACGGAAATCAACACCATCGTCGAGAGGATATCGTTTAGATATAATCGAATTACAAAATGACCCCCCTGGTATATGTGGCTTTGAAAGCTTATTTCTTGAGTTCTAATAATCAGATCTTCACGATTGAAGATTCCAGACTTAGGAAAAAGGACAGAGCATCAGTTTCAATATTCAAAATTTCAATTGAAGTGGATTTATCTTTCTCAGATGAATTGGAATTATCACGTTTTTCAACTCATCGAAAACCACACAATGCTGAAAAATAAACCTACCATAAACTGCATACTAAGATTTTGGTTATACCTCCACTCCCAAAATGTGCTGTCGGCTCTTAGATTAGGTATCTAGATTATAGAAAAACATAGAAAAAACACAATATTTTTTTTTTTAATAACTTTTTTTAACAGAAAAAAACGCATTAACGTGAATGTTTGTTTAAACGAATTCAACATAAAATTGAAAAGGAGTTATCCTGTGTGCACATTAATACAAATATTTACAGAATCTAATTATATAAAAAATGTAAATCAATTTACATCAGATTCAAAAGAATCTTTCATTGAACGCTTTAACATCTCTGCTGGCGCCCCCTTATTTACCATCCAATTGCGATCCGACTCCGACCCTTTGTCAATGCATTTGTGTACTCAACTCACACTACTGCGAGTCTACTGCATCGTTTAATTTTTTTTATATTGGAAAGACTCAGAAACAAAATTGAAATAAAAGCGAAAGGGTTGTTTTGAAGATTATAGTTTAGAAAACGACAACAGATTAATTTGCATTAACTTGTATTTGTATAAACATTTAAGCCAATTTTTTGTCTTTATGTGAATTTCAGAACTGGATTCAGAAATTAACTTTTTTTGTTTTTTGAAAAAATCACCCTACATTTTGATAATGAATGGAAAATATATTTGATATAAAAATAATCTTTTATTTGTATTTTCCACTAGACAGGCAGTATTCGGAAAATGTAATCAAACCACAAAGGTTTTCATTCGTTCGTTGTTTTGCCGGTCAAATGGAATAGAAACAGCCTCCCCCTCGATATAATCACATTAGAAATGAAACAAAATGGCGGTGTCCTTTTTATTTTCGGAAAAATCAATACGTGAAGAAAAAATGTGGCCGCCCGCCGGTAAGTGCGTAACCCCATTTTTTTTGGGGGTATTTAGAGCGAGGTTTTTTATTTGTTAAAATAAAAAAAAAATAATTACACTAGAACTTACCAATAATTTCCTTTGGTGGCGCAGCCGGCTTTGGTTGAGGCTGATTTCCAGATTCGTCAACTTGCGAATCATCTTGCAATGGTTGCTGTTGTTCAGTAGGTATCTTTTCTGAGTCTGCCATTTTTTCACAATCGGATTTTCAACTGGGAATTCCTTGTTTTAGCGTTGATTGTTGAATAATGTTTTTAAAGCTGTTATTATTGAGGGACTCAACTACTGTTGTTATTTATTTATTTGAGTGATGGATGGTAAAAAATCACTCTTCCAATCCTTTTTCTCTCTATACGATGGTGTTGTCCGCTTTCCAGATCTTACTCGATTGACAAAAATCAAGATGGCATCTTTCCGCTAGAAGAATATTTTCAGTTATTGAATATTTTGGCATAACTGGTTTGGGTATCATTGCAGTGAAGCCAAGTCGACGGTTAATCTTTATAGGGCATGCTATAAAGAGTGCGAAGTGCGAATATGGTGCAATGTTTATGGTGGACTTACAATGATCTGCGTCTGCAGGTTTGAAGAAAAGTAAAACGAGATAGAGGTATGCCTAAAACTAGAACGTACGAAAGAGATGCATAATGCTGATGAACATATTCGTCTTCATCATAATTTTTCTACAATCTGCATTTATAGACATTTTGTGTTTTTTGTGTATTTTATTATTATCACATTATCTTTTAACAAAGGTTTTAATAAAGCTTTAAATGTATTTAAGTTTGTTACATTCTGTACGTTTCTAGGAATATTATTAAATAATTGCATTTTGCATTCCATTTTGAATTGCTCTCTCTATCCAACAAATATGTTGTGTGTCCATTATTTGCAGATTTGGAAGTGCAGGACTGCCCAAACCAAAGTGCGACAGTGGCAAAATTTATTTACACAGCTTCATATGAGAGTACCCATACCAAGTGCGACAAAGCGTTTTTCATATAATGGCTTGCCCAAACCAAAGTGCGAAAGTGCGACAAGACCTTTTAAGGCTTGCCCAAACCAAAGTGCGACAGCGCGACACGACAACACCAAAATTTATTTACATAGCGTCATATGAGTGTACCCACACCAAATGCGATTAATCGCAAAACTTTTTCATATACAAATCGTGTCGCACATGTCGTGACGCACTGTCGCACTTTGGTTTGGGCAAGCCTTTAAGGTTTACCCAAACCAAAGTGCGACACGACAACACCAAAATTTATTTACACAGCGTCATATGAGAGTACACACACCAGATGCGATTAAGCGCAAAACGTATTTCATATAAAAATCGTGTCGCACATGTCGTGACTCGATTTTTATATGAAAAAGTTTTCGATTAATCTCATTTGGTGTGGGTACTCTCATATGACGCTGTGTAAATAAATTTTCCCGTTATCGTGTAGCACTTTGGTTTGGGCAAGCCTTTAAACTGCGACACGACAACGCCAAAATTTATTTACACAGCGTCATATTATGAGAGTACCCACACCAAATGCGATTTAGCGCAAAACGTTTTTCATATAAAAATCGTGTCGCACATAATCGTGACGCACTGTTGGTTTGGGCAAGCCTTTAAGAAATTAATACATGACATACGTGTACGTTACGTCACACTGACTGAAGTTTATTTGACAATTGAATTGGAACAGCTGAGTTGAGTTCCATCTTCCATGCTACATTTTTAAGTCTTATTTTTCCGGTATAAAAACATTTTTAAAATGAATCAAATTAGAAATATTCTAAAGAAAACTTGCTTCAGCAACAACGCAACACAATTGATTTTGATAACTAGAAACTTTTCCGGAAGTGTCATTTGCCAAACACAAAAATCCTATCCATCACCCGATGAAGAGGCTCGTAAAGAAATAAAAACTGCCTTGGACATAGAGACAAGTCTCTTTGAAAATTCTTCGAAATCATTTCAAGCCGCAACTGCTCCAAGACAACTCCTCAAAAATGTTCCAAAACGAGTACGTTACTCTTCGTCTTCAAAAGAAAAAAAGAATCTAGAAAGGAATCCATTCCCTGTCGTAAATCCACAAAAATTCAATACTAAAACCTATGAACCCACGGTCATCGAAGACAAAGCTCTTGGAATGAGTTTTACAAAACTTAAGCTAAATGATCCGATATTGAATAATCTCCTCACAACTGTACGATCAAGTAAACGGCGCACAAAAAACCGACAGATTATCATGGAAGGAAGGCGATTGATTCTAGATGCACTATCCAGTGGACTTAAACTACAGACAATTGTGTTTAGCCAGAAAGAACAATTGGAATTGATAAGTGATAACATTGGACCTTTGAGAAAGAGCATAGAAATCTACAAGGTACCTCAACATGATTTAAAAATCTGGTCAACATTGACCACACCCCCAGGATTGTTGGCGATTTTCGAACGTCCATCGGATGATGAGCTTAACTTTTCATCCGACGATGAGATATTGCCCATAACTGTTATCTGTGATAACATACGTGAACCCAACAACCTGGGAAGCATTATTAGAACTTGTGCTGCAGTTCCCTGTCAGCAAGTCATCGTCCTAAAAGGATGTTGTGATCCTTGGGAAACAAAGGCTCTGAGAGGTGGATGTGGTGCACAATTTCGCATACAAATTAAGGATGACATCGAATGGAATAGAATACTTGATTTTCTTCCGGATGAATTCAAGACCTTTGCTGCTGAGAGCAGCTTAGACAAAGTAAAGGCCTACAGGTTCTCAAATCCTAAAAAGCAGTTAATCAAACCATATTTCGACGTGGGTGAAGTGAGCCCACATTACGTCATCATCATTGGTGGGGAGACTCATGGAATTAGTGAGACGGCATATGAGTAAGTTTTTCCATATTTTGTTGAACCTCAATATAATTTTTGATATCATTGATATTATTTTTGTTTAACAATAGTTTTGTAGACTGTGCAGGAGACAATGGAGCGTTTCTTCATATACCATTAGCTGGGGGTGTCGAGAGTCTAAACACAAGTTGTGCGCTTTCACTGATTCTATTTGAAATTCGTCGACAATCTATGAAAGCCACAGCGACAGATAAAACAAATGTTATAGACAAAAGTATTGAATAAAAATTATTTATATAACAGTGTATGCTTTTAATTGTAACAACATTTTACAATGAAATCAATTTTAAGTCTATTCCAAACATTGTTCAAAACTACACAAATTTGCAAGTTACAAAAATCCTGTTTCAAAGTTTCCAAATGAAGAATAAACTATTTTCGGAACAGATATTTAGCCCTATCGAGTTTTGGTTGTGACATTCAAATAATTCAACAATTGCAACAAACATAATACGGAAAAAAACTTGCATTCCGTCCCCATAGATGATAATGATGGTTTATTTCTCTTTTAAAAGGCGAAGGGCCTCCACTGTATATTCTTCAAATTTAAAGGAAATGTATTATTATAATTATATTGTAGTTAATATTCGCCCGAACTTTAAACAGTTTAAACTCTTATAATATAAAATGTTTTTCTTTTCAATATATGTAGAAGAATTAAAGCAATTATTCACTTATTCGAAGCAGAAATATTAAAATAAGTTAATATTTTAATTAATTTCATTTTTCATTAAATTTAATTTATAGGCTCTTGACCCTTTTCCGAAAGAATTTCATAATTCAAATAGATTGGACCAGAAAATCATTATGTTTCCCAGACTCGAATTTCGACAAAATATGACATAACAATAGTTAAGAACAGAAAACAGTGGCTCCCACACAAGGGACCACAGTCTAAGGGTCATTTACTTCAAACTTGGTTTTCTTAAAGAACACCTAATACGATTGCAATGAGAAATCATGAACATGTTTGTGGGTAATTTCGATCTTTCTCTGCAAACAGTTTCTTTTATAAACTATTAACTGGAACTGTCTTTTTTTAATGGTAAAGAGGTTAAATGTCGAGATAATTATTAATAAAATTAAAAAGCAAAAGCTTTTTACTTGGGGTAGTCGGATCATCTTAGTTTTATGTTTTCTTGGATTCAGGATCTTTAACCTTGAAAACATGACACGCAGATACGTGATTTTTTGGGACTTTTGAGTTAGCTAGAACGTCTTGTATGTGGTTGCACTAGTTGTAACTGCTTGGTTAAACAATTTATTAGCTCCTGTTCCAATATTCGACCCAAATAAAAATATCCACTTATTCTTCTGAGGAATTACATACCTTATGTTTTGTTTATTCGGTTGTGAGTTAAGTTTCTTATTTTACTAGCCTTCTTCATTGCAACTAGCTTCTCATTGAATACTCATTTTTCAATTTACTCGTCCATCCAAAAATGATTTCTCTTGTCCGTAAAATGAATAATCAGCAATCAATGAGTACAGTACACACAAGAATTACGGCTATGTATTTGTTTTTATAAATGTATACATATATTTAAATTTTTTAATTAATTAATTAATATAGCCTTTTTCAAAAACAAGAATAAAAAAAAAACAAAATTAAAAGGAGGGAAAAATAAATAAATCTCAAATTCAATAAAAATAAAATATACATAGTTTAAATGTTTAATAATATGTACATTATACATAACAAAACAAATTAATTAAAGAATTGAAAATTAATAATAATCAAAATATTGTAGTTACACGAGCCAAAAAAATAATTATGTATGTTTTTAAAAAAAGCAAACACGAAAGTATAAAAAAAAATAATTCGTTAGCTCTTAAATAAAACCCACGATTAAATAAAACAACAACAAAAATATCTAAATGCGAAACTATACGTTGTGATGGTTTCGACACTTGTTTAGGATTATTTTTATGCATTCGTTCGCGAATGTGCTCGTGAGTGAGAAAGAGCTTTACGTTTGTTTTTATGTTTAAAAATCTTGCAAATTGATTTTTTTCTGTTTCTTTTTTTTTTTTAAGACGTGTGCATGACAAATAATTGTAAATTTCCATATTTTTTTTTGTTTGTTTTTGATTAGTTGGGTTAGAAATTGAAACCACCATGAGGAGCTGATTGATCGGGATTAAAATTGTATTGGTTGTTTTCCGCTGAGGGCGCCACACGGGCATCTTCTTCTTCATTGCCAAAGTATTGCTCAATGATGTAGAACGATTTGTGATAGATGTCCCGATTTTCATGTGATTGCAGATATTCAATTTTATCAAGACCTGAAAAATAGAGTTATTTGGGGAAATGGAGAAATCAAATGAAGTAAAACCAAACCTCCACACTCTTCAATCATCATTGCGTAGGGATTGGGTCTGGTTGTGATCTTTTGGCCGGCCTTCAATATGTTCTCTAATGCATTTAGTGCTACTTGGACTATGTCGGAATCAACAACCGTTAAGAAATCACACATTGGCGGAATGCAGCCCACATGAACCTTATTAAAAAAAAAAAAAATAAAAATAAATACAAAGTACATAGTTGGTATAAATATACAAGTTAAATTCCATAGAACTTACTAAATATCTAATTTGTTCAGCTGTACCACTGCTAGTAGCATTTGTTATGGCCCATGCTGCTTCTTTTTTTGTTTTAAAATCTGACGTCTGTAGAATACTCATTAGAATTGGAAATATATTTGCATCAATGACAGCCTGAATCTGTTGGCGATTGCCCGCAGCAATATTCGAAATTGTCCAGCAGGCTTCTTTTTTTATCGTTTCGAGTTCAGAGCTTAGCAATGCACTTATGCAGGGTAATGCGTTGCAATTTAAAATCACTTGCGTTTGTATATCATCGCCAGTAACTATGTTGCCAACAGCTCGTAGGGCTGCAGTCACTACATTATTCTGGGGATGCCTTTAATAATTATAAATTTACATTTAATTATCTTTCTTTTTTTGTTGATTTAATGTTTAAAACATACATGAGAAGTTCGACTAAACGCCGACAAACACCTGCATCTATGACAGCTTTTATTTTATCATTTGGTCCATCGGATAAGTAGCTAATGGCCCAACAAGTGTCACTTAGAATGTCAGCATCGTTGTGGTTGAGGAGACGTGCAAGTGTCGGTAATCCTTTGACAATTTTTAAGAAATCAGCAGGTGGATTTTTTCCCCGACACAAATTTGATAAAGTCCAAACGGCATTCCTAGTCATTGTGAGTCGTTCTTCTTTACTTAGAACCCTAAAAACAAATTGAGAATAAAATATACAGTAAAATAAAATATCCAATTTTATTTGTTTCTTTTCGTTTAAGTGCTCAATTAATTTTTAAGAAAGCCAAGTTTGTTATCGTAGCACCAAAGCTTTCGATTTTGTGTACGAATATAAGCCTTGATTGATTTAAACTGGCAATAGATGCATTCAGGCCTGTTTTTATTTATATATTGTGCTTGTAAGTATGTTTCATGTCGTTTAGCAGAACAGTCATCAAACTGCATGACAAGAAGGTTAGGATTCTGAAACGGGTTGGGTCCAATAAGTCGACCTTTTAAATGTCGCTTGTTAAACATCGATTATCAAAATGTCGACAGTCAGTCATTTAGACCGACCAAATGAAATGTCGTTTCATTGATATTGCCTTATAAGATTACAGACAAGAAAAAATATTATCACTTTACTTACTGCAGTAGAGGTGGAAGTATGCCAGAGTTGAGCAAGTGATCCCGGCACAAAGACGAATCACCTGCAATATTGCCAAGTGCCCATACAGCCTGTTCCTGAACATCATCATGGGGACTAGAAAGTAATTCAATAAATATTGGTACAGCTCCAGCCTCAATAACTATTTTAGTTTGTTGAGATGTGCCCGATGCTATGTTGGTTAATGTCCAAGCAGCTTCAAACTTAAAAAAAAAGACATAAAAAAATGAATTTAACGTTCTTTTCGGTTTTTAAATAATTGTTAAGACAATTTACCTGCAACGAAGCATTTGAGTTATTTTGTAAGAACTTCACAAAGCGTGGAACAATACCTTTCTGAATGACTTCCTCAATTGGTGGATTAGGATCTCTAGACAAGAGCTTCCTAAATTTCTGAGTTGTTATCAGCTGAAGACTCTCATCATCACTATACAGTGGTTCGATCATTTCTTTCTTAATGATCGAATTTTGTTGCATTTGCATTTCTTCTTCCTATAATTTGTAATTAATTTTACTTTCGTTTGCAAAACACTCATCAAGTGACCTTGCAGTCAGAAAGAAAGTTTCTTTCACCTCACATCATAGAGTGACCTTGTATTGTTATTATGTGGTGGCAAGAAAAGAACTTGATGTACCTAGCTGCAAAAATTGCCAATTATTACCTGAATATTCTCACTTTCCATATTGACTGGCACATCGACATTTCTTCGTTTGATCAACTGTTGTTCACGTTTTTGTTTTCGGATTTGGATGCCTTCCTCCTCCCTTCGGCGGCGCATTTCGCTAGAGTCCAAACCAACATTTTTATACCGGTGTCTGTGAGTGGTCGACATCTAGAACAGTAAATTTTGTTTATATAATTTAATTAATGGAAGATAAAATAAAACCAACAAAATCAACAAAAAAAATTCTAATAAATTTGTTTATTTCAACAAGGACACACGAGCACTTTCACGAGAAAAAAAGAGCAGCCAGAAAATCAGCACGACTACTGTCACTTTTTTTCTACACACACATATGGCTCCAGTCTCCAGAGCAACCATCTTGAAAGCGACATCCCATCGTTGAGAAGTGCTCAATCAAAAACTCTCGACTTTTCATATAAAATCGGGACTTTAATCAAACCCCAGGTAGACATTTTAATAAGTTACAAAACCAGTAGTTAGTTTTTAATCACTAGAGTGTTACCTTGTAAAGATTTGATGATTTTTCACAGAGAATTACAACACACGAGTGCAAGAACCTGCAGCTAGACTAGGAAATTCTTTCCCTTTCAAAAGCGGAGACTGGAAGAATAGGCGAGAGTGTCAGATTTGTGGAATGTTAGAAATTGGAATTGGAATGGATAATGGTTCATCGATTGTTAAGCTTCAAGAGACGTTGGACAAATTGCAGGAACAAGTTGAAAGTGAAATTATAAAAACTGCAGATGACCAGAAAAGGCAAATTATGAATTTATTGCATGATTTCAATAAAATCAAAGATGCAACGCAAGTGGTTTTGGGCGCATTGGCTAATATTGATGGTGTGACAATCAAGGATATGCATTTGAAGTATAATTTGCCGATTGATTGAATATAATTTGAATTAATTCTATGAACAAAATTTACTTATGTATATTTATTTGATTTCGTCAATAAAAGTCAGTGATGCCATCCAATTAAACACTCACTCAAACCAACGCTATCATACTTTATTTATGAGTACCCGCACCAAAGCGAGAAAACATTTTTCTTTTGAAACTTCTTGTTCGAAATTAAAGCACGACACGACAAGTGTCGTGCTTTAAAGGCTTGCCCAAACCAAAGTGCGACAGTGCGTCACCGCATGTGCGACACGATTTTTTATGAAAAACGTTTTACGATTAATCGCATTTGGTGTGGGTACTCTCATATGACGCTGTGTAAATAAATTTTGGCGTCACCGTGTCGCAGTGTCGTGTAGTACCTTCTTAAGGAGAGGCCCACACTTTATGCAAGGCTACTTTTTTTTTTTAGTGGACTAAAGTATTTAAAAAAATCTTGGAATTTTGAATTAAAGGCTTGCCCAAACCAAAGTGCGATAGTGCGACACGAACTTTTATATGAAAAACGCTTTGTACTTTTTCGCATTTGGTGTGGGTACTTCCATATGACGCTGTGTAGATACATTTTGCCGCATTGTCCGACTTTGGTTTGGGCAAGCCTTTAATTCAAAATTCCAAGATTTTTTTAAATACTTTAGTCCACTAAAAAAAAAAAGTAGCCTTGCATAAAGTGTGGGCCTCTCCTTAAGAAGGTATTCGTGGAATATGGAACATCTGTCGGAATTTTACTGGACCAGCTGGAACTAAAACTTTTTTAAGGTTAGAATTTATGCCAAAATCAAAATAGTTGCTCCAAAATATTTTTTTTTTAAATATTAAGTGAAACAAAAATTAAATTAATCTACATATTGCATAAGAACAAACAATGGCAATATCATATTCTTGCAATGATTTCATGCAATTTCAGGTATTTACTTTGAAAAATTATAAATTTATCAATAGGAATGCAGTGTACTAACCTATTGTCGGCTTGACAAAAAAAAATGCATTTTAACCCGCAGGAAGCACTCAAGAAAATGAGAGATCTCGATGATAAAATCATCTATGCCTTGAACACATCATTGCCAACAGAATCCTTCAAGGGACAAGTTGACTCTGAGAAAACCTGCCATACTCTGTATAGTAAACTTCAAGTGGGTCATCAGCAACGTGAAGAGGCAATTAAACGGTGCATAATGGTAGCTGCTGAATCGGTTAAGCAACTTAAAGACGAACGTGAATCAAATCGAGATGATTTCGAAGTTGATAAGAAATTCAAATCTGAGCAAAGAAAGGTATTAAATTGTTTTGTAAATATTGAAAATGTTGTAATTTTTTTTTTAATTATTAAAAACAGTTGCGTGTACTGCAATCTGAATTAAACGTAGAGGACATTGTTAAGGATCGTTCTTACAAAGCGTTCAACGAGCGATGTAGGATGTTCTTCCAGGCTGGGGCATTATAACAAAACTTGCAATAAGTTAAAAGAGAAATATTGACTTTTAGTTGTTGCTTTTAAATGGTAACTCCTATTTAGGTTGAAGTGAAAATTTGTTACAATTTTTTTTAAATAAAGCCCAGAGCTTGTTTGGCTTGCATTTGAAAAATTTTATGATGGCTTTATCAATGAAATACAATTTTGGAGCTGCTTCCTCAGTTTCAGAGAGAGTACGTTTTATGAGATCTTAGAAACTCAGCCCTCACCATGATATCAAATTGCTTTGATAATTCGTGTTGCAGCATGAACGCAATAAGCTGTAAGTTGTTTTCAGTTTAAAGATATACCTATGTGTCTTGAATATTGGAAAAAGAAGCAACGAATTTCGTGTATCTGTTGGGTTTTTGGGAGAAACATGATAGTTGCTGGTTGGACGTAATAAGGCCCCTGCATTAGTTCTTAGTTAAATATTAAACAAGATTCCACATGAAAAAAATTCCATTTCTCTTTTAACCTATTATGAATTTCGAATGAAAATTCGAATAAATAAATCTCCCAGCTGACAGTCGGAATGATACTTATTGTAAAGTATTCGTAAGTATCATGCACACATAGTTGTTTCGTAATATCATAAATGTGAATCAAAATCAAAGTCAGATTTATTCGGGCGAAGCTCACAATAGCTCTATTTTTTTTTTGGTGAATAATATTCAGTCCTATTGTGAGTTCCACCTGAAAAACTTGCATTTCACTTTTCCCCTATCCAGGTTAAAAGTTGTTTATTTATCCAAACCTCGTTTAATCTAGAAGTAAAGCGGTTTTTTGTTGAAAAAATCGACCCTACGCACGCAATGTATTCTCTGGGTTGGCCCCTTAACTTCATCGACAACGGATTCGTTGACGGAACGGACGCGACGGATACTATGGCTTGGCCCCTTTATTCCGTCATTTAATATTAAAGGTTTTTTACTATTTTTATTTTCTTCTGAAAAATGTTGATTCGGGTGGAACTCGTAATGTTTTGAAATTCGACTCGAAAAATATGGTTCACGTTGAAGTTTTCCGGAAAGAACTCACAATAGGGGTTATTATTGTGATATTTGGATCAATTTTCGATTGAAGCCTATAATTCCTATTGCGAGTTTCACCCGGAAAACTTTTCATGTGAAATATTTTTGTTTCCTCGGAAATTTAAAAGCTATGTAAACATTATGAGTTCCACCCGAATGAAATTCATATTTTCTGCTCATCTGTCGTCTCCAAAATTCAAGTGAAAAAGAACTTCTTGATGTTCGTATATATATATTGGTATTCATTAAATTGATATCCGTTTTGTTATTTTTCCCCAAAATCGTTAAATTTTTTATTCCAGAAAATCAATTTATTTTTATTGTAACAAAAAATATTTTGTTATATCTTTGAACGCACTCACATATCAGCTGATAAAAGTCTCCACAAGTTACGTGCTAGCTTTGGCGTTTGTCAAAAAAAATATAGATCATCACACTTCCTATAAAATAAAGGTGATACAAATCAGAAGGAAAGAAATTAAAGCAAAATATACCGCTGAGGCGCCGAAAAAGTTGTATAATAATTTTTAATTTTTTCTCTAAATATTATTGTTCCCGATACAAATCTCAAATAAACAATTCAATAGTGAGTTTTTATTAAAATTAAGTTGCCCGAAGTACTATTCCATCCCTTTTACAGATGATTGGAAGAAGTATTATGAATCTTTCAAGAACTCGAGGATTTCTTTTACAAAGACCCTTTTCATTGAATACTATTCGATCTCAGCAACAAAAGAATCATACCCCCGATAATTGGGAAAGGAGATTTCTTGTATGGACTGGCAAATACAAGACAATTGAAGAGGTTCCTGGTCATGTGAGGTGAGATTGAATGCAATTTACATGAGTACATAATTGAAAGTTGGCTCTCGTTATAGTATCCATATTTTTTTGTTGTGAAATACTTTTTGTTGGTTAAATTCCATTTACTAGTAGGTGAACTTCTAAAACAGATGATGGATAGAAATCATAGAAAATGCATGTTAGATAAAAATAGATTGAAGGACAAATATGCGTCTGTTTTCATTTAAACGACATCGACAGAGATATTAGTGTTTTTCTTTGTTTTTGTGAACTTGGTGTTTATGTTTTTTGTCTTTGATGAACATAATTTTGAATTATAGGATGATGTTGCTGTTACGTAGGAGTAGGTATTGTCTTGTCGATGGCAACAACTCCTAATGCATATTAAAATCTATAATTTTTCTGTTACAGCTATTTGAAAAGCAAAAAAAGATTATTTTATGTACGTATGGCTTTGTATGAATCAAACCGCGCATAACTTGACTCCAAGGGCTTATAACACCGAACAACTAGTTACCCATTCGTAGTTGAACTATGCTTTTTCAAGAGGAGAAAAACATGTTTGTACTATAAACCAAGTTGCAAATTTTATGAAGCAACCGTTTCTCTAACTGGAAATAAAAAAGTTAAAAAACCAAAAAAAAACTTATTCAAAAGTTTAAATTTTAAGTCAAGTAAAATTCACTTTTTCAACAAGGACTTTATCTGTCAATTGCATTGCATCTTTCCTTTCACATAATCTCAATTTAGTTTTGAAAGATTCAAGAGGTAAAATATCTAGACCTCATATACTTATCGTTATCATGTTTTAATTGAGAATTGAATCTGGATTCAATTCCTTGTAGACTTTTGACCTGCATTCAATTCATATAGGATTGATCGAACCCATTCAGCTTTCGAAACTGGAATGTATTCAAAGTATGCATATATACATAGAGGTTAAAATTAAAAAAAGGTACAATTTCAGCAAAACAAAACTGTCACTTTACGAACAACTCGATTCCATTTTGCGAAAATATGAATGCCCGAAAACCAAAACAAGTTAAAGATTGCCAATATTATATTATATTATATTATATTATATTATATTATACAATATTATATTATTTAGCCCTAATTTTTCAATAGTCAGATAAACCTCAGCTCGAGCCAATTCTGTTGCCTATAAATATTTTTTTATTCAGAGTTTTTTCTTCTGATAGCTTAATTGATGATTAAAAAATCCGGCCTTAGCAAACAATTTTATTATTATTTTGATCAACACGACATGCAAGTACTAAAGTTGCCACCTTCTTTATGAATAAACGCTTAAATTGAGACTATCGGTATCGATAAATCTCAATTCGGGTTTTTTATTTGTACCAGCAAAAAATTATTCATATCTTTATAACTAGCGCCGAGCAAATCTTACAAGGTCTTACAGTTAATTCTATGAACAAATTAAATTGAAAAATGATGTCCCTATTAGTACTAAGATTTATAAAAAATAAAATTTTCAAGTACGTTTTTCTCGGCAAGGGATTAAATGGATTAAAGCCGTTTTTCACCTGGACCCTTCATGTGTGAAAGAAAAAGTAGGGACAGTAACTAGCAAAACGATATGGTTTGGTAGTTTTTGTTTTCCATTATAATAATCTAACTCTACTGTGATCCACGATATGAGCAATGGAAGTAAAACAGGTATGCATTATTTTCTCCAAGGGACTCTTAATCTATTGTTCATAAGAAAATCCAATATTTCACGACTTTATGCATGTATACGTCTATTCAGACAGTTGGAAACTTTGATAGAAAATCGTATACCGGATTGCATTTATTCCATCTAACGTTGCTGAAAAATAGTGTGCAATGAAATAGAATTCTTTTACTCTGTCAGAATGCTTAGCTTTTGTGACAACAAAGGAATTTAACCCATCATCATTTAGCAGAGAAGTATTTCAAAAAGATGGAATAGATATCAAATATTTTCCCACAGCTAAGATGTTATACCAAGATAATATAACATCCATACCAAAGGCTTATAGAGAAATACCGAGCCGCGTTAAGAGGCGATTTTAGGGAATTGATTTATTCGCCGTTACACACGCTCGCCTTGTTCGGTAAAAACATTTGTGAACGCTGTCCGATTCCGATAGATTTTCGCAGAACACAAAATTCACCGAATGCGCACCTCGAGACGAATCGGTTTCACTGCAATTTTAAGTAAGACTTTTTTTTTGTCATTTACTTACTACTACTGCTTGGCAATTTGAAGTCATAGAGATAGCACACTGCCATGATAAACAGAAAACAGGGTAAGCTAATTAGATTTTTGGCAGTTCAACCATTTTTCTCATGGAGCTGTTGGCGCGAATGCCAGTTATGGATTAGAGAATAGGTATATTGAAAACAACAACAATAGAAATGCAGAATTCTGCAGAATGTTTTCTTTTTTGATGCATGGAGAGCTTTGATCAGTCCACAATAGGTACTTTTTCTTCGAAATGATGAAGGCTTGTGTACAAATCTTAAGTTTACTTTTTGTGGTATAAGGGGTATTGTTCTGGCTTATTAGTGGCAAAATCAGCTATTTCTTACAGTTTTGTCACAAATTTCAATATTGTACTGATTTTTCATTTCAATAACTGCAGATTTTTGAGTTTTTAGTACATTTACTTAAAATTTTGCGACGATTAAACGGTTTCTCTTTTGTAAGTTTTTCGTGGGCGCGGGAACGCCTCAAATTTCGAGTGAATTTGTTCTTTTTCTGCTTATTAATTTGATAAAACACGGTTTGACAAGCACTTTGTATAGTTTGCTAAAGTATTCCACCGAAATACCCGCATCATGCTTGATCACAATCTCATTTCCGTTTTCCCATTTTTATCAATATATATAAAAAAAATATTAAAAAAATGCTTTAAGCTTTGTCTAAACCGAAGTGTAGAACTGTCCCACGACAATGCGACACGTTCGCACTCAAAACGAAAGAAACTGGAAAGAATGTGATGTCCAAATACTTTTTTTACAGTCAGTTTTGGCGCAGTCCATCCATTAAACGTGATTAAAAACGAATGCATGAGAAAAATAAAATATTTTGCAATTACACAGTTACAATACCCTACATTATGTGCTTTCATTTGAGTAGTAAAAGACACCCGTTACATCTCTCATTCAACTTCCAAAACAAACCATGTAACATTGCTTATAGTTTTGTCAAAATACTTTTTCCGACCATTGTATATATTTTTGTATTGATATGAATTTATTTTTTTTTTTTTTTAATTTGCAGTTTCGATGAGATGGAAAGATGTCGTAACCGCATTCGAATTCGCTTGGCCAATATTATGATGGCACTAACAGTTGTTGGATGCATCATAATGGTTATAAGTGGCAAAGCAGCTGCTAAACGCGGTGAATCCGTAGCAAAAATGAACTTGGATTGGCACAAGCAGTATAACGAATCAGCTGCTGCCAAGAAAGAATAATAAGTCTTTTATTTCTTTTCTGTTGTCAAAAAAACCAATTGAAAAAATTCATTACCATTGATATACATAAATCTTGCAAGCTAAAAAGTGATTTTGGAACGATCTTTATTATTATTTTTAATATTACGCAATGATAGCTTCACGCAAAAGCTAAAGTAGATAAATCTTGTAAATGTTACCATTTCAACTATATTGTATATTTTGTTTGCTGCTATAAATAGATTTATTTTATCATAATTGTTTTTTTTTTCAAGTTCAATATATATAGAGAATAATGTACCTACCATTATTTTGTGTTAATGTCAGTCACTTTTAAATGTACTAATAGCTACGCCCGTCGTCAAAAATGGTAACAGTTAGTGTCTCCGAAACTGTCTTAATTCTGTGTTTCGCATTTTGACGAAGGCATTGAATTTTCATCCATACAAAATGATGATTGGTCCACAATAAATGGAATATAAAACATCTTAACTTAAAGCTATAACTGCTCCGCTCCAATTTATGATAAATACTTCTTTAAACGTGGAAATTCATATCTGCAAGCGTTCGTGAATCATCCTAACGATGTTCTTACCAACTCAATATAGTTGCAACGATTGCAATGCAAGCCAAGCTGCACAGAGGAATTAAATCACAAGAAAACCACAAATTAAGGTAGGTAACTAGTAAATAAATTATAACTGTAGATTTATAATGAGGTCCTGAAAATCCAAGAAAGTGCACAAGACCGGAAAGGTGACAGTAGTAGTTTTTTTTAACTTATTTCGCCAAAAATCGTAGCTGTCACCCTCAGAAAACTGCACCACTTGAAATACTGAGACGGATTTGATTTCAATAAATTTAAGGTGATCGAGCTTCTTACAAGGCGCTTATAACTTGCGTGGCTTTCATTCGCACGCTGAGTTTTACTCTGAAAAAAAAGAAAGTTGTTTAAAAGTGGTTTCATTCATGAACAGATACATACCAGTTCTAGAAATCCTTAAATAATGTATTAACTAAGTTTCCATCGATGGAATTCACATTTCAAAAAAGTTCATGCTAAATTTGATGACTGTACTATTATTACAAAATATTTATACCTACATAATATTGAAAGAAAACTTTGCGAATTTTTTTTGGAGAATGGATCCCAATTGAAAAAAAATTCGATTTTCCGTGGCGCATCAGATGACCGGTATGAGAGATAGTTGTGCGATGATTGATGGATCATTGATACCATCATATGGTTGGTTAGATGCCTGTGCAAACGTACAAATACAAAATAATTCGTGGACCACGTAGAGACTTGTGTCGCTTTTACTGACCCTTTTAATGGTATGTGCCCCGACATCAACGACAATCCGACGCCATAACTAGAGGGGACATTTGAGACGTCATATTTTTTCTGGTTCTTCTGTAGTAGCTTGCATATACATATGCTGGTTGTAAATAAGGTTGTTGTGCCAAATCTTCTAGAGAGGTGTTCTTTGAACACCTAAAAGTAAACACTAGCACAATTTTAATTGTATAAAAACTAAATATATTAACGACAACAAAATTAGTATTGAACTTTTAATTTCAACTAACATTTATGCATCAGCAGTACCTGCAACGAACATCAAGATTAAAGATTTAGTGATGATAACTCAAACATTGAAAAAAATAATGTTTATTGACTTAGGTGATTGCAATCTATTCGTAATTATACTATTATACTTTGTTATGTTTTATTTCGCACTGAGCTTACCTAAAGAAATCTAAGGAAGTTTTTCACCAAAAAAATTGGCTAAACTATCTTGACATTTGACTTTGTAATAACTAAATTGTTTCTCGAGTTAAAAATGTTCATAATTTTGATTATTTTTACCCCCTTTAACCCGAACATGAGTGCATTTGTATGTACAAACGCAAACCTAAAAGCATAAAAAGATATTTTTAATGTTAACTAATTTATTTTCTCTCATGAATTTTTAATAATTTTGTCCACTCTTTACCACATCTCTACCTACACCATACAGCATGCAGCATACAGCATGCTACATCTGTCTGACAAATGCATTTTGTATGATTACAGGTTGTCAAAATCTTACGTGGGTCGTTATTTTCAACAAAAAAATATATACTCAATATTATCTCCTCTTTGTGGTCCTTTTTTTTTCTTTTACTTCAATCTTTCGTCCATTTCCAAAATCAATGTATCTTTATACATATATGGATGCGTCTGGCATTCTGGCATCGAGTTCAAATTCCTTTTTAACACAATTTATTATCCTGCCTTGGATTTGAATTGATGTTGATGATATGATGTCTATGGCTTGGCCATGGTTGGTTCATATAAATATAATGTCTTCGTGATTATTCATGCCCCCCATACATACCTGGTTAAGAAAGGTTTAATTTGAAAGTCAGTTATGGTGCACACGATTTTGTGAGCAACACTATATCCAACTTGACTTCTAATGAATGGTACTCCAAAATATCAAGGGTTAAGATATTATTGTGGTCTTCTCTACATCATTAGTCCCATTCTTCGACTTTATCCAGAATTAATTGAATTGCGTTTCTCAAATGTAAAGGTTTCTATCATTCAGTTATATTTTTTTTAAATTTATACTTGTAAACTGTATCACGCGAAAGTAATATTGATTTTCTCATTGTTTTTTTTTTTTTGTGAAATCTTGAGAAAGAAGAAATGAAAAAGAAATAAAATTTAAAGTAAAATTAAGTGGGTTGCCATTTCAGCATGGGTCCATGATAATCAAATAAGAAAAAAAATATTTATGCATATCTCTAGAGATTGGAAAGGCTACACGTAGACGCAACTAACAGCACAATAACCTGAAGTTAAAAATTCATTTCGGTTCTTTTTTGCGCTCGAAAAAAACTTGTTTTCTTTTTTCTTTTAAATGATTTTTACCTTACATAAAGATTAGGTATATATGAGTTTGTGTATTTATGTAGATACAAAGCTTGGCGTAGGTAAATACATACATTCAGACGTATGAAGCGTTTGACTTTGCAGAAATATTGCACATTGAGAAATTGGAGCTTAAAATAGATTTGATGGAGGCAAAATATAGAGATACATATATATATTTTTTTTAAATAACTCACAAACTAGGTAGGTATGCCAGTTAAACTGGTTGAAGTTTTTGTACATTAAAATTTTAGGGCTGGGTTTGAATATTTTTTAATAAATATCTATCTATTGAGATGCGGAGGACATTAAAAATGGATTTTATAGGAGGTTTTGTGCAGCTAGAACGTTTTGAAGCCAACCATTTGGTCCATAGCATAAAGACCCCTCGAACTAAAAAGCACTTAAGTTAAGCTGGTTCAAGACTAGATAAATAATATCCATGTTCATTAAAAAATCCATTTTAATCCGAGATTTGTTACGAATCCGAAAATAATTGTCACATTCTTCATTCCATGGCAAGTCTGCCAAATTTCAAAATTTTAGGACAAACAGTTCAGCTTAAATTAAATATTGATTGTTCACAGAGCAAAACTTCATGTTATTTCCATAAGAAACTTAAAGAGGCACGGGTTAGAATTAAGCTAGCGACTTGAAACTTGGAGAATATATTTTTAAATTTATATCCAACCATATAAGCCTCTAGGAGCATACAATTTCAATTATTTTTTAAATAACGACCACCCTGATGTACATACGAGGAAATTATAGCTTCTATTTGTTCTTTTACTTTCACAAGATTTAAAATAAATAAAAATAGCAAAACTCTAAAAAATATATTTTTTATTTATAGTATATATAATTCAGACCCGTTTCAGCCATAGAGGCAGGGGGAGGGGGGGCTTTGCCCCCCCTAGAAAGGAAAGGAACAAAATATATAAAAAAATAATCGAAAACAAGTCATGGGCAACTATTTGTATGGTTGTTTTTTTCACATTTTTTTTTGCTAGTACCGCCAAGCAGGCTGCTTGCACCTTTTATATAAGAACAAAATTATTAAAATCGGTTACCGGTAAGTTACGAGTAGTTAAAAAAGGAGAAATGGAAATCGTGTTTACGTATTGATATATGTAATGATTTTGTTTTTTTTTTTTGTACATGCGTGATTTTAGACTCCATTCGTAGAAGATTTGTCCAGGCTTTTACAAATTATAAAATCTGTAAAATTTGCCCCCCTAGCAAAATAGAGTTGCTGCACTTATTGCTTTTTGTCGATTTTCTGAGAAATTACAAAAAATGTTTACACACATCCTTTTTTTTGTAAAGTCGCTCCTCAATTATAAATTATTATTGTTTATAGAAGAAAAAAGTAAAAAGTTCTTTTTTGAAAAATTATCTATTTCACGCGGTGTTGGAATGATTTTCAAAAAAATGACTTATAATGAAAAAACTAGCGGCAACACTTTCAATGCTATAGTTTATTTTTTCTGAATCCAGAACTAAGTTTTTAGTTTTTTTTTTCCAAACATTAAAACATTTTTCTTTTTACGTAATTCAGTGCATGTTTATATTTTAAAAATAAAGATTTGTATGAGTCGAATGCAGAAAACTATATACTTACTCTTTCTTTTTCTCTTAAAGTTCCTTTAGAAAATTGATAATAAATAAAAAAAATGTAATGAATTCGATTCGTATCATAGATTTATTTGATTAATTTTTTGTTTAAATTTGATTTGTTTCAAAACTTTTTTTAAAATTAAATTCACAATTCTTTTTGAAATGGTGAGAAAAAACTAATCGAAATCGTTAGAGCCGTTTTAGAGAAAAATTCAATAACTCGAAACTGTTATATGGGAGGTATTCTTTCTAATTGAGATATTTAAATAAAAGATCTGTACCAAATTTTAAGCAAATCTGTCAACCCGTTTAGGATTTGGCATGATTGTAATGTTGGTTTTGATTAAAACCTGGAATTTTTTTTTAACACGAAACCAATCCAGCTCTTAGACTGCAAAATAAACTAAATTTTGATTAAACAATTGTTTTAAATTACATTACAACAAACATCGATTGCAAGAAATTGTAAAAAATACATCCGTTATTAGATCAAATATCCTACATTACTATTATTATTTTACCGTTACATATGAACAAGATACACAATGTCAATATTAAAAACTATTTAAAAATGATTTACTATTATGTAGTATAAATTATGCTTGTGGAAAACTCTTAAAAACTAAACTTAATTGACGTTACGAGTTCGCAACTCAGCTCTTTTGTTTTAATTTAAAATTAAAAAAAAATCGTGAAAGTATTTAAAAATTGAAAATTATGTATTCTTTTTACAAATAATAATAGAAGCCGTGTAATATTCAACACTGAGTAGCTTCTCAGTTTTTCATATTTTGTTCGCAAAACAAAAACAATACAAATTCTGAAAAGTTTTTTCACTCCCCATGCATTCTGTTTTAAAAAAAATATGAGGCCTCAAAATTAATATTTTGTATTCGCCCTCAGCGTGTCAAGATTTTCCATATAAAATACATGTTAACTTCAGTTTTATATTTTTCAAATTTCAATAACTCAGCTGTATTTAATGCTTTTTCAAAGCAAAATACTCTAAACTAAATGACCGTATAATTTGATGTTAAAAATAATTTGCATGCAGTCGTTTTTAGTTATGTTTTTAATTTTTTGTTTTTAAGTTTCCACGATTTTTAAATTGAAATATGTTTTGTTTTGGCGTTTTAATTACTTACTTTAAGTATTTGGTGTATAACAAGTGATTACCTAAAAACAATAACTCCAAAAAAATTACTCGATTTCAAGGTTTTGCGTGCCACAAGTGAGACCCGTGAGATTTTTCCATTGGCTGGCGACTAGTTGAAATATTTTTTTGTTGTCTTGAAGTTTTTTTCAAGGAAAAACAGCTGCCGAAGAATCATCATTATATTAATGCTTAAACACGAATTCTTTCTTTACGGCAACCAATTTTAATAATTTGTGTCTTAGTTCAAAGGTACAGGCAGCTTTATATTATTTATTGTATATTATTATTATTATTTATTGTATATTTTCTACCTTCTGAGAACCTGCTAGTTTTAAATAAACATACAAATCGTCGGTGGAAAGCAAAATTGTTCTAGCTGCATAGTACTAAAAAGGACTTCGAACAATTTTGCCTTTTCCCTTCAAAATGTTTATTAAAATTCGTTCTTTCTCGGGATTCATAGCACATCTACGATATGAATCGAATTCATGATAAGGCTGATTTTTTTTGTTTTTTTATCTCCAAATTCTTAAAATTCTTAAAACTGTATTGAACATTTGTTTTTTAAACAAATTTATAACAACAACGATATGACTCATTTTGAAAATCACATCAAAGCTTATCTAGCGTGTGAAGGTGGGTCAGCTTAATTTTTGGTATGAATTTCTCTTCTTTTGTTGACTTATTGACTCTTGCCTTTGCTACCGTTTATTAAAAAAAATAAACAGAAATATTTCCGTAAATTTAAAGGTCCTTATCTTTAAGATCAAGGTCATGGAATCAAGCCGTGCATTTCACTTTTATAATTGGTATGTCAGAAAGCCATATATGTAGTTGTATGTTTTATTGTTTATAAAACAAATTGACTTATATATGTAGGTACATTTTATTAGATTCAAGAATCTGTTTCAATAAAAAAATTAAAGCGTACAAAAAAGTATTAAATAATTCATCTGAGCCGCAACTGTAGATTAAGTACAGGGCACCCCACGTTTTTCGGCTCTGAGAAATTTTAATACGAATTTAATTTCACGAACAAAATGTATTCATATACTAAAATCATGCACAATAGTGAACATCGCAAATCGAAAGAACTACATGCAGCACTATAAAATTAGTACATTTTTATTAAAATTTTACTTAGAAATGTACATGTGAGCAACAAACACTAAAATTTTCAAACACTTTTTAAAACAAAAGCGTTGATCAAAGAAACTCTAAAAGTATTTATAAAATGTTGAAAATCTACAAGAAGACCAACTGACAAAGAATAGAATCTAACAAATAAATTTTCTTTTCTTTGAATTGAATTGTGTGTAATTAATTATGTATATTCAATATTCGAGTCACTTCAAAAGTTGGGGCTACCATCGTCGTCAAACCCTAAAGATATAAAGCATGTACCTACCCTACATTCTTCATTAAACAGTTACTTAAAGTAGCATACATTATGATCAACTAAAAAGTTATTAATATTCCTATTTTATAATAATATCATCAGCTGTATTTTGTTGATATTTATATTATTGATTTAAAACAAAAGAGTTGAGGTTCGAACTCTTATTTTATAAGAAAATAAAGCTCCTATGTTTGAACATCTGCTTATGTTAAAAGAATTAATTAAAAATAAAGTGAAATATTTTAGAAAATACATAGCTGCATTTTTGTTATAAAGAATTTTGATTGTAAATTTAATAAAGCAATTAAACTGAACTTATTCTGTATAGTAATAATTAATTACACTTTTTATAACGTAAACACTTTTTTCTTAAACACTGAACATTTAGAAATATATACTCTTACCTTAAATTTATCACTACTCCAGATTGGACAAACACTCTTATTGGAAAAATGAATAAATGTATTTTATTTTTAGTGTGGGCTTAGCGCTAATATTAACTTCGGTAAGCTAGCTTTATGACGTTATATTTCACTCATACAGCTAGATAACCAAAGAGAACCATAGCACGAATTAAAATTATGTAAAAAAATTTTTTATTTTAATATACACATTTTTTTCATCTTTTAATGTTTTAAATATCACATTATTAAAAAAATGATAATATAATTTCCAGAAATGTACAACTTCTGAAAGTAATAAAAATTAGCTAAAATTAAATTTTAATTTTTAAATTTAACAAGCGAGTACCTTAGCAATCGATTCTAGACAAAGGACAAAAACTCACTGAAGACGGATATTACTCTGTTTTATAAAAATGATGAACAAAAATAAAGAAAAATACACTACTTTGCTTCCTGGTGATGGGTGAAGTAAGTTGGCATTCTTTAGATGTTTCGGTTGGTCAAGTGACTGGAACGATGGAATAATTCAGTTTTACTTTTGGTCAACCATGAATTTCTGTTTTCAGTTTCATTAAAACAAAACAAAGCTAAATTAATAAGAGTTCTCATGATAAAGGGCTTAAGTATCGTATAACTTGCAATGTTGCTGTTGTTTTTTTTTTTTTTTTTTTGTTATCATACAAAAAATTATACTTTGGGCGTTGTTTTATTATGTGTAACTCTTTCAAAATCTTCAAGGGTCATTTCGATTGAAGATGAACTAGGAATATATTTAGAAAAGAAAATTTCAAGTGAAGTTTTTTTTTTTTTGTTTTATTGTGGCACCTTGAGTGGGTTGAATGCGTTCATTCAACTGCGTGGGTACTTTAATTGTTGATTGTTCTTTCATTTAATGAATCGGAAAACAAAAGAAAATAAAGAATCATTGTTATAAGCTAAATCAAGTAAGTTAAATGTTTTTTATGTATGCTAATGCGAGCAAAACCGCAATATTCTTTTTTAAGAAATCAAGTGATCGTTCGGTTCAAATCCTACAATACACTCGCAGGGTTAACGAACTTGCGTGGGAATATAGCACTTGTTAGTGTAAGTCATTATTCAGTTTCAAATCACAAATCAACTGTGAAATTATTAGTAAAAAAAACAAAAAACTGTCTATTCGATTATGTGTAGGATAGCTGATCTTCCGCCTGTAAAAAAAACTAAGCTTTAGCAGTAAATAGGAGTTTGCAGCTTATTATTTTATAATTATTGAAACTCTATTTTGATCCCTATAGAAGAATAAAGTATAGGACTTGACTTGCACACTTATGTAAATATTTTTATTTAATAATTTCATTTCAGAGCAGTTAGTTAAGTAGACACATATGTAAAACATTCCTGTTTTTTGAATTTCTGCACTCTACCGTTCTAATTTTTTTAATCTAAACTTTTTTTTTTAACTTTAGGATTACACAAGAACGTATAGGTAAAAGGTGCATTTTCATTGATACGGGTGTGAGACATGATTCATGTTTTTCGCTCGTAATTATTGCTCAATAAATTACTTAGACGATTTAGCTCCTGAAATAGTTGAATGTATTATGTTGTTAGTAAGTCACATCCGTTACATGGTTTTTTTAGATATTCCATTTTAAGTTTATTGTGGAAAATATGTAGGTACTATAATTATTCATAGGAAATGGCTTACATTTGAACTTAGTTTCAGTAACCCTAAGCCTTTGACAGATTTCAAGTATCTCGGCTTTAATAAAAGTTTTCGTGTTTACAAACAAATCAAAAATATATTTTTTTCGTTTCATGTTTATTTTTATTATGAATAAAACAAACATGTTTATCATGTATCGGATTCTCAGCCTTAACAGAGGAAGATGAAACAAAACATTTTCTAAAAATTTGTCTATGCTATAAACTTCACAGTAAGTACCTACAGTGAGAAGCAGTATTCATTTAGTTCTCGTAAGATTAAGACACAAACAATTCAAAATAGAAAAATAGAAGAGAAGATTCAATTCAGAAGTTTAGTAACACTGCAAACAATATTTTGTTTCAGATTTTGTTATAGATTTTGATGGGCGTAACAGTAGTCAATAATACCATATTCTACTTAGACAGAATTATATTTTTTTGTTTTTAATATGCTTGGGTTTATAAAAAGTTTCTGGATCACCAAGGCTTGGTTATAATTCGGTTTTAAAATAACTGATCATTGATAATTACCCATATTCTCTTGACAAAATTCATAGTTCCAACCTCTGGATAGTTTTCCAGTGCAAAGTTGACTTCGAGTTATTAAATCCCGCAGTTAACTGCAAAGTAGTATCGTAGTGAAATATTAGCTTTAACTCTGAGTTGACATTGAAATCATAATTTTTACTATTGCAAAGAGGTGCTGATACTATGGAAATTGGATAGTCTGATTTCGATATAAGTGTCTCACATTAATTACTAGTTTTTTACCCCGTTCTTACTACATTTTGCTTGTAAAAAATCGTAAGGAAACCCTTAGAAAAACAAGATGAAAAAGTTTAAACTTAGAAATAACGCAAAAAACTAAGGGAAATTTATTAAGAAACTTAGAAACGGAATGATTTGTCATAAATATCTGTACAGTTGATCCCGTGTTCACCCATCAAATTTTTGAGTTAACGCGGGAGAAGAAATTGAATGACAGACAGTTGCAGAAGTTAACTCAGGCTTAACCCCTACCACACAGAAAATATAAACGCGATTTTATCAAAAAAGCAATTTTCAGCCATTTTGTTTCCGAAAACTAAAATGTGCGAAATTAAAGATGAACTCAAAAAAAATTATAATCAACTGTTCTTTTATTAGATTTAAAAATTTCGTACAATCTATCATTTATAAATACCTACAGTCGACTACCTCTAAGTCGAACTCCTTTTATGTCTAATTTCCCTCTAACTCGAACTTTTTCGTCACATTTTTTATTCCCCTCAAATTTCAATGGCCTCAATTCCTCTAAGTCGATTTTTTTCAAAAATCCCTTTAACTCAAACGAATTTTGATATCCCGTGTGAATTCGACTTAGAGGAAGTCGACTTTATATTTTTTTGAAAAAAAAGGCGGTTCAGAAAGGAAAAAGCGTTATTATCTGGATTTGTTGCGAAGAAAAATCCTCTGGTAATATTTCCTTCCTTTAAAAATGTAAATGTATTTTTCTCCGGGCTTAGAGTCAACTATCTATAGTATCACCAACTAGATAGCTAGTACTAATTAATAAGCATTCAATTTTTTATTATAACAAAGAAATCGGCATAAATACTATCAGAAGATTTAAAGTACCTACCAACGTATCTTTGCAAGCTGATTGTGAGATGAAGAGTAGTATATTATGTAAAGATATGTTTCATATTAAAAAAAAATTAGTACAATCGGTAGTTTAATTTAAAAATTTAACGCGTGGCAATTTGATTTAAAAACAAATTAACAAACTTTTTGAACAAACATCTTAAATTTTGGTACAGGAAAGAATATCAGAATACTAATGTTAGAATTTCTGTTCAAGCTTTAAGTGTTACTACTGCCACTTTTTCAACAAAAATCTACTTAAATTTCTAAAATCAACAAGAAGAAATTCAAGGTTTCGACTTACGTAAAATTGTGAAAATCGATTCAGTATTTAAAAAAAAAACATCTTATCATTTTATTAAGATGATTATTAGCGCAAAAACAACCTAACACGACTTTAACTAGCTATAACTCGTTCAAAAACAGAATCATACATTTATGTAGGTAGGTAATCGTATATTAAAAAAAATTATATGGAAAATATAGTTAACACATCTCTCAGTTCTCAAAAACCACTCAGTGACGCATCTAAAATTCTCGCATGCAAACAACCATACAAAAATACTTCCATACATAAATGAGAAAATATATCTATGACAAATAAAGTAAAAACAATATTTTTTTTTTATTAAAAATTCAAAAAAAAAAAAAACGAAGCAGATAGTACCTAAGTATGATGACTGATCATCGTGTAGTTAGTTACATTGTGATTACCGCCATCATACAGCGGCCAAGCCAATAAGGAAGTCCAACAACCCCACTATATCACTGTGTAAAACACGTTAACAGAGAGGTACCCATAACTATACATAACTACAGATATTTAAAGTAGCTACAACTTGCGGCCATCGAACGAATGAACACCAACTTAGTTTCCCAGGAAAAAAAATTATTATAAGCTATTTAAACACCACGTGGTGGTGTGATGTTTATTTTAACAATAATTGCTCTAATAAATTTTTATTATTTATTTAAATTAAATGAAAATTGCAAAAAAAAAAATATCTTGCTTACCTTACACGAGGTCACTTCTCTCTGCGTCCCACACACGATATAATTTGTATCTAAAATTTGGTACAATTTTTGTCACATTGGCAGAGGTTTTTGAAAATGGATAGAGAGAGTACATGATCGTTATATTTTTGAGATATTTCGAATATTTAAATATATATTTTAAGAAGCCGGATGTACGAATTTTGCTTTCACACGAATATGTATTTATTATTTTTGATAACGTCATGGGTTTATTTTTATATTTAAACAATTTAAACGTAAAAGAAAAAATATAAAAAAAATATGGTTGAAAAAAAGGTATTGCGAATATTAAAACAAAAAAAAAACATTTAAACTTTTAAACCAGATAAAAAAATATTTTGTTATAAGAACTAAACCATGAAGAATAAAAAACCGCAATCGTGGTGGTGTATAAAAAGTCAAGTGAAAAAAAGATCCGGGCTCAGAAAATACTTTTATAAATAAAACTTGGCAATATGCTCGGATTCACTTAATTTGGTATTTCCTTCAACGCCAAACACTTCTAGACTAATTTTAGTTTCGGTTTTAAGACTTCGATCGGGCTCCAGATCAATTCTCGAAGTGATTCCATACCTGTGCGACGAGAAAGATTTTTTTTTTCAGTTTTCTTCTTGTGTTGTATTTCATTTCTCAGTTGTTGTTGTTGTTGTTTGTTGGTGTATTTTGTTACCTGTTATACCTACAGGTATGAATATACAATGGAGGTAAAAAAAGGTGAAGTCTTGGTCGTCGTTGTCAGTTCAGTCGGTGTATCTTTTTTTTTTTTCTTAATTTCTATCTTATACCTTTATTGATTTTTTGTCTTTTCTTTTTCTTCAATAAATGCGGGAGTTAAGAGAATAAGAAAGAAGGAGAGAGAAACCAGTTTTAACATTAAACAATTTTTCAAATGAAAAGACTGTAGAAGTAAGGCAGAATAATAAAAAAAAGAAAGAATAACACGAGGAATGGACAGCAGCAGCGCTGTAAGCGGCGACGTATAAAAGACAAAAAATCAGTTTGAATGTACAGATTTTTTTCTTTTAATTTTTATTATTTTTTTTAATTTTATTTTTAAGGTACCTACTCCCATCTAAATAAATAAATGTGAGAGTATCTGATGGACATAAAGGTAGATTTATATATGTATCTACACATATATCCAGGTAGGTATGTAAAGTTAAGAAAAAAAAAACTCGAAAATGGTTCTTGTATATGCGATGAAGATGGTGAATGATAATCATATTATTTGTAAGTATATAGATTGATGTGTGGATGTGGAGGGATTTTTTGGTGTACATTTCGAGAGATTTTTTTTACATTTTTTCCCAAAAATAAAAATGTAAAATGCGGATGAACTATAAGGATTCAAAAATAAAAAAAAAAATAAAAAGAAAAAAATAAAAGAAACAAAATTAAAGGAGAAATGATATTTTTTTGGGGAATTTGAAATTGTTAGTTTTTTTGAAGTTGCTCTTGTGTTTTTGGTTCTTTTACTTTAGAGTCTTTATTTATCATGGATGTGATGGTCATAAAAATGCACATACCGATATGTAATCCAACCACCAACCGAACCGGCCGGAGCGATCTTGACCGCTGTTGACCATATTGGATACTACTCCTTTCAAAATGCAAAACATTCCATTTCACAGCCTTACTTTATTTTTATGTGGGTAGAGGTATTGTATGTGTAGCAGGTGTGAACGAACGAACATATCACAAAATCACACAGCATATGACACGATTATCTCTGACTAGCCGCTCGTGAATTATGGTTTGAAAACGTTGAATCATTTGGATCTATTATTATTATTATTGATATTTCACTTTAAGATAGGTATGTCGGCGGCTGAGAGCGGACGTTGGATCATATTGATGATGTCATTTTTTTATTTTAAGATGTCTAATCAGATAGTATAGAGGTAGGTACCTACCTATATCTTGATCGAAAGCGATTGCATAGTAATTGCTAGTTTAGTTCAACGACGTTTGGAAATACAGTGACATTTAGATAAACCAATCATTTGAGGTTCGTATATAATGCCGGACTTAGGAGACTTTAACATATTATTGCAATTACCTACTTTCATTTTTCATACCATTTCTGGCTGTGTTATTTATTGTCATTAAATAACTGACAAGGGTGAGAAAAACGTTTAATGGTACAATTGGACTGGAAATATTACTCTGAAATTAGTTTGCAAATTGTAACAAATAGGCGAGTTGTCTTACAAGACCAAAATTTGCGTTATGTTGCAAACTTCAATGCATTGTATCACTTGGCTAAGTCATGGTTTCCTGGTATATTTCAAGCAAAGATATATTTCTTGAATCTGCGGCTATACTTACGAATTCTGCTTTTGTTTGATGAGGTATATTTGATACATGGGTCCAATTTTTGTGCCTCGTGATACACTTTATCAATACGTTACAAATTTAAACAAGATACATTTTTAATCATTTAAATTGCAAAAGTTTGACCAGGGTTAAGCTTTGTTTTTGACAGCCCCGTCTAAACTAAACGCCAGATTTTTGTATAGACTTAAGGCCGTTAAAAGCATTTTAATTTCGTACAATTTATTTTCACTTTCCATAAACATATACATATGTATGTAATGTACTGCTGTGCATATTATGAAGGTCCTATACTTACAATAAGGACTCTAAGATTTTAGCACTTCATGTGTAAAATAATATTTAAATAGATTTGTGGGTTAACAAAGGTGAATAAGCTCTTATGATTGGTATTTTTTTTATTTTTGAAGATTAACTTAATTGATCACTATGGCGTATGAGTAACGACAAAAACTAGGCACAAATATTTATGGAGAATTTTGTAAGATTCAGAACAAACATAAGTTTACAAAGAATCTTTAACAATTTAACAATAAATAAAAAAAAAACAAAACTTAGATAAACCGAGACCCAATGTACCTACGTAGATTTCTGGAATAATTAATCTTGTACAATCATCAACCTCGCTCTAGATCTTCGTACTGAAAAATAGAAAGCAGAACCATATTTTTGGTTTGGTGCTGACAAGATTATAGATCTTAAGGTCGCTGGCACTAGGAGCGTGGACGAAAACGGGTCAGTAGATTTATTCCAACATTTTGTTTTTAGATGTTAAGAACTAATAATTTAAAAATAGCACACCAATTTTGTTTTGGCAAATTTTATACATTTGTATAGAAAAATCAAAAACAAAAATTTTGTCAAATTGATAACCTTCTCCCTTTTTGAAGTCAGTTAAAAATAGAAAATTATAGTTTTTAATCAGTGATATCTACGGAGATATTATTGACTATTTTCAAAACTAGTTTTATCTTAAAACTAGTTTTGTTAAGTTTAAAAGTTGCTTATTCTCTAAAAAATTGGTATTATTTTCGAGAGTTTTAACATTTAAAACTCTAAATCTGATATTAGTTTTCTTTAATATTACAAACTGGTTGAAATATTGCAAAATTTACGCTCCTGAAAACTTAAATAATGGGCGTTAAAGTGTACACCATATAGAACTGGAATTTAAAAAAAATTTGCGTTTTTTTTAATCTCTATTTTAAACAAGCTGAAATAATTTTGCAACGACAAATTAAGGATAAAATTGAATTACTACTTCCCGTTTTCAAAACTATACAAGTGGATATTGGGGGTATTATCTTTATTATGTTATGTACACTTCGTACAAATCGTATTTTATAATCATCGAAATAAAGTGAGAAGTAAAGTTCCTGCATCAAACATTTTGTATTAACTATCAGCATATATCTAACTGAACATCGTATATGTACTTCATATTACAACATTAAATCATGTGCACCCTTCATTTGAGAAAACAATAATAAAAAAAAAACATTCCCACACAGGATTTTGAAATTTGAAAGTGTTTGCACCCTTTGTATTGATTAACAAAGAAACAGGTAGTTCGGGTTTATTTTTTGTTGTTGCCTATTCGATTTTATAAGATTTAACTATGGCAGTTTTCTTTATCCTTTACCTATACAGAGTTTATAGTGTTACTTAAGAATGACGCATAATACGATACCACAAAGGCAGATATAATTTAACGTCAATTTTTATAAAATGACTTTACAAAAAAAATAAACATAGGATTTATAGGCTAAATGTATTTTTGGGTCTTAATCATTATTTTTTTTTTCCAAAATAAAAGAAAGAAAAAAACTTTTCATTGTTATTGTTTCATTAATCACTGTCCCGAGGTTAGATTTTAATAAGATTCTTTCTTTTCGTTAAAATGTTTCTTAGATGAAGTAAAACCATTAGCAAGTTGTAGACTTAATTTACAAAAAAAAAAAGTTTTCATGAGGTACCTCAGAGTCAGACAATACACAATAACGCAAGCCAATTTTAAGAAGCAAATAGTACGACAAACTGTAATGCCTTACCTGTGTATAATAACTTAAGACTCATCAGTTCCACTCGGTTTTAAAATATGACTATGAATATGTCCCAATATAAATAAAAGCGACATACCTTTAAAGGACTTGATTCTTTAAATAAAAAGATAACAGCCATATTATTGACTAATTTAAAACGAGTAAAGTTTTCATGTAGACATTTTAGAAAAAAAAATAAATTCCAAAAATGTCACTTAGCATCTTCATCTTCTTAGTGTTGTAATTTTTATCATATAATGTTCATATATGTATCTAAATGTTATATTCATCTATTTAGCTCAATAGTATTTCAGGAATACGTAGGGGAACACGCGGAAGAATAGGGTAGTTTTTTCTTAGGAGCTCGTAACTTCTGTAATTTTAAAAATTAAAATTCCAAATTACTTTTATATTATAGTTTAACTTTTTGTTTGCATTATAAAAAGTAAGATGTTAATTAGCAATTAAGGACGATTTCATTTAAGAAAACAGTCTGACCCCCGTTCCGCACGCAAAATAGAGTTGCATCGTCATTATCGTCTATTTTTTTACACAGTGTAGGAACACCAACCCGCGCTCGGTTTACTTAAGGTAGGGCCTTGGATGTTTAATTTTCCATTTTGTTTTGTTTTTTTTCGCTTTCTTGATCTTAATAAGGAAATTCGCAAGCTCTGCCTTATAAGGAGTGGACCCATTCCACCCCACCCATTTCGCTACAAGGCAATTGTTTAACATTTTAATACTGAAACGATCGAAAAATTTTTCTCAACACTAATAACACAAATGAAATACCCATTAATTTCTTATAAAGTAAAATCTGCAACAAAGAAATAATTCATTTTCCTTCTTTGAATCGTAGAACTGTTAAGTAGACTAATGTACAGTTAGTTCACACAAGAATTTGACCCCTCCGGCTCAGAAGCATATGCAAAATTGTATCGTCATTCCCGAGATAACAGCAAATACCGAGATATTATCTTATCGAAAAATTGTATTTTGTACATTCATGTTTCTGGAATTATGGAGACGAAGCCAAATGATCCAAATCCAGCGCAGAATTCTATGGTTGGTACCAAAATCGATAGGTAAAATATTACTGAAAACCCTTTAACTATAAAATTTCAACTATAGAATTTGGCATGAATGATTTGTATATATTTACCTTTAATAAGAAAAACAACCGACTTAAAACTAAAGACTTTTGACATTTTCTAATGGATGCCATTGTCAGAACTGGAAAATTTAAACGGGACCCAATGGAGAGACAACCAGGTCTTAAATACAAATGTATCCGCAGTATTATCAAAATCGATCCACCCAGTCAAAAGTTCTGACCTATCAGACATACAAAAAATACAGTCGCATTGATAATCTTCTCCTTTTTTTGATTGAAGGATGTTTTTATACCAGGAGAAGAAACTGAGCTCGGGTTTTCTTAACTTAAGTTTAATTTTATGGTCTTGAGGTTTGATGTACAAGTACATGGTATAAACATGATTTAAATTTGGGAATTTACATCTCCGATTTCTTAAAAGCTTTCTATATAAATGCAGCTTGTTGATAATTGTTTACTCCGTTACAATAAAAAGGTTGGTCGGGGGTATTGGAATTTGGAAAAAAATTAGCTTCAAATAGTCCGAAGGAGGTAAGAGTAGGTACATGATGATTTTTCTCAGACGTCTTTTCGAAAAGAGTTATTTACTCTTGAGCCGCACCGATACGTTTATGCTTTCGTTCAGTGGAGCAAATCTCAGCATCAGGCCTATTCGAAAATGCACAGCAAATCACTTTTGTTGTTGCCGGATATATCTCCTTGTACATATATTTAGTCATTTGTATTATTGGGTAGTTTGAGTGAAGCGCTCGATGCATTGAGCTTCAGATAAGATTGGTTTTTATGTGACCAAGATAGAAAAACCGCATACATTTTTACAACAGTCAGAATTGGATGTTTCTAGAACGTTTCTTTAAACAGTTACCCTTTTTTGAATTTTATTTTACTTTATCTATGTAAATCAAAATCAAAGGAAAGATTCTTACATTTTTTTAAATTCTAAGGTACCATATTCGAAATTTTGTAAGCTCTATTTTTTTCAATATGAGAAACCTAATAAAAAGTATAAAAAAATATTAAATTTTACAATTTTCTTATATTTATTTTATAAATACTATAAACTATAAAGTTAAGAGCATGAACCACTTCGTTTGAAGCAATTCAACACCTCGCTCCGACATTCATCGACGGCTTCGTCACTAACGCTATATCGTAATAAACGATGATCTAATTGAATCATTAACGATTAGTCGAAATTTAAATTGTAGAAAATGTGTAAATGCTTTCGAAATCGTTATTGTAGTTGATGTATACCTATTATATAGAACTAGATCGGACTCGATTGATCATAAATGTAAGAAAAATTAAATACACGCATTTAATAATCAAGCCTAACGAAGAAAACAACACACAAAGCTAGAGCACCAGCAAAGCATCTCAAAGAAGGTTAAAAACATTGTCTTTCCGATTCGAATCGATTGGCCGTTTATTTAATTTTTTTATTTTATTTTTTAATTTTATTTTGCTTTTAACTTCATCAGGTAAAAGGCAGGCGTATAAATGTATGTATTTGTATGATGTTGATAGTTAGGTAGGTGTATGCTGTATATACATAATGCCCCCTAGGGAGGTATATAGACTGTGGACTTAAAAAGTCAATGATGTTGCTTGGCAGTCCCGAACTCCGACTATATAATTCAGCAGAGGGAAAAACATCAAGTCACTATAGAAAATTTGGTATTCCTAAATGGCTGAAAACGTTTGGAACTGGTTTTCTTGAAATTGCTTCGAATAATTTTCTCCCAACCGACAGTTACGTTGTGTACCATGGTTGCCAACTGAGTAAAATAACAACTCAAAAAATTAAAAAAAAAAAAGAATTTAGTCGCTCGTTAGCAAGTGGGGGCTGGTGCTGGCAGATGATTTTGTTAGACTGGAGCATCTCAGAAAAAGACAAGATAAACAGTGTGACAGAAACATTTGGAAAATTATATAATCTTATGGCTGATACTCACGAAGATGTCCATAATTTTCAATTCTTGGGGGCCTGTGCCAAGGCTATAACTTCTGCATAGAAATTAGTTGTTGAGAAGTATTTTGTGTGATCCTTTCGTATCTTCGCACCTTCTTTGTCCTTACTTTATCAAATGCATGAAATTCAATAATCGCAATCCTCATGCTTAACCTTCCATCTACTCAACAAGAGGTGGAAGATTCTCATTCATTAGAGTTAGAGTTGATTAGGCCAGTTCGTATCTGTGTATGTATGTATATGTCCTGTTTGGTTCACCATTTTTTCATCAGCAATGAAGAAGATAGAAGATACAAAGATGTTCCATGACACAGCATGCGTAAGAGTCCTCCTCTGAGAAGGGACCTAGACGATACTTAAAAAATCCAGAGATACCACAACTTTTTCGAATGGAAATCTTTTCTAGACAAATATATCTGCTTTTAAAGGAAATCAAAAGTGACTTGAAGTCCAAAACATATTCCGCAACGAAAATAAAACGAAATAAAGAATGTATTTAAAGCATTGTTTGGTTTTGTGTTGGGTGCCATTTAAAACAAGACGACTTCTCAAACGATTCAAAGAGCTTCCAATAAAAACCAGAGGGTTATATTTTCTGTATACTTTTGAAGAACAAATTTGATACAATTTCTGATGACCAATAATTTGATTTTGTTCTCAAAATAAAACAATTTCCAGTTGGCAATCGTGTTGGTAAATCAGTGGCGGTGGTGGCTTGAGTCTTTGAGTGCTGTGTTGTCCAAATCCGTGTGCATACCTGAACCTGTATCTCGGGGGTTATTTTTTCCATGATTTTAACCGGTAACAGCCGAGGATGGCTTAAACAAAAATGATCACCACCATCATCGTTCGTTGTCGGTAGTCGGTTGCCGCTGCGTTCATTTAAATTCTTATTTTCTGTTTATTTATACACTTCGGGGGCCCACAAGATATCGGCTCTATACTATACATATAAGTAACGACAATGGTCAGGTATATAAGAGAAAGAATACAGGTATTCTCTGTGATCAGACGACACGACAACGCATGTACCAAAAATCTAGAGTGCTATTAAATATGGTAAAAGTCAGCTTTTATAAAAGATCTTTCTCTCTCTCTTTCGGTTCCATACACACATATGTATGTATGTTTTAAGATATGTGCAAACTGACAGCGGCAGAGCTCTCGATCATTGTTCAATACTTTGCATATTTGGGCTGCTTCATTATAATACGTGCTAGCTGAGCCTATAAAATGATTTACATATGTCACATAGTTCTCTGACTCTGACACATACTTTATGCTGGATAAGGATCTAATTTGTTTTACAGCTTTAAATGGCTTTTTGACTTTTTGTTGTTGTTTTTTTTTTATTTTTTGACAGCGCAACAAACGCACCTGTACTAAAATGGACTGGACAGAATCACAGAGCAGTGCCAGAACGCCCTCGATAGAATTTAAATTTTTTTTTCCTGATTGGTATTTTTATTTCGGCTAGTTTCGCATGTTTGACTGTTTGTATGTATGAGTGACTATATGGCCGATGATGGGGCTTAAACAGTGAATTTAAATTAACCGAAATTCATGATTTATGAGTGAACCAACAGTGGCGCAGTTTTATGTAGGTAATAATACTCTTTTGGAAATTCAGATCTGATTGTGATTATATGACTTGAATGACAATGAGGAAGCCAAAGGAGGAGCATTATAATATTTTTATGTCGATGTCGGTTCGGTATACAATCGGAGTACTCATCACTTTTGTTTGTAGGTACGAGATGGACGCGATTCTTGTTTGTGGTTTCTAAAACTGTAACGTGCACGGGAGTGCGAAAAAAATGGAGAATTGCATCAGATACAGTCGACATTGACGAAAATAAAACATAAATAAAATCAATTTGCAGTTTGACTGAGAACTGAGTTTTTAACGAGAGAAATTTACATTTTGTTTGTATGAAATGGTCACTTTAAGTGGTAAGCGCGGCGTATCTAGATAGGTTTTATGTATAAAATCGTTTAGTTGTAGTAGAATTGATTTGTAATTCATAGAGAATATCACAGAAGGTCGTTATGCAATATGTGGACAACCTATTAAGAAGCTTTGGGTACAGTGTATGTTATTTGTGGAAATTGTTTCTAAACTGTCACATTACTTGATTGGTCTAAGACATTAGTTTTTTTTTTTTGTAGCAGGTATAAAATCTTAAGGCAATTATACACTAACCGTTGAATAATAATTGTTACATTTTGTTGAAAGACGTTTTTGGAATCCTACACGCAGTATATAACCTACACCTTATAGCTTTTGGCCAAAAAAAATCATTCATGTTCAACTTGATCAATTAACTTATCAATGTACCTAATGATTAAAAAAGATGCTAAACGAGCAACGGTTATGACTTTCTTCAAGTTTATCGTATCATTTTAATTTTTATTTCTCTGGATTCTACATTATAAATAATAATATATAAACATATGAATAAAGTGACATTTGATTTATCTTTCTTTAACTTTATGTTTCTTGTTATTTTTTTAACTTAATTTTTTATGTATGTTGCATAAAAATCTAAAAAAAAAATTAAAGGAATAGAATACTAGGTACTTATTTTATTATAATATAGTTTTTTACAACATAAAGCAGGCCAGCAAAAAAACTAGTAGTGTTTTTTTTTTTAATTTTTGAGAACGATAGGCATAAGCTTGTGGTTATAAATGTATTTTTTGTTTCCTTTGAAATCCAGTTGTGAGTTTACATAACTATTGTTTCTAACTATAAAGTCATTAGAACATAATATCTTAAGTTCAAATTTAACACTTATTAACTCTAAGGGGTATTGAACTTATTTTATATTCACTTAGTATAAGTTTGCCCTTTAGAGAAACGATAAGTAAGTTGGAGAAAATGAAATCAACTTAAATTTTACATACAGAAATGGAATTTCTATTTTACAAATAAAAAACCAGTGCCTAAGGTACCGGAGCCAGACCAAATTTCTGAAAGTTATAATAAGATGAAGTTGTGAGGTAACGAGTTTAATTGTAAGAAATATAAATACTATAAATCTTAAGATGTTGTTGATTTGTCCAAAAACAAATCCAAACATGCATTTCTTGATCTCTTGACTACAAGAAAGAATTATATTGATTCTTTGTATTGCTTTAAAAAGTTCAGTTAAAAATGCTTCCACATTAGTTAATTTCTCCAATATATTTCGAGAAGCGTATCCTCATCATATTGGTAGAAATTAACTACAAGCATTTAACTTTACAAAGAATATACATATGTATATAATTAAAATATTAAAGTTCAGCAAAACAAAAACTTGAAATATAAAAGAAAGAATGTTTGGCATATTTGGAATATCTAGAATTAGATTGTTAAAAGGTGCTTACGCTTAAGGAAAGTACAGGAACCTGTGAATTTGGGATGGTACCAACTTGCTAGTTTTCATTATTTTGAGAATTATTTGAAACATTTCACTCATGTTTAACTTTGAATGGTTTAGTGCCGCGGTTTTTAAACTTCTAGGACTGTTGAAATCTAAACAAGCCCCAAATGTGATTTGGCACCTCAAAACTCAACGGTAGCAAAAGTTATAATAAGAATTGGGTCCCAAAATCTGTATTTGTATATTTCTGGGGCAACCTTCAAATTAGCATTATTTATAAATACATATATGCTGAAGGATGCGTTGTGGTAAAATAATAAATTTAATGTTGGTATCTCTTTTTGCATACCCGTTTAAAAATTATGGCTTATTTTTTAATACGGCCTTTGTATTACAGCCATATGCAATACAATGAATATTACTTTTTAATATTTTGTTAATATTAGAATTTGTTTTAAACTATTTTGTATTACATTCTAATTGTTTTGTAATAAAATTGATATTTTCAATACGTAAACGATTATAATGCAACCCAAAGGATTAAAATCTAACCAAAAGGATTAAAATGTAATCCAAAGGATTAAAATTTAATACTTTAATATTACATTGTATTACAGGGAAATTAAATTTAGATCAAACTGTATTAAAAGAGTGAGCCAGACGTAGACGATAACAGAAGCCATTTTTTGTTTTTTTTCGAAATACAATGTATGAATTACTGATAAAATTTAAATTACCATAAGATTTGATTTCACATAGTTTGCGAAAAAAAATGATAAAGATAATAATTTCACCATTTTAATACTACAAAATAATGCGCGTTGTGTTTCATTTTAAAGAATTTAGAGAGAAGATAAAATAATAAAGAGAGAAAAGGAAAGAATAGTATTATAAAAATCTTTTAATGAAACTTATATGGAAAAGTAATACAATTGAATTATAAAATATTCTTCCATATATTATATTTTAATATATTTTGTCGATAAACATACTTACATAAAAAATCATAAGAATAAACTACAGTTAATCGAAACCCGTAATATGATTCGAGATAGAGAAGTTGCTTAATTCTGAAAAAATCAGCTGTTACCATTTTCAATTTGAATCATTACTTTTGAGACACACTGTCTTATCATTAAAAATGAAGTACTAGAAAAATGGTATCGGTTCGGTTGTCTAATCTCTCATATATTGGTTTGCGGCACTGTTCTATAATAGTTTCGAGTTGGACAGCGGTAGTACGAATTCCCATTTCAACCTACCACCAATTGGTTGACAGCAATAGGTGTCCGCAAAGATATCCGCTATAAAGTAGGATTTAACACATATTACACAAACAACATCGAACTGCCGATAAAAGAAAAAAGTCAAATCCAACTGCCAATAGATTTTTGAGATTTTTCGAATTAATTTCAAAAATCTATTGGCGGCTGGATTTAACTTTTCCTTTAATTGGCAGTTCGATGTTGTTTGTGTAATACGTGTTAGATCCTACTGTACTGCGGATAGCTTTGCCTGGAAAATATTCGAATAAAAAGCATTTATAGTAACAAGTGAAAAATCTTATTTTTATCGTCGTTGTACCATATCATAATGTTGATGAGGTTAGTTATTAATAAAAGTAAGACCAGCCTCCGCAATGTTAAGCAACGCTTTCTTAAACGCTAATAAAAATTCTCAAGTGATGAAAAAAACTTAGAGAAACCCGGTAATGTTTAACGTTTTAATGTTAAGCTAAAAGCTAGCAATTATAAAATAAATAATTAATGATTTGTCCGTTATTCTCGATCACCTTATTGGTAGGTATATTTTTTTTTTAAGCGACAATCGATCAACAGTTGGCCTCATTTATATCATTATTTCCGCCTGAAGTAAATCCGTCATTGTGTGGGTGATTGATCAAGTTCGAACTAATAGAGTGATTGCGTCAACTATCAGTATTGTACTGTCACCCCTGTCAAGTAAGCCGCCCCCGCCTTCGCTATAGTGGCAGACGGATGGCTTTCCTGTGATGCTGTGCGTCATAGACGCCCTTGTCTCCAAGCGGAGATCAGACTTAAATTTTTGAAAATGTAATGCATAGATTCACATTAATTCCGATTAAATCTTCGGAATTTCATTTAAATAAAGTTGAGAAAGGAAATCATCATGATCAGCATCAGCAATGTTTTGCTGACAAAAAACAAAAAGAATATAAAATCACAGAAAATAAATGAACGAATTTAATACGAGAGTATAGAGGTTTTAGGGGGCGAGTTTTTTATATTTCACGAACTTTATACAAGTTTCGTATCATTGAACCCAATCACCCTATTCCGAGTAATTTCACCTCGCCAAGCATCAGATCGATGAATTATGTATGTGGCCATAGTGTAGGCACATACATACAAACATATATATATAAAAGCCACTCTGGCTGAGATCATTTATCTGCCTCACTTTTTCTTTATGGCCAAGCTATGTAATGTATCTTTCTCCTCTCAGTTTTATCATCGAAACTATGGAAACCAGTTTAATTTCGTAGCTCTAAAGATCGTTAAAAGTTCTTAAGTTCAAGCCATTTATATTGAAGACACGTCGACTCTGATGGTAAGCCAAGGGGCCTCCTTTTATCCAGTCCTCATCATCTTCATACTCGTGCGCTCTGCTCTGCCGTTGTCGTTGTCGACGTCGGCGTCGACGTCGTCGGTCGTGGTCGATCGTGTACATGAGACCTACCTTTCTGAATTGGAAGGCCAAAAAGAAAATGTAACCGAAACAAGAATCTTGTTCTTTAAGAGATTTTAGATTGTTTATTGTTTCTTTTGGTTTCTTTTTTTTTCATTATTTTTGTTGTCTTGATGCTTGAACTCTCCTTGTTTTTTTTTTTTGTTTGGTTCATTGGGCAACCCAGCTATAGAGACACGGAGTCAACTCCTCGACTCGATCCCTTCGCAGATATAATCGGATATCTGTATGCATTTGCGTGTATAGGACATCAGCCAAGAATACAGCACAGCATCCCATGTGCCAATGTCCCATGTAAGTGCCCCCACACAATCCGGTATATGTGCATTTGAACTTGGCGACTAACCTACACCTTGGAGTTGGGACAGGAGTCCAACAATTCGTCGTTAAGAAAGTTTTTTTTTTCTGTTCTTTTTCTTCTTGATACAAACAAAAAAGTTAAATAAATTGGTATTTCTAAGATGCTGTGGCCTTAAGACCAAGAGATGGCATGGTGCTTTGTTAGGAGGGTAGGTATGTATATTTGGATAGGTGAAAACACATCGCGCGCGTTGGTGGAACGAGGAAACCAGCCGCGTAGTAACAATCTTTTGGACCAGAGGCTTATAGGAGATACTCTACCTGAACCTGGCCAGGAGACGACAGCCATTATGCGAATCGGATTTTATGCGCGGACTTCTCTGGTCCGGTTGTTGTCGTTCAATTCAAGAAAAAAAAATAAGATTCTACCAGAAGATGGAACGGGACAGGGCGGGAAGATAATGTCCTATATGGGTGCGGGAAGAGTATTGGTTGGCTACATGGTTGGTGGAAGAACAATTTACTCCTTTTGGTAGCGCGTCCCAAGAAGACGGCTTTTATGCAACCCAGCCAGCATCTGAGAATGTAACTTTTATTGCAACTATCATCATGATGGTGTAGTCGTTGTTATATTTCGCGCGCCTGTGTATCTTTACCTTTTTTGTATCTTTATTTTATTTTATTTGCTTTTGGGAAAATTTTATTTATATCTTTTAAAATGTCGGTTTTATTTTTAGATTTATAAATGTTAAAAAAAAATAAAAACTCGTTGTTGCCAGGCAGGTCCTTCTTTTTTCTTTGGGAAATGTTGCGGTTTGTATTGGTTTGGTTTGGTTTTATAGTGTTTTTTTTTATTATTTTTAGTTTGGCGGAACGCGCGCTGTTGGTGTGCTCAATAAAAGGGTACAGTTTCGCGCGTGTACAAAAACTACATTCCACTGGGATGCTGGATGCACAACAGCGCATTCTTGAACCGCCATCACTCTTTGACTCTTAGAGTGAGGTTTATATCTTTTTGGTTCTTTTTTTTTATTTGTGTCTAGTTGAGAGGCTTTAATCTATATTTGGTATGATTTAGTTGCCACACCACCGGAAGTTGAGTTGATTTATTTCTCTACTACATATAGAATTGTAATTAAGTCTTTTGATGAGTTACAAATCGAAGCATAAACCATATGACCAACATATGAATTTATAAATACTATAAGGTTATGAAAAAAAGTAATTGAATAAAAGGGAAGGATATTATTATGATAGTAAATTAATTACCAACATTTAATCATACTAGTTTTGAAATTTAAATAAAAACCGAATGCTTAAAGGTCAATGCTATGAACAAAATTATAGATAGATAGATTAATATTATGTAGATGAGTATAGTAGGTATATATTTTATTTCGATGTCTTAACTCCATTGTGGGCTGCTGTTTTTTTTTAATAAATTTTCAGTCGATGCATGGAGTGTGATTACATTCCTCTTCAGTTGTTAAAACATTTAAATTCAATAAAGGACACGAAAACTCCCGGGAATTTTTTTTAGAGAAGGGCTCCCAATCCTAAATGAAATATTCCAGGAATTTTGTTCCGTTTTCGCTTGTAAATTAAAATTAATTAGATTTTGAATTCTAATTAAAATTATTTAATTAATACGGAAATAAATACAACCAATGGCGTATTGAAAGGACTCTGGAGGCACAAAACCCTACCCTTCCTGCCTTCAAACCACTAAGATATTCATTTTCTTCACCTAATAAAACACAGCACTAGACAATAATCAACAAAATAGTTTAATAACAGATTACGGATGGCTTATATTAAGAAAAAGAATTAAGACGAATTTGACTATTATACTCTGTCCACCAAAAATAGTTAGTACAGAGAAGACAGGGCGTTTACTTCTCACTCTGATTGCAGTGAAATTTCATTTAGCTGTGAGAGAGCGCAAATATTACAGAGTTTCCGTAATGCACATTATAGGTTTTGAAAAAGCTCCGATAAATATTTATAGAGTTACCAACAATTGATTTAGATTTGAAAATTGAAAATGATTTCATATTAAAATCCAGTTTAACAAAATTCATAAGTTTTCTTGGCTCTGATTATAAGACATCAAACAAATAAACACTTTTTTTGAAGGGTATATTTTGTATAATAAAAAACACTATTTTTTATATTGTATTAAAAATAATTTTCACAAACTCATTTAATTTCGAAGAATACTAAATCAACTTCACATTTCAAACCGTAAATCATTTAAAATCCGCGCAAAGAAGTTTGTTTCCTTTAAAACAGCCCAAATCTTCTTAACTGCCCTTGAGCGTTTTATTTTCTATACATTAAAAGAAAATTTAAAGCCACGAATACAGAAAAGTAGTAGTAAGTAATGATTAGTTGAAGTTATTTCAAAATTTATTTATTTCTTTACTCATAGCTTTTCAGCGATGTGTAATGTTTTAACAAAATCTTTTAAGAAAATGTAGTTACCTAGGAACGGGATTTATGTTGATACATTTTATTTGTTAAAATACTTTTAGGAATTTTACATTTCACATTCTGAAAAAAAATTATAAAAGTAGTTAAAAAAAACCCTGGTTTACATTGAAAGAACTTGCACTACCTATAATTGATTGAATTTTAAAATTATGTAAAGCTTTTTAAAGCTACATACACATACATACATATATGATCCAGTTCTAAGAGATTGTTCAGAGCTTTTTTCTGATTCAGATTTTTTTTTTAAACTAAGTATTAAGGATTGAAAAATGTTTTATGAATAATATTTTATCTAACGTTATATAGTGGTTACATAAATATTCTTATGCAGTGAATAACTATTCTAATGAATTTGTTTTGTAAAATGTGAGACAAGAGAACTGTGTGGCAACGCTGATACCGAAGAAAATTGTAACTACGAGATTAAAAGTACATTATGTATAATTATTATATGTATATTAAAGGTCATAGCATTGTGAACAAAAGTTAAATTGTGTGAATAATTTAAGAGGGTTGGAAAAAAACGTATTTAGCCTTTAAATTTGTCGATAGAAAATATGTTACACATACACCACAGTGGCCAATTAAGTTAAATTATAAAAAAATAACAAAAATGTCTATCGCTGACCAAATTATGAAACCAGTTGACCTTTTTTTGACCATTAAAAAAAGATATAGATCTCGAAACCCTTAAGTACAACCTTACAAACCTAAATTGCATAAATTGCAGATGAAGATAAGTTTTGTATAGTTTGAAATCGTTGACCTATATATAAAATAAATCTTAAAACAATATGGAGGAAGTTGGCGGAACTTTTTATTTACTAATCTTATAGGGTAGGTGTTAAAAAAGTGATTTAATTAACTAGCACTTCTATGAAGTGTAGTGCACTCCTTGATCCACTTTTGTAAACAAATTACCAAATTTTTTTTTTGAAAAAGTTGGTTAAAATATAAAATCCTAACCTTGGAAAAAGACACTACATTGATCGACTTATTATTGATGAATATAGTACTGCAGTAAAAGTCACCAAAAAGAACTTATGTTCAAAAATTTAAGACATATGTTTCTAACATAGTGGCACTACTACTACTTTGACCGCCATTGCATCAGCAACAAGGTTCAAACGACTTTAAGATTCTGTGTCTTTCGCAAATGCAGTAAGAGGGCTCTCAAATCCAAATAAAGATTTGATTTAAACTAAAAATATAATTTGTTCTTAAACAAAGATGACGACGCAAAGACTATAAAATTTAGTTTTTGTGGCGATTTTTCCTCTAGTTTAATTGAGATATTCTCTACAGCAAAAAATATTAATTAACAAAAAAAACAAGTCTCAAATTTTTAATTGGCATCCATGATATTGCATCATGATCTTTACTTTCCTATTAAATAACAATCTACAATTTATATTAAAACTACTTACATACATCCTAATCATGGTCAGTACAATCGAACTTCTTCAACTGAATACCACTTAGAATAGTTATTTTTTTTGTTGGTTTTTTTCTTATTAACAATATTATACAATCGAGCTGCAAGCTTTTGCAATTCAACAATTTGCCGTTTATAACCCATGAAGACATCGTTCCATTTAGTTAACAACTCGCACAGCCGCTTATCTTTCGAGATGGTCATTTTCTGAAAGTGTGTACTAAGAAAGATTTCAAACCATCTAAGAATACGCATATCTTCATCCAGTTTATCCGGACAATCGGGTCTCTCCTCCAAACAATTAACTTCGCTAGTAATAAGTGTATACAGGTATTCCAACATTTTCAAAGTTTCATCATAGTTAATAGTTCGGGAAATGTGTGGACAAATAGTTGGCATATCAAAGGAACAAGAAAGAACAAGGTTCATTAAATCTTGTCGCTGTTTTACCGTTTTAATTTCGTAGGTTTCTTCAAGCACGTTAACAATGGGGAATTCTTCGTGGTCAGCGGCGGCGGGTATTTCAACTTCCATATGTTCACCACCATTAGTGAGGGGTTTCTGAGAGTCATTCTGTGTATTATTCGTCATTGGTGTTATTGTAAAGTCCTGCAGTACATATTTAAGAGTTGCAACTAAAATACTTTCTGATATATTGGTGTATCTCCGAAGACACACAGCTATATCTTCGGGCAAATCTGCTTTGATAAGCACTGACAGCAGTTTTTCGGTTATTTCATGTTCACTTGCACCACATTGCTCTAGCTGTTTGGCTATAATCTGTACTTCTTCGCTGACAAATCCCGAGTCACTGTAATTGGTCATTAGATTAATATCAATCTCATCGCAAGCCGACTCTATTTGGACTAGTTCGACATGAACATGTCGATTTATTAATCTATTCAGTTCCTTGTTGAATTTGTCATCGTCTTGAAAAGGAATTGTTTTGCCATTTGCAAATATAGGTTTTATTTTTGGCACTTCATTTAGGTCTTTTGTCTTGAAAATCTTTAGATCTTCAGCCAATTGAAGATGTTCTTCGAGTTCCTCTTCCTCATTGACAAACTCATCGGCAACACTTTGCGAATAATCATTGGATATCTGCGAACCCACCAAGTCCGAGAGAGTTTCTTTGCTCGTTTGATAGGATACAACCGATAGATTCTGTCCCATTGCCAAAAGTATATTCGACTCAACTAACCACAAACAAGAGTAGTTGAAATATATTTTGAAAAATTGTACAGCTTTGATGACTTTGAATTGAGTGTTGTAAAGGAGTAGCGAGCCTCCCTCTTGTGTGCTATTGGCCCCATAAATAGCCACACAATTTTTAGATACTCCAAGAATTGTAAGAGGCGTATCGACTTTGAGGTCATTGAACATCGACACAAATTGACCCGGAGAGTTGCTACGGTATAAGTTATGGATGAGATTTCCCAGAAATACTCTGCCATCGGACCCTGAAAGAGATTAAATGAAAAAATCAAACAATGACATTTTTTTTAATTAGATAAAATAATATGCTTCAGGTTAATTTTGTTCTACGGAGCTTCTCCGGAGTACTAGGACTTTAATGCTAAATTCGGAAAGGAGAACATTAGTTGGTAAGCGCAGCCCGCACACAGAAAAACACAGAAAACATACAGACACGATACCACAATTTTCTTTATAAACCGCTGCTTCTTTGGATCGGTTTCCAAATCTTTTATGCGGAAGACGAAGTGCGCGGAGTGATAAGCAGACCTTTGAAAGAAAAAATATTTGAAGACTATTCGGTTCTTTGCGGGAATAGGGCCAATGAAGAAGAAGATACAATCACGAACTTTATGTGGATAAAGTCTTAACACCAAAACACGACTACAGTATATTAGCCACTTCGAACAAAAAGATATTCCAATCTGAAGGTTCGAAACCGCAAGAAAACCAGAAACACCCGTTCAAGGACCAACCCTAGTGGATTCCAGATCTCTGAATGAGACGAAGGCAAAGTTGGAATGTGCTATTATCGAGAAGCCCAACATTTCTATTCGTAAAAGACTTTGTCTACCTGGGATTTTCTTTCACATCGCAAATAAATCAGTAGAGAAATAAAGCAGTAGAGAACTCTCTTAAGAAACCACGAAAACCCAGAACATCGGTCCTTCTGTATGGACCAGAGGCATGATCGTCAAGTTCGGATGACAAAGTGGTGAGTTGCTTTGGGAGAAAGATTCTTGGGTCTAGTCTATATCGGTAGAAAGTGGATTCATTTACATGCTCGATGGCTGAATATGAGTCTTTCAACTCCCATGGGCACTCTTTATGAGGAAATTCTCAGCTTATTTAGCGGACACAACAAGTTAATATGTAAGCTTTAATATAAGAACTTTTGCTTTTGAATCTAAAAATCTGCTTATTTTATAAACAACAACAAAAAAGTAAAATTATTACTACTTACAAATTGTAAACAAAGCTGGTGAGATTTCAGTCTCGATTATGGAATATCCAGAAACGAAAGCATCTTGTCCAGGTCTTTTCAGAATCAACCTTTTAACCTCTCCAATTGGCTTCATATTAGCCAAGTCTATTTCCACACAAACCATTTCCAAGGGTTTCAATTCTTCTTTTTGGAAATAAGTCAAAAACTTGCGCCCATCAAGAAAATCGACAATTTTCGGATCAATTATTGGAATTGTCGATAGCATTTCCAACTGAAGGTTCTCTGCGACCTGTTCTTTTCTCGATTGTATAGCTGATGATAGGGATTCACATGTTCCATCAGTGTACACAACTATTGCTTCATTTGAAGTGTAAATCAAATCAGCAATGTTCTTGTGGAACTAGGGTACAAAAATGTAATAAAAATTTATGATTTATGCACACAAACCTTCTAAACGCTTACCTTAAGTTTCTTGCACTTGTTGATATCACTGACACCATCGTCCCATAGCCTAACAAATCGATTAGCAATTATTCCGACATAATGTTGACTCTTGTGGTCGAAGACAACCTTGGAGGTGAACTTTTCAAGCATAGACCAGCTTCGAATTTGCTTTTGTGTTGATATCTTTATGGAGTTAAAAAATATATTAATTTAATCTGTTTTTTTCTTGTTAATTAATTATCTTAACTTACATTTATCACGATAGCTATGTTTCGACCAAGGGTTGCAATGATATTGCCACTCTCACTATCAGGCGAAAGGCCCAGAAATTCTTTGGTATCATGAATGGGACACAAATTGTAATAGTCTATAAATTTAGTCATGATTTTATTTTTGCGTATTTTTCTTTCAGAAAATTTATTGTTAATTAAATTTGAAAAAAAGAAACGCCGTGGATTTAACACACGTGTTTGGCTTGTTTATAAAATTTTTAAAAGAGAAATGACATTTTACTTCCAGACACAACTGACATTTTGACAGCTGGAATGAAATGTGACTTTGGGTGTGTTTGTTTTGTTTGGGATCAAATTTGTTTATTGGGCTTTTTCCCCAGACATCAGGCAAAAATAAAAAAAAAAATTGATGGCAAAAAAAAATGGCTGTTATCTAGTTCGAAGCAGGTCAGTAGCTTAAAAATAGAAATTAATGAATATTTAGTTCTAAATCAGTTGGCTTTCAACTAAAAATTAACATAATAATAAATTTAAACCGTTAATATAAAAAAAATACACTTATTTGCGAAAATACTGAATTTGGTTTGCGTTAAGTCAGTAGCTTAAAAATAGAAATTAATGAATATTTAGTGCTAAATAAGTTGGCTTTCAACTAAAAATTAACATAATAAATTTAAACCGTTAATATAAAAAATACACTTATTTGCGAAAATACTCAATCTGGTTTGCGTTATTTTTTTACATTCTTCTAACAAGATTTACCGTTTTCTTTTTTTTTCTATTTTTGTGTGAAAGAGAAGCGACAAAAACAAATGTGTGACACGACAACGCCATAATTTATTTACACAGCGTCATATGAGAGTACCCACACCAAATGCGATTAAGTGCAAAACGTTTTTCGCACTTTGGTTAGGGCAAGCCTTTATCCAAAGAAATCGGCAGTCAGCATCTACAGTCAACAATTTTTCCAGTTATCGGCGGAAATTTAGACAAGCAACGATTTTTCCGATATGATCAGTGCTATTCTAAACACAAATTCCGGGGGAAATGTCCTCGGGAGAAAGGCTCCCAATCAAAAAGTTGCTAGCAAATTAGTTTCTTTTTTTCTTTTACGCCTTTATACCTAAACAAAAGAGGAACGAATTACAAGCGAGAGCGGAATGAAATTCCTGGAATAATTTGGTTGGGAGCCCTTTGCCCATCTCCCGAAACATTTCTCCGATAATTTTTGTATTCCATACATGTATTTTATACTATGGGAGTGAGGGGTATATTCTCCCCCCCCCCCTTCGTTTTAAAGTCAATACCCTGTTCTATTAGCCAGTTCTCGGAGCAAGTAAAATCTATGCATAGTTAAAAAAAACTCAACATTAGAAAAACAAAAACATAAACAATAAAGTGTTATTTTTCAAAACTTTCAGATTTATATTCAGACTTATTACAGAATTCTACGAATGGTTTTCGGGATTCCCACTTATTTCAGCCTTTTTTTCTATTGTGGAAATCGCAAGTGAACCATTGCGAATTCAGGCATGATTAATTTTATTTTTCAATTCGTTACTCCTATTTATTCTTAATCAAAAACCTTTTCCACACACATTTATGAGAGTACCCACACCAACGGAATAAAGTCGTTCATAACACTTATCATTGGAGTTTATTGTAGTTTGCAAAGATATAGAGTCATTTAAAAGAAACGGTACCCAGATTCATAAAAACTGTTATAATTAGAAAACAGAGAGAAACCACGAGAACAAGTTGTTAAACCTCCATAACATTTGCTAACGGTATATAAACCTTCATCAAGTAAAAAAAAAAAATTATTAGATAAAACATTTTATGTGTTGAATATTTTTTTTGCGCTACGTGAACACAAGAGAAATAATATTTGGATTACAATAAACTAAATCTTAATAACTACATCATATATTTAAACAGAAAGAACACTGTGCTCAACCAGTTGAAGCCTGTTCGACGGCTACTTTTGTGTCAACATTTGTCACAGTTTCCTCGATAGCACCTTGGTCCGACGCTGGCTCTTCTTTTATTTCAACCTCAGTGGGTTTCTCATCGTGCGAAATTGTGACATTTTTATTTTGTTCTTCAACTATATCCATTTCCATCGAGGTGTCTAATTTTTGCTGGAAATTTGGTTCTTCTTTGGCGGCTACCGCACTGCCATCCATCGATTTTATAAACAACGAATTAACTCCTGCCTCTACAACAGCTGCAGCAGACGTGTCTTCGTCATCCTCTTCCGTCTCTGACTCATATTTCTGCAAATAAACATGAGAAAAAAGAAAACAAGATGTTTTAAATTACAAAAAAGCGTTACCTTTGAAACGTGAAATACAATTAATTTTGGTTTTTTTTGATATAAATTTTCATTAATAAGGGTACGTTTAAAATGGACCCATAACAAAATCAGTTAATTATTTATTCAAAATTTTCGATATTGATTTGATTGACTTGCTTCACGCTTCTCAACTGACAACAACAAAATGTTTAAGGAAGAAAAGGGCATAGATAATTAGATTTAAAATAAATTTCAACTTACCTTCTGGATATATTGCTTTTTGGTTGGTAAGCTTATGTGCAAGACGCATGTAGCATCTTCAAATATATTTGGCACTGGTTCCTGGCACACAACACCACTCTTCTCCACTCCGCACGCACGGAAAAGAATTTGCTTTTTGTCCTCGAGAATGTGCTTGCGGCAGTATTTGCAACTGGGCATGGCTCTTTCGCCGCATTTAACTCCACCTTCTGTAAAAATGCATTTTACATAGGGCAGACCTTTGGGAACATGACCTTCAGTTGTTTTAGAACGTTTTTCTTTGAATTTTCTATGCAACACAGCCTCGATGCCATGACGCCGATGGTAGTGATTGAGTGCTTTAAGTTTCTCATACAAACTTCGTTCGCCCGGTGATCTTTTTTGCTGTTCATGAATGCTGCCTGGAATTATAAATAGAACAAAAAAAAAAAAAAAAGAACTAATGAAACAGAAAATGTATTCTGGGAGTTTCGTACTATTTTCGCTTTTCCTACATTCGTAACAGAAGAGGCAGGATATTTAAGCGAAAAGAGAACAAAACTGCGCCAATATTTCGGTTGGGAGCCCTTTTTCTAATACCATGTTGAATTGGTATGGAAAAGAATGCAGCATAGTGTTTATTCAGGGCTGGAATCGCCGCACCGCAAACACAAACGAGAAACATAAACGTGTTGACGATTGCTGTATCTGTATAAACTGTACAAAAAAACGTTCAATTATTTGAATATATAACGATTTGGCTTCTAGGCAGTTGTTAAAATACTGTTTAGCGAAGGAAAGTGCTCTGCTTTAGTATGGCACTAAGTAAAATAGCCGATCTGATCAAAGATTTAAGACTTAATAGATCACTTTTAATCTCAATACTTATTTCTAATTACATCATTTTAATGAAAAATTTCACCTTTTGTCCTGAAATTGACTTTTTAGAAAGATTGAAATTTTCCTGCATTTTTGTATTTTTTTTTAAAACTAAATCTTCTTGGCAATCGATAGAACTCAGGGTGGAGAACCATATTCAAAAAAAAAAAAATATTAAAAACACAAAAAGTGTAAATGTCACCATTTGTTCCTAAGCTCCTCACTTAATCTCGCACCTAACTCAAATCCTCTAGTGATCCCAAGCATGGGGTCAGGGGGCCATGATACACCCAAACCCCTCATATCTCAACTTTGCACCGGAATCGAGTTGTCGTGAGTCAGGCTATACCCAACCCAGCCAAAAATTGTTCAATACTCAAATAGCTCAACAACAAATGCCTACGCTTAATTTAATACTGTACCCGTACTGAAGATCTTCCACCCATTTGTTACAATTATTATAAATCTTCTATTCATCACGGTCATTTCAACCAAATAGACATTGTTTACTCACTCTTCTGTATAGGTAGATGGTATCTGGTTGGTGGAATCCAATTCAAGAGATTTAATCTCAACTAAACCCAAGAATGTTGGTAATCAAACACTAAACCAAAACAGACTGCTGCTAGCTAAGAAAACATAAATTATAGAAATAGCTTCAAGTGATTTGCGTGGTAATTAGGAGCAAATGTCTACTTTCGGCCATGGAGGGGTAATCTTTGAATAGTTTTCATTAAACTAACAAATCAGCTTACCAACTTTTTTTTTTTTCCTGCTACAACCCCAAAAGGCATCAAATTACCATGAAACCCTTTAAATAAATCCCACAACATATTCACACGAAACAGTGAAAACATAAGCTCAAGTGAAATGGAACTTAACCCACTTTCAAGGGGAAAAAAGTAAAACAAAAAATATAAAAAAAAAAAAAACACTTACACAATGTCTCCCTCTCTTTGCGAATGGCATGCAAGTACCTTCGGCGCTTCTCCTTCAAAATATGATGCAATCGATGTATCTGTTCCATATACAGGTTTTGCAGATTGATAAGTTTCTTCTTGGAAATAGCAAGAGCTTCTTCATTTGTGTAAATGCCAGCATGTCTACGAAAAAGAGAAAAGGGTTTTAAAAGCACTTTGAGAGAAAAATCTCTGGTACCCACTTGAGTAAATCGTCATCCTGTGAATCAACACTCTCATCGTCTGATATATCCCACTCGTGTCCCTTGGACGTGTTGTGCAAAGCAATGGGTTCCAACTCCGAAGAACTATCGGAGGCATAGTCGAGAATTCGTCGTTTCTTCTTTATCAAAGTATTAACGGTATTCAAGTCGGATATTTGATCATAATTTACTACAAACAAATAAAAAAAAAATATAAAATAACCTCATAAATCATTTATATTCTACTTAGTACGAACCAAATTGTTGAATATTTGGAGAAACAACATCGATTTCTTCGTCGATTTCACATGAGAAACTCGGCGGGGGCGGTGAGGATGGTTCAATGCTCAAATGATGAGACAAACTATTCAGCAGCACTTCATTGGTTTCGACTTGTTTCAATTTGCCAATGGAATCACGAGTTGTTGTCAATTGGGACAGGCGACTGTGCTCGAAGCAGTACGTTGTCATGGAGGGGTCTTTTTTCGTGTCATGTTTTGGGGTGGCTTGGGGGCATTTCTTGCCATTGGCAAAGGTGTAGGCACATGGTCGGAAGGGTGCACGAGGATCCTTTAATATATGACGGATGCAAAATTCATATCCATCCAATCGGGGTATGGAACACTCGTATGTTGGATTCGAGCAAGCTTTGGATTTTTTTTCAATCTCAACGTGAAGTTGTTCGCGCAATTCTTTTTCTTGATCGAATAAATTATGTTTGGAGGGTAATTCACGATGTTGGAGGACTGTGATTTTTTCCATTATTTTCGTTTCACTTGGAAAAGGTTCTTTTTTTTATTTAGATTAATACCTCCAAATCGTAGTGCAAAAGAAATAAATAATTCTGATGAGCGACACGATAATCTAGATGCACGCGAGGAAAATACGTTTGTGTTGTGAAAAATTTTGTGGGGTTTCTCGTGAAGGGATGTGTTCAGTAATCATGTGAGTACTGCCAGGTGTAAATTAAATAAATATCCCAAATAGGTAATATTTCCTATAATTTGTGGAATTTGTTGTATTAAGGGCATGCATCTATTATGCTATATTGACACTTTCATACTGTTTGTCTATCGTTTTAACTGCACAAATTGCCAGTAATCTACTCAATTCTATACACGTCCGTCTATTATAGTTCTACCTTTAGGCATTGGTTACACCTTGCTAATTGCCAGCAGCAAAAATTGACCAATTGGTAATTTTACGCATGTCTCTGTCACTATTCTTTCAGTTCAATAAAAAATAAAAAGTGTCAGTCTGACATCACTTCAAATCGTCTTTTTTCTACGCAAACCTCGTAACTACTTTTTCTTTTTTCTTAAAAGATTTTGTTGAACATTAAAGGCTTGCCCAAACCAAAGTGCGACACTGCGTCACGACATGTGCGATACGATTTTTATATGAAAAAGTTTTGTGATTAATCGCATTTGGTGTGTGTACTCTCATATGACGCCTTGAAGACTTGCCCAAACCAGAGTGCGACACGACAACGCCAAAATTTATTTACGCAGCGTCATATGAGAGTACCCACGTCAAATGCGATTAAGTGCAAAACGTTTTTATACACAGCATCATATTCATATAAAGGCTTTCCCAAACCAAAGTGCGACAGTGCGACACAAACATTTATATGAAAAACGCGTTGTGCTTCGTCGCATTTGGTGTGGGTACTTTCATATGACGCTGTGTAAATAAATTTTGCAGCAATGTCGTGTCGCATTTTGGTTTGGGCAAGCCTTAAAAGTTCTTGACGCACTGTCGTACTTTGGTTCAGGCATTAAGAATGAAGAGAAATATGCGAATCCCGCCGCAACACATTTGTCGGATTTTCTCATAGGGGAGAAAATTTCTAGCAGCCAATTTGACTAGTAGGTGCTACCCCTAATGAAAATGTGAAAATCTCAATAAAAAAAAACTGAATGCCTTGTAAATTATAATTTCCCATAACAAAATGTAGACACACCTTTAAAATATATTAAAAATACATCAATATCAACAATCTGTGCACGCTGAAATAGAAAAAAAAAACTATTCATTTTCAATTAATTAGCAATATAAGAAATATTTTGAAACTTTTGATTCCCTTTTTAAATCAAAAATATACAAGAAAACACGCCAGAAATGCACAATGGCAAAAATTTCCCTCAAGAACGGCCATTTTACACAAAAATTATAGCAAATTCTGACGTACAAAAATTTCCCTTCATGTTGTGGGTCGGCCATTCTTGCGGATACAACATCATTTTCTGTGAAGTGCTAATTTTTTTATAAATTTCTCACATTAAACTCACATCGATTGTTATAATTCAATTGAAAATCGAACGCTCTAATGCGATATTAACAAGTTAATATACATTTATCAATTAAAACCGCCGCCGAATCGCTAAAAAAGTGAAAATCTCCGGAGCCAGTCCCCGCGACCAACCAAAAAAACATTCGAGCTTACGTGAAATTTTTTTCATATAAATGGCGTCTGCCTCTGCCCATCATCATCATTCATTGCCAGAATAAAAGCAAGAAAAAAAAATTTCAAATAAAAGAAATTTCGTGTGTATTAATGCTCGAGCCCAACAGAGAAGAAAAAATCCGAAAAGAAAGAATCTTTCGATATTTTTTCACCTACTCCAAAACATGTATGCAAAATTTTTGTTTTTCTATTTAATTTAGGTATCAAAAAAAAAAAATTGTTATGCAGTAGATCGCATTAAGTTTCTTGACATATTTGCTTTTTTTCATCATTTTTTGCTGTGAACCAAAAAGATAAAGGAAATGAATCCCAATTTCCCTTTTCCCCATTTAATTCATTGACATACCTTTACACTATTTGTCTCTTTCTTACCATTTGAAAGCAGCAAAGAATTAAAGGGAGAAAGCAAAAATGGAAAATCCCATATTTTTGTTTTGTGTTGTAGATAACTGCTAATTGCTAGTTGAAAGATTGGCGCTGCAATCGTTTCGAAGGGGAAAGTGAGCACACCAAATATAAATACAGAAAAAAAAGTAATTAATACAAAATCAAAACATAAAACGAAGAACAAACCCTTCGCCGCGTGTCTATCTATCGTTGTCCAGTGTTTTTGTGTCTGGTGCTAGTCCAAAAACAGCAGCAGCAAAGAATTTAACAGACAAAACATACCAAATCCCTCACAGACAAAGCAAAGAATAATCTCAATTCTGAACTTATCAATCAATCGGTTAATTTGTTTTGATTGGAATTTTTCGTGAGGAGTACCTAAAATAATTTTTTTATTTAGACGAAAGTGAACATTGAACCTCGTCGCACTTGTTCTTGTTTTTTTTTGTGTTCTCTTTTTGAATGAGCTCAATTTTGGTTTTGTTTTTCCGAATTTTCATAATCGCGGCTATTGTATAATCATCAACAATAGTGCTTGAACGCGGCAGGTGATAACTGGCTAAATGGCTGCCATAAGTGCATCGTCGGGAAGTGGCAATAGCAGCAACAGCAGTGGTATCCCACCACCACCTTCCTCGTCGTCATCGAGCAGCAGCAGCAGCGGCGGCACAACAAATGAGGTCAAGGAGAAGGACAGCATTTGGTATTTCACATCGGAGCAACTGGCCAACTCGCCCAGCCGTCGACATGGCATCAGTCCTGATCAGGAGCTCTCCTACCGCCAGATGACTGCCTATCTTATTCAAGAAATGGGTCAACGGTTACAAGTGTAAGTTTTCTTTTATTATTATTGTTAATTGCAAACCCTTATCTTCGTCTCTTGTATTCTCCAATTTGCAGATCTCAACTGTGTATCAATACAGCAATCGTTTATATGCATAGATTCTATGCATTCCATTCGTTTACACATTTCTCACGTAGTGGCATTGCATCGGCGAGTTTGTTTCTAGCTGCCAAAGTCGAGGAACAACCTCGCAAGCTGGAGCATGTGATTAAAGCTGCACAGAAATGCCAGAACCTGCCCCCAACAGCTCCGGGAGATCCTAACTACAATGAACAAGCTCAGGACTTGGTCTTCAACGAGAATGTTCTTTTGCAGACTTTGGGCTTCGATGTGGCCATCGATCATCCCCATACGCATGTTGTGAAAACATGTCACCTAGTAAAAGGTAAATGTATGTTAATTTTTCGACTTTTTTCCTTTCATTTTTTATTTTTATAATTTTTGTATAAATTTGTTAAGTGGATGGGTAAGATTAGGGAAAGCAAAAAGTCCTTAGGGTTGTAAGTTCTGGAAGAAGTAGACTTGATAGATTTTAAAAAGTTTATTTTTTTATTCAAAATAACCAGTTATTCCTTGGAACATATGTATATAACTAAGCCTGTATATAGTTTTCAAGCGTTCTTTAAGAAAATTCTTAACTGCACTATGTTCTCAATTTATTCATATCTGTTTGGATTTAAGATTGCTCTTCAACTGTTTTACTACTGTTCCATGTGCTGCTAGCTCGAATCACTCATCTATCTGGCTGTTTGTAGGGATATCACCGTATTTTAACATAGGAAATGAGGAAATAAGATGTTTCTTAGGTACTTATTTTCGAAGGTTTTGCAGATTCCTTGTGGAGTGGATGTGACTTTTTATTTCAGGTAGACAAGCACGGATTCTACAGTAGCTGAAGATTCCCAGCTTGTTCTTTAAGCTAAAATAATTATTTTTCAATGGACAGCATATCGATGGCAACCTTTGCCTTTGATTAGATGATTTGTATGCCTTATTCAGTACCATCATTGGTAGAGACAATAATCCCAAGATATTGCTGAAACGATACTTAAAAAAATGTATGTTAAACAAAAGTGCTTACACGACTTATGTTTAACATAAAAATGCTAAGCATATTAATTTCTCTATCGGTTGTTCTGAAATATTAACGTCAAAAGATGAGTTACTTGCGAGACTGATCATTTTTTTTTCTCTCCCTCTACCGTTGTTTTTATTTGATGGATATCCATGACCCTGTAATAGAAATAGGTAAACGTCGTCGTCCGTGAGTCTAGGTGTTTTAAATTTCTCTATTTTTGCATAAGGAAAAAATAGAATCTGCCTTGTAACTTTACCAATATAAAAAACATCATACATTGAAACGAAATAAATAAATGCATTTTCTTTGGGTCAATTTGTCATTTCTATTAATTTATCATTTCATAGAAATAATTACATTTCATTAGACTGTTGTTTATTACTTAAAAACTAATTACAAAATAAGACGACGAATATTTAATATTTTACAAGTCCCTTCACTTGCTGCCGCGCCCCGTTAATCTAGGTAATAAAACTTAAATTGTTTTAAATTCGTGTTTTGAGTGCGATGTATGTTTGTGCAACACACATGGTGGTGAGAATAATGGAATACAATTTTAATAGTTCAGGTAGAATATATATTAATAATGATTTTAGGCATTTGAGTTGTTAAATTAGGCGTATTTCTTTTTTTGGGAAAAAACAAGGAAACAAAAATGCTCAAAACAATCAATGCACACCGAACGCTCTCAGTTCAAAGGATGTTTAGAGCATGTTGTACCTTTGTACGTGCTCCAGCTCTGTTCAGAGCTTTTCTCTGATTGAAAAAAGAAAAAAACGCCTATTAAGGTTAATTTTATTTTCCTAGAGCAAATTTTCCTTAAGTAACATATTTGTGAGTATGCTATTAAAATCGATTTATATCGGTGTTCACTGTAGAGAGAAAATGATGATGCAGCATTTTTCGCTTTTTATAGAAATTTTTAATTAAATTTTTGCTTTTATTTTTAATGCTCCTGGGCCCCAATATCTACTTCGATGTCTTTAATTATACAATAGTAATAGTAATAGTAGTAATTGTAATTAACAATAGTAATAATCTACCTGATTATGCTACGAATATAACTTTTTATTTTTATGAGAAAGAACGCATCTTGAATATAACCGAAAAAAGATGTTTCGATTGCCACAAAACAGGAGATGCTGTTTTGCAAATTTGAACAATTTTATTGTACACGCCCCAGTTTCCTTAATACCTTGTACACGACTCAACCCTTCATATGTTCCACAGAAAAAAAACATGCTTATTCCATATTCCTCTACTCTGATCAGAAATTCTAGGATCTAGGTTTTCAAGATTGGTATCTGAAGTACAATTTCGTTTTTTCTTGCCGTTTCAAGAATGGGTTTGGGATTTGAAGATCTTCCTTGTGCCTCAACCAGTTTAGTCGGTGTTATATCTTCTTTTCCACTCGCCCTCTTGGCACACAAGTTGAGTATCAACTCCCCCATCTCTTTCGTCCAACACGCGGCTTTAACTAGAAAAATAAGGGATTTTAACATCATCCACTTCCGGAAAATGAGCTTTGAAACCATTTGTTTTGAACGGATTTGTTAATACCTGCCCCTCTTCAGTCAGAGTTCTCTTATGCTCGATGTCAAAACCTCGTTTTGTTCGAACTTGTCAAAGCTGCTGGTTGGCGGGATCATGACATAATTTGTCTATATATTCAGCATTGATTCCCCCTTCGCAATCCTCGACCTAGGGCAGCGAAGTTAGTAAATAATTTTGGGCTAGACATAAACAAAAATGAACATCAAGTAACCATCCATTTAATTGTACTTAATTTATTTATTACGAATGATTGCTTACGTTATTTTATGTTTACAAATGAAAATTCACCCAGCTGTCTATTTCTGTTTTTCTTTTTTGCTCAATTTCAGCTTGCAAAGACTTGGCTCAAACATCCTATTTCCTAGCGTCGAATAGTTTACATTTAACATCGATGTGTTTGCAGTATAGACCAACAGTGGTTGCCTGTTTTTGCATTTACTTAGCCTGCAAATGGTCCAGATGGGAGGTAAATATATAAACAAAACTTATTTTCAAATAAAGGAACTTGAAAGTAAACATCAAACAAATGTTTGCCATTTACTTTGATGAACAGATACCTCAATCGACAGAAGGTAAACATTGGTTTCATTATGTCGACAAATCGGTAACCATGGAACTATTGAAGCAATTAACCGATGAGTTTATTGCAATTTATGAAAAGAGTCCAGCCCGACTGAAGTCAAAATTGAATTCAATCAAAGCCCTGGCACAAGGTGCCAGCAATAGGGCCGTGAGCAAGGATAAAAAATCTCAAGGCGACGATTGGAAAATGGGTGATATGCTGAAGCTTTATCACTCATCTATTCCAACTGATACATCGTCTAATGGTGGCGGCATGACCATGGATCAGCAAGTGCAACAATATCAACAGTTGCAACAACAAGAGCAACTTCAGCAACAGCAACAGCAACAGCAACAGCAACAACAACAACAACAGCAGCAGTTGCCGCCTCCAACTTCTACGTCACAGCAATCTAGACGATCAGAATCGCATTCTAGTCACCATCGACCACATCATTCCTCCTCGTCGCATCATCATTCCAAGCAAATCTTGCCACCCAGCGAAATAGGAGGTTTGTATATTATTCTTTAAATCTTTTTGTGTCAATTGGATTCTAATATTTATTTCGTTTTAACAGAACACAAACCGGTTATTCATAAACAACCGTATCCTGCAGTTAGTCGACAACGAGATCCCTCCCAGCAACCATATCCAGCAGTGGCTGGCCACAGTAGTAGTAGTAGTAGTAAACAAATGCAGCCACCTGTACAGCCACCACCTACAAGCTCTTCACGTTCATCAGGTTCACAAAGCCGACCTCCAATAGCACCGGTTTCGCAAATACCCCAACGACCACCGCCCCAAGCCCACGATCCCAACTACCACAAGTCGTCAAGTCGATCAAATGTACCAGCTCCTCCTCAACTTAATCCATCTACTGTCGTTCCCAATCATAAGATGATGTCGAAATCTGATTCGAGCAGCAACAGTAGTAGAATGCTCCACAAGGATCCCAACAGCAGATTAGTCGATCCCAATAAAATAAGTTCGGGCAAATCTTATCCCCCGACATCTGCTCAAAACGTTGGAGTGGATATGACTCGCAGCATGTTGCAACAGAATGTTATGCAACAACCACAGCAGCAGCAACAGCAGCTTAGGCCTTATAATACCCAAGTCCCAAATAATACACAAGCACCTCAGTCGTCTTCAATTCATCCCACAGCATACCCAAGTAGAACTACTAGCATAAGCAATAGCAAATATGATCAACAATTATCCGTCCAAATGCAACAGCAACAAATAATCCACCAGCAACAACAACAACAACAGCAACAACAGCAACAACAGCAACAACAGCAACAACAGCAACAACAGCAACAACAGCAACAACAGCAACAACAGCAACAACAACAACAACAGCAACAACAACAACAACAACAACCAATTATCGAGTCTTCCTACAATCCACAAAAAATAATTCAGTCCTCCTCAATGCAGCAGCATCCACTGCAATATTCGAGGCAACAAGTGGAGGACAACTACAGCAAACAGCCACAGCAGCAACCTCCACAAATGCAGCAACAACAAGGCGATCAAATGGAGCTCTGCTCGCCACCAAAATATTCTCAATACACATCGCAGGGTTTCATTCCTACAGTTCAGCAACCACAGCCGCATCAGCAGCAGCAGCAACAGCAGTCGGCGTTAAAGCAATCATCGATCTTTAGCCCTGAATACATTGAAAAGGTACCTCAGAGTGCGACGAATAACGGCGGCAATAAGATGGGAGGGCATAAAACTTCAAGTCGCGACAGCCCCAAGAAGGAACGAAGCACACCGAAAAAAGATAAGAACCGATCTTCCTCGTCTTCTTCCTCCTCGATCTCGATGATGGATGTGAACGCCTTAATGTCATCATCGCGACATCATAATCAACCACCACCGGGATATGGCAAACAGCCAAAACAAGAACAAATCCCTGTGATACCACCGCCATACGGAGCAACTAGCTACGGAAATGTCAAACGCCCATCCAGCAGTATGGATATAAAGCAAGAAGAAGACCTGTTGCTTCGTGACTCGAAGATTCGCAAAGTAGAACTGAACCCTGTTTCCCCGCCGTCATCACTTAAAACATCCTCATCGACGTTCCCCGGTGGGACTGTCAATGGAATCGAAACGAATCCCGACTTGGTAAGTAGCCTTCTAAAGGAGAGTCTATGCTCGACAAGTGGCTTCATCAAGACTGAAACGCTCATAAAGTCCGAATACCAGAATCAAATGCAACTCTTCGACCCTACTATGACAACATTACCCGAACAAATCCTCCAGAGTAATCCACCTGCGGCCATTAAAGAAGAACTCATCGTCGATGTTATCAAAACGGAAGACCAAAGTGCTGACCCTACGAAGCTTGAGAAAAAGAAGAAAAAGGACAAACACAAGCACAAGGAAAAAGACAAATCCAAGGATAAAGAGGAACGCAAAAAGCATAAAAAGGACAAGGATCGACACAAAGACCGGGAACGTAGTGGCGCTGAAGCTTCTTCTGAAACCTCAGAACCGGTTAAAATCAAAATCAACTTATCAAATACATCGAATGAATCTACTGTCACTGGTGTGCCATCGCAACTAGGATTCAAAATAAAAATTCCTAAAGACAGGATAAGTGGTGATATTAGTGCTCCTATGGGTGGAGGAGGAGGAGGAGGGAACTATGATGGATCGGCCGGTGCTACGGCACCACTTAAGATCAAAATTTCCAAAGACAAGCTCGACATTAGTTACACCAGCATGGGAAACATGGATCAGCAGAAGACAATGGGTGGAGGTGGAATGCAAGGCATGAGTGGCTATCACCAGCATCATGGAAGCAGTGCTAGCAATAGCACCAGCACCAGCGGTAGTAGCAGTAAAAAGAAGGATCGTGATCGTGATCGCGACCGAGAGAAGGAAAAGAAACGCAGCAGTCATGATCACAGCAAGATGAACGGCAACAGTAGTAATGGTGGTGGAGTTGGCAATAATATGGCATCTGCATACTCCGCAGCATCATTGGCTTCATCGGCTAGCAATTCGACGAATTCGTCATCAAAGGGACAAATATCAAATAAGGTAAGTTTTTAATTTGTTTTGTATTCTTATAAAAAAAAAAGTATTTTGGTTCTCTGCATGTAACTGTTTATTTTTTGTTTTTTAAAAGTAAAGATGCAAAAGATTGTAGCTTTTGTAATAACAGAACGTGTAAATATGGCATCATTTGGTATAAACATAATATTTGGTGGTTTGATTAATTTCTTTTTAATTTTTCACGACAACATTTGTATCACACTTTTTATCTTTGAAAGAAATTTACATTTAAAAAAAAAAAACACTCCCAATTTGGGAAGAATTGCAAAAAAATATAAATTATATCGCACCTTTGTACATACCTTTATATTATACATTTATACCTATACATAAGCATTATGTTGTTATTTAATAAACAAACAAAAAACAGTAAATTTAATATAGTCCTGTTTTAAATTGTTATTGTCATTTGCCCTTGAAATTTTGTATTTGAATATGTTTGAAACGGTCAATTAGAAACGGGGAGTATCTGTATATATGTATGTTAATCCACCCGCACGTGAGAAAAATAAGGATCGTTTAAGGTCTTTTTCAAATTTTACTATAGATGGTTTTTTGGACACAAAAAATTGATTCTGACTCTTTCGTCTTAAAAATAATAAAATTTGGTGACGTATTGTTATCGAAATTAAAAAAAAGAACAAATTCACAATAAAAAAAAATAAAATAAAATAATCAATTTAAAAACTCTTTGAAATCGCTTTTTTTTTTCCTCATTATGTATTTTACTTTCCAAATTCAATAAATCGATTTTCACATCTATTGCGATTGTTGAACTCGAAAGCTGTCTATTCGACAGATGAACAAGCATCAGAGTTGTTAAGTTGATATGAACACTCTCCGTAGAAAGCTTTGGCTGTTTTTTTGGTGAAACTTCTCATATATGAAGTCAGTCAAATTGAATTAATTTTTATTGTTTTAATTTCTCCTTACTGAAATGCTATTTTCAACTAAAAAAATAAGCAACAATCAAATTCATGTGAAAAGTTGTACATGTTAAAAAGAGTATCGTCTTAAATACTCTGCCTTTCATTAATTCCATTCGTATCGTAGATTTACTACAAAAATCTGATACAAATTACTATTACGGACGAATTCTATGTTTGCTTTTTCGGAATTCGTAAAAAATCTACAGCACGAATGGAATTCATGATATGGCTGACTATCTGCCGTAAAATTTGGAAAAGACCTTCACCAAATGAATTTTTGTTTTCTTATTTGTCTTGTTTATGTCATTTGTATTTTTTAGCGAAAATAAATTACGTTGTGATATGTTTTGGTTAACCAACTCGCACTTATATGAAATCTGCAATGAAATAAAAAGAAGGAATTAGGATAATTTTAGTATGTTAGAGCAAAAAAGTATAATTTTTTAAAAATTATGGTTTACTCCGACATCTTAATAGAAAAACTATAAAATAAAATAAAAAAAAATAATAAATAGAATACAAATCTTTTCTGGGGACGATTCCAATACGACATTTCCTCTTCGACACGTTATGGAAATAATTAAATCCATTTGGTATGTCAAAAAGATGACTGGTTCAACTCGGTGCAATTTTGTATTTTTTTCGGTGCTCTCTATCATCAAATTAATATTGCTAATTGGGATAGAAAATAACAAAATGTTGCTTGCAAATAGCTTCGAGTGGCAATTGCAACTAAAATTCTTTACAAACTATCTTGTTGAGATTTGTTTTCAATTCGAAGAAATTTGTGAGAATTTTTTTTTTACTTTCTACCCAAATAATCAATATTAATTTGATGAAAATTGCATCGAGTAGAACAATTTGAGAGCAACCTAGTGGCGGAAACTAAATTCTTTGACAAGAGGTAGATAATTATAATTACTACTTTCCGATTATAATTGAATCGTTTAGAAAAAAAAAATTTAAATTTGACTTTTTTTATCAGAAAAGAATGTAATTTTATTAACTTTAATTTCTGTGTCCGCAGTATAATTTGTCTGTTTCTTTTATAACCTTTTTGATATCACACTTTGTGTAAGAAAGAAACACTTTGAGCCTTGATTACTCAAATGTTTGAAAATGGCACTTAACCCCTTCCTGCGCTCAATGTTTCAATTTACAATACTCTACATTGTTTTGATCGAAAAGATGATATTTTAAGTATATTTTAGTTTTGCATAATTATAATTTAGCGTAAGAACCTAATGTCTGGGTTCGATTCTCAGCCTATCATACCAGGGGTAAATCCCCTTTTGAATAATTGACAAAAGGTACACGAATACTGGTTGTCATGAAACGTGCACCTCAGCTAGCCGTTGGGATCCGCAGAAAATTGTAGGTACACGCACACATGAAATTGTTGAGTGTCAGTCACTAGGCCTTGGTTCTCCGTGAGCTTGTCGTGCCACAAAATTTATTTATTTTATTTTTATCACTTGTCATTATTTGGTCAGCGAAAATAATTTACATATTAATACAAATTTTCCTTTCGCTGCCGTAATAATGATGTATTTTTAAGTTACGGCGACACATTTTAGTGTTATCTTGTGCTGACTTTTCAACGTCAGTATTAAGAACTAAAGTAAATAAATAGTTCTGCAGTTAATAATTGTTTTAATCATTTTTTAAAGATCCTTCGGCAAAGGTTTTTTTCTTTCCCTAAACTTAAACCTAATCGAGTTAATTAAACATTACTAAAATCGAAATTAAAAAAATATTTACATAACACTCTTTTCTAAACTTTTTTTTGAAAAGGTAAATGGTACACTTTAGAAACTCTGCTTTCTAATCTAAGTCCTTAGGTTTTATTAACAAAACAAAAACCTTTATATAACCTCTAAAAACCCCAAAAGGACTACTGCTATTTACGTATTAACAGCGGTAATTGGATTCACAACTTGCAGAAGTCATATTCGTTTTCATTTTTTTTTGTTTTTTTGTAAATATACCTTCCCATTTTTTAAAATTAAATTTAAAGCAACTTTTATCATATTTTATTGAAAACTAAACACAACTCATTGATGTAGAGGTTTTTTGAACCTTATGTACACACAAAAACACATCCACATTTACTCGTAAATACATTTTAAATTTATAAAAAAAAAAAAAAATTAAACCACGGGTCGTGTTTATTATTTTTTTTTATTTTATTTTATTTTATTTAATTTTTTAACTCCACAAAGTTGCTTCGGGATATGGCTAAACAAATTTAAAGTTATTGAAAAAAAAACTGTTTCCCCCCTTTCATGAACAACAAACTCATCTATAACAAAAAAAAAAAAAAACAAACAAACAAAAAACATTCAATATCAAATCCTGTGTGCAAAAAACAAAACGCACCAAATCTTCCAGATTCTTCATCATCATCATTACAACAGCAGTAATATGAGTCATTTGTTTGGAGAATCAAATGATGACGACGACGATGATGATGATGACTCTGACAACGACAATGACATCGGTTCTTCGCCCAAACTTCCACCAGCAGCATCATCATCTTCATCATCGTCTTCCTCGCATCATAAAACAAAATCTTCGTCATCGCACGGATCCTCTTCTCGATATTCTTCCTCTGCCGCCGACAATAGGTACAATAGTAGTGGTAGTAGTAGTATGCAGCAAAAATTCTCCTCACAACAACATCGACGTCAGTCCTCGTCCTCATATCAAAAGAATAACAATAATAATTGGTAGTTTATGTTGTTGTTTGTGTGTCGTCGTCTTTCTCCTCCTCCTGGGCAGAGATTTCAGTTCTTCTGCTTAAAAAAAAAAATAAAGTTGGAAAGCGCCTAAACCAGCTACAGAGGCTGAAATTTTATGTGTGGTTTCCACTGCATGTATAGATATTATTATTATTATTTTTTTTTTCTAAATTTAATCGTTTGCAATTTTATAATAGCTTGCATTTATGTATCTTGAAAGTGTTCTTATATACAAATAAAATATACATAGAATAATTTATCATAATATTTTGTAAACAAAATATACATTCTATAGCTTATAAACAAAACAAAATTTGTTCTTATTTAATTTTCAGTTTCATGCAGCGCAGTTTTAATAAAATAACAAAAAAACAAATACACAAAATTTCATAAAAAAAATGTAACAATATAACGATGACACGCACGACCTCTTCAGTGGATCTAAAGAGTTGTGCGGTTAATCTAATGAGATTTTTTTTTAATTTGTTTTATTAATTGTTCAACGCTAAAGTTGTTGTTTTAAATAACATGATGATGATGAAAAAAAAAACAAAAAAAAAATGAAAAAAAAAAACAAAAATACACTATATACCATTATATTAAACACAAAACAATATTCGTAAGTAGTAAAATTGTTGATACTGAATAAAAAATAAAGAATGTTCCTTCATTCCATGTTTAAAAAAAATTACATTAACAAATAAAAAATAAAAACAAAACTATAATAATAATAATAAACTGTATAAAAGCTAAAATACCGTGAAAAATACTAAAATTAATTTTTTTATTGCTTTATTTCTTTTTAAGGAAAATATTAAATAATTTATTTTTTTTAAAGAAGATAGTAAAAAAAATATTTTTATTTTTAGTTTTTCTTCTTTTTGTAAAAAAAAAACAAAAACAAAAATTAAGTAAAATAAGAAAGATAAAAAAAAACAAAAATGTTGAAAAGTGCAATGTTTTCATTTTGTTGTTATATATTCTTTAAAATTGGACAAAAAAGTAAGAAATTTGTAACATGACCTAGTTGTTTGTGCGATTAAACCAAAACAAAAAACAAAACTAATCCAACAAATATTTTGAGAAACTTAAAAAAAGTGGGTCAACACCAACAATTTTGTTTTTATTTTTCTTGAAATAAGTTTTTGTACTGGCTGAATCCACTTGGATAGTAAATTTAATTTTAGGTAAACAATCAATAAAAGAGCAGATGATTTTTTTTTTCTTAAACTAAAACTTGAATAAATATTTGTTTAATTTTAAATGAATCTTTACAAAAAATCTTTCACACACAGATGTGGTCACGCTGTTTACATGAGAACCACCATCGATTGAGGAAACAAGGAAAATGTTTCCAATATGAACTCATGCGAGAAATATACCAAATAGTGCAATGTGAAAGAAGAATGTTTTTTTTTTGTATTCTTTACCCCAAGTGTCAAAATCACTCCAAAATGTATTCCAAAAATGCAAACCGGAGGAAATTCATGACAGTTTGCCTATAGTTTTGTTCCAAAAAGCAAATTTCAGCAATTTTCTGTCTAATTTATGGTTTTTAATTGAACCAAAGTAGATTTATTGTTTGTTTGGCAATCTGACAAATCGCAAAAGCAAAAAATGGTTGCAGCTACATTTTTTTGACGTTCTTCGAAAAATGGAAGCAGATTAAAATTGCTTCAAAAGAAAGGCGATATCACTTTACTCAAAAAACCTTAATTGCTTGCTAATCGCCAGAATCAGAGGGGAGAGTCGAAAATTAAGATTTCGTAGTCTGATTGTTTGGCAGTAAATCGTAACGTACTTAAGCATTAAATTTATTTTCGCAAAATATACTCGTAAGTGAAAACAAAAATAATCCCAAAATATTCCCTATATTATTTAGTCTAGTTTTATTTATAAAAAAAAATGTTGCAAAAATAGTGTAAACCTTATTAGTCCATTCGTTATGGTTATTGTTAACGTACAAGCAAACGAATCATTGGCCGATGTCCGAGTTTATTAGTTTTTCAGTACTCGTTTTTATTTTGCATTTTTCATCGGAAGAATAATGTAGATGGACCGACGAGAAACCCAAAAAAGTTCGGATCGGCCGATGTCGGTTTTTTTACATTCAATTGGTTCGATTGGCCGATTTCGGCTGACGACAACGCTCGAACATACTTCCGCCGATGGCTTTTTGCTTTTTCAAATGTGGACTCACAAGGTATTGCAATTTATGATTGAATAACGAACAACTATGATACTAATCAATTCTATAATTTTTGTTTGAAAGAAGTGACCCGAAATATGACATCGTATAAGAGTTATAAATTGACATGTTTTGAGACACAGACTGTTTTGCATTTAATTTATGTCGACGTGTTATTGTGTGGTAGGATGACAATGAGTTATAGTGGCAATAAATGAAACAGTTACTTTAGGAAAAGCAATAAATACAATCGAGTCACCCGAAATTGAATCAAATAATAGCTTTAAGGTTTTTTGGTGTATATTTGTTTGTCGCCTTGTGTTTGTTTCAATTTTGACTTAAGCTAGTATCATCGATTCGTGTTTACACATGAATTTGTATATTTTTGTAGTAAAAATACACAATACAATCTGAACCACAATTCGGATGACACCAAATAACGTACAAATCATGTTTATATGTCATTTGTAGTCATGTGGTTCAGATTTCAGTTTTTTTAAGTTCGTCGACTCTTTCTGTTTCAAAAATGTAAAATGGAAGAAGACTTGGATTTTTGTATTTGTATGACATAAATATACAAATTTAATTTCACACAAAGCGTGTTATACTTCATTTCCATCTGCTGAGGAGAATCGTCGCTATTTTCGAAGTTTATCAATAAAGTAAAGTAATGAATACTAGGCCATATTATCTCGGTATTCTTTCGGAGAAAAGTCGTCGTTCTTACTCGCTCTAGAAGCTATATAAACGACAGTTGTTGTTTGTGTGAAACGCCCAAAGTGTTATGGGCAGTGAGATACAGTACTGTTGTATTTTTACGTGGAAGCTACTCACATATGTCTTCTAGAGCGTGGCGTTTTAGAACAAGCGCCTTCCGGAATATGAGTAATTATGAGGTCAATAAATGTCTTGGTTACAATTTTCTATGAAGAAGATTCCTTATAATCAAGCGAGTATTGAAACAAATAAGTTGGTCAAAGTTCGATTATATATAACGAGATTTGATATTTTTTAGAATCCGTATTTATCGTTCAAAATTATTGAATTTCCAATTACAACTATTGATCTGTACTGACAAATTTGTTATTTATTCAAATTTGAGAAAAAAAAAAAATAATAATAGTCCAAAATGAGAGTTGGTCGAAAATTGCTGATAGTCGCCCCTATCGAGGTATCCGTATCAGCGGATAGTTTTCTTCGGAAGAAAACCTCGAAGTTTTTATTTCTTACAAACAAATATAGGTTAGAATTAATGTATAAAACTCTGCAGACAGTTTTTATTTGGATTCAGTTAAAAAAAGAATAGGCCATAAGGGAAAGATTCGTAGTGGCAAAGTGAAAACTGATGAGCACTACAAATTAAACTTATACAAATCTCTTCTGGCAAGACTACCAAATGATTAGACTGTGTAAATAGACAAATAAAGTTTCTCAACAGTGGACTCCTAGCGGATGTTCATCTAAATTCCCTGTTTTATCATCAGACAGTTTCGAAAATATATATACTTATTTCTGCTCGGTAGTCGTTTTTTTGTTTTACTTTTTTAGTACTACTAATAAAGTTAGATATCCATTTCAGAACAACAATCCTGCGAAGAGCCCACAAGCCTTTGGAGAGTTAAATAATAGTGAAATTAATTCAACTTAAATTCAATTAGCATTATTTCTAACATTATGAAGCTTAAGGGCTATTCACAGCATTTTTCCTATCAAATAAATACTTGTATTGTGGACTATAACCGGTAGTAGTGTTAGGACTCTGTGAAGAAATTCGCTGTAACAATTTAAAATAGAAAATGGATGCTTGTTCAACCCAATTCTATATGAACATTCAAAGGGAAATATTTTTGAAAGAAGAGCTTCTAATCAGAAAATTCTCTGAAATTTTAGTAACTCTTTTTTTAATTGCTTTATATTATATATTTGGTTTATATTATGTATAATAAGTTTCAAGTGGCAAGCTGTTAAAAAAAAAAACTATAGCTGTGTTTAACGAGGAAATAGTTAGAACCGAACATAACAGGATAGATTAGAACAGTTTCGTGAGAAACGTGACCCCGGAAAACAACAACGAATACAATTGACAGTTTTTACCATTCTGTTCTTATTTGTTCATACTCAAAAGCAAGTACAGAAAATCCTGTTCAAAACTGTTCCTGACAGCGTCATTGAACATCAAACTAGAACAGACTGGAACAGAAAAACCTCATTGAACAGCAAAAAATTGTACTTTTTTGTTTCGAACAGTCCAGAACAACGTCATTGAACACACTTTTTATAACTCAAAAGATTGATTATTTTAGATTTAATTTGGCATTTTAAAATTGAATAAAAGAAAAAATAACTTAAAGTAATATCATTAAAAAATAAAAACATTTGATCACATTCAGAAATACAAACACAAACAACACTCAAACATTTTCATCTCATCTTATATTAATACTTTATTAATCATTTTCTCCTCCACTCTAACATACTCTCTTTATCACCTCCTATACTCTGTCTATTTCTCTTAAACCATCTAGTTATTAAGAATATCAACAAAAAAAAAATTATACTAACCTATCTCCTATATTATATTGTCCAATATATAAAAAAGTTACATTCAAAATGTAACTCCTATTTATGATTGAACAAAAAAGTTTTGCATAAAACAATCACCCTATATTCAAGAAATAACAATATATAATAAAATAAATATAAAAATAAAATATATTTATTTACGCCTTAAAATAATTTTATGCTACAAAATAAATAATTTATCTTATAAATACAAAAAAAAAAAAAAGAAAAAAAACAAAAGAAAATCCAAATAAACGCCAGCTGATAAAGCATTTTAATTTATTAAAAAAAATCAAAACAATATTGAACTTATTAAGCCACATTTTTTTGTATTTAAATATTATAAACTAAGAAAAACAATGCTGAACATATATCTAAATATAATTGATAACAAGATAACTATAATCCAAAAAAAAAAACAGATTAGATCAACAAATTGTTATTATCTTTAGAGAGAAACAAAAGAAGAAAGTACCTACAAATAGATGTTTTCACGTTTTCGAGAAAACCTGTTAATAAAAAAATATAAATCAAAACAAAATAAATAAAAAAATTAATATTATTAAGAATTTTTTTAATCTTATTTAAATTTTAAGTTTAAATGCAATTAAAATAAAAATAATATAAATAAAATTTTTCAGTTGAAATTACTAAAGCGAAAACTCATGAAAAACTTCCGAAAAATCAGATGAATTTGTTTTGTTTCAAAGAAATATAAATATATATCTACCTAATATCAAGAGCAATATAAATAAGTTAACACAAAACAATAATAAATAATCATTATGTCAAAACTTATTATTATTTAAACTTTAAGTTATTCATATTGTTTCTATTTTTATTTCTTATTTAATAATTAATAATTTAATTGAACATACATTTAGAATTGAAAAATTAATATTAATGTATGTGTTTGTGTGTATGGATGTTTGATTATGCCTGAAGTTATATGTATAAATAAAATAAATATATATTAAAAAAAATAATTTTGTTCACATAAATTATTGTGTGACAGAAAAAGGATGTTATGTATAAAAATAATAAAACAAAAAATATAAAACTTTATTAATATTTTTTTTGTCATTATAGTTAAGAATAAAATAAAAAAAAATGAAACCTATTTAAAAAAACTAATTCAATAATATAGAAATTTAGATTATTACTATTAGTAAATCTAAATAATAAAAAATCACCAGCATATACATACATATTTTTTTTTAAATTTGAATTGTTAATATTTTAAAATTTATTATTTTGTTCGGTTGAGACATACACACACAAAAAAAAAAAACATAAATTATGATGGTGGTGAACATTATGTAATCACATGAGGTGTGATTTTTTCTGCCACGCTTTTTTTTGTTGTTGTTTTATTTACTTATGAATTGATATATACGAGTATATAAAATATTTAGAAGAAAAACAGAACAAACGATAAGAAATTAAAAAAAAAAAACATACTGTAAATATTAGTTTGTAGAATCGTTCAATTCAAATTTTCATTAATGAGAAGCCAATAAACTATAAGTTTTCTTTATATAAACAAACAAACAAAAACAAAATTGGGTGCTTTTATTTATTGGATTGAGAGATATTTGTATTTTTTTAAAAGCTTAAAGTAAATAAGCACCATTTTTGTTGCCAAAAAAGGAATCAATTTAGAGGAGAACAGGATTGTAAGTAAAATATGGGACATTTTGAGAGTCGGTTTTAAGTTTACAGCTTACACCACCAAGGGGAAGATCACGATCAATCACAGAAACATGGACTTATGCAGAGCTTATAATATAGGAATAGAAGGCGGCTGAATCTCATTGGTAATTTGATTTATGACCCTGCTAAAAAAAATGTGTTAAGAGCTTGCGCTTTCTGTGCGCAAGCTCTGCGCCTACGTATAGTCAACAAAAACATCATACCATTCTAACTTTTCGAATAAAAAAACACAAAAAAACACTATAACTATACATTCCCCAGATTGACAGATATACCACAGTAATCCGTGATTTTACCTAGCAGCTTTTAATTTTAAAATGTTAACTCGTAATTTTACCGAAGCAATTGCGTTAAGGAAAAACAACGAGAATCATCAATCTTATGAAATAGGACAGGGTATCTATTACGTATTACGAAACGGCAATTCAACGATCCAGAATTAACGATAGTCACGACGAAGAGCGATTATGTAAAACGAGAAAGGCGTTAAGAATATATTTTTCAAATAAACCCAAAAAATACATTTTATATTTTTGTTGTTTTGTGAATAAAATGAAACACTGAGAAGCTACTCAGTGTTGAATAAAACACGGCTTATGTTCAAACTATGTAGAATGACAATTAAATTTTTTTTTCTTCACAGAAAATTTTCCTTTCGTTGAAGTGTGACAACAATGTCACCTTGTTTGCTTAAATTTTAAGACCTAAGCAACACAACAAAGCAACGAATTTGAATTTTGTTTTTATTAAATCTCTATAAGTGCATTATGTTATATTATGTAGATGCCCTGTTTATAGCTGCATACACAATTTTTGTATGTTTCGTTATAGTGTCGCTTGGAGTAACCAGTTGTGATAATAATATTAATATAATTTAGTAAACCTACTACTATTTTAAAAAAATCAAACAAACAAATTTAAAGAATGTTAAAATGTTATTTTAATTTATTTTTAAAAAGGTAAAAAATATTTGCAAAAACACCTTTAATCACTTAATAGCTAGACAAGCTAAAATGATATACTTTATTGAATATTTTAAACATTTAAGTAGACATTAATAGCATACAGACAAGTTAGTATTTATTAAGATCGATTGCCGGAAGAGGAAATTATCAATTAAGTTGAAATATATTCGTCAAATTTACACATTTGGGATGTGTACGCATAAACTAGTTTAAAGTTTATATTTTTTTTCTCTTAAACTTGTCTAATACCTACTGTATAGTTTTTAATGCGTCTGTTAGCTTAGTTGAAGGCTATATAAAATAGTACAGAATGCTTTTGAAATTGAAGAAAAAAAACCATTTCACATGATCAAGTTAATTAGTAGTTTTATTTTCTTAAATCGATTTTTCATGTCCACCACCGACCGTTGTGATCATATTGAATAACGATCACGAAAATCCTATTAAATTTTGCATTTCGAAGAAAGATGATAGAGAGTGTTTAGTGTTTTACAAAAATTATTGAAATACTCGAATACATAATGAGCAGACGTTCGCTATTTTGTTTACAGTTGAGTAAGTTCAAGAATTTTGCATGCTTAACAGAGAATGCCATTCAGTTTTAGAAAAACCGTTCACTGAGAAACCACCACCACCACAAACATCCCATCCCATCCCAAGTCAATGCTGTTTACAGTCAAGTGCAATATCAACCGCAAATCTTCACACATCCGAATGGAAATCATCTCAAATGACAACAGACTTTACACTATTGGCTATTGGGTGGCAATGTCTGATAACTACTGCAACAACCTTGTTGCTTAATAAACTTAATAATAGAATTATCGGACTTCACATAGATTCCCAAAGAGTAATTAAAGATACAAAATTCCTAGATGAAAACCACCTTACCGCGATGGTGGTCTATAACGAGACTTATCGATGCCATATACTTTTATACTTGTAGAGATAAAACATCTAAATTTAAAACTTCAATTGGGTGATTCACCCGTTCATTCAGATATTCAACTGACATTCGCAAATGGTGTTTACTTTGTTTCTCTGTTTATTTTTTTTTTGTTATGTCTATAATGCTCGAGACCGAGAGTGTACCTACCTACTTCAATGAGGCAGGTAAATTACCCACATTGCAGTAGCTTTTTAATCGGTTTGACTGGGATTTAGCTTTGAACGTGTCGTCGTCGTCGGTCTTAGCGGCAGTCGTTGGACAACTCGAACCTAGGCAAACAGCATTTGGCTTGAACGTGCACACGCTATCGTCGTCGTTGTGGTCGTCGCTTCGCTCAGCCTCAACAGCTGTTTGATAATATTCTGTAGATCGCTCTGTTAGCAATTCTTGAGTGTTGTTAGATTCGAGTCCAAGCTACTTGTTCAGTAGCAAGAAGCTATATGCAACTTACATAAATTGGCAAGGAGATCATTGGCAAGACTTAGTTAAGTGAAGTGCGTTCGTTTGTCCGCATCTATAAAACGAGGACAATAATTTTAAACATATAAAGCTACTTAGTGCAATAACTTAGGAATTGGGCAAAGTGTTTTTTTTTCAATCATAAACCTCAATTAGCTAATCCTAAAATAAGTTCGAAAAACAAAAACAAAAAAACAAATAAACAAAAGTGTAGAATTTCATATTTTAAGAAGAGTGTGCTCAAATTAAGTGCAATTTTTATTGTTTCCTTAAATATACATCTTTTAATAATTGAAATATGACACCGAAACCACAACAGGAATTGAATAGTGGTCTAACGCCTCCGAGCGTCAAGGCCAATTGTTCAGCTTCAATAGTTAGCGTACGAAATAATAATAATAATGATAATGATAAAAATATAACTGGCGGCTCGACGGCCTTTGTAAACGGTGGATTTGAAAGTGAAAAGGGAAAAAGTGCCGATGATGATTGTCTTACATTGAAAGTGGTTGGTGTTATACCAACTATAATTACACCCGATGATAACAACCAAGAACAACCATTGATAGATTTCGATGATTTACTGCCGATGGTTGGTGAATTTGGATTGTATCAGAAGTTTCTGTTTTTATGCATGATCCCGTTTGCGTTTTTTGTTGCATTCGTATATTTTGCACAAATTTTCATTACTTTGGTGCCAGAGGAGCATTGGTGCAGTGTTCCTGAATTGGATCATTTAAATATGGCTGACAGGTAAATAATTAAAAATATACATATATTTAAAATAATAACTCACTTTTAATTGATGTGAAAGACCGCTTTTAAGAATTTTTGTTTTGCGTCGGTATTTACTAAAAAAGTAAAATCCCATATACATATTAAAATTAATTTGTTTAATTACATTTGATGACTAAGAAAGTCATACAAAAATTTGTTAATTAGGTAATGTACTCAACGAAACACAAATAATATATATATAAAATGCACTACTGGCACTTTTTATAGTTAGAATTGAAAGATATATCAGAATTTTTATTGTTCATACATATGTATAAACAATTAAAGTAGTTAAATGTATAACTATAAAAAAAATCACTAAGGATTAAAATTAGTGTTTTAAGTTTTTAGTTTCTTTCTATGTATAAAAACAAATTGAGTGAAAATATGTAATTTGTAGTTCGATTTTTTGGGTATATACATCTTTTTTGATTGAGCTTTTTGTTCCCACGCAAGAAAAATGTTTGCAAGAAAATAAAAAAATAAAAATTTGTAGCCCTTTGCTTAAATTAATTAATTAAAAAAAAAACATTTTACTTAATCTTTTCTTGTTTTTAATCAAACAAGTTTGGTTCGGTATACAATGAAAACCGATAAAACTAGGAAAACTCTTATAAATTTTTTTTTCCCGTTTAACAACTGTAAACTCAGCCTAAAATAAGTTTAGTAATACACTTAGAAATTTTTCTGAGAAAACCTTGACTTCATATTATGTTTATGTTTGGCTTAATGTTTTCTCGTGTATTTTCAAACACATTACAAAACACAAGACCCTAACGAAATAAAAACGATTTTTTTAAGGTTTTTACATACAAAAAAAAAACTAAAACATTTTAAAAATGTTGATTTTGTACCAAAATTATTGAGGGTTGAAGAGCATTTTCTTTTTAATAAAATAAGTATTCACTGGAAACCCAATTATAATTGTACGCCATATTCTTACAACCATAAAAATGGTGTTCATCAAGCCCACAAAAATGTTCTACCTTTAAATACAATTACAAAAATACAAAGAAAAAAACTTAAATAAGTGCGTATACGCCACAGTGCACAAAATAGTTGTTTTTACATTATCTATTTTTGTGAATGACTGGATTTCCTAAATCTTTGAATCTAAAAAATATATTTGTTCGGTATCACATAATGATCGAAAGACACATTTTTTTTAAATTGATCTATGGTCTGTCGAAAATCTTTGATCCGTAAATAAATAAAAATAAATATCTTTAAATTCATTCCTGACATTTAACTTTTCTCAACGTTTTATCCCCGATGCATAAATACAATATATTAATATATAATAATAGTACGGTCTTTCACCTCAAAAGTGCCTGCGATAATTCATTTTGTTTTGACTTATCGATTGACGCATTGAAGGGACTTTCCAAAAATGTGTAAGTTCTATTGTTTATTTGCCTAAATTTTTCTCATCGCAAGATTTTACTGGCGGAACTTTTAGTTCGAAGGTCTTTTAATATACATATAGATAAGTCAGACATGAGGATAATAATAATTTATCCACTTAAAATCTTCCAACAATAATTAAAATAAATAGCTAGTTCCGCTCTAACACGGAAACAACTCTATGGGTTGGGTATAGTGCATAAATGTCAAAGTTTTAAAGTATATCCAATATGGCACAAGAATTCACAAGCCAAATCTACATAGAAGGTGTTGCTGTCAATAATTTTTGTCTATTATATTCTTAGCATAGGTATGAATGATTTAACAAATAAAAAAAAAGATTATATGAAAACGAAACCGCGTTCCTATCCGATTTTAAGACAAAATTTCAAAGTCACTTTTAGCTACTGTTTTCCATGTCCAATACAATAGCACTTGCTGTTCGGGTAATTTATTGCCTTACATCCGATCTTTTGTGTCGTAGTACCTTTACTCTATTCAATCCTCAATTGAACAGCGAGAACATCTTAAAGCTGCTAGTTTGAAAGACCAAAAGCTAGAAACGTGTTTATAAGCCTCAATCGGATACCAAATATCTATACGAACGTTGTTCTCATAGTTGTGCTTGCAATTTAATGGCAGCCATGAAGGCATATAGTTCTTTGCTCCAATGATTAATGATTAATTGCTTTGTACCTGCTATACAAACATACATGATTTTTATTTACTATATTTATTTTTTATGAAAACATTGGCCAAAACCTTAACAAAATAAGTATAGGTATACTTTGCTGAACCTATTTTACTGACTAAACAAAGATTTAACTCAAATATTAAAAAAAAAAAAAAAAAATCACCTACAGACTGATTACGGTTAATTAAGAATTTTTATTAGATTGGAGATTTGAGAATTAAAGTGATATTAAATTGCATAATAAGACTAATTATCGAAAGGTGTGTCATGGCCGTTAATAGTTATAATGGTCCAGGTAAATTTTCTTTTATTCAGAATCTTAATTTTAAATTCTGGGTTAGTTCGTTCAGAAAATTATCTATCAATAAAATTGGAATTTTAAGTGAAAAAGTTTTAAAATTTATTTCATTCAGGCATTCTGCTGCGATTTTGTTGTTTTTGTAATTGTGCTTCTTAATTAATTTTTTTTTCATAACAACTGCTTCAATTAAATTCTTTTAACGAGACTTGATTTCAGTAACTCGTTAAAACAAATTGAATAAGAAACAAAACTTTGAATATCTAATTCTAAACCAAGTATATTTATGAGTTTTTTTAGTGGAAAACAAAATAAAATTTTCTTTAAGTTGATAGAAAAACGTTAATTGAATAAATGAAATCAAAAAATCCTAAACTTAGAAAATATTTGATACCAAGGACATGCTATTTTTGATATGAACTAATCCATGGGTTTATCAATTACCAAAATATTGGTATAGTTTATATCAAAGGTATATGTAGGTAAAAATTGAGTAGCGCTCTGGACGAATATAACGCTTTGTAAATAATAGCTACGTCAGAAGAAGAGAAAATTAGTAACGGCTTAAAAAATATATATCAATTGAATACGGCCCATTGTGTTTTTTAAGCACTAAATTCTACTTGTTTTTTTATTCCCTAATAGACGATGCAGAATTAAATGAGCTACATACATCCGAATAATGTAGTGCGTTTGAATTTACAAACGAAATATGTATAAAAAGCTTAGGGTACTATAGTCACTAAAACAAGCAAGTGGATTAGAGGTTTCAGTAGGGCAATTATTAATACAAATAAGGACAGTTGGAGACAGAACTGAGCCTTGAGGTACACAAGTATTTATTTTGATGGTTTCAGACTTCAATAGGTATTGGAGGCATGCATTGGTTCTAACGAAAAATGACCAAACATTTTTATTACCTGAGGGATATTATAGTATTTTTTGTCTTAATTTTTGATCATGTCCAAATTTGGTTTCTCGCATATTGGAGTTTCTATTCTTTCTACCTTGCTTGCATTTGGGCTTTGGGTTGGTTTATAACATTTGAAACTTGGAATCATACGTCTCTAGTGCTGATAATCTCAATGCATGCATATTCTTTCAGTTTGATAGTTATATCCTATTCGGGATAACATTTCCCAACCCCAGGTGGCTTTCTCGTACAGCCAAACGGTTCTGTGAGTCAGTTAATATCTCAGTTTATTTATAACATTGTGAACTGGAGTGTATGTCATCGGATTTCGATTCCTAATTCCAAAAGGTAGGTGATGGAAAACATTTTTTATTTAAGTTATCCTACAGATGCTATTTTCATAAAATAATTGACTTTATTGTTATTTGTTTCAAATTATATTTCAGAGAGCACAAGCAGAAAATATATATGGGGTCAAACTAGTTCAATTTAATAATAATAAAAAAAATGATTAAGTATTAACCACTTCATTTAACATTGGATATCCGAGATAACCATTCATCTCAACCAAACCATTCATTAATAAACAAACCAAAGTTGAAAGAATATAAATAATAAGACACACACACAGAACTAATAGACTATAATAAAAAAAATGTCAGTACCTAACCACGGAAGCTCTTTTCTGTTTTGATATAAATGTAATGACTCAATCATAATATGTAATTGTGGTCATATAATAAAAATTAATTGCCTTTTTGACTTCAAGGATTCTAAATTAACAATCTAACTAAGAAATACTTGTGTTTTATGTATAAAATAGAAAAACCTTACATATTAAATTATTCGAGCTATAAATGTATATAAGCTCACTTTGAATCTTGTTCTCTCAATTTCCAAACAAAAGAAGTTGATTGTTTTGTTTTTTTTGTTTTTTTTTTTTTTATCTGGTAGATAATCGTAGTTCTTTGGATGCCTTCTTAATAACCGTCAAGGTCTATGTCTAAGTCAATTCATGAAAAGGTTAAAAGCAAATTTAAAACAATTGAATAAAAAGCGTGTAAATACCGTAAAAACACACTTACTGACCCAAAGTGGTACGACGAGTGTTATTAAAGTCTTGTAACCGATAGATTTAATCATTTCATAAATAAAGCTTAATCGATGTCCGAACAGAATCAAGAATTTATATAAAGTTAGTAAAAGTGCAACAGTTTAAGCTTAAATTGGGCGGTAGCTGTATTATAGAATTAAAGTTTATAAAGTGAATTGTAGCGTACACAAAGCCATTGCAGGCTAAATTATACCAATACTAGATATTAGTGGTTTACTTTTTCTTGTTCGAGAGTTGAATCTCAAGGCTGGAGTGTTCGATTTAGCAGAACTTTTTTTGAAGGCTGGATGACTTTAAGTTGAACTGCAATGCGCACAAAATACGATATTACAAGTTGTATATATGTAAGTGTGATTATGTAATCATAAAATAAAAGTTATAACTTTACTAAGTATATAAACTTTATGCATAAATTGAAAAAAAAAAGTTTTAGAGTCTAAAATATACTATAATCTGTCGGGTTAAATAAATGTTTGACATGCACATGACGCAAACTTACGGTCATTTAATTTTTTTTATGAGAAACATGCTTATAAAAGTCTTTGTCGTTAAAATTATTCACATATGATTTCTCTAAGTGCTAGATATAATAAGGATATAAAATTATCATACGATAAATTTTTATTTATGATGTTTGAGAACAAGTTTTAGTCCCGTAATATAGCTACATATGTACATACACAAAAGGTTGTTCATGAAACATGAACTCTTAGGACCTAAAACATTCTACAAATATTTATGAACAAAGATTTTGTTGAACTGACTGAAAATTTGATAAAAAAAAATCAGACTAATTCTGAAAAAATGGGTCAATCGCTGTACTAAAATGTACACAATTCTTTTAGTTCTTGGACTATTCATATAAATATAAACCCGCAAAAACTTTGTTTTGACTATTTTTGTGTATATCTCTTAAACGATTTTAAACGATAAACTGAAACACTCTTATCAAATTTTCAAAAAAAAAAATATAAAAAAAGAAAATTAAAAAAAATTACAAAGAATTTTGTTTTCATATTTGACATTTGCAGCTTTTATTGTAAACACATATTTATAACTCAAACCTCTGTACTTTATATACTTCAAAGCTATCGATATCCCATTTAAGCTTCTCTATTGTAATCAGAACTTTATATTTTTGTAGACTTTTATCGTTTTGTATCTGCATTGTAACTTTGAAAAGGGCCTGAGTAACTCAATAAATAATACTGATACATGTACACAAACAAAAAAAATTGTTCATATAAATTCCCAAGTATCGTAGGGCAAAAAGCTAATAAATCTGACTAATATTCTGGCGTAGGTATAGTTAAATTGCTTTTTACATAGTTTGTTACAATGTATAATGTACATATACAAAAAAATAATAATAATAAAAACACTTCAGAATAAATCAAATAAAATTTTATTTAAATGGTAATATTCTTGTTTTAATTTATTATTTGTCTATTTTTTTTCCAACACAGTTTTATATTTTTAATGATTTGTTATTGCGACATTTCAATTGGTTAAGGATGGGTACTAGGTACCTATAAAACTATAAGACAAATTTTCTTGAATCCAACTTGAGATTTTGATTAATATAAGTATAACGATACAAAGGACAAACAATTGGATCCCACAATTCAGTCTGTTCATGACTTTGCAGATATGTAGGTACATGTGTCCTCATTGAGCTTAAGCCTTGGTCAATGGTGTAATAGACGCTATAATCTGGCTGGTATGGAGGAAGTGTAACAAAAGAATAATTAAGAAACTCTAAATCACTAATTGACACGATAAAAGTCGTGATTTTTTTATTTGAGTGATTTTTACACAGCCATTGTTTCATTTTTTTGCAATCGAAATACCTTAGCTACACGAAAAACTTATTACAAATAGCAGACATTTTGAGCTCTACAAATTTAGCTTGCAGATGCTGACACGTGTTAATGAATGCCATATAGATTATTAAAATTGATTTTAGATGTAATCAATTGAAAACTATCTTAATTAAAATGCCTCGTCTGACTGACATTATTAATTGGTCAATTAGGAAGAATTAGTTTTGAGATATTTCAGTAATCTCAACACAATTTTTTAAATGTATACATTTATACATTAGGCAATACATAGCCAAGGTATAACACCCACCATTATTATGACGTGACTCTAATTCCAATTTTTGTTGGTTTTGTAATGGTTAGAAGCTGCTTAGGATGGAAAAATTCAAAAAAATTATTTCGTGAACACTATAGTCAAACCGCGTTTAAATAAAATCGAATAGTTCGGATCATTGCATAAAAGAGTGATATGAAGTGACGAAAATGTAAGCATATTACAAAATGTACCTTTTTTTGTACTTTTAAGAAAACTTAGTACAGGTATACCAATTAAAAAAAAAGTCACTGATCTTACTAGAAAAAAGAAAAGGCCGACTTTAGTACTTATGTGAACAATTTGTAAGAGAAATTTGTTCTTTCTACAGAATTAGAACTGATCAGCTTTTGAAAGTCTTTCGATGTGGTAAATACTGTCACATGGGTAAACCTAGAACTACTATCTATACATGATCTTCTGGGAGAGTAGATAAGAATCGCATTGATTTTATTAAAATTGCGTACTTAGTACATTGCTTACTCAAAAAGCACACTGCTTAAGTTAACACTTTAGGAGTGAAGATCATTTGAAGGTTAAAAACATTTTATTTGACTCATTTTTCTCTCAACAATTACCAGGAATAGAGCTAGCTGGTAAGTGATTGTAAGTTTTGATTGAAGAACCACGATCAGCAAATAATAAAAATATAAAAGTTTCTTTGTTATTTAATATCCTAACTTCAATTGGGAAGTGTAGTTAAAAAAAAAGTTGATTAAACAATAAACAAACATCTACGACGCATATTTTCTGCAAGTCCATTGTTATGTGTATCTTTGGTTTGGATACGATATAAACTATCGGTCACGATCACTCTTTATATATGTATATTAGTACAGTGCAAATAAGATAAGAAAAGTAACCATTAACGAGTATACTTTCTGTTAAACTTTTTTTATATTTCCATATTTTCATTTGCAAACAAGAGCGAAACATTTATAAGCGTATCAAAGAAAATGTGTTAATTATTTTGTTTTTATATTTCTTATATTCAGATTGGCACTAGCAATTCCACTTGAGGCTGATGGATACAGCAAATGTTCCATGTATGGAGTGAACTTTACCGAAATGCTTGTCAAAGGGATCAAGGTTGCTGACCCAACATGGCCAGTTGTACCATGCCAGCGTGGCTGGACATATAATTTCACAGATGTTCCCTATGAAACAGTTGCCACCGAACAGAACTGGGTGTGTGATCAAGCTGCTCTGCCAACATATGCCCAATCGATATTCTTTGTTGGTGCAATTGTAGGTGGATTGCTATTTGGATGGATCGCTGATAGATTTGGACGTATTCCAGCATTGATTTGGTGTAATTTAATTGGATTTGCAGCCGGTGTTGGAACAGCTTTTGCTGGTAACTTCTGGCAGTTTGCTTTTCTTAGGTTCTTAGTTGGATTTGCATTTGATAATTGTTTTACCATGATGTACATATTAGGTAAGATTTAATTGAACGTTTTATTTATTTATTTATTCTCAATTTAATTATTTACTGTGATTGACGGCAATTGAATGTATCTATTACTTTTACAAGTAACAACTATCCTTTGTCTGAATTAACATTTATTGAATTTATTAAACAGAAAAGTTCCACATTATTCATTAGGTAAGAAGAGTTATGATATGACTACGAGAAGCAATCAAAGTGTCTTTCAAGTTTATTTTAAAATTCAATTCATTGCAAAATAGCTACATAGAAGCAATTGCATACCATAAAGCTTATACTATTCTTTATGATTCTTAGAATTGGTCATTTTTTGATGTTTAAAGAATTCAAACAACTCTCTGAGACTGAATATTTGTTATGGAATAAATCAGTTGCAAATTAGTGCGATAGTTTACTCAAGCGCCATCAGTAACCAGGTTGCTAATTTTGTTTATATTTTGTTTAGATATTTACATATACTTCTTAATTTTCACTAAGATTTTTATTGTTTGAAATTGGAAGCAGTAGTTCAAGCTTCTACAAAATAAATTTAGAATAAAAACTAACAGATGAATGGTTATTAAATAAATTAAACCCAAATCATGAGAACCTTTTTTTAATGAGGGATGGGGGGGGGGGGGGGCTTTTTTAGCAGAACAAAACATTTTGAGTCGTAACAGTCATTTAATCGAAAGCGAAAAACTAAAAGCTAACAATACTGTTCAACAGTTGTTGTGTTTCCTGAAGTAATACATACTACTATAGTTCTTATGGTATGTACAAATTTTGCTGATTCCAAACTCAAGTTCTTTTTTCAACTACCAGCTTTGATATTCGATTTCGTAAAACCGGCACAGTTACTTAACCTTACCTATGTTTATATGCAGGAAGAAGATCCACATGACGTAATTAGCAGGAATGTTAACGACATTAGGGTACAGTTAGTATCTTTGAAACCTAATAGAAATTAACACTACTCTTACCGAAAACATCAATTTGGGACATTAACTACTTCCTGGGGCCTAACGCCATACAAAATTAAACACCTTCAGTAAAATATTCTCTGGGCAACAAAATTTGTATTGAAGGGTTTAATTATCAAAATAGATGCATTTTTGAAGTTTACTTCCCTCGATTTACTTCATAAATTTTTAACAGAGGAAGTTATCTGAAATCTCAGGAGCCTGAGATAGAATCTCTGAAAATATAAAAACGATCAAACCTCTCTGTAATAGTAATAGATAGTAATAATAATAGATCTCCACCTTTTTCTACAGATTAGATAGTGACTGTTAAAACGTTAGCAATAGGGCTAGTTTGTTCACAGCGGGTTAAGTTTCTATAGCATAACTCTCAGAGATTCTAGTAAAATGGCGCTTACCAACTAATATAAGTTAATTATCTAAATTCATGGTTAAGAACTCAAGCTATGGATTCTCTGAAAAAAAATTAGTGGACATTCGACGATTTACAGTTTGAAATAATCATGGATTAAAGATGATCAAATATGAACAAATTGACCCTTAAATCTTTTTAACATGTGGCGTACATGTGCTATAATTGTAAGCTTGTTTTATCTAAAATATATAATCTTACCAAAAACCTTAACCTGCCTTAGACTGAAGATTCTTATAAAGCTTCCTTATAAGATACCTACTAAAGTTTTCCCCATTAATCTTGTCAGTAATTTGTTTGTTTTTGAATTTTCACACGTTAATTTTTTTCTAAATTATACCTCTTATGCTTGCTAGTTAGTTACAAATTAACACTCAAGTTATTCAAATCGATTTGCAAATTCAAGTAATTATATACCGTCAACCTTGAAAATCCCTTATGAATTTCACATGCAAATATACATTACATTTTAAAATATAGTTAGTGTGTTGCACTTAGAATTTCTCACTCTACCTCCATATGGTTGTTTAATCTAATAAATTATAGAAATTATATTTATGCTAATAATAATTTAATAACAAATATTCAAATAAAGTGACTTTTTATGAGAACAACTCACTTAGCAACTGTCTGTGTTCTGTTAGGAAATTCTGGCATTTTTATTTCACAATGTTGCAACAGATGAATGCACTGATATCTACAGACAAGTTGAACTTGTTCATGTTCACCAGATGTCCGAGAGTGATAATGTTGCTGTTGATGGAGTATTAAATCAAAATTTAATTAAGTTGATATACAAAATAATTAGTTCAGAACATTGTCGCTTGTCGTTCATTGTGCTGCTTAACAAAATACAACTTTTTTTTTTGTTAGCAAAAAGCGCTTAAGGCCACCTTTCAACCGTTTAAACGATAAAAGGCTGTGCAAAAAAAGAACTGAAATAGTCAATGTTAACGTTTTTTAATTAGCACGCTAATCGACCAATGCTGCAATGTTGGCAGTGGTTTTGATGTAGTGTCAGTGATACTCGTCGTCGTCACATTAGATGATAGTTTCGTTGAATATTCACTAAAGGTATGAATTATTGACATCACAAAAAAAAAACATATAACAGAGTTTGTGAATGCCAAACATTGACCATCGCCAGCCGATGATGCATTTATTGAAAATAAGAGTTGTTGAAGTGAAGTCTATATTCTGCATTTAATTGAGCTCTATACAGACGCAATAGTTGACATTGGACTTGTTGTCTGCTTACACTTTTTGTACGCAGTAGTTGTCAATTATTATTAAAAGTTCGATGCAATCAAATTTTAAAATTATGTTGATTGTTTAAGAGTTGAATGACGTTCGACATGACTGATATTAAAACAAAGACTTTATAAGTGCATACAGTTCTGTTGATTATCGATAGTGAAAAACAATGTAAAATGTGTACATTTTTCCCTTTAATTCTATAAAATATGATACAAAAGTTGGATAAAAAAAGAATTTTTTTTAGAGGTTTCCATCGTTCATGTTCTTTTCCCATACAAAATATTTCTCTCTCAAGCAAACTAGATGGTTATCATTATGAGGAATAAATTGATGTAGCAATTGTTTCGTTAAGGTAGGGTTAGCATGTACATTGTACAATCCCTATTTAGAATGTGGCAACTATATGTTTTATTTACATTATCAACAATCTTCAATGGAATGATCATATTTTCGACGTCACGAAAAATGCTGCAAGGTGTTTAGGCCTGATTCGACATTTTTGGACCCCTTCTGATCTGGTTGTTATTTATAAAACCTATGTTCTTCCAATAATGGAACAATTTCCCTAAAACAATTCAACCGTAAAACTCTGTTGATCCTAATTTTGGATTCAGTGCATATTTTTCCCTCCCATTTGGATGTTCAACAATTTTAAAACAATGCGCATTTGTATCTCTTATTACATCCTAAGGTTAGACTGCGTTCATCATGATAAGAGTAGTATAACCATTGGTAAATCCGACATTCCCCGGTGACTAATTAATTGCTCACAAATTTTCAAAATTGGAGTTAGGTCTACGCCAGATCATTATCCCACAGAAAACTTTAATACATAGTTGAATAAACACGAAAAGATATCAATTACATTCAATCAAGGTAATAGTAATCTAGTTTCGGTCATATGCTTTCATATTTTAGTGAAGTTTCATAATGTGCGCCTTTTATTTTTTTAGAAAAAAAATTATTATTTAAGCAAGATTGATTTTGTGAGTTAGCTATTAAATTTCATACATAGTTCAATGACTTTCAATCTTGAATGTTACTTGCTTCCGCTTGTCAATCAGCTTTTGAATATGGGGTACCCTAAGTAAACAAAAGCAAGAATGGTTAATAATACAACATTACTGCGGATACATAGTCGATTTGTTTATCAAGGTTGAAAGTTCAATACTTTGCACGAGGCTATGAATATCAAAGTTACATTTTGACAAGTTATTGCTCTATTGATTTGCGTATATTATTATTTATCCCGCGACGATCATAGTCTTTTTGCATTTTCTATTCAATTCAAACAACTTAGCTTCCGTCGTGAGTTCTTGCATTGGGGTATTTCAAAGCCTTGTACAATTACTTCAAATAAAAAAAACTTTTTCTTTTATCGCACAAAATAGTTCAACTACTTCTTAACTTTTTTACTGTCGTACGGCTACAAAAACGATTTATACATTTATTCACAGTATCTTATGTGACTGCGGTTTTTTGCAGCAATATTTTTAACAATGATTTTCTTCACTGGTCTTACCAATATTTTATTAGTTTATTTGAATCTGTTTTTTTTTAAATATTTTTATTTATATTTTCCAAAATTCATTTCAAAATATTTTTGTCTTTCAAATTATAACTTTGGTCTATTTTTCAGTTCTGGAATACGTTGGGCCAAAATGGAGAACCTTTGTTGCCAATATGTCGATCGCCTTATTCTTCACAGGTGCAGCTTGTGCACTCCCATGGATTGCTTATTTCTTAGCTGATTGGAGACTCTTAGCAATTGTAACATCTGCACCTCTGGTCTTGGCTGTTTTGACACCCTTTTTAGTACCCGAATCAGCTAGGTAAGTTTTTCTTTTCTTTATAAATCATTTTTTCGATTGTTCTGGATTAATTCTCTATTTTCACAGATGGCTTGTGTCTCAAGGCCGGTTCGAGGAATCCATAACCATTCTCAAGAAACTTGAACGTGTGAATGGCAAGAATCTATCACCTCAAGTCTATGATGACTTTCTTTATAGCTGTCAAAAAATGCAGCAAGAAGAAGCTTCTCACAATTCATACTCAGTGTTGGATCTCTTTAAAACACCCAGACTGCGACGTATCACCCTTCTATTGATTGTCATTTGGATGGCAATTTCTCTTGTCTTTGATGGACATGTTCGAAATGTTGGTTCACTTGGTCTAAATATTTTCTTCACATTCACCGTTGCATCATTCACCGAATTCCCTGCCGATACTATGTTGACATTAACTTTGGACAGATGGGGAAGAAGATGGTTGGCTTGTGGAACTATGATACTCAGTGGCATTTTCAGCCTTTTGGCAACCACAGTACCAGTTGGACCATACTCTGCAGCACTTGCCATAGCTGGGCGATTCTTTGTTAACATTTCCTACAACATCGGACTACAGTATGCAGCTGAGCTATTGCCAACCGTTGTTCGAGCCCAAGGCGTTGCCTTTATCCACATCATGGGCTATGTTGCGAGCATTATTGCTCCTTTCGTTGTCTATCTGGCCAATGTTAGTCCCATGTTGCCTCTACTTATTCTTGGTGTTTTGGGAATTGTAGGTGGCTCCTTGTGTCTTCTTCTCCCTGAAACTCTTGGACATGAATTACCCCAGACCATGGCTGATGGCGAAGAATTTGGTCGAGGACAAAGAATTTGGGACTTCCCATGCTTGGCAAAGAAAATCGATGACGAAATCACAGACATTGAGAAAAGCAAAGTGCAACACTTTGTTAGATCTACACAAACTGGGGCGTCTTTGCGAGCCTCGACACGGGGTGAAGCCCAATCAAGTATTCTGCGACGATCAGTTAATTCTAGACTCTCCTCAAGGCTATAAGAACAAACAAAAAAATAACAAGCAATCATTAATTTTTGTCCAATTTATTTTTGGACTTGTTTGCTAGCCAGCTTTTAAAGTAGGTTAATTCATTTAGCCATTAACTAGTCTCAGAACTTCTGTACAGAATGTAAATAAGTAAATTCAATTTAAGCTAAGCTCACTCACATACATATATTATGTCCTCGAATTACTGCAATGATGGAAAAACAGCTCTTCAAGTAGCACCAATTTTTAATGCGTAGAGATATAAAGATTAAAATCTTAATAAATGTAGAAATATAGAAATGAATAGAAATGTATGATAGTTAAGTTAAATTCGATGTTAAAATGCAGTATGTGACTTGCTAATACAAGGTGATTCAGATAAATGCATATACAATCCAGTATTATGTACAATCATGCAAATTGATCAATTTAGTTTTAAGATTTATGTAAAGTAGCCGCTAAGACTCGATGTGATATTGATAAGTAACAAAACTATGTTATTATAGAATATACTATTATTATAATTATTCAAACAAACAAAAACATGAAATATATACAAAATGTTGAATTCCAGATTTGGTTCTATGGTGTTTATTTTTTGGGACGAAATGAATTGCACTGTGCCCTGAGTTTTTTAAGATGTTATTAGGTCTGTTTGGGTACTGACGAAAATAGAAAATTCGTAAGAATTTTCACCCAAATCCTGTTTGGTTACTCAAAAAATTCGTAGCTGCCGACAGAAGACAGCGTAAATCATTTCCTATTTCTGCGAATTTCAGCCCACACAGAATGGGCGCATTCACTAATCTAGTGACTACGTAGTCGAAAATCAACTAGCTTTTGGAAAATTTGCACTACAAAGCTAGTCAATTCTAACTGTCATATTTGACAGATGTAAACATATGAAAACAGAAATATTTGTGTTCTGAGAACTTTGAATAAATATCGTTGTAAATATATCGTTCTGCGTATTGCATAAAAAAAACATTACCTGATAAAATTTTGTTACATATTTCATCTGAAATTTCAATTTCGTACCTAATGGTTCCATTATCCAACGTCAATTTCATTTTTAAATTAATTTTGTACCAAAATCAAATCAAAAAACAAAACAAAAACCAAAACAAAACTGCTTTTAACAGCTGATTTTGAAATGTCAACTATCTTTGAAGCCAACATTTTTACTCTACGTCGGAGGGGAAATTTCATCTCATTTTTTAGTAGTTGCCAGCCAATCAAAATGAGTTGACTACGTAGTCACTAGATTAGTGAATTTCTATCGGCAGAAATCTGAGTTCTTAGGTACAAAAACAAAATAACGAAACTGTTTACTAAACAGTTATGTAGAATTCAAATTCGTCGTTTACAGAAAGAATTTTAAATGCGTTTGTACGTTCGTGGAAATTTTTTTCGTTTACATATGTATATCTCGAGAACGAATCCAGATATAAACATCGGATAAATTTTATCAAATGTCAGTTTTTTTTAATTCTAAAAAACTACGAAAAAATGTTATAAAATGGGTTTTTGATCCATTATCTTGAGAACACAGAATATCGTCATTCAGAATCGGAAGGATTTTTTTTTAAATAAATCCAACCGATACTTAATAACGGTTTTTCTTTAATTAATAAAGATATCAGTCCCGGGAGATGTTTTTGCTGCGCAAAGCTATAATTAAGAATTGATAAGGTTTTAATAAACTGATAGATAGGTGAAAAAAACTAACATACCGCTTTAAAAACTTATTGTGATTGAACATAAGTTAAAAAAACATCAGAAATACATAATTTTCATGACTTTTATAATAAAAGTATATTATAATTATCAAATGCTGAAGACTTGAACTTTTTGTTTCTCGGTAGTTAGAAATAAAAAACAGAAAGTTCAGAAATTGCATATGCAATTTTGGTCAAAAAATCACTTTATTCTTTGTGTTTACCAAAGACAAAAGCAATTAAGGCCTCATATATACGTAAAGATATACTTTACCTTTGTTTTTTAAATAATTAAAAGTGCTTACCTCTAGAATTTGTGAGAGCTTATAATTACATATCTGCTTAAAGCTTAAGCAACTTCAAAATATTAATGTGCTGCATAGCTTTAGGCACTTTTACAAATATTCGTTGTTTAAAATACGTACAAGATAACGGTTGAAGGTAACCAATAATGAAATGAATATTTGTTTTTTTTGTATACCAACAAATTTAAATATATATTACTAAAAAATAATCTTTTAAAATATAGGATTAGTAGTTTATATCGTCATTACTCTATATTCTCCAAAACTTAAAAAAAAAGTACGCATACGACACGCAGTGAAGGTGAGGATTAAGCTATATTGCAATTAAAAGTTTCAATTTTGTAGTTTCAATTTAAAGTAAATTTAAGACAATTTTCAATAATTTTATAGGTTCGATATTTTTTTAGTTTTCCGGGTCAAAAGCTTTTACTCATGCAAAAATTTTTTTAGAAAATAAAATTTTCTACAAAAATGGTTAAAAACTTAGATGAGCTATAGACAGCGATATTTTGTCTGTTGACTGAGAACATATAATAAAAAGATATGGAAAAATTATTTGTGCACAATGTATTGATAAAAAAAAAAAAAAATACTCATACGCCATAGTGAACCAATCTATATTTTTCCAAAGGATTTTGCTGTATGGCTGAAGTTAAAAAATCTTACGATAGCATGTTTTTGGAATAATCCAAAAGAGAATTAATTTTGATGTAAGAATATATTGAATATAAACCAGTTTTTTTTTTAACTTTTGGTAATATTGATGCACAAATTTTAGACTCTTTTTTAGGATTCTGTCACACTCTCACATCTTCGTTCTTCAGCTTAGAGTATGTTTAAATAACAAAAGCAATATTTCGTCTGTTGACTAAGAAAATAAAAATACGTATGTATGTACATAATGGACATATGTATGTAAATTGATGAAAAAAACTTAATATGTAATTAAAAATCTGAGAAAACAATACTCATACGCCATAGTGAACCAATCTATGTATATCTTTCCAAAGGATTTTGCGGTATGCACTTTTTACGGAGTCTGTCCCACGCTCACATCTTCATTCTCAAGGTAAGTTAAGTTAAGTTAAGTCAAGAAAGATTTCCTAAGTAACAGAAGCCCATGAAATCAATTCTCATAATCCATGAAATAAATCTCCAAATAATTACAAAAAAAAAAACACGGTCCCCCTTCATATATGTATGTACATATGTACATACATTTTGGAGAATTATTTTAATAACTTTTATATATTTTTTTTTTCTATAAAATAATTTTTTTCTTATTCAAGCCAAAACCTTTAAACCATGCAGATATGAGTATTTGCCAAAATTTATTTCGAGCTCTTTTCTTAAACAGTCTTGTGTTTTTTTTTAAATAAAGCTTTATAAATCTCTGAACATGAGTTAATGTATTTAAATTTAAATCGTTTAGATAAAAAGTATTGGATAAATTTATTTGAAAAAAAAACATGTAGGTTGAGAAAATTCTGAGTTTAAAACTATTTTAACAAACCCACCCTAAATACAAAAAACACAACCAACCCTTCCTAAAATAATTAACATAAACTTTGTTGGTGGGGTCATTTTCGCCTTTCAAAAAAATCTGTTGTGAGTCACCTCCACCCCAGAAACCTCAAGAATGTATTTGTCCACATTGAATTTTGTACTTCACATCATCCATCAACACTTTGGCACCGGCAATAAAAAGCTCTTCCAACCGCACATTGACTTTCAGTTTCATTGTACGTATATAGTACTGAGTGCCTGCGTCATGGTTAAGCTCTTATGTGGGCTTGTGGTTAAGTAACGAATCGCTTTGACTGAGTCTTGACCGTAAGCCACATCGAAGAATGATGATTTTCATAGTTCAATCAGTTAGTGGCAATATTTTCCGGTAGTTGGTTGTTGAGCTAACTCTCTCTCTCTTCTCTCTATCTCTGTGTTTTTATCCGTTCGACGAGTACACCGTTCTATTAAAGATTGTGTGTGTTTTTTTTTATTTATTTGATTACATTTGTTTATTTGAATATTCAGAATCGCGGTGACTTTTTGTTTTTTTTTTTATTCTTTGTTCAATTTTTCGGGGGAAGTCTAAAAAATAAAAAAAAAATAAAAATTTCTAAAATGCAAACATCAACAAGTTGGCTGTTAACTTTGTTGGCCTTCACTGGAAGCTGCTTCTCCTCCTACTCAGATGCTCAGGTGGTACACGCATACATTTTACAAATATCATATAATTTGCATAAAAATCAACCAAGACAAAAAAATAACAATTTTTGTTACTGCACAGTTGGCGATAAGTTGGAAATTGTTTTTTTTTTCTACCAAATAGTTGATGTTTGTGATTTGTCATATTGAACGCGATAATAATGCCTGAAATTTTTTTACGAGGCTTTCAAAGTTGCTTCATTAAAAAAAAAAACAAAACAACAAAACAGAAGCAAATTGAAAGTCAAAGTTTAACAGATAAACCTTTGATTTTAAAGCAAAATAATTGTTTATTTTTTTTAGTTAAATAGGTTGGGGATATTTAAAAATGAATTTGAAGAGAATATAGGAAATTAAGTGATTAAACATGTCACAAAGGTGTAGATCCGGTATATACTTTTTGTAAATGTTAAATTGTTAATTTAAACAATTTATTGGTCTTTTGTGGTGATATTGCAAGTGGTAACCTAAGTATACTTGTGGAATGCTTGATCACTTAGATACACCTGCTTTGCCTTAGAATTCAGTTTAGCTCGATCTATACTATATAAGCATTTAATACAGAGTATCTCACGTTAAAAAAAATTCTTTTCCTTATAACAAACACAACTTTTTTTTTTTACTATCATAAATAAACAAACATGTACATTACATACATAATATTGGTGTAGATTATTATGAATAATCAAAATACGAAAGCAAATTTTTGAATTATAAATGCATTCGTTGATGGTAATAATTAATTGATGTTTTGAACGGCTTACATAATAAGGGTTTAGGGAACACCCTTCAATTTTTGATATACACACAAAATTCCATGCCCTTGTCCTTTTATTATGTTTTTCCATTTTGAGCTGAAGTCTTTTTTTTCAGTTGGGCAGGAATAATATTGATCGTAAAATTATTAAAAATATTCACAAAACTCGAAATAATTAGATTATGAATTTAAATATGTATATAAACACCATAGGTACCTAACTTGAGTTATTTTTATGTTACTTATACTTAAATAAACTTTCTATGGTAGTTTTCCGAAATATCAAATAATAATATTTGATAATACCAAATAATAATATTTGGTTCGCAGGCCAAAATGAAACGTAGTTTTTGCCAGATTTAATCGCTGTGCCATTATTGGAAGGAAATTTTCTGAAAAAATCACTGTTGCACTGTAGGAAAAACCAATTCAGTTCGAACAAGGACAGAGCTTCTTGGTAATCTCAAAGCACCATCAAACGTGAAGTAGCAGAAAGCATAAATTAATATTCGTAATAAAATGAAAAAAACGGGCTCTAGCATGCATACAAAACTAAGGAGGAAACTTCAACACCTGTTATAACTGCACTTTTAATCAAAAAATAAATTTAAAAAAAAAAAAAATTCAAAGCCTTTTGAGGCTAGGACTAAAACAAACGTGTTTTTAAGCTTTTATCTGTAGAAAGTTTTCCGAATTATCATAAAATGTACATTGTATAGGTGTTTTGATGGCAAATTTATGAGTGCCTTTTTCTTTATTTTTGTTTCAATTACAATAAAGTATTATTTTGACTTCAAAGTCAAAAAAAAAGTACGGACAGGAAAAATGAAAAATCTCAGCAACCAAAATAAAGTGCTTAAACAATTGTTTACCATTAGTATTAGCTATGAAATTAACGTTAACATGGACCAAAGTAGATGTTTTCTTAAATCATCGAAAATTAATATCAACTTTGAAAATAGAACAATTTTTTTTTTAAATATACCCCAAAATCATCCCTTAATTTTTTCTTAACTAACTATACGGGACACCCTGTATAGATTAAACTAAATTTGCAATATTGATGAACTTTTTTTCAAGAAATCGTTGGGAGTTCTATGATATGAGTAACGGCATTGCTGCCAACAACTTTCACCAATTGAAATGCTGTAAAGTATACACTAACAAATCAAAGAGTAAATTTTTGTGTTGGTATAAAATATTTTAAGGGCCAATGTGTTCACATTTCATCATCTTTAATCCATGATTATTGCTACGATCGTTGAATGTCCACTTAAACTATTTTTTTTTTAATTCTAAGGATCAGTTTGAGTTGTTAATCATGGATTAAAATAATCAACCGATTTTGGTTGATAGGCGCCATTTAACTAGAACCTTTCAACATTATGCTAAAAACTTAACCCGCTGTGAACAACTTGATATTTAACTTACGTAACTTCTCCATAATAATATTGTTTTTTTTTTCATTCTTAGTCAACAAAATCATTTCAGCTAAGTTATCCTGATGATAATTCCCATCTTAATGAGGTACTATCTCAAGTTTTGGTTCCGAGAGTAGTGGGAAGTCCTGGTCATACCGCTGTGCGGGAATATATTACAAAGTAAAATATTTTTATTACCTAAAATTTAATACTTATCAAGTAATTTATTTGTTTTTTTATTTTATGTATCTTTTAAGGGAAATGCAAACTTTAGGTTTTGACACAGAAATAGACAAATTCACAGCAAGTGTTCCAATATTTGGAAATTTGACCTTTTCTAATATAATAGCAACATACAATTCAGATGCAGATGCCTTTCTTACTCTAGCCTGCCACTATGATAGCAAATATTTTAAAGATATACCAAATTTTCTAGGAGCTATTGATTCGGCTGTTCCGTGTGCAATAATGATGAATGTGGTGAAAACACTTTCTCCTTATTTAAATACAAATGTCAAGGGACGAAAAGATGTTGGGTTGATGGTAATTATATTTTAAATTCATCTTTTTTTTTATTTAAATTTGATGAGAAACAAATAATTTCGGTTTCAGTTAGTATTTTTCGACGGTGAAGAAGCGTTTTTAGATTGGAACGATCAGGATTCCATTTATGGTTCTAGGCATTTAGCTAGAAAACTTAGTGAATCAACTTCAATGCTGCGGAGCAACCAGCAGATTCGTAATATTGACAAAATCGTAAGTAAGAAGAAAAACTGCATTTTTCTACAATTTGTGTATTAGTAAAATAGTGCAAAACAACAATTTTAAGAAGTTATTAAATTTTACCCAAAATTATCATATTTTAAACTCTTTGGGAAAATAAAAGCTAAATATGTATATGAGTTTTTCTAACACCAAAAACTTTTTCTCTTAATTTCATTTTAAATCAAGTTAAGTTAATTGTTATTACAATAACGGCCAATTTCTTGACAAAGTTCTAGCTCTTAAAACTCGGTTTAAGAAAAAATTACAACTCAAATTGTTTCATTTTTATTTTTTTTTTCTTAAGAAAAACTGAGAGCTAAAAATAATAGTTATAAATTGATTTTAGAACTTTGTCAAGAAACTACAAATTATCATGCAATAAAAAAAAAAAAAAAATTCTTTACAGTATGACCTTTTGCCTTAGTAATGAATCGAAAGTGTAAATGAAATTTTCCATTTACGTATTTTCTGTCTTTTCAGCTTTTAAGTGAATTCTCACATATTCAGGGAGCATTTTATTTTTTCTTCAAAGATATGCTACATTTAGTGATTTCTTAATTAACACCTTCAACAAGTCGACACCTTAACTATAAACTCAAATGACTTTCAGGTTGCTACATATAAAATCAGTTCCAAATGTTCTAGGTGTAGTATATTTAATATATGTAGGTATGGCGTTAATTAGCTAAGGAAGTTGAATTTGAGTAAACATAATAACAAAGTTATTGAATCGAGCTGTTTTGATGGACTCGAAATCGTTCTTTGTTCAACCAAATTATGTTGACAAAGAAATTATTGAGCAGAAGTTCTTTTATGGGGTCATATCTGATAATAATTCTCTTTTGTCAAGAATTCAAGGGACACTTATTGCTTGTTTCTTCCAAACTGAAAACTTTATCAATATTTTAGGTCTAATTTTTTAAATTGTTTTTTTTTTTTTTAATTTTCAGGAAGTCCTTGTGCTTTTGGATCTGATTGGTGCTGCAAATTCGAAATTCTTTAATTTCTACCCGAACACACAAAACCTACACAGCTCCTTAAGTGCCATCGAGCTATCGTTGAACAAACAGAATCAATTGGAAGGCCACAATTTGATGTTTATGAGAAAGTATGCATCGGGTTATGTTGATGATGACCATCGTCCATTTCTACAACAAAGTATGCATTACCCTTCTCTCGACAGTAAGGCAGATGAAAATTAAAATTTAATCTAAAATTTATTACAGATGTTCCAGTTCTTCATTTAATCTCAACACCATTCCCCAAACAATGGCATACCGCCGATGACACTGCTGAGAATCTCCATTGGCCGTCCATTCGTAATTTCAACAAAGTTCTGAGAGTTTTTGTCTACGAATACCTAAATAGGCACACCGAGAACGTGAATTACAGAGCGTAGAGAATTTTATGTTATTTTGTAAAATGTTTTATTTAGTTTTTTACAACTTATGTTAAATATTAAAACAAAAGATTTGTATATTCTTAAATGTTTAACGTCTCTTTCTACCCACTGATGTCTTTTTGCCCGGCGCTCTTTGACCTTGACCACCTTTGGGTTTCTTAGCAGCCTTACGACTACCCTTACCACCTCCTTTCCTTTTTTTATTCTTTTTACCGCCTTCTTCACCTTCTTGATTATTTCTCCTAAAATTAAAATAAATATTTTAATCACTATTTCATCATTTTGTGGGTTTATTGAACTTACTCAGCTCTAGCTTCGCTCTTTTGTAACGAAATAGCCTTTTCAACATCATATTTGGGCTTCTTATTAAGCACACTCTTGATAAGATCCAAGTTAGCTTCTTTCTCAGGTACATCACTCAAATGGGAAGCCTTTCGCTTAGCACCAGGAATAAGTTCTTTAACACCAATACCGCGGGCTTCTTTCTCTTTGGGTAGTTTATCTTGGAATTTACCAACTGATGCTGTTGAGGATTTAGCCACAGTAACTGCTGTCAATAGTTGGCCTGACGAAGCTGCTTCGCCACCAAGATAACCAGAGCGAGGAACTTCTTGCTTTCTGGCGCGGACAATGTTCTTCATGCGCTGAATTTCGTTTTTGGCCACCTTCTCACTACGCAAATCAATCTTTTTCTGGAACATGTCAGAATCGGGGTCGACGTTCTTAGGCACTTCCAAGACCCAATCCTTTTGTTTTTCTGCATCGGCACGTTTAAAACCGTATGTAGGCACCCATTTCTAAATAGAAACATAAATTTAAAAGTGAGTCATTGAAGATTATATTTTTTTTTATAAAAAAAATAAAACTTACATCCAAAACTTCATCAAAGACTTTTTTGTCCTTCTTCTTCTTCTTTATTCCCTTTTCCTTTGCAAACTTCTCCCATTTGGTAAGTGGTTTTGGACCAGGAGGTTTTCGCAGACGAGGAAGTATTGTTGTGGGAGCCGGTAGCTTGGCAACTATACATTCATCAACACGTTCTGTTGGAAGTTCCCAAATTGCATTTATCAAAAGTTGTGTGTTGTCTCTTGTTAGATCTTTTAAATAATTTTCTTTGTTATTTCTGTGAACAAGAAAAAATACAAAGCGGATCATAAGTTTAAAAAAGTTTTAAATAAATTGTTTTTCTTACTTTAATTCATCTTCGTCAAAATCATTTGGATCAGTGCATAACATCATCCCTACATCAAGCCGAACTTCTAAGTGCTTTTCAACAGATATCGGCTTGTATTTGTCTAGCTCACGTTGTTGTTTTTCCAAAACCTCTTTAACAATATCCATTTTGTATTGTTAAATATTTTACGTTTTAAAGTATTTTATAATTATAAATTCACATAAAACTTTTTGCGAGCGTGTAAAAAAATGGAAAATGGAATATGAAACACACGTGCTTTGTTTACACGTCAAAATTGACGTTTATATACTGGAAAGAGTGCGCCATGGTGGACAGAATACGAAACAAACTAATGAACATGTTCAGTCATAACTATTTGAAAATGTGATTTTGTTACCCCGTTTTCATGCAAAATTGAATGGTCGAGTTGAATTTTGAAGAAAGAGATAACAAGATTTGGACTCGACCCCACTGTGAGAGTAGGATCGAGTCGAATCAAACTCATTTGAACTCGATCCAGGTTTACAAAGGGTTTTCAAACCAACATTTAAACGGGCTATGTATTATAAAATAGCCCAGTTTGCAGTTCAAAGCGCAAAAAACAAATATAATTTCAAAACAATGCTCTAAGGGTATTCATGCAACTTGGTAAACTTTTTCGTCTGGTAAAATGGGAAAGTTTACCACATATGTTTCATAAACGTCCCTAATATCAAATTTGTTAAATGTGTGTAAATTATGTATTGATACTTGAATTATTTGGAGAAAATTATTCTTGTTTTCGTCAACTAGCTACATATTAGTGGCTTGTTATAAAAAATAATAGGGATATTCATGCAAACTGGTAAACTCTTAGTAAACGTGGTAAAGAGCAATATCTGGTAAACGGACTTTTGACATGTTTTTCACATTTATCAGGCTTACCACTTTTACGAATGTTGCATAAATACCACTCTTACTTCTTTGGAGTTTCATATATTTTTGTTGCACGCTGAGCTAGGCTTAGCAGAGTCAAGCGAAATTCATTTTATTTCCTGAATTATTGCTATTGGGCTTTTACCCCAGACGTCATGGCAGCTCTTTAGTTAGAAGAAAGTTAGTAGCTTAAAAATTGAAATTAAAGAATATTTAGTGCTAAATCAATTAAATTTTATGTGCTGGCAGTACTCCAGGAGTTTTTACTGGAAACATAACTGGAAGGAAACAGTTATTTAAAAACAGCTGAATGCATCCTAACCGGTTTCAGAAATTCAAAATAAAAAAAAAATAAATAAAAATCGTAGTCGGAGCAAAAGTGGTTTGGATCTTGTAATTAGTTTAAAATAAATATATCCAAGTTCCTAGTGATGAATATTAATAAAGTGCAGTCTTAAGAAAATTGAAGTATCTAATATAATAAAGGTAAGTTGTTCTTTTTTTTCTCAGTAAATGTTAATTAGAGATACGCATAAGATACATACGTACATATCGTATCTCTGATGTAAATAAATAGATTTTCTGTAGTAAGCTTGGACGGTTTGTTTTCAACGATTAGTTGATGTATTTGTCCTGCGGCCCTGGGGGGGCCGGGGACGGTGAGCTTAATCATACATACAAAAAACATTTTCAAACAACAAAGTTAACAATTTCGATAAGATGGTACATACTAATAAATTTTGTTTCCTCCCTGCATCACGACAGTTGCCACTGCCATTACTTACAAACTAGTGGTACTGGACTTAATCTACTCTTCGTAGTGGACCCACATTCTTTGTAATGGTACAAGCTTGTATGTATGTATTTCGGTACTGCTAATGCGGACAATGCGGTGCCATCCATCCGGCAGTGATCTCAAAATGCATGTCTCAAAATACAGCCAAAAAATATACATAAAAGTACCGATACAGGATTTTCTAGACCACATTTTTTATATTCAATAAATAATATAACATGCGCTTTGGAATTAATGATGACTAAAAATTAGAATCTCTCGACTCAATTTAGCTTAATGCAATAAGAACAAAATACTTAAAGCTGCATATATTTAGACCCTCAAAATTGGATTTTCAGATAAAATTAGTTATGATTTGTATTGACATTTTGTTGGCCAACTGAACAACATTTTCAAATAACTTATGTGTTTGTGGATGTATGTAGTAAAGTTTAAAAAAATCTCAACATTTTACAATATATGTACATACGTACCTACCTTCCTATTATTAAGTTTTGTTGTAACTAAATTTCTAAACTTTCGTAGGTATTCCATATTTTTTCTTTATTTTCGGGATGGTACAAATTTTGAAAATTAATTAATAATGACAAGATACATTTTTTTTTCAATTTTTCAGTATTAAAACAGAACATATTTTTATTCTGAAAAAAAAAATAATAACATAAAATCTCAAAATTTTGAAAAATAACGCTTTAAACATTTTTTATATGTTTTTTCCCCAAATTTTGAGTTAAAAACTATTTTTTTTTCAAAACTATACATCGCTCATTTACTGCAACAACGTCATATTTCAAAAATGTTTAAACACAGGAAAATGAGTTTAAAGATTTGTATTCCCATATAAGCTCTATAGAAGAACCTGATTTCAATAATGTTTTATGACTACAATTTTGAAGTTAAACACATGAAATTGCTGCAGTTTGAAGATTATGAATTAAACTTTCTGGTAGTATCAAAAACTCAAATTTTATGTTTTTTGAGATATGACACTGTTGCAGCAAATGAGCAACATATCACTTAATTTAAGAACTGGCTAATAGAACAGGAGTATACAGGGATTTTTACTAAATTGTCAAACGTAAAACTAACAGCAAAAAGCTAAAATGTTAACTTTCACACGTAAAAATAGGAATTTTTAACAAAGGATTGGCTATTTATAAGTTTTTAATAAACGTTTATATGCGATTTCTTTCAATTTTTGTCTACAAAACAAAAACAAAAGGCTTTTATACAAACTTCATTGTGACTAAGTGTCGCTTTGACGTTTAGAAACTATGAGACAGACTTATATTGCTTCTTTCTAAAAAGTCATATTGGCTATTATAAAAGGTATAATACTTAATTTTAAGTATTACCGTTATTTTTTATTTGGTATATGTATATTTGATATTAGTTTCTTGAAATTGCCCCTCCAACCCAAACGGGGGGAAGATAGACCCTTCCCATAGTAAAAATTTCATTTGTTCTGCAAAACACCGTTATCATTTTTTGGCGCCAAGGTTATCATACTCTCCCCCTCAATTTATTTCTACGATGAGTCGTTCTCGGAAACACAATGCATTTTTCGGTTTTTATGGATTTATGGAATGCAATAACAAAAAAAATATTTAAGTAAGTTATGATCTTCTGTTCATTGAAGTCATGTGCAAAACTACCTTGTTGGTCTTAAAATAATTAATTTGTCAAAAATGCAACAAAAAATGTATTTATTTAAAACAGAAGATCTTATACTTAATTAAATATTTTTTTCTATTGCAGCCCATACAAAAAAATAATGCACTCATGGAGACCTTTCATACGATTTATGTCTCAATGTGATACACCAATACGCCAAAATGCCCAGTCTCCTTTGTTGAAAATTTAATTCTTCGTTAATTCTTCTCCTTAACTTTGGATATAACAATTTTTCGATGGCGGCCAGAGCGGCAGACCTAGGCATACGGAAATCGAGTTTTGCACTCCTTATGAACCCCTTTACCGATTGAGTACATAAAAATGTCCTATTAACACATTTTGCATTATGAAATCTTTTTTTTAATCTGTCGAGGCCGAGGGGCTTATTTTATTAGTCTAAATTCAAACATAAAGAAATAAAGAAACAACATTAATTTTTACTTCAAATTTTCTATTTAATACTTTTTAAAAATTACAAAAATATATATATAAAAGGATTTTTCCTTAGAAATACTATAGATTTACTTAATCTCAAAATATTGACAAGAACTTGGCGAAGATAGACCCATATAGCTTAAAGCATTTTTATTTCAGTGTTTACTTTTTCGTTGGCTCATAAAGTATTCAGACGACTGAAACAGGCAATAACAGTAAAAACTTATCGACATATAATACCACAAACCATTGCAGTAGGTAAGCTGCATAAAATAATTTCCAATCTCCAGCCCACTGAAGAAATAGAAATTAGAAAACGCCGACGGGATGAATATCTGTGTCCCCAGGACAGCATACAAACGCTGCTGATTTGCCGCACTCAACCTTTTTGCCACATTTTCTCCATACCAACTAGAATCTATGGTATACTTTAAGAGTTTTTCCAATATCAAACAGGCCACATTCAAAAGGCTCCATATCAGTATATTCAAATAATACCCATGCCAAATGTAGACAAAGAAAAATGTCCCTAGTGCCGAGAAGATTTTCCTCAATGAAGAGGAATTTTTTGTGCAGAGTTCAGCATAAATGTGTTTGAAAAGGAACTCATAGAGTCCTTGGTCGAAGTACTTCCACATGTCTGAGTAGAAGTTAATGTATCCAATGCATATTGGTTGATTTGGTGGATTAAGGCCATCAAATGAGGCAATTGCAATACCAAGGCCATAGGTTATTACATAGAAGACGTGAAAGAACTGGCCCATAAAGTAGCCAAACGCATAAAGTCCATACGAGTCGCTTAACAGCTTAACTGCATCTATGTCCTTTTCCATGTAGTGAATGTATATAAAATGCAAAGCGAAATCAAGAGCGAAAAGCCAAAAGAACACTTTTATGAGTCTCTTCAAGAGAAGCTTGTAGCGAGTACTTTGTGGGGGTTGTTCTTTTGTGAACGCAACATAACGATCGAACATCATGAAAGGTCCATGTACAAACACCGGGAAGTACACTGTGTAGCCAAGAAAGTTTCCCAAGTTGTAGGTATCATTGCGTTCATCCTTGACCTTACTTAGGCTAAAACTAAGACATTTAAGCACACACCATGCCAGAGATATAATCAGTTCGTAATACTCTCGATAGCCGAGGAACTCGTAGAGTTCGTTGCTGTTTTTGATAAAGTTTATCCCACACATCCAACTTATTGCCACGATCCATGTTAGAGATTTCGATCTAATATTGGATGTAGCATAGAAAGAAAGCAGCTCAAGAACAATCACTAACAAAGAATGTACTTTGAAACTGGCAAACAAGAAGGCTAGTCCAATGCATGTGTGTGCAATATTTCGTCTACTTGGTCTGAATATCCGACAGCACTCGCAAATGATTAGATGGATTCCATACCAATGTGCGTTCTTCCACAAAAAGTCCTTGAAGTATTCGAATTCATCGTTTGTGTTGTCCTGGGGCCGGCCGATCCATGCCCAACCCTGATGGAATTCTACTTTGGCTATCGATAGGACTCTGTCTTTTTTATTGAAGAGTTTGGCTAATCCGTGGGCAAGAAATAGAAGGTAAACAGACAGGTAAAAATATGTTTCGTACTTGGGAAGCAGCATTTTTGTTTGTGCAGCTTGGAATTACATTATTATTAACTTTAATTATATACAAAGTTTGGCAAGTTATTTCTATTTTTTGTTGGTTTGTTAAGTTTGTTTATTTTAAGAAACAAATGCTTTTATTTTTGTTTAATGTTTGAACAATTTTCAATTTTGTGTATAAACAAATGTAATGTCATTCCGATTTTGGCGAATTTTGACAGTTCTTTAAAAGTTCCCTACCTATGGTGCTGCCCCCAAGAAGTGAAAGAACAAACATAGTTTTTTTCAACTATCTGATTCCGATATTCAGCAAGCGTTCATAAACCTCTTTACCAAGGAATAATAGTGACTTGGTCGAGACCACTTATAAAGTTGAGTATGAGCGTTTGATAAATACGGCTCTAAGAGTGATCGATATTACTCATAAGTTACTAATCTTCTTTGGTAAATGGGCCATCGCACACTGAGGTAATTGAATCAGAGTTAAACTAGCTTGTCGGCGAATGAAATGGAATTAATGAACATTTTGATCGTTTCATTCCATTTGATTCTATCACAAGCTTCGTGTTACCCCGGTTTAATTACCTGACACTGACTGGAAAAAAATTAGTTTGACTTCATAAATAGCCGTGGTTTATAACCCGCATGACCTGAACTGGATCTGATCATGAAATAAATCGATTTGAATCAATATAGGAAACAATGTAGTTCCTATTTTTTTCCATACCTATTCGTTTATTTTTCAATATTAAACTTTGGATCTCTCATTTTTGTCCTTAACGACACTTATAAGCAGCTTTTTATTAAAATAAGAACTCATTTTTTAGTGAGATCGCTAGTTGTTTTTGTTTTAAATGTTAAATAGATCCTGATCCACATTCGTATGGATAATAGGTCTGTTTGGTAACATTTTGTAGTTACTCATTTAAAATCTAACAAACCACAAAAAAAAAGGTATAGAGGTAAAAAATGATTTGTTTCACTTTGTAGCAAACTGCAGCGTTGTTTTGGTTAATAAATAGGAATTTTGAAAACACCTAATAAAACACAGGTCAACCATGACATCAGTCGTAAGGCAGTTTCTTTAAATTGTGGAAACAGATCGAGTAGATTACTGGGATTGTAACGCCTTTTAGTCGCATTAGATTGTGTTCACTGGATAACTCTTACCATCTTATTCAGGTGAGAACAAGAACAAATCTTATTCTTCACTGAAAAAATCGTTGATGTAAATCCCGACCTTTACATACGCACTTGTACTTTTTTGTGTGCACGATTTGTTTACGTTTTCATGCAGATTAAATCAACGATTTAAAAGAGAAAAGATAAAGATGGCAGCTTATGGAACAGCAAATTATAAATAATACTTTTATAATAAACTTCAAATACAGAGGGCTCTACAATCGCAAAAAGGTTATTCATTTCCAGTTTATTCCGCCTCCATTTTTTTTTCTATACGTCAACGTCACTCTTCAAATTCGTTTCGTGAGGAAAAACAAAAAAGCATCTTCACTTTCTATACTAAATTTAATTTTTCATTTATACACTGCGCTAAAAATGTCTCGGCAATCATCTCGATTAGATACAAAAAAAGTGGTAAGTTTTCCAATGATTCATTTAGTCATAGATAGCTTTTGGTATTTTGTAATATATAAAACTGAAGAAAAGACTGGTCACCCTCATCGGCTTACTTCGATTTTCTAGTGAACTGCCTCCGCCTCCCACAATCTTGGATTATCAATCGCATTGTAAAAAAAAACTTTAAATAAAGAATCGAAACTCGCGATGGAGAACTCAAACAACAATGATCAATCCCAAAATAATCAATCACAACAACAGCAACAAATTAGACAACTTACCCAAGGTGGACAAACTGCACAGCTGCAGGTCATTCCAGTGATGCCCAATGGTGGAGGTCAACTGATTCTGGGTCAACAGGTGCATCAGGGACAGCAGCAACTTATCCCATTGCAAGGAGGTCAACTCATGCTACAATCGGCTCCCCAACAGTCATCGCAGCCAGTTCAATTGGTGCAGCTTCCCGATGGCCAAACTTTCCTCTATCAACCAGCTATGTCTGTGGATACAAATCAATCCCAAGCGCCTTCTAACCAACCCCAAATCATCAACATTAACGGGCAATTGATTCAAATCCCAGCTGGAAACACACAAAACATGTCAAACGCTCAGCCGCAGATCATAGTGATGCCTCAATCGACTCCGAATCCCGTGAATTCGAATAGTGTGCCTCAATCGGCCACGGCCTCAACAAACACTACCTCCCAACCCATTGTCGAAACACAACAAACTACAAACGTCGGCACCATTACGAATTCCGCCGACGAAGAGACTAAACCGGACGCCGAAGAGGAACCTCTCTACGTAAATGCAAAGCAATACAAGCGGATTCTAATACGCAGGCAGGCTCGAGCTAAACTGGAGAGCAGAATACCAAAAGAACGTTCGAAATACCTCCACGAGTCGCGACATAGACACGCTATGAATCGTGTAAGGGGTGAGGGTGGCCGGTTTCATTCTACGCCTGGGGTTCCCGAGAAGCACAGCAGCTCCCAATCCCATCACAATTCTCGTTCGATGCCCAGTCGTCCGATCATGCAACCGAAGCTCATTGCACCACATCAGCACCAATCCCCCACCATTACGATTACAGTTATCAAATAGGGAACTTTTCGAAAAATCACTTTTATAACCAATCATAGCTTTAAGAATAAAATCGTGTCCTAGTTTGTAACATATTTTGTGTAAATATCTTGTTTTTTTTTCAATTACATTTCTCCCCCTTTGACAGAACGCTGAGTTCCTTACGCTTACTTATGGAGCCTTTGTCACGCAAATGTTGCGCGACTATGAGAACGTTGACGATGTTAACAAGCACCTCGAAAGGATTGGTTACAACATGGGAATGCGTCTGATTGAGGACTTTCTTGCTCGCACCTCAGCTCCTCGGTGTTTAGAGATGCGTGAAACAGCTGATCGCATTCAACAAGCATTTCGCATCTATCTGGGTGTCCAACCAACAATATCCAATTGGTCTGCTGCCTCAGATGAGTTTTCGTTGATTTTCGAAACAAATCCCTTGACAGAATTTGTAGAATTGCCACCAGATTTGACCAATTTGCGTTACAGTGCAATCCTGTGTGGTTGTATACGAGGCGCACTTGAAATGGTCCAATTAGAAGTGCAATGTTGGTTTGTGCAGGTTTGATAAAACAATGTTTTCTTTGTTTCGCTTTTAATATTCTAAAATTAAATGAAATTTTTAAGGATCAATTGAAAGGAGATAATCTCACCGAGATTCGGGTTAAATTTATTCGTCGTCTAGAAGATGCAATCCCAGCTGGCGAGGACTAAGCGAGGGAGATTACTATAAAATATTAAATAAATAAGTATGATAAGTAGATACTTTGTTAGGCATTCCTTTCTATCAAATGGCAACAATTTTGATAAAAATGAATAAACTTTATTTTAAATTGAGTTATCAACTGAATAAAGGATTTGTTTTCTTTTTATCTTCTTAAAACACAAATACAAGATACATAAATCGATGACAAATGAATTCAAGAAGCTTTGGTGAAAAGACATTTACAATTGAATAATTAGATTTTGTTAAAAAAATGTATTTGTTTACTTTCCTGATACGAAAAATTTATTCGTATAGCATAAGCTTTTATAGTAGGTATCAGCTTTAAGTTCTCGTTGTTTCATCAAAGAGATGTATCTACATAATATGTAGTTACAAAACATTAAACTTTTTAATTTTACGCCTTCCATAAGGCTTTATTTAACATTTTCCTTTAAGGTTTTTGTAATTGCAATTTGTTTTTCTATACCAGTAGAGAAGATTCATTTGTGTACTTTATCTTACATTTGATGTTTACTTCTAAAATTCAAAACATTTCATCGCATAAACCAACAATGTATGATAACATATAATGAGGAGTCCCCAACTCGTGTGCATTTCTCAATGAAAGTAAAATTCGTCCAACAAACAAAAAAAAAAACACCCAACATAAGATAAAGACTCACTCCCTTCCATCCGTCGTATACTTCTATTTCAACGAATTTGAAATAAAAACAAATGCATTTATAATATACTTTAATACATTTATTGCACATAATTTAATTTGATTTGATCTAGCGCAGTTTATTTAAATATTATATTTATATATTTGTTTTCAAAGCATAATAACGGCGTATATAAACTATTTAGTTTGGCATAACAACAATTAAAAATTAAGTAAACAAAAAAAAAATGTAAAAAAATACAAATTTCTAAGGAAGGCATCATATTTTATATATATAGGCAAAGTAAAGCATTAAAATGCACAATTTTGGTTTTTAGCTGGTCATAGTGTATAATTATTTTTAGTATGCACTTTTTTTCTTTGGTTCCTCGCTGTGGTCGCTATTAAAGATAATTTGAAATGTTATTTCGATGCTACACCATTTGCTTGGCCCTGATTGGGGCACAACATAAGATTAATGTTTTTGCGAGTGAGTAATCTTCGAAGGGCTTGAAGCGTTTTCATGCATATCACAACGCAACAGCCATTGGCGACTCCTTCGGCTGGGGACTTGCAAGTGCACGAGGAATTCTTCGCTCCTTCTGTCACTTTTGGAGTGATTGGTTCTTTCGAAGTTTTTTTGGAGCAACAACCAGAAGACGGTCGTGGTGTTGGAGGTGCCATGGGAGTGCAGTTTGATGCATCTCCGCACTGCTTTGGCGGTGTTGGTGTCGCTGAGCAGCAACCTCCTCCACCAGTTCCCATCGATGCGAGGTTTTGAATTAACATAGCCACATCTTCAATGTTTTGATTCACTTGGGATTTTTTATCGCCACAACATCCAGCCGCAGCAGCAACAGGAGGTGGCATATTTGTTTCGGGTTTATTCTCACCACAACAACCTCTTGTTTGGGGTGGTTCTGGCTGTTTGGTTTTACAGCAATTTGAAGTTGTACTTGTCTGAGCTTTGCCCGAACATTTTGTAGACTTTTTACGGTGACATGCTTTCTCATTGGAACAGCCACCCTGGCAACCAAGAGTTTGATCGCATTTGCAGTTTGTACAACTACAAATTCCAGCATCGGCTGTTATTTGTTTGAGAGTTGTTGGCTTCTCAGGGGCATTCCTTTCTTCTTCGGGTGGGAATACCTTTTGGTTACCTTCGATTGCCATCAAGATGTCATTCAGCAATGATTCAGTTTCGAGATCTGGCTGTGGATACGATGATTCTGATGGTACAGCTTCCTGTAAGAGTGACTCGAGGTTGTCTGGGGAATTTGTAAACCCGTTCGCTTCAGTTGCCGGAGCAGAATTTGTATTAATGTTGGAATGATCAAACTGAACAAAGTATGAGTCAATGTCCATGTTGGTTGAATGGTTATCTTGGTTGTTGTTATTGTTATTGTTATTAATGGTACCATAATTTGCTGGAGTATCCATAAATGAGGACTGAACAACTTGGGGCTGTATATTCATTTCAAAATTACCAATGGCGTTTGTCTCCATTTTAATGTCTTCCATTGAATTTGTCGATGATTGTTGGTATGGCAATTGTGATTCCATTCGCATAATATCTAGTTTTTCTGGAGGAAGAACTGTAGTATTTATGTTCGAATTTGATATTGGTAAATCAACAAAACTAGGAAGTGCTGTTGGCAGGGCAACACATGCTGGAGTAACTCTGGCCATCGGAACTATTGGCTTGGAAGCAAGAACTCCTGTGTCAAACCATGGCATTGGAATCTCTTCTTCAGATGCATAGGCCAGTTGAAGAGCTTGTGAGGTTTTCTTAGGAACAAAGAGTGATTCCATTGGCTGGCATTTATTTGCCTCCTCTGTCTGTGGCTGTTGAAAATCAATTGGTTTAGTTTCAATTTGAGTCGCAAATCCTTCTTCCTTCGACTCATTTGTGAGGCTCAGATTATCATCGATAAAGCCACTGCTCTCATTTTCACTTTGTGAGCATGAATGCGTCAGACTATTCGGACTATTACAACGCTTGGGCTTGCGCTTACGCATTTTCCGTGGTTCCGATTGCCTTTGGTGCGTTTTCTTATGTGATTTTAGGCTATGCGAAGTGCTGAAAGATTTTTGGCAACTGTTTTCCTGACAAGGATACGGTCTCTCTCCGGTATGCGTTCGAATGTGAGTTTTTAAATGGTGCGAGGCGGTGAAAGCCTTTCCACAGGTATCTTCCGGACAACGATATGGACGCTCTTGTGTGTGTGTGCGCATATGCTTCTTTAGATCGCTCAGAGTTGTGAAACATTTTTGACACTGCTCACAGTTAAATGTCTTCCCATTGTGAAGACGCAAGTGAGCGTGCAATCTAAAAACAAATCAAATAATAAGATTAGTACGAACATACAGTAATAGATAATACCTGTATCTTGTATTGAATGCCTTATCACATCCTACAACTTCACATTCATATGGTTTAATCTTCGTATGTACACGGATATGAATCTTCAAACTATATGACGTCAGAAAAGCTTTTCCACATCCTTCCTCGTTGCATTTAAAGCGATAATCTCCTAAATAAAACAATTTTCAAATCAAACAACAAATAAAAAAAAGATACATGCATGAAAACACTTTCAACTTGATTAGATTTTGTTCAACACACCTCGATGAGTCTTGAGATGTGTACGCAAATTTCCAATCGTACTATAGCTCCTTGTACAATTTTCATAATTACATCTATAACGACCTAGAAGCTCGGATGGTTCACTATTACTCTATAAAATAAAAGTAGTTGTTAGTATCTATTTTTACAATCAGCTCTATATCAATAATATTCGTTCAGCATAGAATGAAAAAAAAAAACGTTCTTTTACTTTTAAGAAAATACTTTTCTATATTTAATACCTAGTTTTAAATCAAATCATGCAAGGGCGAACAAATCTCATGCGAACTACATTAAAAATCTTTGAGTTTCAAGTTCATTCGGAACGCAAATAATATGTAAGTACTTTTAGTGGATTCGTGTAAAGATTCAAGAGGAGGCGTTTTAGGCTCCTAAATGTTGAGTATGTAAAATTGTTTGTAAAATCCTTTACATCTGCTTCTTAACTTTTTTACTGGTTTAGTTTAAACGGAGCCAACTACTAAGCCCGATAGGAAATAAATACTCTTGATGGCTTTGTCATTTCCACTAAAAATCCCCTCTTTATAATAATCTTATGAAAAATGTACATGACATGTAAAATAATCTCTTGTTCTCCAGCTTTGTCACATTTAAGTTGTGATTTTTTTTTTTTTTATGAATCGCGATAAGAATATTTATTTTAAATGAACTAAAAGTTAGCTATATTTTCTGGTCTTTTTTAAATAGATTTGTTATAAAATCTTTGCTTTCGTTCTCGATTGAAAAACTATTACAGGAATTTGAACAGTTGGAATAAGTTATACATACTGACGGGAGACGAATAAAATAAATTTAGACAGCTGTAACAAGGCAATTTAAAGAGAAAATTGCATAATTTTCATTTATTAAGTCTAAGGTCTTCATCATCAGTCACTATAATAACCTGGGTTTAAACAAGTAACTTGATGCAATCGAATGATGTCGATACAATTAAGTTTAAAATAAATTTAACATTGAAAACACTCGATTAGAATAAATAAGATACTTTCAATACTCGATTGTATAAAGTTACATGGGTGCTAGGCCCAGCATTTTTGAAAAAATAAATAAAAAAAACTTCTTTCCATGAGGGTCAGAAGGTTAGGCCATCTTATCACCTCATATTTACTTGCTTCTATGGTCAAAGTTGCTGTGTTTTTTAAAATAAATAATTATATAAAAAGTATAACATAAAATTCATTACCAAACATCTTCTTATACGTTTCCGTCATCGAATTTTAAATTAATTTTGTTTAACAACAATAAGAATGCGAAAATTATCGTCCCCTGTCTCGCAAACTGAAGGACGAGAGGCTTACATTCCTCTCGTACAAAAGCACTGGCATATTTACCAGTTCACGTTCAATGTGATCTTAACTGGCCAGTAGATCATAATGATATACATATTTTTCGGAATAAAGATTTTGCATAACAAAAATAACTAGTTCTCTGCCAAACTTGAAACCACCTCTGCATACAAATAATGCAGAGTCGTTTCTACTAAAATGTAAATTGTAAATTAATCATTTTTCAAAAACTGTTGATTCGGCTTTAATTGAATACAGAATAAAAAAAGATGGATAAGATTGTAACTATTGTGGTTTTTCATTCATTTAAAGTACATATTTTGTTTAGAATATTGTCAATCCCACGTAAAATTCAAAAGACAAAAAATGTACAGATTTTTTAGACAAAAGTCAACTGTGACCCGGAACAAATAATGAATTTTCTTTTCAAATGTTGGTATTGAATAATTCTTCAACAAAAAAGTGTTAAAATTGATTGAAAATTGCGTCGGAAATTTAACATAGGGCTGTGATTCCCCAATCACAGACAAGCGCTACATTAACAAGGTTCAGTTTGTAAGTATTTAATTAACTCAGAGTTCGTTAATACGGCAAATAAATTAACCCTAGCTTACTAAATAAGCATTTTTTTCAGAAAAGGATGCATGCGTTAGAACCTAAATAAATTAGAGAATAAAATATCAAAAGCATCTCGCACTGAAGAACTCGTTTCGAGTCATATCATTTTGAAAAATACTGTATTTTTGAATAACTCATTTTGAGTTTGCTGGTTTAAAAATAGTAAAGCAAATTGATTAATTTTATATACAAATATTTACAGCGTTAGAAAATTAATAGTAAATATAAATTACATACATTTTATTTTGAATTAAATACTAATTACAACTTCTTCTACCCAAATATTAAGGATCTTTTAGTAGATTTTTTAATTCTTAAAAAAATGAACACAACACCATCTAGTTAGAGATTAGAAGAAAGAGAGAGAGAGATATAGAGAAACTCTGTTTCTATGTTCTGTACCTCGATTGTAAGTGTTGCGTGAGTTGGTGGTTCCGCATTAAACTTGTGAAGTGCACCAGGGTGTATGCATAGTGAAATTTCGTCAGGCTGAATATCAAGTTCGATGCAACTAAAAATCATCGAAGTTTATAATAAAAATCACTCATAAATAATAAAATATAAAAAAAAAAATACAGACGGATTATAACAATAACAACAGCTACAGCAGCTTTCCTAGTTTTAAGGATTTCGTTATATACCCCCTTTAAAGCAAACGCCAAAGTGTAACAAACCGCAAACGCAAACATGTTGTATTTAATTTGGCAACACACCCATTTGTTTAGAAAAATTAATTAAAATCATTTAAGGGAGAATTAGCAACAAAAACAACAACAAAAATCGGTAATAGTGTTAAAAATAGGATTCATGTTTTTTTTTCTAATTCGCTTAAAATAGAAGTATCAATCGCGATGATAGTATTTTCTTTGCTTGCCTCACAAGTGCCTCTAGCAATAAAACAAATAATAAATAATAATAAAAATATCTTTTGATCAATTGGACAAAAAAATGATCATCTACCCTTAGCGCTGCTGTTTAGCCTTAAGCAAAAGCTAAAAACTTGCTTCTCTTGAAACAAAAAGAAAAAAAAAAATAAATAAAAATACTCTTCGTTAGTGGCAAGCAGAAGAACATGCTGCGTGGGCGAGGCTGCGGCTGCGATTCCCACCTGACGGATACATATTAAACATGGCAAGCTTCTTCATCATCAAGATTATTATTAGGTGTACAATAATTTCTAAGGACAAAACGACACAATCTCTTTCGCATCATATCATCCACTACAAAGACTCTTTAATTATAGAATCTTGTTGATTGTTATTTTAGTATACGATCAGCTGGAGGTGGCGGGGGCTTGCGCAAGCAATGCAACAAAGGCACACAACTCTGGGAAAAGGGAGTAGGTGCGAAATGCAAGCGCACACAACGATTGTGTGTGTATACCTGTAGTCCCAACCATCGATTCTCTGGCTATTGCCACTATCAAATGCGATGGCGGAGTGTGGGTCACTGGCGCAATCGAGGGGAGACGACGAGGCTGTCACAATCCCAGGTATTTGGTCACCATTTGTATTGGTAGTTGTGATTGGTGCTGCAATAGGAGGTTGAACTTGTACCAGCTGGTGATCTTGGAACTCGTATTCGAAATTCAGGCATATGCCACTATCGGTGTTGGTCATGTATGACGATGGGGGAGATGCTACAAATTGATAGAGGGGCTCCGCGTTTTTTTGATAGCTGTCTGTTGAAGAACCTAAGTCATCTAAGCTTAATATATGTGGCACCTGTGACAGTTGATGCTGATCGTGGTCGAGATCAAGATCGGCAACGTTTAGTATCAAAAGGTTATTCTCTGCGCCGCTGATCTGGAAGCCCTCGAATGCTGAGTCACTAGAATGTACATCACTGGTGTTGCTACTACTGATCACATCGGAATTTTCCAAGTTGTCGATGTTTTCCAAATTAGCTTGATCGTCATTTAGAAGAAACGATAGTGAATTGGAGGTGGAGGGGCTAAGAGTGAGGGCAGCGCTCGATATCGGGCCGTCCTCAGTTTTAATTCTTTCCACGAGATATGAACACGAAGTTAGTGTAGGAACCGATTCCATTACTACTAAATCACACCTTTCCTTTTTTATTTCTGACATTTGATTGAGGATCAACTAGATCGATAATTAGTTCAAAAACAAAATTCCTAATACCGAGATTATTATTCACTTTTCTTTTCTTTTTTTCTTGTGTGAAAAAACTACGATTGGAAAATGACAAATAAAATCGATCAAGCACTGTAAGATCGTTTTACTCAATGTGTATGAAGTTGATGGAATATTTTTTCTAGACTTAAGGGAGCTCAGTCATTTCTTACTCCCACACAATTTTCTCTTAAGAGATAATTCAGTGATTGTGAATGTCATTTGAAAAAGTTAACATGGTTTGTTCATTCACAATGATTTTATATTTTTTTTCATTGTATACGACACGCTATTTTCGTATTTTTCCGTGGCAAATGTTGATGGAAGGAGAGCTTTAGAACCATAACAAATTTAATAGTAGACTGGTGCTTTTCTATGCGTCATGTTTCTTAAAATGTTGTTAAAATAGAAAAAAATTAGAAAATAATTTCCCACAGAAATATGAGTAAAAGAAAAAAAAACAAAATTATATTGTGGCGATTTTGAATTTAATCACGTTTGCTCGTATTTGCGTGAAAACAATAATTTATTGTGTTTCAGTCGAATTGAAAGCATTAAAATATAAATCACTAAAAATAATTGTCACCGTTAAGGCTTAACTACAACGGCCACTTTTTGGAAAAAAGTGCAAAAGTGAAAATTTGAAACCCTTTTTTCTGACTTCATCAACTTCAGAAAAATTTTGGATTCTCAAACAAGTGGTGTAATTTTTCCCGCAGACAAATGAATTTCAAAGAAAAACAATTATTTTACTTTTGCACTTTTGCAAAAAGTGTGTTGCGGGCAAGAAGAGCGGACATCGTTTTCCGAGTCTGGACAAAGTCCAACAACAAACAAAACTGAAAATTTAGCTCAAGAATCATGTGAAAAGTTATGTATATTTAGAAGAATCCCCTAAAATCTAATAGGCCCAAAAATTTTTCGTCTCAGAGATCTCTGCAATTTACATGAAATTGACAGCTTAGATATTTTTTGTCCCACTTAAAAAATCTCGGAGCCCTTAGAGATCTCTCTGTGTGGGACGTGCCTACTCATAAATTTTATCTCTGGATGCTTTCCGACTCCTCCTTACGTCATAATTTTTCGCGGATAAATGACATTTCATATATTTCGTCTTTGTTTCTTTCATTTTTTTTTTTGCGTTTGTGATATGTTTTTATTATGCAATTAAACTACGAGAATATACAATTTTAAGTTAACTATGGTATCTAACTCGGCGTATAGTAATATTAAGCTTGCTTTGTTTGACACAAACGTATTCGTATTGCATCAGTATCGTACAGCAAACTTTTTGTAAGCATTGTGAAACCAGGCATGAGTATATCTTCATATTCTATGGTAAATAGATCAATTTTATACTGTATTTTAATATTGTGAACTTCTCATTGTTTTGACATTTCGAGTGCACTTTTAGAAAACCAAGAAATCCCACCCAAAATAAAAAAAAAACAAACGTTGGAAACACGTCACTTAAAAATAGCAAAAAAAAAAAACTTTATTGCAGTCCAATATAATATTAAATGTTATTCACGATTTCTATTTGGTTTTAATATAAGAAACGGACAATTAAAATGGAAGCACTTTATCATCAAACAAATAGAGTTCTTCAAGAAATCGAAAAAAGTTTTCAATCGTTAGCTAGCGCTCCACCAAATGATTTTTCAACAATTGAAAATGACATTCACATGAAAATAACAACAGTTAATTCGTAAGATTCTATACCCACAAAAATGCCTTTTTGTCTCCTGATTAACTAAACAAATCAATCAATTACAATTCAGAAATTGCGATCGGTTGGATGTGTTGCTGTATAAGGTTCCAGTCACTCAAAGACCAAGTGCGAAAATGCGAATAGATCAGCTGAAATATGATATACGACACTTACAGGTTAGATGATAAACAAATATTATAAAACCCATAAATTATGAGCCAATTCATTACAAATAGAATGCCCTAGAAGTGTACAGACAAAAGAAGCAACGCCGTCAAGTAGAAATAGATGAAAGGGAACAGCTCTTGAATCATAGATTCACTTCCAATCAGGAAACATGTCTTGATATCGATTTTGCCCTACAACAAAACTCCTCATTGAATAACGCCCATACCGGTGTAGACGAAATGATTTCAACCGGAACCAACATTCTGGGAAGTCTGATAAATCAGCGTGAAACCCTGAAAGGAGCCCACCGACGAATCCTGGCTATCGGCAGTACCCTCGGACTGTCTAACCACACAATGAAGCTTATCGAACGAAGATTTGTCGAGGATAAATACGTCATGATTGGTGGCATGATAACAACCTTGCTTGTGATCATGCTGGTAATCTATTTTATTGTTTTTTGAAAATGTCTTATCTAAAAAGTAAGGGACGCAACTCGAGAAATGTGGCTTATTCCAACAGTAATATAATAATTATTATTTTTCCATAAAAATGAGTTTGTTGTTTGTTGCTCCTTAGCGATGTCTTGCCTTTTTGATGATTCGAGCAACTTTAGAGACGGAATTGGAGTTGCTAGAATTGAGTTTATGTTTGGCGCTTCCACTAGGTGTGGCTGGGTCCTTGTTGCTTACATCCCTGATTGGTGTTGTTCCTCCTTCAGCTTTTAAGAGAAAAAGAATGTTAAAAAAATGATTACAATATTCGCTCACTAACCTACCATCGTTTTCATCCTTTCCTGCACTTTTAATGGAGGTTGCCCCATCGTGGGCGGTAGTGGTGTTGTGATTGTTAATCTGGTTGTCGCTGGAATCTTCATTTGTGATTGATTCTGATTCGCTTTGCCGTTGTTCCGCTAAAAAGGAGAACATTCATTCTATAGAACAGTCGTTTCAATGGTTAATGAAATCTACTTACGACTGCAAATGGCCATTGAAGTAATGCTGGATTTTGAGAATAATCGTTCAGCTTCTTTGAACTTTCTATTGCGCTTATCTGCTTTTGAGTTGGTGGCTTTGTTTGTTACCAAATAACGCTCCCAACCACGAATGATGTTTCCATACAACTGAGTGTCTTCTAAGTATGAGCCTTCAAATGCGTAAATTTGTCGTTCTAGACTCGCCAATTGTTCCTTAACGCAAAAAGAGATAAATTTATATTTATAAGTTATTCGTTGAGATAAGATTGTTAAATATAATATTACCGAAGTTTCAGCTTTCTTTTTTATTAAATCGGCCAGTTCGGCTCGAGTGTCGAGATTTGATGATTTAGCTGTCATGTTAGCTTTTGACGATTTGCGTTGCTTTATAGCACTAACATCGGCACTGCTGTTTTTTGTTGTTGGCGAACTCATTTTAATGAATTGATTTTATTATTAATACAGAATTGTTTAATTAATTTTTGGAAATTCCTTAAGCGCTCTCTGTTTGTTTTGGCATAAACAATTCTTTTCTATCTCAGCGAAAAGCTGTCAAAGTGACATGTGACATAGCCAAGTGTTGCAAAAGTGCTGCCAAAATATCGATACATTAAATAAATTATAGCGTTTTTGTTTGTACCGAAAAATACAAATCAACACTAGCTTTTTGACAATCTAATTGTAGTGTTGTATATTTTTGATTTTGTTGGTATATACATACATACATATCGCACACAATAGATCTCAACATCCAACAAAAGCTCTAACTGTGCAAAGAATCCATACATTTTTATGTCGAAAATATCCGCAAAATGCATGAAGCGGTATAAACGACTTACTAGTTTTCGAAAATATTTTGCCAAAAACAAAGTTTATAAATCGGTGTGATAAATTGATGATTAAAGGCTTGCCCAAACCAAAGTGCGACACGATAACGCAAAAATGTATTTATGAGTGTACCCACACCAAATGCGATTAATCGCAAAACTTTTTCATATAAAAATTGCATCGCACATGTCGTGACGCACTGTCGCACTTTGGTTTGGGCAAGCCTTAAATGATAAATAAATTGAGTTACTTTGGATTGAAAAAATCTTTAAATATTTTCAATAAAAAACGAATTCGCTCAGAAAAATCAATTTGGCATAACCGATAGGTACACTTGTCAAATTGTTGTTTACATTTTTTTTAAAAGAAAACATTTTTCTATTTTGCAATTGTTTTGTCCAGAAACATGAACAATTCCACTAAGAATTCGTTCGTCCCTAGAGTGAATCAGGTACCTTTTAACAATTCATACAACCTGCTGGGTTGTGACTAAGTGCTTTGTTGACTTTTCTAGTTAGATGCAATTTACTTGAACAAAGACATAACCCGGCAGATTAGGGAGAATCTTCTGGGCAATCTTCAAGCTCTTTCGGTAAGAAATTTTAAAGTACTGCTCGCATCAATTATTTTTTTTAATTTTTTGATAGCCTGCTCTGTTTGCTAAAATTCAACCAGAGGTAGACTTGGTTGTTCAATCTGTAATATGGCTTGGGTCTATTGGCAAACATTGCTCATCATTTGGTCAACAACTACTTGTTCTTTCGTATGAACATGAGCGTTTAACTATGACACGTCTAGGATTGCATTTTGCATTGACTGTTCTACCAAAGTATGCCAAAAGTAACGCTGAATATAGACTTGCAACCAGGGATTGGGTTCGTAAGGCAATTGACTGGGGCGAGAATATAGCTTTGGTTCTTTCGGTTTTTAACTTCTTTCGATTTTTAAAAACTGGTAAAAAGCCTTCATTGATTGACTTTATGCTTGGTCTGGACGTAATTAGCCTTCGAGCCAATCAAAGGAGGGAAATAGGGTACAAGTACCTAACACGCGAATTGATTTGGGGTGGATTTATGGTAAGCTTAAGCTTGTTTCTTGCCCACTGTGAATCGAATAATGTTTTTCATTGGACTTTAAGGAACTTCTTGGATTGGTCTTGCCGATTATTAACTTTCATAAAATTCAAAGATTGATTCGCAAAAGCTTTTCTGGGTCTTCGATAACTTCTATAACGAAGGGTGTATTGAAGGCCCCAAAACTAGAATTAAATACAAACTGTGCCTATTGTGGCGATCGGCCAACATTGCCACATCATATCGGATGCGGACACATCTACTGTTTCTATTGCATTCAAGCAAATACTTTGACTGACTCGAAATTTTGTTGTACAGTGTGCGATAGAGAGTGCTCCGATGGTGTTTTTCCAGTCAGTTACACCTCGTAGAATATGGAATTGGGTAAGGCATAGTTTTTTCGTTTGTAAATTTAAATATACATACATAATATTTGGTTGTGCACAAAATCATTTGAATTTTAATTAGGTAATTTAAAATTACGATTTACGATATTTTATATTAAAATTATTAAAATGGGTTCTCCTGGGTCGGAGTAAATGCTTAAACTTTTTTTAATAAACAAATTTGGTAGTAAAATATGGCTAGTCTTAAGTATGACCAATTGATTGAGAAAATGTGGAAAGATGATACCCAATTGCACGGTTTTTCAGATTTGTGAAGTGATAAAATGCATATCCAAATAAGGGTAGAAAGCAGGTTGCTTAGTAAAATTAGACTTTTCTCATTCAAGGTCATTGCGTCTGCAACAAATAACTCTTTGAATGCGACTAGCGAAGAACTTAAAAACGCACAAAACGTTGAGTTTGAAAAAAGAGGAAGCTGTTGAAAAGCTCATACTGGAACTAAATAATAATATTACTCGGTTCTAGCTCAAGAAGCATCAATGTGAAAAATTGATTACTTGGCAAGGTTGGTTTTGTATTCTTATCGCTGTCGGCATAGTAGTTTCTGAATAGGGGAGATTACCGAAAAATCTATTCATTTATATTCGTTTGTTTTCGTATGCGAAAGGGGTCGGCCCATGACTGATAAAAAACACCCCTCGTCTCCACAAGAGTAAAATTCAAAATTCAATTCAATAACAATCAAATCAAAATTAATTTTGAAAGGAATTCGACTGTGGTTTTCTTAGATGCCGAAAATCAAGATTTTCTGATTCTTCTTCCCCTAACTACAAGGGGTAAAGAGTGCAAAAGTGATAATTTTCAAACTCATTTTCCTGACTATTAATTTTCGGCAAAACTTCAAACATGTGTCATAAACTTTAGATTTCGGATTCTAAACGATTGGCTCACTTTTTTTTCGCAAAAAAAAAGTTTTTATCAGATTTGTTAAATTATCTCATTTGGGCTCTAGTCGAAACAGGCTATTACATTGGTGGGAGAGAGGTGGTATACGGAATATGCGAGCGGGACCGCAAAAAATCTTCTTCCAAGTATAAAGTGGAAGAACGGAAAAACAAAACTAATACGCACACAATTTTTGTTTGGGTTCTGAAAATAATTTATTTCTGAACAAATACATTTGAATAAGGTTCATGTATGTATACACATTTTTCTTCCGGCATAGTTCATCCCGTGTGAAGTCGAACAGAAGAATTAAACCGATTTTTATGCCGGAATAACTAGTCTCGCGTGAAGAGGCCCAATGACTGGATTTTTATCCACGCTAAAAATCTAGACTGCGATGATCGGATCATTGATGGATGTTGGTTTCCATTATAGCTACTCAATAGGGGTATTCATGCAACCTGGTAAACTCTTGGTAAACGTGGTAAAGTACAATCTGGTAAACTAACTGTCATTTCCATACAAATTTTGACATGTTTACCACATTTACCAGGTTTACCACAGTTGCATGAGTACCCCTAATGATAAAAAAAACACATGGCATGTATTATCTGAAGACAGGCCGATATTCCTGTCATGGGAAATGTTCAATAGACCCCAGATAACATAGAACGCAGTTAAAGTATAAGTTCGGCATTAATTTACTTTTTAATTCTGTTCCCAGCTTAAAGTACTGTAAACAAGTTCATTTCGGAAACTGAATTCCAGATGGCCATACTGTAGTAAACAAGAAAATATAACCCCACCACCCAAAATGTCAAATAAATTTTAAAGCGCGGGATTTTTATTTCGTATCAAATTAATTCTACGAAAAAACATAATAAATAAAAACAATTAGCAATATAAATTGGCCAAAACATATATAACTTGCAAGCAACTAATTTAAGGTAATTTATTAATATTTTCTTATTCTCATTTTCCTTACCACCACTTGTTTCGAATGAGCCAACTAAAAAAGCTTCTCAGTCTTATTTGAAAAAAAAAATTGCTTTTTATCTCTTTTGGTGTCAATATTTACTCATATAGAAACACTATATTAAATATTCTTATTTAAATGAATAACACGATTTAACTTATAAGTAAATAATATAATTAAACAAATTGAAAACAGATTATAATTGAAGTAAAATAAATAGAAAAAAAAACTTTTGTTTGTGGATCACATCTGTGCAGTGGACTTCATCTTGTGGATTCTGCACCCCGTCACCTGGCTGTCATTTCGCTCTCAAATATTCGTTTGTACAGAGAAGACAAAGAAAAAAGAAAAACAAGAAAAAAAGTGCAAATAATTAATATTTTTTTGTAAAGTCTTTCAATTAATTTCGCTTAAAGAAAAACACCCCAAAACCCTATTTACACAATTCTGATTAATCAAGTAAATCAATCAAAAAGAAAAGTGCTATTAGCATTTATCAGGAACAATAAATTCCCATCCCAAGTTTCATAAGCGCTCTCCAAATAGAAAAGAAAGAAAAAACGAATTTGCGTCGCAGAGAATTATTATTTTGTTTTGGTTGTGGATTTGCAGTGGTTGTTTTTAAACAAAGAAATTTTCTTTGCATTTTTATTCATTACTCAGAGCCAGAGGCTACTCGCTGGGTAAGTCTTCTTTCTTCGTCATCCTCGTCCCATCGGTCGTCGTCCATCATTATTTTCGATGATCGTTTTTTTTCCTTTTTCTTGGTAATAATCTTGAAATATACAATTTTCAGATAACGCACGACTTTTTGCCTTGATAATATTAATACTCGGCTGAGAAAATGCTCGACTTGGAAGTTGTTCCCGAAAAATCACTAGGATGTGATAGCTGGGAATTTGTCCTGGGCATGCATTTCTCTCAAGCCATTGCCATAATCCAATCCCAGGTGGGGATTATAAAGGGAGTTCAGGTCCTTTATTCGGACACAAATCCGTTGGGCGTGGATATCATCATAAATCTGCCGCAAGACGGAATTCGATTGATCTTCGATCCAGTTGTTCAGCGGCTCAAGACAATTGAGGTTTTCAGCATGAAGCTAGTGAAGCTAAAGTACGGTGGGGTGTTTTTCAACAGCCCCGAAGTACTTCCCTCAATTGAACAGATTGAGCATTCCTTTGGAGCCACACACCCAGGCGTGTACGATGCAGCCAAGCAGCTTTTCGCTCTGCATTTCAGAGGCTTGAGCTTCTACTTTCCCGTTGACAGTAAATTACAAGCTGGGCATGCTCACGGGATGGGTTCGTTGGTGTTCCTTAATGGTGCTTCGCCCGTGGTCTCAAAGATGTCCCTGTATTCGGGCAGTAATGTGGCCGAGAACAGACCTCCGCCATTGCCACTGTCTTGCTACAATCGGCAGCTTCACCTTGAATCGGCTTCTGTGTTGCGCAATCCTCTGGGAATGACGCGTGGGCTTAAGCTTAAACTCTTCACCGAAGGTTCGGGTCGGGCCCTTGAACCTCGCAGACAGTGCTTCACAAAGGAAATCATATTTGGCGACAGCTGTCAGGATGTGGCTATGAACCTGGGCGCCCCCAACAGAATCTTCTTCAAAAGCGAGGATAAAATGAAAATCCACTCATCGAATGTGAATCGCCAGGCACAGAGCAAACGTAGTGACATATTCTTCAACTACTTCACACTTGGTATTGACATCCTGTTCGATGCACGCACCCAGACCTGCAAGAAGTTCATTCTGCACACAAACTACCCAGGCCATTTTAACTTCAACATGTACCATCGCTGTGAGTTTCAGTTCCAATTGAAGCCAGACAAAGTCCTCGATGGGGACAAACAAATGTCGTCACAATCAGTCCCCATTACGGCATACTCCAAATGGGACGACATCAGCTCATCGCTGGTTCCATCCGAACGGCCAGTTGTCTTGCATCGCGCCAGCTCAACCAACACCGCCAATCCATTCGGGTCGACCTTCTGCTATGGCTACCAGGATATTATATTCGAGGTGATGCCCAACAAACACATCGCCTCGGTGACGTTGTACAATACGTCGCCGTCTAAGCAAAAGGAATACCTCTGGCAGAACAACAAAATGCAGGACATTCGCCTTACAGTAGCGTGAAATTTCTAAAAAGCAAACAAGAACAAACAGAAATTTGAACGTGACTCAGTAAAACATGGCCAAATATAGGCGAAACTAACTCTTATATAAAATACATATATATATTGTTTCTACACACACACACACACATAACATACATATGATGATAATGATGATCTATATATTTTTTAAACAATTTCCTATACTTAAGTCCTTAAAACAAAACAAAAAAAAAAAAAATGATTAAAAATAAAATTAACTGTGTTTTTGTATTTTTATTTTCCGATTTTATGTGAAGAAGTTGTGTATTAAGTAGTGTTATGTTAGCTGTTCATATACAATAGAAAGTAAATTAATAAAGTAAACTTCTGTACATACAAAACTTTGCGAAGCTAGTGGTGGTATTTATTTTTATTTTTCTTTGATTTATTTTATTTGACTTTGCTTAGAAAAGTAAAGCTGAAAGCACTATGAAAGAAACTATGGAGAATGGTGATGCAAAAATACTGCCCAAGTATGATCCTAGCAGTCTGCCGGATATGCTTCCTGTGTACTATAAGCGTTTGTTTCCACATAAACCGTTTTATCGATGGCTTTCATATGGATTGTGTAGGTTGTTTGAATTTAGTTTTAGATTGTTTTTATATTTGAAGTTTTTCTGTTTGTTTTAGCTGAACCTGGGATATTTTCAAATCGAGAAATTTCTTTTACATTAGGAGATGATATTTATATACGTTATCTTTGCTATGATACAGAATCTCAGATGGAAAAGGACATTTGTGCTCGAAATCCAATGAAGATTGATATTGGAGCCGTAATGCAAAATAAGTAAGTTTTTGACGATTTTAACTTTTTTTTAGAACAATTGATACATCAGAATATTTGAGGAGTGACATTTAGAAAGGGGATATAAACAAGTTGGGTATTTTTTTAGGAAATCAAAGAAGAAAAAAAACTAATAGCAGACAAATAACTTCTTTTTTTTTATTTCTAAAGTACGGTATAAGATTTTATTCCCACATGTAGAGATGAGAATATCCACTCTTCCATCCTGTGGGTACAGATTGTTCGATTGTTAAATTTTTTTTTCACAAAATCATTGCTGAGTAATTTGTCATCGATTTATGTTGTTTTTGTACTTTAAAACGAGTGAAAACAAAAAAAAAAAAATCCATTCGAAAACTTTTCCTGATCGCTATAACCGCCTCCTAAGGAACAGAAAGAGAACAATATAATAAATAATACAACACATACAAAAATAATTTAGCTAAAATATCATGTCACACACGTAACAATTTCGAACGAATCAACATTCAGCTCTGTACATACTTTAAAATAGTTGCAACATTTCAGCCATTATGAAAATTGGATTTCCTATTCTAAAATTGGGGTATTTTTTTTTTCAATGTCACGCCCGCCACACCCGTAACGTAACTAACTTAAAAACTACAAATTCAAAATCAAAACAGTTTATCAAATAAAGTGGGTTTTTGTATAGTTTTACTCGCAGTTATGCTGCTTTTTCGTCATGTAACAGTAAAGGTTTGAAAGAAACAACAACAACCTGTGTGTGTTACCACCAAGTTCATAGGCTGGAATTATAGCTATTTCACAGGCTGCCACACCTGATTATCAGATTCCTTCCATTAGTGGTGCCAAGTGATGTATGTTCAAATTATTTGAAAAACTGATGCCCGATCTGGATTCGAATCATCGACCTTGCTATTGGAAAGCCCATGCACTACGCATTACGCCAAGCTGCCACATGATAACCCAGAGCGAGTTTCATTGTTTATCAAAGTGTATTGAACCGACTAGCATTTTCACAAGCACAGGTCTTTGTTGTTGTTTCATAAGCCAATATTTCGTCATAATGTACATCGAAATGTTGACGAAAAATCCAAACCTAGTGCCAAAATCTGCGCAAGGCTTAGCTTAAATAAGGTTTGTCAAAAAGTGTTTCGTTTCAAATTGTCATTTGTTCGAGAAAAACATTCAATGGTAGCGTATTTACTTTAACTCGTTATATATCCGAATTCACTTTTTGTGACTTGGTTCACTTAAGTTTTGTAGACGAGAAAGATCGAAAAAATTGTTTGCAATAGACTTTCACAATAGCAAAATTGATTTTCGAAGATCGACAGTCAACAAAAGTCGTTTGTTGATAACTAAAACGACATCGCAATAGGGACCTTAATATAAATATACTGATTTTTCAGTACTACTGGATGGATCGATTTTGATGATTCTTTTTGTATTCGAAATCTGGTGGTCAAATTTCAATTTGGTCATCTGCTGACAATGGCACCCAAGAGAAAATATTAAAAGTCTTAAATTTGAAGTTGAAATGGTATTATTCTAACTAATGTCGTACAGACCTTAGGTCTTACAGGCTTTTAGTTAAAATTAAAAGTAGTCTGTTCAAAGTATCGGGCATGTTCCAACACGATGTTCAGCAATCATCAAACTGGTAAGAGCGTGCTTAGAACGATTTTTGTGAAAAAAAAAATCGTTCTGCGCACGTTTCTGGCAGTTTGCTGTTGAAACTGCGTGTTGGAACAAAGTTATCGTTTTTTTAATTTTCTTGTTGCTTCATCTCCCCCCCCCCCCCCTCTATCTTTGTAAATTCCATTAAATTCTCTATTGATTTTTTTTAAATATGTGAACTAAAAACAACCTTAAGTACATTTAAAGTGAGGTGATATTAAAGCTGCTTTTACTATACAAACCTTATAACTCTCTTCATGTTATTAATTTTAGACCAGCAGTTCTTCGCATGTCCTCCAAGTCTATGATCCCCGTGCAACGTGAATTAGTCTTCGATATTGATATGACTGACTACGACGATGTGCGAACATGTTGCGATGGTGCTGCAGTATGTATAAAATGCTGGAAGTTCATGACTGTTGCGTGTAAAATCTTGGATTTAGCACTGAGAGAAGATTTTGGCTTCGAACACATTTTATGGGTATTCTCTGGTCGCCGTGGTATTCATTGTTGGGTTTGTGACCCTATAGCTCGTCGTTTGGATTCCAAGGGGCGTTCAGCAGTGGCCGAATACTTGCAAATAGTTAGTCATGCAGTGGGTGGAGATAACACAAGTAGCTCTCGGGCTGTAGTCGGCGAACGAATGCATCACAGTATTAAACGTGCATTGAAAATTATCGAACCAATGTTTGAAGAAATTGTTCTCGAAGATCAAAATCTCTTTGGTACTGCTAAAGGAATTGGGAAGCTTTTACAGATGATTTCCGACGAAAATGCCCGCAAAGAAATAGAGGCGCATTTGAAGAAACACGAAGGAGCCAACTCAAAGACCATTTGGGCCAGTTTTTCTCGATTTGTCAATTCGATGCGTAACCAAGCAACATCAACGATTTGGACGAGAAAAATGAGGAATATTGTCGAAGAAATTCAGTTGGCAATTGTATATCCACGTTTGGATATAAATGTCACAAAAGGATTCAACCATTTGCTAAAAGCTCCATTTTGCATACATCCAAGTACTGGAAAGTTGTGTGTTCCTTTCAATCCGAATCTGGCTTCAAAGTTTGATCCGGCAAATGTACCCACCATAGTATCCCTGATGGAGGAAATCAATGTTTTCGATGAGAAGAGCAAAGAAGAGGATGCACCTCAAGATAAGAGCCGCATCAAAGACTTCAAGAAAACTGGCATGTTCAAGCCTGTGGTGGTTTTTGAAGAATTCCTGCGAAAGCTGGAGAAGAGCTACACGTCAAAGGCAATCGAAGTCAGCGATACAACTTTGGAGTTTTAAACTTGATTATTAAATTTATATTTTGTTATTTCACTTTAAGTTGTGTTTTGTTCTAATTTCAAAAATGTCTCTGACAAAAGAAATTGATTCACTTGACTTGGAATTTCAATATTATTGGTAAAGTTTATAGTTTTAGAAATTCAAAATGATCTAACATATCGTTTGCAGTTCTTTATTCGAGGAACTGTTAATTTTGCTTCCAAATCAATTTTCGCAATATTTAGCTACCAGATGGAATCGTAAGTTGACTGAACCCATATACAATGCAGAAGCTCTACGGGAAAAGAGAAATCATTATTTGCTAATGTTGACTCTTTGTTTAAATGTGGGCGATCTGAAACATCCTTTTAATAAAGCTCCTCCAAGTGGAGTTCTTCCAGAAATATCGTCCATTAAAAATCCAAAAAAATCTAGTCTATACTGCAAGTTTTTAGGTGCTCCCGAGAATCAAAAGAAAATATGTGATTTCCATGAAAATGGATGTCCTATTGATGATGAGAATATTTCAAAGGTATTGGTGTTTCTTATATTCATTGCCAACTTAACAGAAATATAACTATATTTAGGTTTTAGATGAGCAGTTTTCATTTTTAGTTCATTTAACTGAGCCAAATGTTGAAAAATTGGTAGACCTATCCGATCGTCGCAGAGGACGACAATGGATCAAGTTTCTTTCATCAATTGACACGCAGTGCTTTCATATGAAGGGAGTTCGTAATGACTATGCTATGTTGTTGGCTGGGTATGTTTTAAATGATGAACTTCCCGGACCATTTTTACAACCACCAATTGAAAAACTTATTCCTCTGGATGAATTGGTGAAAATTGTTGATATGAATAATCTCATGGTCATAGATCCCTCTCATCCGAAAGCAATGAAATTTTTAAAAGATGTTCCACATCCTAGAGAGGGTGCATTTGCTTTTCTCGCTGTAACTGGTAATATTTGTGATTCTTAGGAATAGAGGGAAATAAAATTCGTTTTGTTAAAAAATAAAATGTCTACACAATTAAGGAAGCGCGACAAAGTGATTTGGGCTTTCATATAAAAAACGCTTTATCGATGGTCGCATTTGAGGATTGGGTACTCATAGTACCCTGTTTAAATAAATTTTGTCGTTGTCGACTATTTGGTTTGGGCAAGCCTTTAATTTTGAAAAAAAGGTTTTTAAATAGAAGGAAATATACCCTGAATAGGTTTCTCAGCGTTAACTGCTTGTAAAAAGTGTCCTAGCTTTAAATTTCACATTATCTTAGGTAGGTAGAAATGGCGGTCGCTATCAACTTAGCTGGGCGCAGGCGCTATTGAGAAAATAATTCATTTGACAGGGTGAGTAAAAAAATCAGTTTTAAAGGTATTGGATGGAATGCCGTAGATATCTCTTAAATTAGGTCAAAGTATAATTACGGAAAGTTGGGAGTTGGTTCTCACTTGAAGGAACCCTTAGGACAATATATGCCATTTGGTCCATGCCTTAATCAACCAGGCAGCGTTTTGACTGGTGCTGAAGCGATACCAATCTACTCTCGTTTGGCCTATCTTTGCCCCACGACCCGTAGTGGACAGTATATCTTGCAACAATCCTGGCTGTCATGACTGGGGGGGACAAAGTATGTAATGTAGGTCATTTGTTCGCAATTATGTCGTAGTTGTGACCTTTTAAGATGTAATGTAATTGGTCAAACTGTTCCAACAATGTAGGTTTGATTCGGTTAAATAAATCAATATATTTCGGTTTATAATTTACTCTTGGCGTGGACTATTACACCCGAGGTCTTGGTTTAAGCCAAAGACTATGCCAAGAATGATTGCTAATATCGAGTCATTGGGCATAGGTTCTTCGTGAACAAGTTGCCTTAAAGATGAACTAATTTATTTTTACATTAAAAACATTTGATTGAACCAAATTACCTTAACTCGATTGTATCAAGTTACGTGCTAGACACCATGAATACTCTATCAGCGATAAAGGGTTCCTCTGTTTCGCGTACCCTCTGTCATTGGCTGAAGTCGAAATAAAGACTACAGGATATGCAAGCAATTTCATGGGGTTACCCTTAAATTGAAAAAATAATAATGCATATTTGGGACCTTCTCCAGGGGATTGGCCAGACCTAAAATGTCTGCCATAGGTATTTTTATTTCCAGGGAAACCAGGGCTACAGGATGTGACTAATTTAAAGTGGTTACCCCAAAGTCTAAAAACGCCCGACTTTAAATGTCTGCCTTTGGTATATTGTTATCAATGAGTTTGTGGTTACCCTTATTTAATCCATTTTCTGAAAAATGGTACTTTTGATGCAATTGTCCTCGAAAGCGCCGTCGCCATCATCATAATCATAATCATAAAGGTTTTGGTTCCTTTTCTTTAAGAACAACAAAAGCGAGTGAAATTCCCGGGAACATTTATGTTGGAAGCTCTCTTCCTCTGCAAGTATCCATTCGGAATAAAGCAAAATATGTATATCGTTGCAACTTCAATTTACTGAAAATAGAATTTAGTCAAACAAGAATTCAATATATAGCCACAGTTTAATTCATCCCAACTGGTACATCTATATCAAGTAGTCCGAAACCCCCATACAATAGGTATCAAATAAAAAAAAAAAAAAAAAAACAATGTATGATCATCTAATTAAATACATTTATTTAAATCTTAAAAAAAAAATGTGAAACGTATTTACAAACATTTAAGCTTTATAGAACTTGTCACTCCGTCCTCGTTTAGGTCTACGTTTGCTTCAATTTTAAAGAGCCCTTCAGGTGTGGCAGTTGCTTTCAGGCTGAAATCCAGTGTGGCATCTTCGCATTTCACATGGAACACCTCTGTTTGTTCACCTTCTTCTGTATTCGACTCCTTCTTTGATTTCTCCACTTCGACAACAACAACACTTGGCAGCAGTGAACCCTTTTTGAGGAAAACCTTCACTTTATCTTCGGCGTCATCGTGCCAGATGTGCAAGTCACTCGGTGTGAAGAGACAAACTTCTTTGTCAACTAAATCTTGTCCTTCAGCATCGAGCAAGAATGTAGCCTGGCGAGCACATCCAATGGCAACAACTTCATCAGCTGCATAGCTTGAATGGATCTTGGCCTCGGGGAAGCGACTGGTAATGGCCGATTGAATTCTGGGGATTTGCATTGTGGCGCCGAGTAAAACGATTTCATCGATCTTCGTTACAGTATTCTGATTGTCAGCAAATAGCTTCTCTACGGCTTCATTTAGGACGGCCATGAATTTGTTAATGACTGGTTGGATTAAACTCTCGAAACGTGCTCGTGACATCTGCATGCTGAAGTCTACGCCATCCATCAGCGAGTCAATGTAAATCTGTGTGGTTGGCAATGAGGTGAGAATGTGCTTGGAGTTAGTGGCGGCCGTGTAGATCTTGGCAATTGAACGACGACTCTCCTTAGGATCCAGACGGTATTTCTTGTAGAACTCTTGGCAGACAAATTCTACTAGAACTTCGGTGTATTGGTTGCCTCCAATTGTAAATGGACCGACTTCCTCTATTAAAGTATACAGCCCCCCGGTGACCTCGTAAAGTGTGAAATGGCTGTAAATGCCACCGCTCTTGATGCACAGAACAATTTTGCGTTCTGAGTCATGGGCTTGGGATTCACCGATGCCGTAAGCAAGAGCTGCAGCTGTCATTTCGGAAATAACTTGAGCCACATGGAATCCAGCCTCTTCAGCTGCAGCGGCCAGACTAGGCCAAGATTCAACAGGATAGTAGTTGGGTATCGAAATCACCACTGATGGCTTGGGGAATTCTTGTAAATAGGATTGCCGTGCCAACTCGAACTCAGCTTGGAAGAACTTAACACAAACTGCATGCGGAGATATTTTTGTGATAATCTCCTTGTCTGCTTCGCCTTTTGACTTCAATTCGAATTCCTTGGTGGTCTCGTTGTAGTAGCAAGTGATGTACTTACATGCGTCTTGAATTTTTTCAGGGGTCAACGTGGACTGTGAGAGGAAGAATTGCAAACTGTTGGAAACACAGGAGGCCGGCTTGGAGGACATTTTCTGCTTGGCAGTCAAACCGCATTCGATCTCGTTGCCCTCGGCAAGGAGGCAAGCTTGCGAGACGCGATCACCCTGCTTATTGGCTATTACTTCGGGATTTCCATCTGCTTTTACTGTGGCAATGCAAAGTGTGCTATTGCCGATTTTGATTCCAAATCTTGGCCACATATTTTGTGAGTGATTTTTTCTTGTTAAAAGTGATGGAATATTATTAAGCAAGCAGATAAAATGTATATAACCTCACACGCGATGCCAATTTATTTCTTTTACCACCAAATTTTCCTCACTGCTGACATTTGTGTAACAAAAAAAATTGTATGGTTTTTCTTCTTGTATCTTGACAGTTTGGAACAAAGACGATCCACAGCGTGCAAGTGGAAAAAATAACGTAACGTTACGAGGGTTTGTCATAAACGTAATATATTGACTATTGAAGGGTGGAAACAGATTGACGAGTCCAAGCGTCCATTAATCTGTATTGGACGTATTTGTCTTTGTAGTTTCTCTTTCACAAAATATAGAAAAAAAAATCAATAAAACGGTAAAGCTTGTCAAAAGAATGTAAACCAAACAAATGCCGTCATGCATTTGTATTTTCACCTGTGTTGAGCAAAACAAAAAAAAAAAAAACAAAAGCTATTTTTATTTATTTATTTTATTCATGTGTGTTGTTCAAATGACAAGAGACAAGGTAACATAACTTATTCAGGCACTAAAAAACCTTCAATCGCGTTTAGCTAACCTGATGACAGGACTACCGGTCTGTAATCAGATAATCCTATGGAGACCAACAATCCAACAGAATGTAGTGGTGGGATTCTATTCCATAGACAATGGACTAATAACAAGACATATTTTGCCCAGTAAAAAAAAAATGGATTGTGGATGAGATTGCGGAAGAGAAGTTGGATTGGATTTTACTGTTGTGAAGACGCGGTTTAATAAAATCTCTATGCAACGTTCCATATTCTTATAAATTAGTTTTTTTTCCGTTTAAAGGCATTATTAAAAGTACATAAAGTTATGAACTCTCTATAATGCTTCTACAAATTCGGCTGTTAATATATTGGGGTGATTTAAATCAAAATTTTCGAAAGTTGAACTTATTTAAAAGAGTGGCGGGGGATAGGAGTATCATGGTGGATTTGCATTCACCCTTATTCCGTAAGGCCTTTGTTATAAAACGCCACGATCCAGAAGCCATAATACGTTTCCAAGTTCAAATAAACTTTCACATTTCGCTTCGTTTCTTATCTCTCTCCCCATATCTCAGAAGTCGTTTCTCAGAAATGTCAATTGTCGTTTTTAGAGCGTGGCGTTTCAGCGCAAACAATTTGCGGAATAAGGGTGATTGATCTGCAGATTTGAAGAAAACTAAAATGGGATAGAAATATACCTAAAACTAAAATATACGAAGGAGAGGTATAATGCTGGATTTACATTGTTCTGCATTACCAAATCTGCAAAAAAGGAGACACAACATAACAACATGAAGAGAGAGCAATTCAAAATGCAGACATCTTCTTAAATGCAAATTATAGGAAGATCACGTGAAGACGAACATGTTCATCTGCATTATGCATTTCTTTCGTACGTTCTAGTTTTAGGCATATCTTTATCCCGTTTTAGTTTTCTTCAAATCTGCTGATGCAGATCAATGCAAATCCACCATAATGCAGATGAACATGTTCGTCTTCACCATAATCTTCCTATAATCTGCATTTATGAAGATCTCTGCATTTTAATTTGTTCTCTTTATTTAATAACTGGGATTTTTATATTTTGATATTCATAAATGCAGATTATAGGAAAATGATGGTAAAGACGAAAATATTCATCTCAATATGCCTTTCTTTCGTACGTTTGAGCTTCTTTATCTCGTTTTAGTTTTCTTCAAATCTGTAGATGCAGATCAATATAAATTGACCATTAAACGTAATATTTAAATTTGATTATTAAAATGCCCAAACATTGGACAGCCTCAAATTTTTTTCAAAATAAAACAAGACTTTTATTATTCAATATATTTAATTCACATCCAAGTGTATTAAAACAAACAAAACACCCTTAAAAAATATACAAACATTAAATAACTCTCATCTTAAGAATAAAACCTAACTACATAGGAATGGCTATTATTTGCACTATTAAAATTTAGACACTGCCATCTTAATTTTTTTTTGAAGAAATACTGACAAAAATAATAAAATACCTAGAGTTGCAATTATTGAAATCTTGTTTTTGTTTATATTAAGTAAATTCTTGAACGTTCTTTTTTCGGCGTTAAACGCTGCAGCAGCAAATCGGCCGATGAACTTCTTCTTAATCGTGTTGACCGCTTTCGACTGCCAGCGATCGTAAATGATTTACTACGAGCGTGACGTCTAAAGTGGCAATTTCGCTTTTTATTGCTTACTCGGAATGGATTATTGCCAAATAATGATGCTGAGTTTACCACTTCTGAACTACTCATTTCATTCAAGTCAATTGTTTCTAATTCAAAATCATAACAAATACTGCCACTGCTGTGTGTTGGCCGATGTTTGTAATGACTGCACGATGGCTTTTCCATATTCTCCGAGTTATTAACAGAAGATTTTGAATCTAAATTCACGTCCTTTTCTGAATTTGATGATGTGTGGGAGATGTAGTTTGACTTGATTGCTTGATTGAACATTTCTATTAGATTTGATGGTGTAGACGGTATTGGATTGTGATGATCAGTTATTGGCGATGGGTCCCTAGAAAGTTCAGATCCGAAAATACTGGCATTGCTATTGTATGAGTTTCTTCAAAAGAAGATAGAAAAATATTTAAAGTATGTTTATAATAATCGATATCTAAAATAAAACTTACCTGTCAATTGGTAAATTTGTTCCGTAGTTTAAAGACTCAGCCGGTAGGAAATCATTTAAAAATGTTTCAGGAGACGAAAAGGTATGTCTTAATCGTTGAACTCTAAAATTTTGATTACCATTGTTAAAAACAACCCAGGAACGCTTGAGATAAGTATTTTCAGTACAAATGTTGCTCTTGGGACGTTGTGATTCTGGAATGAAAACGCACATTCTTATGAGCCTCTTAATATCTAAAAGAAGTTCTAAGGTGGCGCCCAACGCCCAAACAAAGGAGTTAATCGGAGTTGGAAATAAAAGAATCCTTAGAATTCTGTTTTATAAATATAATGCTTGAACTATTTATTGAATTGAACTATGAAGTATTAATTTGTAAGAGATGAATTGTATTTCTTGAATGGCGCCCAACAGAAATAAAGAATAATTACAAATTTAAACAAACATTGAAGTACTTACTTGTATCACTTCCCGTTAATGTCTGTGGTATTGCTAAGGTAAAGGAAATGTTAAGGGATTCGTCTCTAAACTCATTAGAGCATTCCTCAAACTGCGTTGGCGTGCCCGAAGAGCTTGGCTGTTGCTGGCGTTGCTGATGGGAAACCTGGAGTTCCGAGCAGGTAGTGGGTAATTCACCCCCAATGGAAATCGATGTTGCGCTCGTTGCATTCCCCATGGGTTGACTGCCTGTCGAGCACCTACATTGTTGCCTTTCTTCGCTCGGTTCTGCAAGGTCTGCAAACGGGAATCTTATTTAAAATTAATTAAAATGCGGATTTTGGATGAAATTATGCATTTGACCTACCACAAGCTGCAGTTGCTGCCAATACGCGAGTAGCTAGCTCCTGTATGGGATTTTCTATTGGACTGCTTGTGTGATTTAATGCCGATGCTGCAGCTGCTGATGAAGTTGATGGACCGTACACATGAACAATCGGCTGAGGAAGATTGTTGTTTGGGGCTCTGCCATTACTGCGAGATCTGTGAAATCATAAAATTGCTTATTAAAGAAAATATACAGTATATGTTTAGAATAGCAAACCTGGATTGATCATGGTGGTGTCGCCGATGTCTCCTTTGCCTTTGACGTGATTCATGGTTAATCTCCTGCTCCATACCGATTTTAATAACTTCTTCATAGTCTGGCGGTGCTTCATAATCAGGAGGCTCGTCCGTCGTAAGTTCTTCTTGACGGTCTTTTTGATAAACAAGAAATAAAAGAAGAAAAAAACATTAATTTCTTAAGATAACTGATTTTAGAATTTTACCTAACAGCTCACTAATAGTTTGCAGATGATTCTGCAACTCTCGCTGATGTCTGGCTCGCACACCCATTCTATAAAGAATCACCATCCAACCCGAAAGTACTGCAAAAATCCCCAATGTACTCATTACGAATATTCCTGTTGCTGTCTTCAGATCTGGGTACTGTTCCATTTTGGGAAAATAATAGTTGGGCTTATGAGAATACCATCGACGATCGCTTTGAAGATGAGCCCAGTCCTCTTCGCATGATTCGGGCTCATCGCTTCCATCTCCACAATGATCAAATCCGTCACAGTGTAAACGTATAGATATGCAATGGTTGTTATTGCATAAGAACTCAGATCCAATGTAACAGTCTAAAAAAATATAGAATTTCTAGATTTAAAGCTTTGACCTTAATTACCGGGATATCACTTTGAAGACAAATTGTGGGAGTAACCTTTCAAAGTATTCGTTCGGTATACAGCCTGAAATTTAACCCCAATTTGTGCTTGATTTTTTCTGAAACCTTTTCCAGAACTTTTTTTCCGAACGCAAGTACCTCAAAAGAAAACTAATAATTTGTGTTGAGTCCTCAACTCACTTAAATAATTGAAGACACTGTAGACTATTGCGAGCTTTGAAGACATTCCGAAGACACCCCTTAAACGAATGTAGTAACCGGTTAAAATTGGTACAATATGGTTTTCTTTGCTCATTCCATTATTTGGCCAGACAACACTTTCAATAGCTGACGCATCCGATGTTGTTCCCTGGCGAATGGTGAGTTCCGACCGTGACGCCATTCCGTAAAATGATTCCACTCTCAAAGATATATGCGTTTTCATCATCATATAGTTATTTCCTGGTTTAATGATCCAAATGCAATCATACAAACGTACATCCGTGGAGTTATCTATCATGTTCATCATAGTTATTGCACCTCCGGGACCAGAAACCATACCACCGCAATCTAGAAACAAGTATATTCGGTCATTAATCTTAGTCCGAGGTTTTCAGTGCGAAATTATAAATTTTTTTGAATGATTTTATCTAACTCCGCTTTAACTCGGAGTTAACTCAGTACTGAAGAACTGGCGTTTAGATAGTTTTTCTTTCACTTATCGGTTGCAAATCTCACCTGTATTGGGTATCAACTGTTGATCCTCCTTAATTTGTTTAGCCGATACAAAACTAACTTCTGCTCTAAAGCCGGATCCTGTTACACCATTACCACGAAATTGCAGCAGCAAAGATTTCCCACTGCTTATGATAATCGGTGGACGGAAATGCTCACCAGCATAAGAATCTAGCATTTGGCCATTTGAGTCGAAAACCTTAAAATGTCAAGCACACATAACAATTCAAGGTAATCTAACTAAGCATCATCAATATTATAATTATTTATAGACCTCCAAAGTCGACGATAATCCCAGTTGGAAGTCTGTGAACTCCAAGCGAACTTGACAATTATCTGCTTCACATGTGAGGATATGTTCAATTCCATAGTCACGAGGATATGACATAGGGAAGTATGGTGTTGATATAATTTGTGGTATGAATTGAGAATAGTTGCTAACGATGGATTGTGTTGGTGAACCACTTATTATTTTAACATTTCCTTAAAAATAAAATAAACAAATATAATAATAGGAATTTTTCAATAAAGACGTAATGTTTGCTTTGAACTTTTTAAATAGGATTACCAAGATATCGATTTGGGGGTGCAACGGAATTTACAATATAGATTATTCTATTAAAGCCCTATTATGCATAACTTTTTGTTACGTTCCAAACTGCTATTTTACACATTTTTTTTTTTAACTTGTGATGTAAATACATAGATGCATTTAAAAATAAATTGAAAACATGATGCTCTGTTTACGTATAAGAGCTCTTATGCAAAACACGCGTAATAGAGTTGACAATAGGTACAGACAATTTAATTATCAATAAAAATAAAATGTAAAAATTCCCTATCAATCCCACGTTATGCATAGAAATCAAAATCAATCAATGTTAAATTTCGAAAATAGTAGTTTTCTTTTCTGTGAACGTAGTGCATGGGGGAAGTATGGAGGCTGTGACAAACATTTTTAAGAATTGGTCTATTTCATCATGAAATGCCATGAAACGTAAAGAAAACATGTGTTTGAGACATTTTTATGTGCGTACGCCGAAGTCTTCGTTGGCGTTGGAAACGCCAAAAATGTAAACGCCAACGACTTTTTTGTTTCAAAATGTTGCTTGTTCTTTTGTTCTTTTGTGAAAGTATTGGTTTCTTAGTCGGCTATTACACAGTGCAGGTTTCAACTAAGTTTTTACAAAATAGAGTTTTTTGAATTATGACAGTCTTTAAGTATACATGAGCAATATGTACTTAGCGTATTACTTACTAATAAGAAAAAAATAAGAAAAGAGCTTGCAACAAATTAATGCTAGTTAATACAAGTTAAACTTTAACATTTTTCGGGTTCGCAGCAAAGGCTAGTTGTTATTATATTTCAAACATGATTCATCAAATTTTAATTTCTCAAATTAGCGGTATATTTGAGGTTAAGCTCTGTTCTGTGGCCGATTATGGAATACGAAGCGAATCGTTTTAAATTTCGATATCTCTCTCCTATGTATATAGAATTCGAAGCGAGTCGAAAATATTATTTCTTATATTCCAGTGATTTGAGCTGTTTTCCACGATTTTATTACCGCTATTTGGGATTTATTTTCTGGCTCCTAAAATATTGTTAGATCCACCCTGGATTGTATGCGCCATCGTAAGTAAGTAAATTATTAAATTATTGTTAAACATTATTTTATGTATCCTCCAATTAAGAGCCATCTAATATTGACAGAAAAAAAATACATTTTCCAATTTGGATAATACTCGTCTGCAAAGAAAATCGCCTTCAAACCAAATTACACTTTTCTTAAGGATTTTTGTTGAAACCGAATCTGAAATCAAAACTACCCTAGCACGCGTCACGTTTTCGAGATATGTATGCTAATATAAAAATGTCACAAACCCGTTTTTTCGTTACATTTAACTTCGAATTTTTTTAATGGTAAATACTTTATTACAAAACTTTATTAATTAGATGTGAATGAAGTGCTTTTGATGTGTCTAAATCATTTTAAATCATTTAAAAATTTGCTTTCGGCGCAAATATATTGCAAAGTGAAATTTATGATTTGTCCAAAATCTCTTTAGTCCAATTAAAGCGTTTTTAGATAAAGCATAATAGACCTGATAATATTGATTTGGATTTTTTTCAGAAAATTTGCCTGCCATTTATTTATTTTTGAGTTTCATGGAAATATTTGTTGGTACAATATCTGAATGTGTCTATAAAATTTGCTTATGGATCCAGATAGGAAAGATAATGAACTTGTTGGTACCTATAACAATACTGTTAATGACTGTTAAACGACAAAATATATTGTAATCTGGATGTGGATAAAAGTTCACATCCTAGGTTCACATTCAGATTTATTTTTGCAAAAACCTCTGCCCAAAAAAAATTTAAAAAATTTATCAAGGAAAAATGTCCGTCAACATGATTCTCAAATATTTGAGGTAATTGAAACAAGGATATAGTACATTTTGGAATGCTTTACTCTCCAAATAAATTTCTGTACTATTCAAGAAAATAAATTAAAGATTTTCTTCATGCACTGAACTCCAGGTCAGCTTTGTCCACCTTAAAAAAATCGCTTAATTCGGTTATAGGAAATGAAGATCTATCTGATTGTTTAGAAAAAAGTGAAATAAAATAGAAAAAAATCACAAATGTTTTGCATTGGTTCGTTCCTCTCAGTTTTTATTTTAGTTAATAATGACCAATAAATACCCAGAAAAAATGATTTTTTTCATCCAATTATAAAACGAAAATTTTATTTGATTAAAATAGCTGTTGGAGTTTTTTTAGGGGTGTATTGGAATTCGTTAAGTATTATGACATTTTGGTAAGTTTCAAATTACCTACAAAATTATACATAATCTAATGAAAAGTGTAATATACACTGAATATTTAAATATTTAAATTTTTTAACCTCCTTTTCAGAAAAATATTACTGGAATTTCGGAAAGTTACTTTCAACTGCATTGGAAAGAAAAATTTGTAAAAATCTCTTATAATATTTTCGAAATTGCTTATTTGAGTTTCAAAGAATTTTTTATAAAACCATCGAATTAAATATATTGTCACTCCAAAATCAACAAATTTGACTTACTTTCTGAAAAATATTGCAATGTGAATATATGACTGTTTGTCGCACGATAGAAGAACTTCAAAAGAAGTGTTCTGGTCTTACTGCGAAAAACCTTTCCATCGCCACAAAACTCTTGTCCCGATATAGTTGTATCGTACGGTGGTTCAGAAAATTGAATATGCTCACAAGGACATATTGTGGGCGATTTGCCTCCTACCCCATTGTTGGTTATTCTTTCACATGTCTTTGAAAAATTGACATACGTGAAAGTTATCCGAATCACACATTCCGCACAAGTAACCAATTCCAAATTACACTGGTACCAGATATCGTTTGTGCGATTCCTTATATTAAGTGGTGTATAAAGTGTACTCTAAAAACAAAAAAAAAAAATCGTTTGAACCGTTAATAAAATTCTATTATTCACTGATCAGGGATATTTTGACATTTTTCACACCCGATATGCTGAAGTAGTAACATTACGGGCATGTAAATCGCCCCTCTCTCCCAATTCGAGGAAATGTCTCCTTCCATTCCAATGACTGCAGATATCCAAATCCCGATGGCTGTTGCCCGAGTAAGCTGAGTTAGCGTCCTTGAGGACTGCGAAAAATACGAAACCGAAAAACACAACGACGATCTCGAGTGAGTAAAAGTTATTATTTAAAAATTGTTTCATAGCAAAACTTGAGTTTTATAGAGATAGGGTCTAGGATTGAAATAGCTGAATGATGCTTGCGAATGGATACCATAAGTCCAACCGTTCGCGACTCTGTATGGATTTCAACTAAACCGAGTTTTCTAGTTTCTCAATTAAAGCTGCAGTGTTTTTAATACTAAAACAACCCTAAAAACAAAACATAACATATGAGGTACGTTAAACCATATTATTTTCCTACCTACCTGTTTTTTCTTTTAACGAAGCCATAAAAGTTCAGAACAACAAATGTTTCGTAACTTAAAAGTATGGAAAAATTCAGTATATGGGGAGACTATTGCAAAAATGCTGCAAGCAGGCGTTCCTTGATGCACTCAGAGAAAAATATAGTTTGAAGAGTTAAGCAAGAAAACAGTTAAAAAAAATGCGTCAAGAATAAAACAAATGTCAGAGTCATTCCTTCTCATTTTTATAAAAAGATTAAATTTGAACAAAAAATTTGAAACCTCCAACAAAGGGTACAAAAGAAAGAGACTACATAACAAGAAAGAAACTCGGGATTATTGTTAAAGACGCATCTTCATACCAAAAGTAAAAAGAGTGTTTCAAGATTCTTACGGGATTTTAGTCATATTGGTGTCATCTCACTGTAACATAAAAACTCTAGTTTTGAGAATAAAACTATCATCAGAAAACTAAAACTCTTGTAAAGAAACTAACCAAGAAGAAGCGTTTCAAAACTGAAAACGCTTCTTCTAGCTAGACCATTCAACGCTTTAAATGATCTAATAACAGTCTAATATAACAGTCTTATAGTAAAAATATTATCTTGAAGCGTATCAAGATAATATTTTTACTTATTTCGCTCTCAAATCAATATAAATATAAATATATATAAACAATACAATATAATATAATATAAACAATAGTTCTTGGGAAGTCGTTTTCTGACTAGGGGCAGTTCCGAGTTGCTCTTAATTGGCCAATTGGAGCGACAATTTTAAGTTGATCATAAATAATTCTTTTTCGTTTAAGCAAATTAGAACCAATTGTATGAAAATAATAGCCAAATATTTATTTTGATTTTGAAATAATTTTCTAGTATTTTTGCTCAGTGTGTGGTTTTCTCACCCACATTTTGGGAGTTTTTGTTCTATACACACTATGCTTATGTGTTTTAAATGTTTTGAGTAGGTGGATCATGTCAAACGGTAATGCACACTTCCAGGGATTCATTGACACGTTTGCGGTTTTGCATTTATTTATAGGTATTGGTTTATTGTTTGTTTTTAATGAGAACCGCATTAGTGTTTGTTTACTTTCATGTTGTCTCTTTACCAAATATCTTTAGCCTTAAGGACCTAACCAATTAAATGTCTTCAAAATTGACCATAATTCCGAACGTGAACTTTGGTTTAAGGGTTCAAGAAGCATTATACAGAGTTCATGATATTAAATCAAGGTAAAAGGAGACGGTAAGAAACTCAAATATTCACTTGTGTCAATTTATATTGGTTTTATCCTGGGATTCAAAAATTCTGAGCTGGGATTCAACTTTATACAGGTTATATCGCGTCTACTCAATTCTGAATTAAAAACTATGCGTAGGTGAATAAATCAAATACATAAATCTTTCGCTATTGTATTAAAAAAGAAGAATTTTGAAAATGTTGGTCTGAGATTTTCTGATTTCTTTAAACAAATGAATACTTACTGAAAACAGCGCTGGAATCGGCGGAAATAATAGTTATTTTTCATTCTTTTTTATTATTATCGTTTTTGATCTTCAACTATTACTAAATTATTAATAAGTCAACTGCAGCTTTGTACATCATCCTATACATAAATCAGACTTGGAAAACTGATCCCTGATCAAAAAATAAATGATCCCAAGTGGCAAATTTAACACGAGATGCATACGAGTATTATTGCAGTATTTTTATTCGAAAATAATAAATGCATCTTCCATTTGCCACAAAAAACATGATAGACGAAAAACTGGCACAAAAGAAATGACATGTTGTTTTCGCTTGGACGCCCAGAAGAGTGCGGAAGCATCCAGAAGTCTTGTGAAACTGTTTTATTTCATAATATGTGTCATTTTATTTCCAATAAAACAGTTTCAGAGGACTTCTGAATGCTTTCGGACTTCCAATCGAGACGACATAAGAAACAATCATCCTTATTGTGAGTTTCGCCCGAACAGCATTCCAATATGCGGTTGAATTTTTGACCGCTCGGCGGTACTAGTTAAAATTAAAAGTAAAAACATTATCTTGAACCTTATCAATCACCAACTTCAATTTACAATGTAAATTTGCCTCGCCTCATAATTAAATAAAGTCTAATCATTGCTGCAAAATTTATTGAATGTTCAATTAAAACAGCGCAGCTAAACATATATACGTACATATGTTTTCAGTCTTATCTCTCTACCGTATTCTACGCATCCAATTCACGTCACACATCGCCATCGCCATAACATTGCATAATGTCTTACATTCAATGGAAATGTAACTGAATCGATGAAAACGCATTGCAAATTTCCTCTATAGACTCACCTTCGCTCTTCGCATTCGCAAGTTTTCAAACTTAATTAAACCAACAACCTTCGAATGGGATTTATAAAATTACATTTTATTCATTCTTTCTTGCACAAAATATTTCTCTGATTGGTATAAAAACAAATAATGAAGAGTTACCTTCGAGCAGTCTAATAAAATACTAACTTCGTAGTGTGAACATCTTCGCGCCAGCGCTGCCTTACAAATGGGATTTTCTTTGCTCACTCGATACGAGTCATTGCTTGAGGGCAGCCTTCAAATTATCAGCCAATTTGTCCATGAACTCAAATGTTTCCAAGTAGTCCTTGCGTTGCACGTTGTTCATTCCCTTAATACAGATGGCCAAGTCTTTGGTCATGAATCCAGATTCAATGGTGTCAACGCAGACTTTTTCAAGTGTTTCAGCGAAATTGTGAAGTTCGGTGTTGTTATCCAACTTGGCACGATGGAGTAGACCACGGGTCCATGCAAAGATCGAAGCAATTGGGTTGGTAGAGGTTTCCTTGCCTTGTTGGTACATTCTGTAATGACGAGTAACAGTTCCGTGAGCAGCTTCCGACTCGACAGTCTTGCCGTCTGGGCAGAGTAGCACCGATGTCATCAAACCGAGAGAACCATAACCTTGAGCGACAGAGTCAGATTGCACATCACCATCGTAGTTCTTGCACGCCCAGACGAATCCTCCTTCTGACTTCATGCAGTAGGCAACCATGTCATCAATAAGACGATGTTCGTACCAGATACCAGCTTCCTCGTATTGCTTCTTGTAGTCCTTTTGGTAGATTTCTTCGAAAATGTCCTTGAATCGTCCATCGTATTTCTTGAGAATGGTGTTCTTGGTGCTAAGATAGAGTGGAAATTTTCTGGCCAAGGCGAATTTCATGGACGAGTGAGCAAAGTCAACGATCGATTCATCAGTATTGTACATGGCAAGAGCAACTCCAGGTGACTTGTATTCATGTACGACCTCCTCGATCACTTTACCCCCTCCATTAGCAGGAGTGAATATCATTTTTAAAGTGCCAGCTTCAGGGACAACAAAGTCGGTGGCCTTGTACTGGTCAGCGTGAGCATGACGCCCAATGATGATTGGTTTCTCCCAGCCAGTTACCAGGCGTGGAATGTTCTTGCAGATAATAGCCTCCCGAAAGACGGTGCCTCCGAGAATGTTACGAATGGTTCCATTGGGGGATTTCCACATCTTTTTCAATTTGAACTCCTCGACACGCTTCTCATCGGGTGTGATTGTGGCGCACTTAATGCCAACATTGTACTTCTTGACTGCTTCAGCACAATCAATGGTCACTTGGTCGTTGGTCAGATCACGATTTTCCATTCCCAAATCGTAGGTATGCAAATCAATGCTTAGGAAAGGCAGAATAAGCTTCTCCTTAATGGAACTCCAAATAATGCGAGTCATCTCGTCTCCGAGCATGTCAACAACGGGGCCACTTTTAATCTTGGACGCCATCTGAAATGTTGACAAAAATTTCGACATTATGCACTGTTTTTGGCAAAATTTTAACTCTAGAAATATGCTATATATGTAAATGCACGTTCTTCCGCGAACGTTTTAAATGAATCTAAAATCTTGAACTATGGAATTGCTCTGGAATTTTTGTTATCAAATAAGAAAATACACACAATCATCTGGGCTGTCATTCAATGTTTCTATACGGTTCTTTATCAGTAATTTGTTATGCAAGGCAATAAATGAAAGGAACTAGTTTTCTCTCTCTATCTTATCGGATTTAAAGGCGATTCTATATTTGTTTTGTTTTCTTACGACAAACTAGAGAGTTGAGTGAGCTTTTTAAAAGCTTTTTTTAATAGTAAAATAGTGTGTCTAGAAAGAATGGTATACATGTGGTTCAATAATTGATAATACGAAAATATTGTATAAATTTGTTGATTAGTATAGAACTTGTTTCTAGGAAAGTGTGCCTATGGGCCATAGACACACTTTTGATAAAAAAAAAAATTATGGTTCTATGAAATTGCGAGACCCATTTTTGTTCATTATCATCGTATTGTGAAGCTTGCCATACATGTAGTTCTTATATCGTAAGTAAAAACAAGTTGACACAGGCTGGGACTTGAACCCGGATGTCTAACACTAATTCTTACGCCAAAGGGACTTATCACAGATACTATAGTAACTCTACTATCTGTGGTCTTATGGTTGATATTTTTATTAAAATTTTAAACGCGTGCCCGAGAATTGATATTAAAACACCCACCACGACACCATCTTTATTACGGAAAATGAAAACCAAATATTATTTTAGACGCTGGGCTGATAACAAAAAATTTAAAACGAACTTTGAGATAAGACTAAAAATTAGCAACTAGACAGAAAGCTATGAAAAATGTCTGAGATAAATTTATTCATGTTTCTATATTTTACTTTTCGTTAGCTCACAGCCATAAAGCGTATTTTTTTTTATTAGTTTGTTATAGATCTTTTTCGTGACCTCTTAAATTGCATAGGTACAAATAGAAGTTTTTGTCAGGTCAATAAAACATGGTGTCAAATTATTATATTATGCGCAAGATAGTTACCTAAATTAAAAAAATAAAAGGATTTGAGAAGAATTATATTTTCAAAATACATATTACTGAACCTAAACTTTGTAAAAACTGGTAATAATTGACGACAAAATCTCAGGCACAAATGTTGTTCATACATAATATGTGGGTATAATGTATGAAAAGATTTATTGAACAACATTTTCAACTGTTACATTCATACGTCTAAGGGTAAAGTAAAAAAGTTAAGAAAATACGGTAAGATACACTGTTCACTGTATCATAGTGATTCAGGTTGCAAAGCAATTCATTAATGTATACCAAATGTGTGGTCATAGCGAGAGATTGTTATTGAAAAATCATATATATAAGTTTTAAGTTTTGTTTTGTCAACCGAATAGTTGTGTTCGTTATTTATTATTTCTGACTTATTATTTGCACCAGTCAGAGGTATACCAGTTCAAGGCTTAACTAAAAAGAGCACAAATTTTTCTATATTTTTCCATATAAAATGCCGCTATCTTGGGAAGGTCTATTATTAGTTTTAACAGCGAAATCCTGTAATTTTTTCTTGTATTGGCTAATAAATAAGTAACCCAAAGAGATTTTATGCTTTTTAATAATATATTTAAAAATTATTGAGTTTGTGCATGTGTGACTTTTTTATAAAATCATTTTATTTTATAGTGTTGTTTCAAACCATTTAAATGTATTTTTTTTTTAGTTTTATTGTATTATGTTTACAAAGTAATACAGTAATCAAAATATGTATTTATATGCAGCCAAGTTGGGAGAAGTTGGCGGCCCATTGAATACAGAGCTACTATAAATCCGTACATTTTTCACATATCTCAAATTCTGTAATAAATATTTTAGGTGTGAGTGAAAGTGATCCTCGTTAAACTCCTTCAACATCTGTACCTAATGGTCTTCATCGACGTGACCGTGTGATAATTTTGTTTTCAAAAATATAGCCCAACAATTCAGCTTTATGAAACTGCGCAGTACACTCTTACTCGAGATTGTTACTGTGACTGTTTGATTCTAAAAAAGACTCATCACAGTCCTTACCCTTGCAGGGTGTCCACCAAACACTTTTTTTTGTAAGAAATCACAGACTCCAAAGCATGATATGCTAGCGGTACACTATCCGAATAATTTTATTTATAAATAATCAACTAGTAAAAGACATAACTAGCTTAAACCTTTGCAATCAATTGTAAGCTTTTATTATTTTATTTTAGTTTAAGTTAATCATCTGTAGTCGGCAGGACCCCAAAAAATTAATAAACAGTGTTGGATGAAAAACTCATCGTTATTTGTTGAAAGTTTCATCAAATATTATTGTTTGTTTTTGCTTTTTACATTTAGAATTTGAAAGCAATTCCTTTTTCTAAACTTCTTGAAAATACAAACAAAAATAGAGAATACTCAAAATTTCAAGAGGAATTCAAAAAGACTATTCTTTTCTATTTTAATGTTAAAGCAGACAATACTGCCGTTTACCTAGAATTGGCATACATCTTTAGATATATTTTTAACAATCAATTTGGGTCCCATACATAATACACATTAAACGTCGTTTAGAAAAATGAAGCAATGCCTAAGATCCCAATTTATTTAGAAACTTTATAAATTAATACAAAATTGCCCCAAAAGGGCAAAGTTTACATTAAGATCGATGCAACAATCATTTTTTTTTTAAATCTCCCTAAGCTGCCTAAATAATAGTTGCAAATTTAAAAAAAAAATAGTTATAGTGCAATACAGATGCATTATGTTACGTATACGCCCCAGTTACCCAAATGAAAACTTTGAAAAAATCTATAAATGACTTTCATTCTATTATTTTACAAAATAAACCATCAGCAACACATAACTTTTAAGAGACCTTTTCATAGAGTATCAAATAATATTAATAGCTATCCACCCAAATGATATTTATCTCCAAAGGTTGCAAAGTCCAAAATTGTACCAAAGTATTTTATAACAATAACATCTAATTTGGATCTTTATTAAGGCTCATTGTTATCTTATTTTTTTAATATTAACCACATAGATAGATAGCTTATCAAAAAAAAAAAAAACAAATGGCTGAAGTGGTTCAAAGTATAAATTAAGTGTCTCACTATATACCTACGCCTATTTATTATATCACAATACAATTTATAACCTACTTGCCGAACAAACAATATTAATTAAATCTGTTGTCAAAAAAAAGCTTTTAATTACGATATTCCATTTATCGACTGGAATTTTCTCTTGTATGCAAACACAAAGTCACGAATGTCATGATATGCAATTAAAAGCTTAATGCAAATTTTTGAATATACGTGGATAGGTTCATCTTCATCGCTCATGTAAGGGGCTACCTGTTTGACTCTTCCCCTTTCACTTATGTATGAAGATAAAGTAAATTTCAAAACAAGTTTTTCCTACAGACTGAAAACGCAGACAAAACTGGTCAACAAACAAAACAAAATAATAAAAACGGTAAAATAAATTTCCAAAAAAATGGAATACGAACTTTGACTATTAAGTCAAACTAAATAATCAAGTCAAGTCCAAAGACCAAATTATTGAAAATTATTCCACGAAAGACGAAAAAGAATTTTCAGTATCTAGGTATACGAATTCATGACTTCTATGGTATACAAAATGTAAATAAATCAAATAAATACTAAAAAAAAGCCTAAATCAAAGCCAAAGCCATTTTGCATAAATGGATAATGTAAGCCTAGAGTTCATAGCGAAAGTCAATTTTCCTGCATAAATTTTAGCCAAGCGTAGGCTGTAGGTATGCAAAGCAATGCAATCGCTGACAACTGACTAGAATACCGCTTACACTTTCGATGGAATCGGTGAAATCCTAAAGCCTAAGAAATCTGTTGAAGGTTTATTGACATTGGTTGGCAGTAAACTTACCTTTTATTTATATATTTTTTTTGATGAATTTCTCTTAAATAACAATAAAATGCAAACACCGGTAGTTTAGTAAACAAAATGGTATTTGGATAAGTTTCAAAAATTATACACTTTCACACAGCACGCAAAGAATAAATCCAACCACTCCCAAACGAACACAACGACAGACTGTGACTGACAAACTGCTGCTTGCTGAAACTAAACGAAGTGAGTGAAAGAGACTGAAATAAAATTAAAATAGAAATCTCAATTTTGCTGGTGATTTTGTAGCGCACCAAAGCAAAATGATGATTTGTTTTCATTTTGCTTTGAATGCCGGTATTTTTTTTTTTTCATGAAAAGAAAATGCCAAAACCTTAATGACGATGACTTTGCCTTTTGTTGCTTTTTCTTGTTTGAAAGCTTTTGTTTTCCAATAAAGGTTTGTTTAATGCCCCCATTTGGGGGTTATTAATAAATTCTTTCCATGAATTTGTAGATTGGTTTGTGTCTTAGGTTAAATTTTTCTTGAAATTTGAGTATATAAATTGTTTTCATACGTTTAGGAGAAATAAATCAAATTGGTTTAATTAATTTCAAAATAAAATATAACCATCAAACCAGGTGGATTTACTTGAAAGAAAAAGATTTGAGGAAATTTCAAAATTCCCAAACAGATCTTACTATTGACTGAAATGACACTCCTTAAAAATTTGGAGAGATATTTGGCTTTCAAAAAAGGTACCTTAGTACTTTATTGCAAGTGTTGCTGTTGTTTACAAATATATTTTTTTTTCATTTTTAATAACTTTTGTTGAAAACGCTGAAAGATAGAGCCCGACTGGGTCGCACGTACTTGCTCTTAGGGTCAAAGTTGCTCTGGACGTAAAAGCTTCTTACATAAAGTTAAAAAAAAATAATATTGTAAGAAATAAAAAAAAAAAAAAATTCATTACTAAAATGACATAAACAACTTCTTAAATTGTTTTGAGCTCAAAACTAAGTATGCTATTTGATTTTATTAAAAAAAGATACATTTTTAGAAAAAAAATTGAAAATCGTTAGAGCCGTTTTTAAAAAAAATAATTTTTTATAAAATTTATATAATTCTCAAAGCTTGTTTAAAAATAAAGTTGGTATGCCATTTTTAAATAATATTAATGCACATCTAAAACCAAAATTTCAAAGAAATACAGTGGCCCGTTTTCAAAAAAAAAAAAAAATTGAAAGGTTTTTTAAAAATCCAAAATTTATTTTTTTGAAAATTTTTATATCAAATAATTTTAAAGTTATTTAGAAGCTTCCGTATGAAAAAAAATCTTCAAAATTGGTTCAGTCGTTCAAGTGAATGTCAAAAATACAAAAACCGTTCTATGGGAGGTACCGTTAATAGAATTTTTGCAAACATTTCTTTTATTGCAAAAGTACGACCCTACTTACAGAAGCAGATACAAAAATTTGAATCAAGATCGTTAGAGCCGTATTTGTTATATGGCAGGTACCGTTAGTTTTGGTCCTAAAAAAACATTTCAGTTTTCTCTCTAGGGAAACACCAAAGACCCTTAACCAAGTTTCAAGGAAATCGGTTTAGCGGCTTAGGGTGTAGATCGAGGAATACACAGTCAGACAGACAGACAGACAGACAGACAGACAGATAGACAGACAAACAAACAAACAGACAGAAAGACAGACAGAGAGAGAGACAGATAGACAGGCAGACAGACAGACAGCATAAAAGCATAAAATTCGATTTTTAAATGACTAAAACAGCTTCTTAAATGAATTTAACCTCAAAATAAAGCATGCAATTTGATTTCTTCTATAATGATACATTTTTAGAAAAAAATTTGAAAATCGTTAGAGCCGTTTAAAAAAAAAAAAATTTTTTTCTATATAAAACTTTGCAATGACTTTTATAAAAAAATTGGTACGCCATTTTTAAGATATTATTTATCAATATCTAAAAATTAAATTAAAAAAAAATATTGAGTAGTTTTCGAAAAATTGATTTTTCAAAAAAAACAATTGAATTTTTTTTTTTTAAATCCAAAAAAATAATTCTAGATTTTTTTTTACTAAACGTTATTACGGCAACTTAGAGGTTTTCATGTTCGTTGGAATTGATTGAGTCATAAAGGAGAAAATCAAAATTTAAAAAAAAAAAACGGTTCTATGTCAGGTACCGTTAATAACGGTTTTTGAAAACAAAAAAAAAATGTTTTTCAATTAAAGATAGACCTTATCCAAAAATTACCATTATTTTTTTAATCAAAATCGTAGGAACCATTTTCAGCTGTGTTCAACGAGGAAATAGTTCGAACAGAAAGGCACAGATCAGAACAGTTTTGTGAGAAATGTCAGAACAGAAAACAAAAACAAACACAATCTGTTCTAACCTGTTCTGACTGAAAAGCAAGTACAGAAAATCCTGTTCTAAACTGTACTTATCACCGTCATTGAAAAATAAACTAGAACAGCCTGGACCAGAAAAACCTCATTGAATAGCGAAAAGTTGCACTTTTCTTTTCCGAACAGTCCAGAACAACGTTATTGAACAGACTTTTATTTAGTATCTTAAAGCTTATTTAAAACTTATCAGCTCTGCTCTGGATTAAATTTAGGTATTAAAATAAATCTATTTCAAATGAGCCAAGAAGTGGACACCGAGAAAGGTGTCTTTATCTACCTTAATACCTTTTTGATCAACTACCAAAATTAACAGCACCTTGCGCGATTTATTTTAATTGAAATTTTTGTTTGTCACGTTGGGCCAAAATTCATAACGCCAAAGGCACAAACTCTAAACTCAACATAAAGGTCAAATATCTTGTCAAATAAATTGACATGCCATTTTTCAAATTTCCTACATTAACTCGTCAATCAATTTCTAAATAGTAAAAGTAGGTATAAGCTCATCTTACATGATAACAATGATCACAAAGTATTTAGTTCAGCTCTTGAGAGACATTGTCATTTGTCAACAATCATTTCACACCATTGATTCTAATAATCAAAAGAAACTTCTTTTTTTTAAACATACATACATAAATCTTTTCTTTAGAAAACTAAAATTTCCGTTCCGCATTCTCCATATCAAAATCACACGAAATAAATCTTCATCAGGTGGATAACCATTTAACTTGCTGAAGAAAAATACAGAATACGTACCAGGAGAAGAAGAAAAAGAATATTAAATTGAGCACTTTGCACCTCCCACTCGGGATCGGGATTTAGGTTGCCAAACAATAAAGTGTACCTTTTACTAACAATAATGCCTTTCTAATTTGTTTCGCCACCAAATAGCAAAATGCCCAGAGGCGCCAAATTGATCCTAAAATGGCTAAGAATGCGCAAACTAGTTGTGTGCGCATACGAAGCGACGACCGACGACGCGAGCATTCTACGCATCCCACTTGCACACACTTTTATTTTCATTTTTTGCCCCAGAGAGCTGGATAATATAATTGCGAAAAGAAAGTAAATGTCTGCTGCGGTTTGGTGGCTTAAAATTAGTTTTTTTTTTATTAGTTTAAATTTTAACGTTTTTTGCACAAAATTTTCGTTGAGATTCTATTTTAGCTACTGCGACGTCAAGTTCTTTTTGAATAGCAGAAAAAATAACCATACAACCTGTTTTCTTGGAACCATTTATATTTTTGATGGCCGACTAAAGGTTTGTTTGGTTTGGTTCGGTGAAAGTCAAATTATTATTTGTGAGTACTTAAAAGCATATACACTCTCAATTAGTTTAGCTTTATTTTATCACTTTGACACTTGGGTTAATATTTTGACAGTTTGAGACTTTGAAATGAAATGCCCAATTTGTTATACCACCCGTGAATCGTGAATGAGTTTAAGCTCGTAATTGTTGTTTTATATTTTGTGCTATTGACCTCTCTGGTCTCAAATATACTCCAACATAAAGGTCCGTTTGGGAACTTTTTGGGCTGAAATATGAAATCCCTCAAATTTGCGAAGATCGTTGAATATTTAATAGTTTTTTTTATTATTGTAAGATTTTTGTCATTTGAGATGTTGGCTTTCCAGATTCTATGCATCGAGATTTTAGTTTTCGAGATACCACATCTCGTTTACCACATTTACCACTTACCACGTTTACCGAGTCTACGACGACGTCACACAAATACCCTTATTGGTAACTTGTGACTCGGTAATTGAATCATTAATCGTTTTATCCATCATGACGTCTTACGACGAGTCGTCATTATTAATGTACATTAATGTATCGAAGATATCATGGTATATGCATGGTATTATGTACCTACAATTATTTTTTACCAGAAAACTGACTTCATCAGTTAATTTATTATTATTTTCATCGACTTTACTGCAGCAGTTTAGGTAAATCATTTGTTTGTTACTATGGGAACACTTTTTCGTCGCTTACCCCACATTTCAGCACACCAATCTTCTTCCGTCGTCCTCTATTTAAAAAGCCTTGGTTATTTCTAGCGTCAGACTTTTAATTTAAAGTTCAAACTCGTTAACTATGCTAGTCGCAAAATATTTTCTGCAAAATTCCAAAATAGAATGAACACTTGACTTCAAACATAGAAAAGGCGTATTAGTTAGCCACCATTTGCTGTCTATCAAACGATTGACCCATAAAGAAGTTGAAACTGTAACAGCCATAAACGAAAGTCGTGCACTATACAAACAGCTAGGCGGAAGGCACGCATGTGCTCAAGTGATGATGATGGCTGAATTGCGATGACAAGTGACTGGACTGGTAAATTAAACAAAACAGACAAAAAAAAAACTTGTTTGGTTTATTTTAGCATAAGAAGTTTCTTGAATCTTTGGTACCTACTTGAAGTTGAAAAAGTTTTTGTTTTGTGCCATGAATAAATTCTTCAACCTTTTAGACATGGCTCAAAATCAAGCTGATACAATGTGAGACAATTAAGAAATAAGACAATTTTAAAGGTTACATAATGCAGTGTAACACTTTCATCAAATCATCTTTTCATTGTTGATAATACAATTCATCCGATTTCTCGAAAAAAATATATAACAAACATAATTTGCATTCCTTGCATTATTTTGTCGTTAACAAACAAAAGGCCAAAAAGAAAATTTCAATTCGAAAGTAAAATCTGCGGCTGAACTACAGTTGTGCTTTCCAAATTAAGTTAAATCTGGCTTAAGTAGAAGGCTTATCATAAATTTTGCATCGCGCACATGTCGCACTTCTGGCTTTTACGCTTCATTGGATGTAAAAAAAACAGTGGGGCCTTTTGAAAAAAAAACAAGGTAAATGAAATATATTAATAGATACATTCAACTGAGATGGAGAAATAAGGAGGTAAATAGGTTAGTTTAATGAAGAAAGGCTAGAATTGAAGAGTACAAGTGCGAGTTATAATGATGAATGATGATTCTCATGTTGAAGAATATCATTAATTGCATTAATTGTTAAGTAATTGAACACCAATTTCCTTAAACCATATTTTATACTTATTATTACTTATGTAAGTCATAGAAAGATATCTTCATTTTATTAATAAAAATGAAGTAGCTGCCAACAATTTCCAATAATACAAATGCTGTACAGTATTTTGTCCGCTCTTAATAAGGCCTACTGCACTGCAAAAGATAGCGAGCAACCAAGTTTCTAAAAAAATCAATTTTTGTTTCATGTTTTGACTTTGCTCACCCATATTTTTTTTTTCTACTCATTGGAAACCTTAAGACTTTTATCTGCCCCACTGTTGAAAACCTGCAAGCATAAGTATATTTACAAGTCACTTTCTTGTGAAATATTTGATTCCCTTCTCAGATATAGGCGGAAATTCTCTTTCCATACATCGAATCACACTGACTGAGATGCTAAGAGCAGCCAGAGGCGAGCGAGCGGTGTTGACGGTGATAGTCATAAAGTTGTAATAGAGATAGTTTGGCTTACGTTTGTCCATCGTTTTACGCTTTGACCTTCTTCGGCACTATGGGCAACTCTTGAACTTGCCCTGCAATATATCGTGCAGTGGAACAGCACTTCACCGTCAGCCTTTTAAGCCTTTAGTTAGGCTATATGCGGCATATCATCGTGTGACTGTCTACGGAACATGATCTAAATTTTCCTCTCTCTAGTAGATCAGACAGAAGTATTGTATTGTAAAGCTACTCTATCCCAAGACCATAAACAGGTGCCCGTTTTTTTTTATTTTATTTTTTCTGCTATACTATCGTAGGCGATGAAATTGGTATGCAGAGAGTTGCTGATGGCCAACTCCTTGTATATCAGTCTTTGTCCATGGAATGGTAAGCAAATGTTTTGGGTGTGCCTTGCTTAAGATCAAAAATAAAAGGGGGCTCCCAGAGTTACGTCCCTGTTTTACTTTCTAATGCAACAAAGCCCTATGACAGTTTCTTATGGCTTTATTTCTATGTAAATATTTTTGACAGAATTTCCTAGATACACAATCAGAGGCAATAAAAAGTGAAGTGTTTTTGCTTTAATGTGACAAATCAGTATCTTTTAACTGTCACTTTGATTACCTGTACAAACTCTTGATAGTCACCATCAGAAGGGATATACCTATGGGTATTATCATCACTTTAATGTTGGTAGCTTTATCGTGTCTTTTACGACTTATTTTAAAAAATTAACAAAAATAAAAGCGATAAGTTTGTAAAGTGACAATTAATAAAATAGTTAACCATCAATTTGCGGATGGTTCAAAGGAAAGTGAGAAGAAGAGAAGCGCTGGTTATCGTTATGTTGATGAATGTGCTAGTATTGTAATTTTTATTTCCATTTATTTCCTATTCTGAGAGAAAAACAAGATGTTGATGGATGGACAATGATAAATTGCTTTAAGCAAAAGTGAAAATTTAAATGTAGACTATTGGCTATGGTTAAGTCTGATTATGTGGATGATAATAATAACGGAGAAGAGAAATTTTTATTGTCGTCTATACAACATACAGTCTGTAGTTTGTGTTGTTTTTATTTTTTTTTTCATTGTTATCTTCTTTAATCGATGAATAAAAAAATCTTTAATTGTTAGAAAATCACCAGAAGTAGTTTTTACTGACTGAGATAAATTCCAGTAGATATGGAAGTTAAGATTGAGATTTTATTTATTAGGTTTGTATTGGGGAAAAGTAAATTCGCACTTTGAGCTCTTAGCTTTGAGCCAGAGGGAGATCAGCCAAAGTTCTTTGCTCATTGTCTCGGAAGAAAATAGAGAAAATCTTGCTTATGGCTATAACTTTGAAGTTACTAGAAATACACCCGAGCTTAACAGTCTACACAAATCCATCATAATGTTCGCTTCCACGATTAATTCTAGTTCAGTAAAACCAGCTTGAAGGGGTAAAAACCTATGTACACTGTACACGTACATTACATACTTACAATTTAGACAGCTTTTTGACATTAGCTGCATCCGTGCGGATCTGGATCTAAATCTTTTTCACAAGTAAAACAAAAACAACACATGATCCAGCTTTCTATCGGGATCTATTTTAATGATCCAAAAATTAGTTCTTACTCTGAAATGCAGATGGTTTTTAAAGGTCGATAAGGAGAAAAATAAGAACTGCAAGATTTTCTCAAAATAAACAAATACTAGGAAAAAAGAGATAGATATACAACAAAGTCTCTATTTTGATCCTCATTTTCATGATCTAATCCAGATCAGATCGTGAGTATAATAAAACGCGACTATTAATGTATCTCAAATGCATTACAATTTCTGTGTTTATCTACATATATCATTCTGGAACATTTTAAATAAAAAATATAGTTCTTACTTTGACATCTAGGTGGCTGTGCTACGTTAGCGAGAAACAATGATGCACGAAATAGATTTGCAATTGAATTAAATTAGTCGTATTTTATTTGTAAGCACAGTACTCAGTAACCAATAAAACTGTAAATATTTAAACTGACTAAAGATGAAGATGAGCAATGTTTGTCGAATTATACGTTCCTTCATTTGATTTCAGCTTATTTTTCTTCCAACATATCCTAAAGAAAATAGAGCTTGCACATCCTACCGTTCGCCACACTAAATCTCAATCGACAGCATTTATACTGACCAAGACAAATTATTTACATTACTGAGTACTGAACTTACAAAAAAAACAAAATTACTAGACTTATGGAAGTGAAATGATACATAAAATCAAGATAATTAGTATAGCAAGAAAATCATCATTTGAAATAAAAGAGGTGAGCGTCTAAGATATACAAAAGACTTTTTATGTGGAGTATTTTGCCTGCAAGGCACTACAAAGAAGAGTAAAAAACTGACTTTTAAAAATTTTCATATTGAACTTTATTTTAGAAAATTACCCCAAACTGTTAAACAAATACTTGAATTGTATCCTCCACAAGTTCCCTTTTAAAATTGTACCCCAAGAGTGCTTACATTGAAAAGTCATAATAGCGATCTTGCTGCAAACCATCGGGGAGTAACAGAATAGCTGCAAAAATCTCGTGATTTTAGCATTTTCATGTAAATTATTAAAAAATGAAATGGGGCCCCAAATTGTTTTTAAAATAGAAAGAAATTAAGTCCCAAAACTGGAGTTGGGGTTTTATTTCATTGAGGTCTGATTTCATAATGAAATTATGCCAAGAAAAAATGAAATGCCGCCACAAAAAATGAAATAAACCCCAAATTTGAGAAATTTTTTTAAGAATTGTGAAAGCATGCTGCCCAAAAAATACTTCTGGTTTCGTTTCAAATGACAAGTTGATTGATGCGATTACGCTTCTCCAATATCCAAAATCCGGAATTTGGTAAAACCTCTTTAACATACAAAATTACTTGAACACATATCAGATCCATTAATATGTGACTTTTATAATTAACTTCAATGTTGACCTGATTTTTGGAAACCAGCTAAATAATTTGCCTATATACTCCTTAAGTCCCGTTCCTTTTAAACTAAAAAAAAGCGGTATTGCTATAAACAATTTATAAAACAACCTCCACCAGTCCACACACTTCATCAGCCCAATTTGTTGGAATAACCTTTATAAATACCTTTCTCATAATAAAATTTATACGCCAACGGCCCAAACCATGCGTTCGGCCAACCAAAAATATCAACTTGCCAGCAGCTCGTGTCACGTCGTCGAAATAATAACGCGGAAGTTCCAGGTTCCAACGAAGTTAACCACAGAAGAATCCGAATATAAGACAGATAAGACAGGCACAGATTACATTTACAATTTACATAACGTGTAAAAAAGTTCGATCGTCGGTCGTCGGTCGTCGGACGTTGTTGTGTCGTCTAATGTTAGGAACATGGAGCAGTTCCCTTCCCGTTGTGCATCGGGTTGGTATCTTTGGACCACTGCAAGATGATACTTTGAGAGGTTCTGCGCAACCATGATAGGCCGCGAGATGAAGGTTCTTGGTTTTTGGTTTGTGCGTGGAATGCATTGTGACCGGCACTATTACCACTGTACGGCTGGCCATCAAATAGCGTGGTGTAGGACATAAACGCATTTATGCAAGCATAATAAGGTGAAATTTTTGGGGGAAAAACTGGGTAGAATGGTGTGGTATAGTTGGAAATTCTGACCTCTTTGGGAGAATACAGCTTTCACAACTTCTTTCCATTCTTTCTGTCGTCATTTTTGTTTTCTTCGTTGCTGTTCTCTCAGATCAGCTAAACTCAGGTTCTATTCTCCTCTTTATTTTTTTTGTTCTTCCAACTTTTTTTGTTGTTGTCATATTGCAGCTAAACGATGGCGATATTGTGTTGAAGCATTTTTTGTTTGTTAAACCGTCTCCCAGGAGGGAGAATCAAGTGGAAAATTGGTCTAACTTGACACATGAAGTTAAAAAAAAAATGATAAAAATGAAAAAAATGAAGGGAAGTGACGCTGGTGCACAAGTTTGATGCACCCAAACAATGTGGCAGTCTTATATGAACATATCCCCATCAGTCATTAAGTATTATTATATTCATCTCCATACACAATCTACAAGATGATGGGTGTGAAAAATTGATATGAGTGTATCTTATTATCTTGTTGGTTGTTTGGAGAGAAAAAAAATGTCATAACATGCTCAGCACACTAACAGAGAAGAGAGTTAGGTATAGTAATCTCGGGTTGTTTGGTTGTTTTTTTTTTTTTTTTTGGATTAAGATTAGAGTTACATATATGTTTGCTTTGAATATTTGCTTTCCATTTTAACGGTTTCATTGATAATTTCGGCATGAATGAAGCCATTTTATTAGGAACTATCGTTGATTGAATAAACAAATTGGTCACGACTCACGATTATAATTAGGAAGCTTTTTAATAACCGATTAGGTATTTATTTGTATGCATCATTAACGGATATGGTAAATGCTCCAAAAGTTTAGATTAAGCTATATGATAGTTTAACGGTTACTTCCAGTATTAGTTCAGTTTGGCTAATAAAATGTTATTATTATCTTGTGCATGAGTCCAAGTAAGAATTGTTAACATTTTTACTATTAATTTCTTCCAATTTCTGCCAGGAATTTAATCATACAACTAAATCTAACATTTCATTTGTCAATTATACTAACACCATGTAATTATTGTGCAAATAGCATTTTGCAATATTGAGCTGTGAAACAATGCCATATCTAGCGTTTCTTGCCATGCATCTGTCTGTTGACCCTTATGTAACATTATAACAAATTCTTTATAATCCAAATTGCTTATTTCATTACGATTGGGTTAAACCTCGCTATGAAAAATTGCACATAAGAAAACAAAATTCAATAGCGTTTGAAACACGACGTATTTTCAGTGCAATAAATAAGCTTGGCTATAGAGCTACTTAAATCTTTTGATTCCACCTACAAAATAAGGTCAATACCCAACAGGACCATAGAGGTAGCTAATCCGGATGTTCCGCTTCCCATGCACACCCTACACCCAACCAATTTTCCAACGGACAACCCCTTTAAAAACATCCCTTCGTCCCAACTGATCATACAAAGCATTCTCCCAACTGCTCTTACCAAACATAACGAAAAGCCTCCCCATCCGACAGCCAGAGAGATACACTTGTCCCTAATAGAAAGTGAAAAGGTCCGTTTAGGCAGAAAGATAAGGGCACAGATGAACAGAGGCGGGATCACCATAATCACGCAAATACGGTATCAGTGGTTTTAGTAAGGAAGTTTACCAAGGAAGACTTTGGGTTAGCGCTGATCCAAGAACCCTGGACCTTCAAAAGTTAGGTAAGACTTATTCATATTATATATTCATATTATGTATATATCAAAACTTTGAATTTATTTCTTTCAGAATATTATGACGAAAGATTTTATATGCTATGCGTGCAACATGTAATTAAACTAAATCAGTATAAAAGGTATTTGATTTTATTCAAAAAAGGAGTACTATGCAACAGGTCATGGCAAATTTTGTGATATTGCATTCATCTCAGCAATATAGGTTGCTTTCAACTAAATAAAAAAATAAATAAATAAAAAAAAAAAATTGAAGAAAAACCTATGCAAACCGCACCGCATGAAATACAGAAAAAATATTGTGCATCTAACCAACAAAGAATAACCCAGGCGCATGCATACTCTATGGTCAAAGATAAGATGTCCGAGTAGAAAGTTTATCACATCGCGGTCCATTGAGTGTCTTTTTTTAGTTTTTCTTCATTTGTGCCTTTTATTTTTTTGTACGTACAGATGAAATGACCATGAGGAAGATGTTCCTCTTCATTCATCATCGACAGTATATCTTAAGCATAAAACATTAAAGTCGATAGTACGAGCAAATGTCATGCGGCACTAACAGAGTGCGCAAGTGAGTACACACGGATTTATAAGTTCCATTTGGTCTGCAGCAAATTGTTGTTGATTAGGATTGTCATGAGACGCACAGAACATATTACAACAATTTCACCAAACATTTGCGAATATCTTCAGCTTCACTTTGATTGGGATGTTGTTGTTGATTTTTTGTTTTCAATTTATTGTGGTAGGAATTTGGTATTTGATGGGGCACTTCTTGTAACCCATGAATGACCAGAAACACGCAGAGCCAGAGACTTCTTTCTTTCAATATAAATGAGTGGATTAAAGATGCGACCCAATTCCTGCGAATAGCTGCGCACTGTCAGTCTGGAGGACCATGAATCTCAAATTCAATCTACGAACAAACACCAACACTAGGTCAAACACATATCTCGAGGAGCTTAAAATAACATTGATTGTTTTTATGCTATTTTGCGGGATGACTGAATGACCCTTGTATATTTGAATAACAGTTTGCATACTTATGCTTGGCGTCGTCCGTCGTCGTACCTCGTCCATATAGATACCTTTGCGAATTGCGAAAGGTATAAAAGTAGGCTTCGTGGTCGTTGTTGGTTTGGAGATGAAAATTCAAGTGGACATTTTGTTCGTGTGATTTTTTTTTAAGGTAACTTAACTTATTTAGGTGAAACTTTCTTTCTAAGGCTTCCACTTCCACGAAATAAGAATAATATTAAGGAATTTTGTTTCGCACGCACTTACTTTAACGATCTTAAAGTTTTTCGCGGGTTTTAGGTAGAAAATTGTTAGGCTTAGTGAACACGAAACATTTCGTGGTAAAAAAGACGCTTCCAGCCAAAATACAAAAGTCGTATAGTCTGGAATATTATTTTAAGTTGAAGGACTGACCCACAGGTATAACATATTCAAATTCGCCTTGTTTTATCGTTAACATTTTGATATTTAATCGTATTGCGAGAAAATTAAAGCTTTTCAACTTATTTACAAAAAAATGACATGTTTTTCTTTATAATCTATCCAACAAAAATTGTCAGGAACAGAGAAACAGGACGTTTGCATCTCAGTTTGGTTGCAGTGTATTACATAAGTCTATCGCATATACAAAGCTTGAGCAAAGCTTTCTCATTAGATGTGTACTGACAATCTTTGTTGGACAGAGTATAGAAGCTTTTCTATAGTGATATTGCATTTTTAGGTTTAATTAGATATCTTGCTAATTATAAGTTCCCGAATTATTATTTATAATAATTTATTATTTATTTATTATATATTATTTTAAATAAACTAAAGAGAAACACAATATTTTAAAAAACGATTCTACATGATAGCTACTGTTAGTAGACATTTTTGAAAATTAGTTAAATGAATCGTAGTTTACGTTTTTGCGTTTACGTTGACGTTTTCAAAAACGCTATATACCACGTTTAAAGTAAATCGGCCGATCCGTTTAGGCTGTGGCATCTGATTCTGATACAGACAGCATTTTCAGACTAATTTTTTTCGCTGTCTCTATCATCGTAATGCCATGTCATTTCGAAATATTTTGTTTAATGCATAACTTGACATAATATGTAGTACTTTCTAGCCCAGGTTATAAATGCGCTGTGGGAGGCAAAATATTGAGATGTTTTCAGGAAGTATAAAACCAAGTTTGAAGTTTCAAAAGACGTTTGCTATATGCATAGTGAGCCAAAAACATATTTGTTTTTCCTACATAATGCACCTTTTAGAAGTTATAACGTAAAAACTGAAAAAAGTTAACACATTACAAGATTTTTGGTGCTCCATGTAGTTAGCACAGGACTTTCAAAGATTCAAATTTAGTTTTACACTTTTGGATCTATCCTAATACCATCGATAAAGTGCAATTGGTGCAAGTTCAAATTAAAATAAAGAAAAATGTCATCTTCTTTTTTCAAGTTATTAAAAATTTCACATGTGTCTAATGGCCCCAACAAAGTTTGTTTCTGTTAAGTGGAGTTTGCACTTATGTGGAGTTCTGTTATTCAAGAATTCTTAAAATGCTCTCTGTTATAAATGGTTGCTGCAAATAACTATTTTTTTTATAAGATCCAATGCAATGAATTTTTCAAGTGTATATTCTGGTAAAAGTTTATTCAGCCTTTTTTTTAATTTTTTTCCTTTAACTAAAAAAGGGATCATCTGATAAAACTTCACTCAAAAAAACAACTTCACGGATTCACAGAGAGCCACCAGGTTTGCAACAATATTTATGGGGTCATCTTAATTAGGGTGGTAGATTGGATCCGCCCAAAAAAATTGATCAACAAAAACACTCTCAAGTCCAACTTTTAAAACAGCATACCCACCATAGCAACATAGTGTAGGTATATTAGAATGAAAGTATGTACTTAAAAATGCCTACTTAGTGGCACAGCCTCTGGGATATGTATCCAAGAGAATCATCAACTTACATCTCTCAGCTCAGCGGACAGAAGAAGGCGGAAATTGGTTAACAAAAAAACAAAGTAAAACACAAAAAAAAAATCAGCAAAAGCGGCGAAAATAAAATTGAGATGAAGATGAAGAGGCAACAAAAAATTCATAAAACAAAAAACAAAAAAAAAAAAAACATCCAACAACTTAAGTCAAATAAAAAAGAAAGAACCAACGACTTTCTTAATTCTTTCTTTCTCTCTGAATGTGTGTTTGCTTTGGGCTGTTTTGTATGTGAAATGACCGAATGCGAGAGTGAAGTCCCAATCCCAACTTTGCACCGTGTTTCGTCTGTGGCTCTTTTAGTGGCATAGCCACAGCCAGTGCCAGTGCTTGAGAGTCAACCTCTTCTCCTTACGTCTTCTTATGCTTTTTGGTTGTTGTTGTATTCACTTCTTCTATTACTTTTTCCATTTCGCCTTGAGGTCTCTCGATTTCGGTAGAAGACAGACCAGACCACTGCAGTAGCGGGAAGAGCCGAGCCACAGAAGCGCACACCAATAAGTTGATAGGCGGCGGTGGCGGCGAAGACGGGTACTTCACTTAACTCTGTGCGGCTTCGTCGTCTTCGTCTTTGGCTTTGACTTTGGCTTTGAAGCCGGGGCAAGCAGCAAGTTGTATGCGCGCATACATAACATTCATATGATGGGGTATGGGGACGGTCTCTTCAATTTACCATCGCAGCGCAACAAACTGAAGGCAGTAAGCAGCACTATACTCCTCGACTCGATATTGGAGAGGTATATGTTAACATGCTATTTCGATTCTTCAGCTCAGTAAGTTCTTAAGTCCGTTGATGGTCTGGTCCTCTTCAGTTGGTTTCTGACCATCAATTCGATCGCACGAGCAGCTCGTTCTCATATATTTATATTTCATTCATCGATCGATCAGGGAGCAGGTTCCTGCCTCATATATGTTTTTTTTTTATTAAATTAATAACATCGCATCTTTAATTATTTATTGTGGCCAAGTGATCAAATCAAATTATATTAAAAAAAAATCAATTGAGACTAACCAACTGATTGTTGCTGAAAATATCGACGATAGTAAAGATCAAAGCATACATCATCACCATCCTCATCTTCATCGAATAGGAGGAGAATTTCTTGTTGAGTTGTTGTTGGATTTTTCGAAAAGACTTTTGCGGCAGCGGCGGATAGTATAACCATATTCTTTTTATAACGGTGCAGAAAACCCCTCTTGGAACGACGACGAAGAACGAACCTTTTTGAGAGGCTACTCGTACACACACGATCCATTCTAGTGTCACTTCTTGATGTGTATCCGTTGGATGCATTTGCAGCAGCAGCAGACTCATCAGTTACCACAACGAGCCTAGAATTTATACCTTTAGCGATCTTGTTGGACTGACTCGAGACTCTCTATCTGTTGGTCGTTTGGTCCTCTCGTCCTGTCCTACGTGTCGTCGCGAGTGTATATCTCGGTTTTGAATTTCGCAATTCTTCTTCATCTTCTCTTTAAAAAAACATATAAAATCTATACACATATTCGGAAAGGATATAACTTTGTAATAGCCGTGCGTTGAATTAAAAATAAAAAAAATCACATCATAGCCACCGGCCTTAAATGTGTTCCATTAAAACAAAAAGTTGTAAAAGCCTCTCATCATAACTGAATGACAAGAAGTTATAACTTTCGCATATAAGTCTTCGGGGAAAAAAAGCCGGCTTTAAAGTTGATCTTCATATAAAACAGCATCAGGTTCTAATTCCAAATAAATTAGATTTTTTTTTTATTTTCGGACTTTACCGTGTGTGAACTCATAAAGATTTTTTTTTGTTGTTTTTTTCTGGGACGGTTTTTTGAACTTGCAAGACCTTTTTTCGAATAGAAAAAAAAGTGCGATCCAGCAAGAAATTGAAGACAGAGTAGTACAAATTGTGTGTGAAAATATGACGAGAATAAGACTTGTCAAGAAGACCTTCTTTGCGGCTAATCGAGTAATGGTAAGTGTGGATACTTGAATAATTGTGTTTATTTCTTTATTTTTTTTTGTTTGTTGGTCTTCGTTTTGTGTCTTCAGTTGAGACTTGAGGATGATGATGATGATAATAGAGTTCTTAACGATGTTAACCGCGGTATATTGAAATAAATTGTTTGGTAATTTATTTTTTTTTTGTCTTGAACTGTGGGTTGTTAAAGGCACAAGTTAAGCGATGATATGTGTGCCATGGTGATAATGTTTCTGTAGCGTGAACATTTTCAATAATGCGAGAAATTAGGTTTTTTTTTTATTGAGTTGTTTTAAAGAGGGAATTTTTGCAGAGTTAATGCAATTTAAATTGTAGAATTTTTCATTTTTTGGTTCAAGGACAATGTCGAGAATTATAGTCTAAGCCTAGTATTTATGGGGAAATCTCTGATAAACACAGATCTAGAAATTGAATTCGATATTGTAGCTTATGTTAAAAAGCTCAATGCAAGCTTAAGGTCAGTAATAACATGAAACATATAGGAACTAGCCGAGAGTCAAAAGAATTCCTATTTTTACTGCACATTTTGAAATAAAATAAGTGCTTTAATTATGCAAAGATATAAACTAAGTTTATTCTTTTAAATTATTTTTATGATTGGAACGGACGCACAATGTCAACCCTTGTGACAGGTCAAGGGTTGACAGAAATATTGAAATACTTCCGAGGCTGATCATTTTTGTTTTGCCGTTTTAATAATCACTTAAAACTTTTTATAAACAAAAAGTTCCAAGAACTTCAAGCTACATACATAATTTGTAAAATTACATTAAAATATGAGTGCAAAGTATTTTGACGGCAATTGGCAGTATTTGCAATCCAATTCGCATTATCAATTTTTTAACAAAAAAAAAAAAAACTCACTTCAATCGAATTTTTTTTATAATACAAATGTTTTCTCATGTTATACAATTGTCTTAATTTCTGTTATACATAATTTCGGACAGAAATATTAAAAACATTTGCATATGTATTTGTTTGTTGTACGGAATTTATATACAAACCTTAATAAAGAGACTTGAGATAAAAAATGTTGAAACACAATTTCTAAATTATTTCTTAAAAAAAAAAAAAAAATATTCTTTAAGAATCTGCTACAATAAATATTACCTGTAGGTTTATTATTATTCATTTTCCTTAAAATTATGTCCAATAAAAATGCAAATTAAAAAAATTAAAACAAGTTAATTTGGACTGATAAATTTACAAACTTTAAAAAAAATTATAAATGTATATGTTAAGCAAATTAGTCATTCAAAATGTTCTTAAATTTTCAAGAAGCCCATGCATCTTTTAATTAATTAACTGTTGAAAGTTGGCGAATCTCATAAGACCATAAATATAAAAATATAAAAAAGAAAAAAAGAAAAAAAAAATAATATGGGAACCTAGAAAGACGTTTATTTATTCTGTTTTTTTTTATTCAAATCCCTTATGAATCCATTAGGTATCAAATGTTATAATTACACTTTTTATTGTTTTTCATGCTAAATAAGTTGTATTAAAAAAAAACTATTCTTACACGGAAAAGAAAAATAATAAAAACTAGGCCAACAACCTATTCTTTCAACTTTGTCAAAATCATACGAGCAGAAAATGTTTTATGATACTTAGTTTAGAGTTGGTACCTGTACCTACTTACATCCCACAACCTTATTATTTTTAAGATTTATGATGCCAATTTTCTAGCTGCTAAAGAATAAATTAATAAGTAAATAGTTATGCTTTCCGCTAAAAATGGCAAACATTATAGGTCAACAAAATCATCATCAAACAAATAGTAATTCTCAGAATTCAGCAATGTTCCCATGGACATTAAAAAACATTAGACACTTTATAGTCAAGATTAAAATTGATATTCTCTTCATTACGGCTTACATTCTAAATCGTAATTAATGAGGGTAATTCCGTTCAACTGGGTGTTAGAAATAATCACCTTTTATTTTATATCAGAATTTAAGTATGTAAGTATATAAATTATTTTTATTATGAAAATTCATAAAACTTTATTGCCATTTGGAAAAAAGAATTCTTACAAAACGGCAAAAATTTTCTCAAAAATGAACCTTATTCGTATGTCCTTTATTCACATTTATACCAACCACCGCCTCCCCCAAAAAAAATTGTTTCTCTGAACTTTTTCTTTTCAAGAGCATAACAGATCCAATATTTATTAACAATTAATAAGAAAGTTGAGATAACTGAGTACCTACTATGTACTTAAAAAACATATATCAGACCTTTTCATCAAATTGAGTTTCTGAGTGCAGCTAATTTTAATTTTCCCTTTTTGATCACGGAAATAACCCTAAACCATAATTTTGACAGCAATCGTAAGTTAGTCAATGTGAACCCCCCTAAACTTAACCAATCAGAACCTCTCAACTGAACTGAACTAAATGTTCTTGAACACGGCTATTGCGTTTTTTAAATAAATTTTACTTTTGACATTTTGACACATAAAAACAGCAATAATAAAGTGTGTTCAGTGATGTTGCTCTGGACTGTTCAGAACAGAAAAGTAGGTACAACTTGTTGTTGTTCAATGACGCTGCTGTATGGAGCAGTTTAGAACAGGACTATTTGTACTTGTCAGAACAGATTCGTGAAAAACTGCCAAGTGTGTTAGTTGTTGTATTCTGTTCTGACGTTTCCCACGAAACGTCATCTGTCTTGTCATGATCTAACTATTTCCTCGTTGAACATCACATTGACTAATTTACCGGACGACCAACTATCAAACTTGCCGGATCGATTTCGGCTGGATGATTTTTAAATGATTTTGGCCAAATAAGGTAGCTGTCAGTTGGTTGTCCGCTAAGTTTGTCAATGTGAATCATCTAATAGTGGTTATGTTTAATTTTTTGCACAGTTTTCATATTTCTTCATATTTCTGGGAAAATTACTTCACCGAAGATATATCTAGATTCACATCCGCACAACATACATACATATATATGTTGGCTTGCAATAATAATAAAAAAAAAACCTTAATTAAAGTACCTATACATTCATTAGTTTAGTCTGAAGCATTTGAGTAATAATTTAAAAGTTACCACCCGACACATGTCTGCACACTGCACCGTAAACTGATTTGAAATCCTTTGCTTTAGGCACTCTTGGTGTAAACTCAAGTAAAAAAACCAACGCACACACTTTAGCACTCTAGGATATCCAATCAAGAGGGAGTAAATCTGCTCGTCATGTTTATCTACTTCTGATGGTTTCTTGAGATTTTGCCTCCGGATCATTGTGTATAAGATCTTTGTTGATGGATAAAAATAAATTAGTTTTATTTTCATTATGTGTTTTTATATGAAACTTAAAAAAAAACATCATTGTTGAAGATAGTTTTATTAAAACAACAATAAATATGGCATATTAGTAGAGATACAGTCGCTCCTAGTTAACTGAAATTATAATTCGCCAAAGAAGAATTTTATTAAAGGGTGCTCATGAATTTCGCGAGATAAAACTTAAGGTTCTCACAAACAAATGCGTTCTTGTAGCTAAAAAAGATTATAATATATAGCTGTCAAATTTTAGTTTCACATCCTGCACTCCAAAAGTGTCGCGGTGGTTTGGGAGAACCTTTAAGGTTTGAGTTGGTCGAGATCTGAGCTTAATTGGTATGATATATAAGGCGCGTCCCAGAAAAACATATCTCTAAAAGCACTAAAATTTCTTATTTAGGACAAAAAATTTCAGCTTCAAGAATTTTGAGAAGATTTTAGAGACAACAAATTATGGATTTATTTATCAGTAAGATTTTTTGTTAGTGAAATGGTTGCTATTGAAATAACATTAAATTATAGCGTCAAAACTGACAAAACTATTTTGTTTAGGAACCCCTCCAAAAAAACTAACTCAAACGTATCGAAAAGGGTTTCTTTTTTTTAATGAAACTCGCAGTTTACCGAGTATTTTGGTATAAAACGTGTATCACAAATATCCTCAAACTGTCAAGTTATTTAGATCTGTTCAGTTAAGGTTGCATTTATTGGTAAGTTCACCTTAAGTTATTGTATTTGATAGATCTAATGCTTTTATTTTTTCGTAAGTTCTTATTTGTTTTACTTATGCAAAATTTCATTGAAACGCAATGTAGTAAAAACTGTAAAGATACTGTCACTGAATTCCAATTTATTTATTTTTACATGATTTTTTCTGTTTATCTTAACAAATGTTGTTGCTTTTGCATTATGTATAATTTGGTTTTGGGTCTCGAACTTTCCCATTTAGAGGGAACATACCTTCATTTTTCGATTTCCAAATGGAAACAAAAGCCTTAAAGTCTTATTTTACTTTCAAATGGGACATTTTATGTACAATAACAGATCGGCTATTTTAAATTCTATTGAAGTTTCACTTAAACAAAAAAAAAAAAAAAAAATAAATAATGACACATTTACCTTCCATCATAAATTCTTGAAAATAACACTTTCAGATGAAAGTGGGTCTTGACTTGGTACTTAACCACTAATATGATGTGATTCTACCTACCTATACCTACAATTTTTCTCTAATCCGATCATCGTAGTCATGATCATCATCAACACATTACCCATCATTATGATCATGACAAACCACAACACTGCTGTGACACACAAGTTGTTGTTGGTGTGGCACGCGCTTGTGCGTCTTTGTTGTTAGTATCACTAAATAGAGCCGGTGCGGTGCGGTGGTGCCTGGTGCCCCAATTTAGGTGAATACTTAAAATTTTCTAGTTAAGGTAGCTTGATTGTTTACGTTTCAAATGGGAAGTAGGATAATTTGCATTATCAACACTTACATGGGTGAACAACATAATACGAATAGTTTGGGAGAGTTTCTACTTAAATTAGAATACTGGCACATTTCTCAGTTTACATTGTTATTAAAAACCTCATAATATTGCTCAACAGTATGTACCCTATTTCTGTATGTAACATAAATATTCACCTGTATCTCAAAATCTAATCTCGTACCCGACTTTTGACGAAGAACTGTGGGGCCTCGCCTTTTGTTCAAAGTGTCAAAAACAAGTCAAGCTCAAAAGTTGTGTGTCAATTACATAAAAAATTCGAACATTGCATTGGGCAAACAGTCATCTCTTTTAGCTGTCATATTTATAACTGTCGAAACTTTGGTAAAATGTATGAAATTCCATTTGTATTTCCGTAAAATACGATTAAGTAAAGTTTTTGTACTATTAAGTGGGTTCCATTTCAGCTTTTGAATTAGTTTTGAATTAAAATTACTCTCACATACAAACTGGAGTCATGCACTAATCAATAAGATTATCAAGAGCATTTTGAAAAAGTCAAAACTCATTTTATAATATTTGTATTCAAGCAACGGGGTAACCTCAGCACAAACGTGGTTAATTGGTAAATTTGGTAAGCGAATTTTCAAAAATTGTCTTTCTTATAAAAATTTTGAGAACCGTTTATCACATTTACCACGTTAACCGCGTTTACGCAAAGCTTACGCCCCGTTGCATGAACAACCTAACTAATTTGAAACTTGAATAGCCACTTCATTGCTTTTAAACCCCACAGTCTTTTCTTCAGTAATATTATTGAAGTTCAAGCACTCATTGCGGCTGCAAATGCGTGGCATGGAACAAGCACTCTGATCTCTGATGGTAGTTTACACAAGGTGAAGGTAAACCTGGCGTGGCAGTGAAAATTCACTGTCAACTCCAAGCAAGCAACGTCGAGCAGTGGAGTGACGGCCGGTGGCTATACGGGCGGCAGCGCGCGTGATGTAGAATGACAGCATTTGCATCTATCTCGTGCGTGGCGATGATGTTTCTTTCGCGGCTTTCGAGCGGCTTTTTCATCGTCTTCATTCGCACAGATTTCATTACTTTATCTTGTTTTTTTTTTTTGTTTTTTTTGTTTTCTATTTTCAACCTCAGCTTTCCTGGATGATGGTTATGGCGAGTGGAGTGTTTATTATTTAATTCCGCACTGCAATGTCTATTTATTTTGCGTGCATGTACTGTTATCCCGTGGAATGAATATATCTTTCAAGTTATAAGGAGTAGCGTGTTATTCTTCATACAGGTATTGATTACGTTTTATGGTATGGAATGTGCGTTTTACCTATGATGCGAATAATGTACAAGTATGTGAGCGTATGTGTGTCGTAAAGCACTTTTTCTGCTACAAGGCATTGACAAACAAGCAAGGTGCAAGTGGGTTTGGTTACGTAATTTATAAAGGTATAACTATTTTTGAACATTTGGCAAAGCAGGTATAACCAATAGTCATATTAATTGATTTTCTGTAGTTAGAACTGAAAAATGAGTTAACTAAATAGTATTAAAAGCAGGAAATTCATAGCCAGATAGAAATGAAAGAAAATATTTTATAAGCGAGAATATTTATAAAATTTTAGCATTTTAACCAGTAGTACACAAAAGTACTTCAAAAAAGGAATATTGCCAAAAGTCATTTAACCGAGTTGTTGTTAGGTCTGTCTATTGTAAGAAACAACAAAAATTTTGCACTGAAAATAGCATTTGTCAGCAAATGGGCGTCATTTTCACCGAGATTTAAGTTTAAGATTAGAAAGAGAAAGATAAAAACAAATATTCGAAATTCCCTATTGCTGAATTAAAATAGTGTTTTAGATACGAATATTTAAAAAACCTACCGAAGATATCATTAAATACTTTTATGAGAAAGGTTTACGGTAAAGAACTACCAGGAGATTCTTGAACGATGCTGAAAGACTAGGTTTTAACACCGAAAATATTTCAACTACGTTCTGTCTCGCATTTCGAATAGTTTTCAAATGTTATTTATATTTTCGTGGTCGGCAGCATAATAAGTTCCATTGGTTTGCTTTCAAGTACTTAGAAGTAGCTTTTAACTACTTTAGCTAAGAGTTCAATAAGTACTATAAGGCCGTGAGAAGTACTTAAAAAAAAAGACGTTTTAGCTACTAGATAATGAAGCCTAACGAATAGCGCAATTAATTGGTCAAAGAAACACACTACATTGTGACAAATTTTTAATAAACTTGATGCCACGTAAGTCATATGTTATAGTTGGCAAAATGTAATGCCTGTTCCCCACAAAAAGGTAATCTAAGATTAACCTTAAAGTGTTTCCACCAAATAAATACAAGTAGAATAATTTGACGTTTTTATTGCTTGCAAGAAGATTTTAGAGAGATTAGTTAAATAAATCTGAGTTAAATGATCTGGTCGGTGGTGGTAACGTTGTGCAACATTTAAAAATATATTGACAGTTCGAAGCTATATGAGCATTTGAATTAAAGTTACCTCAAAAGCCATTCACATGAAACTTGATATCATTTTTACTGCAAATTTAAAAATGATTAAATCCAAATGAAATAACAAACATAAAGTTTCAAAATAAAAAATTATCAACTTTGCATAGTTATTCCATCATCATGTAAATATTTCTTCTCCGCACCACTTAAGATTCTTCGTGTTGAATTGATTTTTATATACACTTGACGGATGAACAGGTGAAAAATTCCACACATGGATGTGGAAAAATTCTTGATCCTTTAGCACCAAACATAGAAATGAGATGATACCATTGATCTTCACCGCTTCCAGAAAACCCTCATCTATTTGCCAGGTTCTTTTTTTTCATTTTTGCGCCTGGAAAATAAAATCCATTGTAGACAACACTGTGTTACGTTACGTCTACACTTGCATAAAGCCAAATCGACTTGGCTGGTGGGGTTATTCATAAATAATGCCTTGGGAGGATTATCATGACGTCGGATTAACCATCAGCCCAACGGAGGTCTGCAATTAATGTCGATTGAATGATGTATATAAAATGTGAATATAAGGGGAAGAATCTGGTGCAATGTCCAGGTCAACGATCGCATTAAAGTGCGAACTGTTCTGAGAATTCTCTTTCTTAGTTTCTGTTTTTTTTTTTTTATTTTGTTTAGTTTTTTATGCGACGGCAACGTTGACGGCGGATACTGTATAATCAAAAAATGATTTAATGCGAGGAAGTGATTATTATTTTTTTTTTTGTTTCATTTTTCAAAGCACACACAACATTGCAACTTAAAACGCAAGACATGCAATCCAATTCGAGATCAACGCATGGCTTTGTTTTACTTTTGCTTATTTTCAGAAGAGGCAGGTTGTACGGTTAGTCAAAAATTATTTTGATAAAAATAAAACAAAATAAAAATATTTATCCTACCGAACGACATTCAAAACGTACTTCATAGAATGCGTCAAGGGTCATTTGATGCCTTAATTAAATTTCGTCTGTTAAATTTAAATAAGAGCTAATTTTTTTGAAATTGTGTGACAGTTTGGTATCTCTGTTTCGTAAGACTTCTGAAGTGCCACTATTATACTATTTAAAGATTAGAAGTTAAAGTTAGAAGCAAACATAACTTATGATATGACAAAAACTGAACGACATGTTTACTTTTGTACAGTTTTTCTTGCTTAACTTATTTACAAGAACTAACTGTCAAATTACTTATGGACTTAACGACTGTAATTATAGCCATCTCGACCTTTTTAAAGAAATATGAGTTTGTACCCCGTAGTAAGATTTAATGAAAATCACCTTTTATAAAGTAACTTTTCGAAGTCACTGTTATCTTACTACACAAACTACTCCTGTCATTGACCGAATGGTCACCGCATATAAAATTAACATTTATACAAATTGACTTTCAACAACACTCGAGAGCACTTAACGAAACTAAATCATGCCATCGCATCGGCTACAAAGGCAGACAAGTGAAGAGAATAAAATTTTAGTTTGACGATCTTCTTGTTTAGAAATAATTTTGCGAGTACACATATTTTTTTTTTAAACAAATTATCTTGAGTTAATTTCTTTTTGCCACTGCTATTTTGTGTCTAGACATTTTGAGTGAAAAAAAAAAATTAAATCATGTTAATGATCAATTTAATAGTTAAAATAGTATTTTATTGCTGCAATGAAATTTATCTTTGAAGTTCTCCGCATTTTGGGGAAAAGCTAACAATACAACAAATTATTGGTTGTGATCGTAGTGGGGATCTCTTTAGTGGGGATCTCTTTCGATTGTTGAATTTAAAGTTTCTTGAAACAAAAATGGTGCATACAAACCATAATGCTAGATGTTATGAGCTGAACAGAATGTATCGTTGAGTCACTAATGTGACAAACGTCAAACTCACATCCCTCAACTTATGAGAGAATCGCTGAGCTACGACTGGATTCTCTTGTCGATGGGTGACTTTCATAGTACAACCTTAACACTTTAAAACCTAAAATAAAACTGAACGAAAGAAAGCAATCCGCGCTTGGTGATTCCTTTGTGTTGGCACTATCTACTGCTTAGTACTTCTGGTTATATTTATGTGGTAAAAGTAGTTTACAGAACTTCAAAGTAATGCACTAGCTATTATATGTACCTTGGGCCTTAAAACTCATATACGGGTACTATAGAATCTATCTTTAACACATTCATTGGTAACCGGAAGTAACGTCTATTTATTCCGGTCTCGTCAATAAGATGTAAAACTTTGCTTTTCACTTACAAGCCGTAACTTTCAAGTTTACTTTTGCCTCGTATAATGCCAATACCACCTCTGCTACATACTTTAGTTCCAATGTTTGAAAATGCTTCATTTTTCCTACAAAATGTCGAGCAAATTAAAATTTTACTTCTTCGTCAGCTATTACACGGTGACCCAAGAGTCTTGCCTCTTTCTGAAAATCAATGAAAGCTAAAGGGAAGCATGGTGTTTTTTTCTGCAAAATCTAAATGAAATTTAAACCGCAACCAATATTTTGGGCTAAAATTTCTATTTTTAATCGGTAGTTAGATTATTCTTAAAAATGTCTCCAATTTTTTGCGAAATCTTGAAAAAATTACATTTAAATCAACAATTTTGCTACTTTGGAATTATCAAAATGAGAGAGATTATTCTTGAAAATGTCTCCAATTTTTTTCGAAATCTTGAAAAAAATTACATTTAAATCAACAATTTTGCTACTTTGGGATTATCGAAATGAGAGTATATAGCACCACAACTAAGAAACTTTTTAAAAAATTTACCTGAGTTAAATTTTAAATGCAGTAGATGAACTTAATAATTCTTTAGATTTGTAGAAGATTAGAGATTAGATTGGACATTTTATTATCTCGGTTTAGTGGATGTTGAAAACGTAACAGACTAAAATTAAAAAAATAAATTCTCCAGTCTGCAAAGCCATTTATGTATGGAAATAGTGTCTGGTGTATCATTACAAATTGAACAAGCATTAATTATTCAACTAGAAAAGGCAACGTCCATCACTTTAATTCGTCCATGCAACACGTTGTATTTCAATTTATTAAATGACGTTCAATGTGGCGATGATGACGTGCAAAACAAGAAAACAAAAAAAGCATTTGACTAATTACTGGCCAATGTCAATGCCTTCACTCCAATTTATACATAACATGTGCGTGCCAGTCCAGTAGCAACAGCGCCACCAAATCACAGTTTTTGTCTTTAAATATTTTATGCACGAAGCCATCCAATTAAGCATTATTTATTGAAAAATATGAATTAATTGCTTTTGCTTCCTTTATTCTAAAAAAATTGTTTATTTTTTATTGATTTATTGGAGACACACTTAAAAAGCCATGCATTATCATTCATTCGACATGCCACACATGACTGTGGCCTTGCTCGAGAATATGTGTGGTGAATGCAGAAGCACATTGCCACGGTGGTTTCTTCACAGCTATAGAATTGAAAATTGCAAATAGAAACGCACGAACTCTCGTGATAGGAAGGATGAAAAACGAAAAACGCAAAATGGAAAAAAGTGGAAAGCGTTTATGTTTTTTATGGTTGCATTTGTGCCATTCAATAGATGCCAAATTCATATTTAGCATGCTGTCATGTGACTGCTGGAATTGGCCACCACAGTTGTAGCCAAAGCATAAGACATTCAGCAACCATCAGAATCGCAAACGATTCCTTTGGTGTCCATTTTCAGAGATGATTCAAAAAGCAAACACGCAAAGAATGCGGCAGTAAAATAACAGTTCTTTGTGCCACTCTTCGTCGCATCGAGTTGGTTTGGCTGGTTTCTTTGAATGCGGTGGTCAGTAAAACATCCAGTCAGTATCCTTGGGAAATTGTCGTCAACATATTCAATGGCTATTCAATAAAGGTGTACCGACCAAAACTTGTCGTGTTGTCTTGGGTCTTCACTTTTAGAATTTGACTTCTCCTTCTTTTGTTGGATAAAGATGGGGTACATGTGCGAGTATATTTGTTCAATGGCACACGCATTTTTAAAAAAGTCTCCACTCATCGACTTTGATTGTATTGACACTTTTGTGCAGAAGTAGAAACATTGCATTGAGATTGTTTGAATAATACCGAAGTATTTAAGCATTAACGCAAAAAGAAACACAAGAGGAATTTGAGACGGCTTTTACTTATTTTAATTGATTCTAATTTTAATTAAATTTATGTTATGTGCAATGTTCATAAGAGGAATTATTAGCAATTAGCTAGGGTAACAATTTGAATACATTTCAAGTATTGGATTTTTCGTTGGGCGCCATTTTATATTTAATTTTTTTCACAAGTACCTAACTACAATGCGGTCTCACTACACGCTCGCAACATAATACCTTGCTCTGACAAATCAAGCGAGTTAAATGAAACAAAACCTTCATTGCAACTTTCAAGATGCCAATACTTTAGCCATGGGAATATTTTTACGGTAAATCAGTTTGCTGCAATTTCATCCCCATCTTTGCCATGTAGGGCAATGAATACGATTCCGTGAGATTGTAGCTTGCACAGCATCATCAGCAGCGGCCAGTTGTAGGTACAGGTACTACAGGTGGGTGATGTAGTAAATATAAGTGGCGAACTGCTAGACGAACGAAAGAGGGACGGGTGCTATAACCACACCGTGTGCACCTTAAGTGTGAATGTAACATGATCTTTCTCTTCCTATTGTTAACTCTAGTGGAAGATTTAGAGGTTCACTATAGATGACAGAGAGTGCATTGGCAGCATATAGGTAAGGCAAGGCACAACCCAGGTTCTCTGGCATTCCCCAAACCCAGTCACAAGTTCTCTAAACTTCATATTCAAAGATGCCTATCTATCTTTCCTTTTCTATTGTGTGGACCTTTTTATCTAGTTGGAAGGCGAACAGACGACGACGCGACACGGCGAAACGACGGGGAAGAGAATGACAAAATGAAGCGAAATTGTTTCGTGAGTAACGATAAAGATCAGATAAGGGAAGAAAGAAGTTGAAGCAGACAAACCTTACACCCTATAGAGACAACATCAACAATGTTCTATTTAGAACATAAAGCCTTCCTAGTTCTAATGCAGCCATTCACTTCTGTTGCATTTTCTTTTTACTTCTGCTTGTGCTGCTGCTGCATCAACTTACAGGTGAAATTAATGATGATGGTTTATTCAACTTGCAATTTTGTAGATTACCACCTTAGCCAAGAGGTTGTTCTTTCTATTCTTCTTTTCGCGGTAGTGGAAAAAGGCTTGTCATTGTCGCTTAAATTAATTCGTTCCACTCAATTAACACAAATTGAAAATTTTTAATTGGATTGTCTTTTCTTTTCATAGTTAGCTATTTTATAAATAAAGTGAATGGCATCTTCGTATCGCAGTGAATCTCATTGTATTTACTGCCAAAACAAATTGAATTGAGATTTATTTTTCAATTAACTTTAAATAAACTTTGTGGCCGTTGCACTTTGTAGGTATCATTGGCTTGTTGATATACGATTGGTGTTTTTTTTGTATGCTAAATTTGTTATTGGTGTGTTTCATTATGATTATTTGTAAACTATTCACCGAGCGCTCATAACTTAAAAGCGCTCCTAAACATATTTACTGAGACAACTCTTATGCCGGTATTCATTGAGCGCACATAACTTAAAAGCGCTCATAAACCTATTCACAAAGGAATATTAGTGACTTATGAGTGGTCTCGACCAGTTATAAAATTGACTCATAAAATTTCGCTAACTCCGAAAACTCCAATATGAGCGCTCAAAACTTATGAGCGCTTGATGAATATCAGTCTTAAAGTTGACTCTGAAAAACTCAGAAAAGAACATGGATAACTTGGGTTCTACATGAGCAATTTTGCATAGCATGCTTCTAAAATTTGTCGTCAAGATTAGCAAAAAAGTAGAGCCTCTCAGTGCATTCCTCATTTGTACAGTCCGGAAAAAGAAATATTCCCTGTTTAACTGATGCGCCATCCTAGAAGCTGGTTGAAGAAAATGTCTTCAGAACAATGCGCGAGAGGACTAATAGATTACGTCTTCCAGTACAGGAGGAGTCATGATTTCTAATAAAGAAGAATGAGCATCAAACTACCTACCGATGTGATTAGGTTCTCGAAAAAGATAAGACAATTTTTAATAAATGACCAAGGGTTTCTACTAACTTTGTGTTATTTGACTATTTTTTCCTATATTTTTATTCGTCGGCCTTGATTCTATTCCGTTGAGGTTCGCTTTTCTGACTCATATAACCCCTTTAAAGCTCATATCTAACTATGAATTAAGGTTTAATTGATTATTTCCCGTCAAATAACTGTTAGTACTACCAACATCAATGTGAGTCAATAAATCTGCTTAAGATCACAGCAATAATAATAAAATGTAACACTTGAAAATTGTATTTGAATTCATTTTCTTATTTTTTGTATTCCAGATCCTGGTCGTCATCTTTGCCGCCCTATTGGAACAGTGTCTGGCAAGCAGCTTGGGATCCAAATGCCAACATGACATGGACTGCACAGATTTCATAAAAGGCAGTACGTGTTCAATGAATGGATATTGCGAGTGCGCGCCATATTTTGTCCAGTACAACGTAACGAGTTGTTTGTCATGTAAGTAAAGAACGTTTTCTTATTCTTTCATACACCACTAAATAATACAATGGCTATATGGATGCAATAGAGTTGAACGTTATAATTCTATGTTGTCCGTCCATTCCGTTCATTCGTTCGTTTCGTCCGTCTGTTGTTCTGAGGTTTTCCGTTTACTTGAATATAAGTATGGTATGTGTCCTCGTTTTGCCATCGCAAACAATATAAATGCTGGAAGTGGCACCTTCGTGTATAATGTGTCGTAATATGTATATGACCACACGATCACTTAAAATCCCACATTTGAAATGCTTAGCAAGCATCCGCCTTTGGCGCAGTTTGTATGTTTGCATTGGTAATTAGACTAGCGAAGGCGATGGGCGTGTCTTTGACTCTCGATGATGTGCATTGTGCATATCGGTGTGTCTCTGTTTCCCGAAATTTTCTTTGAGTTGGATGGCCGGTAACCAGGCCATCATCGGTTAAATAGATGTTTGCCGTAGTGATCTTGCCGTAACTGGAAATGCATTCCTCAGAATTTTCTATCCGATCCGCACACCATCATGTCGCAACCATCATCCACCATTCATCCGTCTATTTCATTCAATATTTGTCCGTCCACGTCTATATAATATATTGTTGGACAAACATAGTGGGACCCTGTGACTTTCAAGAATATGTCTAAATGTCTGCTTACACAATGAATTCTTTTGCTCTTACTTACAGCACAACTACTTGGAGGCGATTGCATTTTGGCCGATCAGTGCACGATGAAAGTGGCCAACAGCAGTTGCTTGGATGGAGCTTGCCGTTGCGTCGAGGGATTCTTGCAGTTCCGGAAGCATACATGTCTTGGACGTAAGTGATTCAATTTCTATCATCATTCTCGCCTTCTACTTATTCTTATACATGCGACTGGCTGCGCATGCTTATTTATTAACATGCACACAAGTTTCTTTCCTCTCTTTTGGTCCCTTATTTTCAAACGGCCGTCGACGATGATCATCAATCATTTGTGTAAATATACTTTTCTGATATATCTACTCATATCGAATGGATGTGACAAACAAAGTTGCGCTATGAGATGAATTGAGTTGAGATGAAAATTGAAAATGTTTACATAATATCTTAAGCTATTGCACGGTGAAGTCAATATAGGAGTAGCAAATAAAAATGAATAGTGGAGAACTGTTTTCAAAGAAAACAAAAATATCAGAAATGGTGTCATTGCATTTTGGTTCATGGTGTTTTTTTTTAAGCTATTCTCTCGGTTCTTCTTCAATCCGAAAGTGTTTCAACTATAGAAAAATTAACAAAGTAATCAAACAGTTTTAGTTTTTCGATTTTTTTTTGGATTAATTTCGAATTTTCGACAGATTTTTTTAACATATTTAAAGGAAACCCGTTCTTTAGGATCTATCCAATTCTTCAGGAAAGAAAAAAGCCCATTAACTTTGCTGAAGATTATTTCGAGCTAAGTGTAGTTCCGGCTTAGAGCTTTATACACTCGCCTTGAAGTATAACTTGGTTCAAATACAAGATATTTCTAACAGAGAGTAAAGCACAATAGGTAAGATTGTCGACTGGTAACTCAAGCACCGTTGGTTCGTATATTTGTGGTAGCCGTAATTTTTTCTATTCTTTGCAAATGAAAACGTTATTGATTTGATAAATTTCCGTGTTTGGGTCAAATTTATTAACGTTTTATTTTGACGGGGTCAAATATAATTAAATAATAATTGTGGCTCAATTAGTTCACGATGAGCCAAGGCCTAGTGGTTTTCCTGTATGCGTGTAGCTAGTAGCCAGAAATTAAGGAAGCCTTCAATTTTTTAAGGATTTTTTACTTGCTCTATAAGGCAAGTATTGGTTTCGTGTCAAAAAAAAAATTGGGTTTTAATCAAAACAAACATGGCGATGATGTTGAAGTCCAAAAAAGTGGTTTACGTCATGCCGCCCGTCGGTCTGTGCATCTGTGCATCCATGCGTCCATCTGTACACATTTCCACTGCATTTCCACTAGTGAACGGATTTGCTTCAAACTTGGTAGGTACAGTTGATTTTTATATAATTTCGAAAGTTTTTTTTTTTTTTGTTTTTGAATATCTCATCTAGAACGAGTACCTACTTCCCATCCAACATTTTCGAGTAATTCGAGTTTTTTTCGAAAACGGCTCTAACGATTTTGATTAAACTTGTTGATATGATTTCTTCTATTACAACTATTAGAATTTTTTTCAAAAAAAAAAAAAATCTATCCAGCCGTTTTTAAAAAAAAATATTTGTCAAACATAAATTGGTATGCCATTTTTAAGATAATAGGTATCTAAAAAATCACGGACCCAATATTGGAAAAAGAAATAGTTTTTCAAAAATAAATCCAAAAAGTGTACCCGTTTTGAAAAAAAAATTATTTTTGCTTATTTGTGCATATCTCTCAATACCTTCACACATCATAACCAAAAGCTATAATTTTCAAGCTAAGTTAATACATATATTAGCTATTGACTACAAGAGCAAGTACGTGCGATCCAGTCACGCATTTTATTTTTCGTAACAGCTGACAGATGTGAGACTAGAAACTAATCTTACCCACTTAAAAGCCTTATTTTTTCAAACCAACTTATTTTCATTTAAACTTTTTGATCAAAATTTATCAAAATTGTCTCCACCTTGCTTATTAGTAGGTACATACATAGTTGCAGAAAATATTGTACTAAACCGACCAAATCACCGAACTCAAACTGACAGATTGTAGAACAGCTTGCAACAACATTTTGTTTTTGTTATATCACAATTTTTCATCTGTCAAGATATTGCATTTCTCCGCTTCCGTAAGAAGACCGCCTTATGATGGAAATCGAACTTAAAAGTGTGGATTAGACACACGCAAAATATTCGTGAATAATAAAAATTGTTTCAATTTTCTTCATTCATGTCTAAGCTTATTGCATTTTATCCACTTTTGACGACAGCTTAGTTTCTAGAACTCATTTAAAACTTATTATGATGTTTCTCCTTTAATTTCAATTCAAAGACGTTGAATTTGATCCAATTTCAAATACAATCAATGAGTTTCTTTCAGGAAGCAATGGCGACTTATCTTGATTTGTAAGCCCGCCTTTAACTAATGCAAGTTGACCTTAAATCGTTTCCATTTCAATTGATTCAATAAATTGGTGGTAGTTCGAAATTCCTATTGCATACAAGTCACATCAATTTATGTAAATTGTCTAAAGCGTCGCCTTACGCGGTTTATCTAACACAACCAACATAAATATCTTCACTTTCGAATGAATAATACACGCTTATAAAGGATAAAGAATAGCTATATGTATATGTCTCCATATATGCATACATGGTATTTATCTAAGTAGACCAAAGTCGCTTCGATCAATCGTGTACCGCCTCGTCGATGTTGTTGGTGATTCATCTGCCTTGGGTGACGGCAAAGAGGCTGAGCACTTTGGCGCCATTAGCGTATCTGATCGAATGTTATGGCATGAATCTTAACACGCCTATACTGCGTCTATGTATTATGCATTGCAGTTGCAGCAGCAACTAGATTTTCAGGATGGATGACTGCAGTAAAATGTTCACATCTTTATAACCCCATAGGGAAAACCTTAATGATATTGGTGGCAAGCTATAAGTACAGACTTTAAAGTTGATGTCTTAGAACATTTTAATAGCACCTCTATAATATAATGAACATTTTGCGCCATAATAGTAGATCAAGTCCAACTTGGCATACAAAGTGGCACAAAATAATATCTCTTTACTTAGAATTCCAAACAAACATTCCTCCATAACCAACAAATAAAGAGGTAAAGGTGCAATAAAATGACTCATTCTCCCAGCAAGACACTCAACTCACAGAGTCACAGAGGAATTACCATTCCAAGCACATCTCTGTCACTGACACACTTTCATTTCATCCAGTTTTTGTACTGATAGAGTTAAAGCGACGAGTATATTAAGCAAACGAAACAAAAAAAAAAAAAAAACAAAAATCAAAACTAAAGAGACAAAAAAAAATAACGAAAGCAGAAATATCGCAAAATGATAAAATTGTACTTATACCGACTCGCATAAATCTGAACCAAAAAAAAAAAAAACAAAATGAAAGAATAAATAAATATTACATCGCTCAACTCAATCACACACATTGCTCATTTCCGGGAAAACATGCAAGGAATGCCAACTACATCTAAGAGTTACTTTCCACCAAACGATGGTAAGAGCTATAAAATCTGAGCCAGCAAGAACGTGGTTCAGCCTCATTATAACCCCTGGTGAGAAAAACGCCAAGCATAACTTAACACAAACGTCATCGTTTCAGGTTTTATCCGCATGAACAGGGACGTAGATAAACGCAATTCCCTTGGGATATTCTTACTTTTTTTTTAGTTTTTGATGAAAACTCATAGCAATCTCGAGTCTTTGGGCAGGAGTCCTTAAACTCTTACAAGTTTATTACTTTAATGTTAGCAATGCAATTAAACAGGGTCCGAACGCTTGTTAAAACTCTAAGACTCAAGGAAAATGAATTCTTACGATGTTTTGGTATAAGAAGCCTCAGATTTAATCATATTAATAGCCTTGAAAGAGGAGTCTACGTTGGATATGGTCTTGAGCTAATAAATTTTTCTTGGCATGGGAGCAAATGTTTAGTGGCACGCTTCTGAATGATATTATATTTTTTAATGCAAAACTGAGTGTGTTCTTACCCTAACCTCACATACATTTCTGAACGCACGTTTTTGAAGTCAGTACTCAGTAACACATTAAGCTATGGTGAAGTTTAGCAGTGTGAAATATGGGATACATTATTGACTTTGCTTGATATCCCAGACCAGTCTATTTTTTTACAGCTGAAAATTTAGCTTTTCACCTCAATAGTGTTGATTTGAAACTATTTTTTTAACAGATGAGATCAGCAATTGAAAAAAAAAACAATTATAAATGCGTACGACTGGTTAAAATGCTAAAATAGGTGTCTTCACCTGCAAAGTTCAGTAAAAAACTCACTGCAAATAGGTAACCGTATCCTAAGCCAGATAGCTATCGATCATGTATTTTCGTCAAAACAATGTCACTGCCATTGTGTTGCCCGAAAAAAATCGCAGGGAATATAATTGTTATTTTGCACAAAAATCTCTCATTATTTGCGAGATAAACTGTATAATTAGCCTTAACTTCAATTACAAATAAGAACGTCCTCAATTATTGTCACTGCTTCATCAGTGCGGCCAAACTTTCGGTCCCGGAAAAAAAAACGATCCCGGCAATTTTGTAATCAATTTATAACCCGTCCCATAGCACACCTTTCTTACAAGTTAACAAACAAATACAAATAATTCAGGCCTTCATCATCCTCCACAACTCTACAAGGTATATTCTTTTGGACAAAACTTCCACTTAATTAGTTGTAGATACGCCTTCAGCCTCCTTCTAGAAGACTCCTTAGTAAGATAGCTAGGCTTTCTCGCTATCTGTATAAATGCTTAAAATTCTTCTACAGCTATTTAATGAACTCAATGAAATTTAACAAAAAAGTAAAAGACATGTTACTGAACATAACGAATCCATCGTGTAAAAACATACAATGAGACAACAACAACAAAAAAGTGCTGAAAGACATATTTTCAAGATCACACTTCGATAGCAAGTGAAAAAGTAAAAAAAAACAACAACACGTAATTTCATTACAAAATAACTTTCATTAGCCACAAACAATTCAATTAAGAAGCGCTGCATACTTCTTTTGCAGCCTACTATCAATTTTGTTTGTTGTTGGTTGTCATGTACTAATATGTATACCTTGGAAGGCTAGGCATAGGTATATTCTACCTACATGTATGTGTTAAGAATTTGTCTCTTGGCTGTGACTCTTCCACTAGCCTGGTTAGGTATGTATTTTGTTGTCCAACATTGCGTCCATGTTCAACACCAATGCCGATGATTGCGTTCCATCCAGTCCAGTTCACTGTGTCCACCACGAAGAAACCAGACTAGACAAACTGGACGCGAATGTGATCGGATTGTTGTTGGCATTTTGTTCTTTGTGCCATTGCGTGTGGTGACAGTAATCGCGTTTATACGATTTGTCAGCGATTAATCACCACTATTAAACACCGGGCTAAAGTATGTTTTGTTAGAGCTTGAATTGAAATGTGGTTGAAATGAAGACAATACGAAGTACATTTGCTTGATAATTGAATTTTAATTGATTGACATTACATGATATTATGATGGACACACTTTACTCTCTTGCTTGTGGGCTATTGATAGCAAAATAAACAATAGTTGATTAGCCTCCAATGTGTTTTGCTGAAGTATTCTACCATCGAAACTCAAAGACAGGTGTTGAGTATGTTAGATAATGACTTTGGTGTCAATTCTATAATTAGTAATTAACTTAGTAAATACTTAATAGTTGCAGTTACGAGAGGGAGTGATGATTAGTAGGCAATTAAAGGAAGGAACTATTAAATTCAGATATCCCCTATCTAAAGCAGTATACCGACTTATATTAAAATTTCATTAAAAGTTTTATTTAAAGATGTGTTCTACTTTTTAAACAAAAAAAAAAAAATTCTCTGAAGTTAATATTTCTTCGTTTTCGCCCTGTGTAGATAAGATGGTTTATGCTAGGTGTTCGCCGCGCTTTATTTATAGTAAGATACAGGTCTGTTTGATTACAAAAACAATTCAAGTTTTAAATAATGCTCATAATGTGTAGTAAAATGCAGTACAGCACAATGTAGGGAGACCTTACAACGTGGTTTCACTTTTTATGGACATGAAAAATTACACCAGATACTTTATCAAGAAGCAAAATCTGATTTATATTCACTAAACTATGCAGCGCAGTAAAGAATTCTATAGCATGTGTTTACGGAAACATACCTACCTATAATAAAGTGTTAAATACAATTCAAATAATATAAATATTTTGTATTCGTTTGATATCGCTGTGTTTCCGACACATAGGTAGTCAGAGTCTTATCTACCTGTTCTACGTACTTATATTTTCAACCTTGTCGACTTTTGAGTAATTGTGGCTGAGTTGCTTGAGTAATATGCTTCGATGACAAACAGATCTGAGCTCTTTGATTCAGAAAGGCAGCTGAATTGCTAAACGCATCACCGCTAAACGATGCTATATAATTCTCTTATACAGTTATAATATGTGTCGTAACGTTATTGAAGATTGGAACCTGTACGTGTGGCGCTGCTAAGCTTAATTTTCTTACAATTCCTCCAAGGTCATTCGGTCTACTGTTCACATTATAAATGTAACGCGGAACAATTCTAATTTTGTCCACAAGTCGCGCGTGGAATGATATTGACAGTGACCTGCCCAATGAGATAGTTGGTTTGTTTTTTTGGAAAAGCCGCCAATAGATTTTTGAAATTAATTTGAAAAATCTCTAGGCAGTAGGAACTTTTCCTTTAATCGGCCTTTCGTTGTTCTTTTGTAATACGTCTAAGATGCTAGTGTACTGCAGTTAGCTTTGCAAACAAAAACATTCCTAGTGTAGGCAAGGCCTAAGAAATGTAGTTTTGATTGAGATGACGTTTTAAATCACACGATTTCTTCTTTGTTCTAACCATTTTCTTGTTCATCATGAATGTAAATAGTCCTACAGTTTACATAAATAATGAGTTACTACCATAAAGAATAAACATGTTTATTCTTTTGCCGTAAAAATTGTCAACATTTAACGATATTAATGGCAGATTTACAGTCGTGTAAATGTAGCATAATGCTGCTTTTAAACGGCTGACAAACTGTCACAATTTCTAGCATTTACTTCACATCGTTTAAATCCAAAGTAGTGCTTAGCGAATAGAAAGAGACAAAATATACAGTAGTTCTTAAAAAGCAGTTTTGTAGACATTCCGGATTAAAAAAAGCACCTGCAAGTTAAACGTTTGTTTCAATTCTTGCTTAAAATTAAAAAAATTATATAAATCAAAACAAAACCAAAAAAAAAAAGAACATTAATCATAGACAATTCTATGCTTTAAGAATTCACTGATTTTACAGAAGATTTAATTCAACTTCAAAACATAAATGATTTATGATCTCCCATCAAATAAAATTTCGAATAAGAACTAAAGATACATATTTTTCCTAAAGCGATTTATGAAATTTCAGTAGCCACACAAAAGTCTTATCTCCGATCTTGAATGAAATGAACAAAACATAACCAACAATAAATATACGAAAATTCCCCAAATGAAAGTGAACTTAATCCTACCAAATAAATATTCAAGTTGAAGAGTTAGCATCTAATTAAAAAAAAAAGTTGAAAAAAAAGAAAGAACGAAAGCTAAAAGTAGATATCCATTTGTATTGAGGTTAACCTACATTTTATCAAAAGATCAGGAAAATTTCGCCTCTGAATCAACAAACCGAACCAAAACAAAAAAAAAAAACATTTAAATTTGAAAGCTTTCTTGGAATAAGTAATTGTTGAACTTCCTAAAATAGCAAGTAGTATAGGTTTATCAAATAATCTCTGATCAATCAGAGTCGGCCAAATACATAAAACAGCCACAAAAAGTCTTAAGCTTCTTGCAGTCGCGACCAGGGTTCTGATGCTGATTTGTTGTAGTTTACTGTCAAGAATTAACTAATTTTGTGTGCGAAACGTCAAATAATTGTTATTCTAGTTTTTCATAATTTTGCAAAAAATGGAAATAGCATTCGACTCTCTCTCTCTTTCAATCATAGAGTGAGAAGCCAACGGAGTGCACAATCTAGTTAAAACTGATTTTTTTTTTGACATTTGCTGTTGTGACATTATTTATTGCCTATTGGGGACTACAAAAACAACTGAATGCATAGAATTCTTACTCAAAAACTATGATTCATACGTTATGTTCAGTTCCGTTTAATTGCATAGCGGCGCATAACTAAATTTTAACTTTATGACATCATTTATGCTTGCTTGTTAAACTTAATCCCTAATAATACCTTACTTGTACCAGTCGCTGATATGTCGTGGCTTCCTAGTTACGAAAAGTTAAACATGTTAAATTTTGCCAGATGTCAGCTGGGAAATGGAAAATAGAAAAGCTTTAGTCAAAAGAAGAATTACGACCGAAACTTGGCTCTTAAAGTTGCGGTCCGACTCCGAATTTCGGTAGAAATTTTTTTATAATTTGCAGACGTTGCTCAACCGTGTACTTTGTCATGATGAAAATGTTGAGTTTACTGACAATGACAGTTCGATGATTTGTGAAAGGGTGCGTTCACAAAATAAATCCAAAGTTGTCAATTCCCCATTTAAAAACCCTTTATAAGACGTAATCCAGAACTGATCTCTATCTATCTACTGAAATTGATCTGGTTTAACCTATATTGTGATTTTCTTGAAAAAAAAGAAAGTTTAATTTATTTCATTTCACCTGACATCTTTATCTTGATCTTAGGGATTGGCAAAAACTAGTGTACCGATACATTTGGCAAATTTGTTTAAATTGAAATTCTGGTCTCATTTGTACATGTGTTTTATGGTTTTTTGGTTATCTGGTATCTTGTTCGTGTAATGATCTTATTTGAAAGGCAACACACGCCATAGGTCGACAAACCTTCTCTGGCGGTTCTTATTCTAAGCCATCAACCATGAACCATTCAAAAGATTTTATTTCGCGCGCTAGCCAAAGCCCATCTTGTATTCTTGTTCGAGTAAAGTTTGAGCCAAAAAAAATACTTTTGAATATCGTTTTCAAAATATTTGCAGTTGATACAAGCTGAGACTCTGCCATCACAACAGTCGGACGTAATTAGATTGAGGGTTAAAGTGAGCGGGGACTGAAAAGATTTTATGAGACTTTTCCAGTGAATTCTATTCAACCAATCCAATTGTTATGCCTTATGCCTCACATAAATAAGACACTCTATATCCACAACTTACTCTCATATGTGAATCTCAGAATCTGTGAAACTAAATACAACACAAGTAAAGTATAGTGAGAGATTCAGATATACACTTTAGAGCTCATAAGTTGCTGCACGATTTTTGTACATCACGGAGAATGTTTTACAGTGGGTCAGCATATAGTTGATTATTGGAATTTTTTGCTGTTTCTTTTGAAAAAATACATTTGTATGAATCGCAATATAATGATAAAGTAAGTCAGACAATTATGTCTTTCTTTCAAGCTGCACCTCAAATCACTGAAATGTTTTTCTTCAAATTTGGGATATTTATATAATGTAGGTTCACATGGCATTGTACCTCAATTTTAGTTTCGGTATTCACGTTATCAACTTAGCTGTGGTATATACTTTTATTTTATTTATTTATTTATTTATAGGGAAACAAAAAAAAAGTAGCAGTTGGTGTTTTGAAAATGTTCACGTAAAATGTTCGAGTAAAGTACGGGTCACGGATAAAATAAATATGGCATTTATACATTCACTAGTAATTTTCATACCCGAATGCAAACGCAAAAATATGAAAATAAAAGTCTACATGTGAAACAAATCGTGTTTTTTTATTAACTTAAGAGCCGTTTATGAGTGATCGATAGATACAGGCCTAAAGTTTACTCATTACAAAATAATAATTTTGTCAAAAGATATTGGTTCAAATCTTAAATACATTTTTTCGAATTAAAATTTAAAAGGACACTATGGCGTATGCGTAACTTTTTTGTATTGAAAAATTATTTATGAGGTTCCTTAAAGCTATATTGATAAGATATATTCAAATGCAGAACACTTATTTGATAAATTTCTTACAATAGCCGTGTTTTATTGGTTGTTGGATAAGCAGCGCAGTTAAACTTTCTATGGCAAACAAAACGAATGCTGCCGAAAAATAAGGCAGTAAAAATCAAGATGGCGATGCTGGCTATAAAGCTTTGAAGTATTGAAATAAAGAGGGCGCAGAGTCGTATTGAAGAAATAATTTTTTGTTTGAAGGTTGACAGTCTAATGTGTGAAGGATACGTTCGTTGATTTTTATTTTTTTAATAAAACATGTTGTGAATAAAAAAAAAAATAAAATGAAGACTATTACTCTAAAGTTAATTTAATTAAGAAGTTAATTTATATTTTTACCATCGCGCAGAATAAGAAAAAATATTTGCTTATTCTTATTTTATTTAAGAATGAAAGAAGGGCAAATCGAGATCACTCCATGTTGCAAATCGAAAATGACATTCGATAAAGTTTGCCAACACACTCCTCAGCTGGTTTTGTTTCGCCATAAATTGCACCAAAAAACATCAACATGGTACAAACATTCAAGCATTGAATGTTCAAACGAATAAAATCGTTTTATTGACATTTGATTGCTGTGCTTTCTACTCATTTACCAATAAAACACAGCTAATGTTTTCATTCTATTTGATGCGCAAATATTACTCCTATACATATAACTCCAAATTTTTAAAAAAATTTAAAATTTGTATATACATACTTATACAGTTTTGTTGAACGGCAAAAATGGACTCGTTAAAAAAAAACGACTCATGTAAATTGGGTATAATATTTTTCGCCTATAATTAGTAGTCTTGATCTTAACAAAAAAATGTTAAAACAAGATAAAATCAATTAATTCCGGAGTTTATATGACACTTTTCCACTGTGCGACTTTATTGACGTCTCTTGAAGATCAAAGTATAAAAGTAAGAATAAGAATGTAGGTATATATCTTCTGGAAGCATCTGCTCTGGTTAAAGCTATGGATATACGGATGTTACTCACTATACCGATGCATCAGGCTTTAATTTCGTCTTTTCCGAATTAATAATTAATGAGAAGAAGAAGAAAGAAACTGAATTGCGAGCGCAAGGCTTGCTGCTCTGCACTTAGTTTGTTCTTTAGTATTCGCTAATGATGGGTTTGGTTGGGAGGATACCATAACACAACTCTAACAATCTAATGCACCATAGAAGCAAAGTACTAGAGTACCTTCATGTATGTAATGTAGTGTGTAGTGATTGAAATTCGTATGTATAGAATATACAGTTTTAATAATAATCACTTGGCAATTCTACATAGGTTCTTCGTATAATTGGACACTAATGCAGCATTAAGAGTTGTTGTAATGAAAATAGAAGATATATACAATTTGTTTTTGCAGTTATATTATTTTTTTTTCCAGCTTAACTGAACTCCTTTCGACAGTTAGCTTTGTGTGCACATACACTCACAATTAAGCTATTCAACACGCCCCAAGCCATGCAAGCCCGCAAGCGAATTGATTTATCGTGGTCGTCATTTCGCCTACAGGAATTCCATATCTTTTTAGCCCATACCAACCATAATCTAACTAAGTTTGGCCGATCGTCCATGCGTCCGGTTCGTTTGTTCGTTCGTTGTTGTTAAGAAACATAAATTTATAACGGAATTCGATCTATTGTGAGTACCTACAGGTGAGATCCCATTAAGGAGGTTCTGCATAGACGCATACACAATCTTGTAAAAGTATCCTCCACATATTATGGATTCATTGAAGAAAAGTTGTTGTATTTTTTCTTTGTTGTTGTTTTCTTTATTTTATGGCTGGTTGCAAGTTGAAAAATCATAAAATTTGTTTACCAATTTTGTATACCCATACGAAAGGAATTCGATGCTGTTTACAGCTTTAACTGCTTTGTTGAAGGAGAGAAATCAGCGCATGGAATGCGCTGCACTGCGCAGAACAAGTTGATGCACAATGCTCAGCTCTTATAAATAAATGGGCGGGAATGAATGAAGGATATAACTTTTTAACAAATGAGGTATCTTAGCATATATTTTTCTGACAATTTATTAAGATAGTTATTGGTTGAAAACAACAAGTTATATTAATGAATCCCTTTTGATGTGCGTTTTCATTATAATTTTACCGACAAAAATACCGTTGCTAATTTGTTTAAGATGGTTTTATATCCACAAGAGAGGTTGTATTGAAGAAGCATCAATATTAAGCTCTGTAGCAGATGATCTCGTAGCAATGAAAATAAAAATAACGATAATTCTAACAGTTATTCATTAGTGTTTTTCTCTTTTATTGATAGTTATTATATTATCGTTTTATATTTTTTGTTGTATTCAGGAATATTCTTTAAACTGTTTCTATAAAGTTTAATTGCAAATAAACTATCTATTAGGAAAACTCATTTACATAGGCCTTAATTTTCAGAGCGAAATTTAAATTTCACACTTGGTATCTATTTGAATTTTTTTATTCTTCAAGATTGTTAGGAAGTACCGCATGCAGAGCCGTACTTTTTTCAAAAATCAATGAGTGCGACGGAAACTAACATAGAACACAAATAGGAGTGCCCCATGGACTTTTCAGATCTTAAAACGCACTTTACGGATTAGGTTTTAGGTATGGTATTGAAAAAACGAACAGAAGTTGATGCAAAAGAAGAAAAAGAAGGATACGAAAGATTCTGAAAACACATAAAACTTTTTTTTCTAAAGGAACATACAGTTGCTTACACCCCAATTCAAAAAATCTAATAGTAGAAAATTGCATGGCAGAGCTGATTGATCCGTCAAAATGCCAAAAAATTAATTCAAAATTCTCGCCGGAGAGCTCATTGACCTATTAAATTCGTCGAATTCGTTTTTCGACAACGGATTGACAGGCATGACAAAAGGACATGACCTATACAATACTTTATTGTAATGAATCGCGTCCTACTTAAACTTTTCGATGACTGTTGTTGTTGTAAAAAAATGGGGACATCTATTCTCAATAAGTTAACGTTGGTTAGTTTAAGATTTCGTGATGTTCTCTGACCAAATATGCGAACTCGGAAATTTCAAAACTTTTTTAACAATGGAAACGCTAGGTCTAAATATTTTATTACGCAACCTGCGTTTTGCATTCACTAAGATTTCAAGAAATTCAAGGACCTAACTACTGTAGTATTCACCTTTATTTTAAAATTTAAATTTTAAAGTTGACAAAAAAAAATTTGTGAATTTCACTTCATCCTGTACTTAATTTCCATTGTTTTTTTTACTAAACAGTAACCCAATTTTCTGGTTTGTGATTAGCCAGCTATCAAAAAATGACCACAGACCCGAAAATTTACTAAATTGTTTAGTACCTAACTTTCCCGAACTGAACATTTTTCACGACTAAAAAATTGTCACAGTTCCACCTTTTCTGTATCGAATATAAAGGCTGTCTGTTTTATTAGAAATAAGACTGACGTTTAGGGCCGCTCCACAAATGTTTCGAGAAAAAACAGTGGAAACAGTAAAAATTCACGTGCGCGTGCCGCAGCGGAACAACTGATGTTAAACACGAAGCCTAATATATGATATGTAAGTAAATACCAGAAATTGTTACAGCTTGTCACTCGTGTAAACGTAGAATTTGAAAATCAATAAAGTGACAAATAATGATAAAGGCACCATCATTTGGCATTGCATAAATGTATAACAATATTGAACTTTTATTTCGAAATTTCGGTGAGGAATTAATCGCCTGCCAATATAAATGATTTCCATGCTAATTTTAATAGGCGAAAGATTCGTTGTTAACTCATACCGTTTACATCGGTTTGGAAAAACCTTTATACTAGGCTGCCGCCATTATGTTTCTGTCATAAAAATTGCAACAAACTGGAACAACAGAATCAAACATTTCACCGAAATTTATTCAAAATGGTCTGAGAGCAATATTAAGGAAAGTCAGACTAAAAATCTTATGGCACTGAAACCTCATTTGCAAATAGAGTTTTTTGTATGCAAAAACTATTGACTCCTCAGTTCGTCAAGTGGAATTTCAAGAACTAGTAAAACTCTCATCAGTGTATACATTGCCAATTTAGTTTTCAGAATATCCTTATCTCCTGGGATACACAAGACAAACAAAATAATTTACAAAATAATGAGGTATCCTAAAGAAAATGTCTGGATCTCATAGTCAGCAATTTGATGAAGGCCATCAGAATTCTACAATCCTCATTATACAAACAATCAGAATTTTTCCCATAGTTTCATCTTTCATCAAAGATGATTGTATAATGATTGTTTGTTGGTACGCCAATCTTTAACGGCAGTTTAATGGAAATTCCCAGGCTCATCACTGATTATTTGTAAATAACAAACTTCAAGCCATTTAAGGGATACCTACCAACCAACCATCCATATATTCACCTTGATCTTCATCATCATCATCCAATAAAGAGATATTGCTACATTCCTATAGGCGTAGTTGTGCAAACGTGCGCTCAATGGCACAACATTATGATCAATTTTGTGAAAGTACCCTTTTAAAGCTGGGCGTACTGTGAAAGTATCTAGTTGAATAAATCTTGCGATAGCAGGTATCGCATGGTGTGGTGCATTTATCCTGCAGTCATTGGCAAAATTGCACTGCAAAAATGCCCATGTCCAGAGAAAAAACTACACATGATTAACCTGGCTGCAACAAGGTGCTCTTTGTTCTCTCGGCGGCCGACAACGCGACGCGACGACGAGTGTACACTGGGTACACGCGCGCGTAGGATAAAATCCATATTACAGCGGTAAGTGTTCAATTCCGGGATAACAACGGGACACGTTGATGCATGTGTCAGAGAGGAGGTATAGGTAGGAACTGAGGCAACATATACATAGATACAAAAAAAAAGTAACAACCACACCACAACTGTATCCCGGCAACCTAAACTCTAATCGTTGATTGGATTTGATTTCAACGGTTGGTGCGCAGCCGTTTCTTGTCCGGTCCGCTTCGAAATGCGACCCCATTGACTATATTTGGGGATCACTTGCGTGCAATGCACCCATTGTCGGATTATCCCATTCGAAAACCAGCCTTCATCCGTTGCTAAGTAATTATTGGACGTCAATTAGGAAATTGTGTTGTGTATATGTATTCCCTTTCTCCCACCAATCATCACATTGTCGGATCGATCACATCCCATTACCGATCCACCACCGATCAACGCGACGACGATGACGATGGAGACGCATTGCTTTCCAATTCAGTTTCACAAGAACGATTCTCATTAAATTGAAAATCGTCAATCAGGCTTAGCTATAGCTGGGTATAGGGGCATTGCTTGCTCCAACCCGCCGCCACTGACGTGCACTCTGTAACCATGGGAATATGATCATCGCCTATGCGCCTTGATTGAATAAGGTGGAGTGAATGATCTGATACACGACGACGACGAAGACGATTGATCGACTAGGTTACCAAGTCGGAAGGAATCCCGTCTCGCGTCAATGGTGCGCTGCAGCGCGCACGTCAGATTGTCTGCCCTGATTTTGTTGTTTTTCTTTATTTTTCTAGTCTCTCTGATGGTGCTTCACTTGCTGTTCGTTGAATATCGAAAATCATCAAACGGTACACGGTGTAAATTTTTTTTTTGTATTTCTCATCTCAATGCCTGAGCTGCTGATCTTGGTACCGAACTGACTTGACTTATAGGTACGCATAGAGTCTGGGGAGTCTTCTCAAATAGATGAATGTGTAAGTTGCTCAAAGCGTCTTAAATCTTTCTACATAGATTCAATCCAACTGAAGATCACAAAACCGCATAACGAAGAGAGGGGAAAGGTATAAAGGTATTCACTGGGGATGGGGTATATACAGATGGCGCACGGGCATAGCACCTTATGAGAATTTTTTCGTTGATTTATTCCCGTAGCACCAAAGTATAATAAGAAGAAGCAGTGCTATGGAAGACATCAAGTGCAATGAATAGGGGACTTAGTTTGCTAAGGAGTATAGCTTTGGGAACATCGCATCTAAAAACGAATGTGGGTCAGACAAAAAAGAACTTCGCACAGGTGCATACATATCACACAGAGGCACCAGCCACAGGTCTAAACTATTCAGAAGTGGAATGTGAGACGATCGTTTTATTTTGCGTTTTTCCATTTTTTTTCTACGTCTTCTTCTTCAGTTTTTAGATGTGTGTTATTTTTTTGTTTCTATAATGGCATGCCCGATGCCACCGCAAAAAAATTTTCCATCATTACCTATTTTGCTGTGGGTCTTCTTTACCCCTTTTTTTTGCTATTCTGATACAGGTGAGTTGCTATTTTTAGAGTCAAGACGGAGTTGAAGGCAACAGAGAAAAAAATGTGTGAGACCAGAAAGCTTCATTAGCTATGGACCGTTTTTTATTTCTGTTTCGGATAGGTTTTGGATATTTTAAAATGAAACAATGTCATTTTATGTACGGATAGCAAAGGGGTTAGGAAATTTAATACGTTGTCTGGTCCAATGCACAAAATCGCATGTCGAAGATAAAATGTTGCTTTTTGCATTGGTTTTCGTTTTGCTATATTGACAGCTCCACTTTGACAGTTGGTTGACCATTGTCAAAGAGAATAATCTTTTGTTGCCAGGAATGATGAGATTACTGCCAACAACGGGTTGGATGAATGGGTTAATGTGTCTGTAGGTAAAGTTGTAATTTGATTCATTCCTTCAATTCCTTAATAATTCTTTTTAAAGTTGTTATTTGTTTTCGAATTGCATGACAAATCATTTTTTGTTTCATTTTGTTCTCCTAAAATCACTTAAATCACAAGACAAAAGACCAAAAATAAGAAAAAAAATTAAGCTTTTTTTACAAATGTATTTTCTTAACTGCCTTTACTTAACGGTTATTTCATTTTATTATTTGTTTTTTGTGTTTGCAGCTGCCCATCCAGGAGCTGTTTGCTACAGCCACGCCCATTGCCAAATGAATGACAAAAAGAGCCATTGTGATTTTCTAATTCCGAATTTATTTGGACGTTGTCAATGTACCTCGCCAGCTAAGCAATATGGAGGAATGTGCATTGCTGATGACAGTTCTATTGAAGCTGATGCTGTATTAAGTCAAACTACAACTTACACACCATTGATTACTCCACCACCAACTGTGTTCCGACCTATCGATTTGATATCATCTCACTACGAGCATTCAACGCAAGGGAAACCTTTATTGGTCAATAATGATGAATTCAGCTTGCCTTCGTCTACCGAAAACCAAGTTGAGTTTACCAAACTACCGGAACTATCTTTTGTAAGTTCTTCGAGTGAACAGGCAGGCGGTGAAGATCTTACAGCTGATACTGAAGCATTTGATGTTTTAAACAACTATCATATTTCAAGTTCGACACAAGGTCTACCATTGGAAGTTGCACAGCAGGCAGTGACAAGCGATGATTATCCTTATAAAATTGATAATGAAGACCAAACAAGTATCAATGAAGAAGATGCAGAACAAATTGAAGAAAATCCAGACATGTCTCTTGTTCCTGCTGAGGAAGTTGTGATAACACCAGCTGAAGTAACAAATTCAGTGACAAAACTGGAAAGCGAAATACTAACCCAGAAGGAGTCAGAGTCGGAAGAGAAACCTGAGGTAGACAAGGAACAATTTGAGGAAGAACCTGAGAGTCAATCATCTTCCGAAACGGTCCTTATCCCCGAAAATGAGCAACAATCGAATGAAAATCAACAATCCGAAGCAGAACAAGAAAAACCCGAAGAAGAAACACTTCCTGAACTAGAACCGGCTGCAGAAATTTCCGCTGTAATTGAACACAAACCTGAAATCAACCAAGAACATGAAGCAGAGGTAGAGGAACTGGATACTGGAATGTCTGAGGCTGAGAAACCCGAGCAACCATTGGATAATAATAATGCATCTGAAAAGGAATCGGATGCAGCAAACACCGTTGACATATCCTCAGATATTTCTGAGCAAGTCGAAGAACAAAATGAAGCACATGAAGATACTCCGGTTAAGACAGAAATTCAAGAAGTGATTAGTCAATCTGAAGAGTCTGCATTAAGCCCAGAAGAGTCTCCAATGAATAGTCAAGATTCTGGTGAAAAGAAAAAAGAAGAGGAAGCAACAACTGAACAGCCAGCTGATGAGGAAAATGCAGAAATATCAAAACCCAACAAGGCTGTGGAACCTATTGTCAACATATTGACAGAAGAGAATTTAGCTGAAGTCAGCCAAGAATTATCGGAACCATTGTATTTGGAATCACAAGAAAATAAAGAAGACCACACGGTTCAAAATGAACTTGAGCAACCAATTGAAACAAATTATAATTTGGAACAAGAAAATCTAGCACATACATCTGTAGAGAAGGAAAGTGAATCTATTGAACAACAGTCAGCAAGCGGTGGTGGGCAAATGGAAGAATCACATTATAGACCAAGCTCAGATTTGCATAGTCAGGAAGAAGCTGCAATTGTTGATGAAGAAGTCGAATCAAATGTAGATATGGATGGAGAATTGGCTACAACTAGCTCTCACGAAAATAAAGATACTTTAATTCTCCAAGAAGAGCCAGAGATTGTGTCTTCAAATGTTGACCAAAAACAAGAAGGTCCTGAATTGAATAATGGTGCAGATGAAAAAATTCCAGAAATCAATTTGGAACAGGTAGATTTTGAAGGTCATGAGAAACCAGGTCTGACTGAAATGGTTATTCAAGAAAACCCCACCGAAGAAATTGCCCAAGAAGAAAATGGGCAAGAACAAGTTCAAGAAGAAGCAAACGCAGAACAGTCAATTGAAGAAGAACAAGTAACTGAAGAAGCTGCTCAGGACGTTATCCACGAAGCTGTCCAAGAATCTAATCAAGAAGTTGTCCAAGAATCTGATCAAGAAACTGCCCAAGAAGCTGCTCAAGAAGTAACACAAGAAGTTGCACAAGGAATAGCTCCAGAAGCTGCTCAAGAATATGTCCAAGAAGCTGCACAAGAACCTGTACAAGAAAGTGCACAAGAAGCAGTCGAAGAAGCTGCTCAAGAAGTTGTACAAGAAGCTGTCCAAGAAGTTGCACAAGAAGCAGTCCAAGAAAATGCACAAGAAGTTGTCCAAGAAGTTGCTCACGAAGAAAGTTTACAAGAAAAAGTTCCGCAAGAAATCAATTCAGAGCAATCAATAGAAGAAGTAGCTGGAGAAGAACACAAAGAAAATGAAGACGAAAATAAAGATAATCAAGAATCTTTTGCAGAAAAAGAAGAAGATGAGAAAAAGGAAGTTGAGAACCAAACTGAAGAAGTAATTTCTTCTGAAGATGAAACTAAACCCTCACTTGTTGAAGAGAAGCCATCTGCTGAAGAAAACATTACAGAAGATAAAATTTCTGAGTTTATTGAAGAAGATCATGATGCTGCCTCTGAACAAGAAATTCAATTAAACAAAGTTGATAAAGAAGAAAATATTTTACCAGTAGTTCAGCAAGAAAAAGTAGATTTAATTGAAGGAGAACTACATGAAGATACACTTCTACCTACACAAGAACAAGACATACAAATAGCTGAAGAAGAACAGCAAGAAATAGCTCATGAGGGTCCCCAAAAAGCTGTTCAAGAAACAATAGAAGAGCTGCTTCAGGAAGCTGCTCAAGCTCTTGCTGAAAAAGATGATCGAGAAGTAAACAAAGCACAAAACCAGGATGAAGTACAACACATTACTGAGAAGCCTATTCATGAGAGTGAAGAAGTAGGCTTACAAACTCTTCAAGAAGAACTTTTACAACCAGCTGTTTCTGAAGAATTGATATTTTCTCCGTCAGAAAACCAGTCACAACTGTCTGAAGAAAAAGAAGAACTTAATCTAGATTCTATGCTACAATCAACTAAAGAAGAAGATTATGTGCCACCCCAACAATCAACATCAGAAACAGAACTAGTACAAATGCAAGGTATCCAAGAAGCTGTTCCAGAAATGATCAACGAAGCCATTGAAAAAGAAGAAACGTCCCAAGAAACAAATCAACCACCTTCGGATGAAGATCATACTCAAACACTTCAAAGTGATCTAGTAACGGAAAGTGTTTTACAAAACGATCCTTTGGAAGCACTTCCAGCTGACGAAGAAGTACTTAACAAAGACTCAGATCAAGAACAAAATATGGAAACAGAACCAATGTCAATATCTTTGCAAGATCTTCTGCAAGGTGGACCCTTGGAAGAATCTCAGAACAATTTCCAAGACTCAGCCCAAGAGAATTCATCAAATAGTGAAGCTCCTCAAATTGCTTTAGGGACACAAGATGAAGAACATCCAACAGAATCTCAAGAAGCATCATCAACTGAAAATTCTGAGCCATCCAAAGTTGAAGAAGCTGAAGTCTTAAAACCAGATTTACTTGATTCTATGAGTCCACAAGAAATAACTTCCGATGAGGCTATATCACTAGAAAATCAACTCTCTGCATCAAAAGAAACTTTATTGACACAAGGCGAGAGAGAAGAAGAAGCAGACATTAAAGAAACAATTTTAGAAAATGAAAGTTCAAATGAAGCTATCCAACATGTACATGACTTGGAAAACATTATCGAAGGCGCTGAACCTTCAAATATTGCAAACGACAATAACCCACTAAGTTTGTCTGAATCGCTGCCAAGTAAAATTCTCACAGCAGAGCCAACCGAAGGTGAGGGAACTTTGGCATTAGAAGAAAATCCAATTTCCAGCAACGAGAATGCTATTAGTGAATCCAATGAGAAAATTGAAAGTGATAACGAAGTTGAAACCGATCCAGAAACTAAACCAATCGATGATGAGGTGAAAGAGATCAATATGCAAGCAGCCAAGATCAAAAAAGACAACAAAGAAGAAACATACGAAGAATTATTAGAAATCGATCAAGCGACAACTGTACGTTCCGAATCCGAGCAAAATTCTGATCACGAATCATCATCACCTGTCCACCCAACTTTCGAATTGCAAGAAACACAACAAGTGGCAGTAGAAAATGTTAATGATAACTTACCAGCGGACATCGAAGCAGAAGAAGCAAACCAAACACAATCTGGAGCGAATGCCAATGAAAGTGAACCTGCCGCCGCCGCCACTGAATACGTGCCTTTGGTAGCACTAGCAGCAGCAGCAGAGAGTGAAACATTGGCCACACCTGTTGCTACCGTCGACGCTGACGTTTTTAAACCTGAATTCAGTGAAATTGAAAAGTATGAACAGTTTGAAGATCATCATTTGGTCAATGAACCTTTAAACGAAGTTGACAATGCTGATGAGGAAAAAATGTCTGAAGAAAACGCTGTCACCACGAACAGACCTGATGAATTGGAACTAGTACCAATTGTCGAGGAAAATATTGATAACGACTTGAAAGCTTCAGGAGACACAGAATTCAATGAAAATGAATCCGTGTTAAGTATTTTGAGTGGTTTAATAGAAAACGAAGAAGAAGGTTCTGGAACCCAGCACAACGAAGAAGAAGGTTCTGGAACTCCATTGCCAGATGATCTCAAAGCTGAAGAAACAGTCCATAGTGAACAAACACCAGCCACCGGATCATACTATCCCTCTGTACTGTCCGACTTGCTTATGAGTACGAAGATTGAAGAGCCTGCTAAATTGACAACATCTGCCCCATCATTGGTTCAGATTCAGGAAAGCGCCACACCTGAAGAACTTCCCTTTGATCTCTCATTCGTTTCTCCAAGCGACCATGAAGAGCTCATGTCAGATAATTTGGTCGTTGAAACGACTCCAGGTTTCTTCCACGAAAGCAGCAGCGAGGACAGTATAACAACTGAGGTACCTGATATCTTGGAAATTACCACCCAAACGATGCTTGGTTTGGCTAGTCGAGTGACGCTTATGGAACCAGCAGCCCCTGTTGCCACAACTTTGAAACCTTTCATGACCATGGAAGACGATTTCTCGACAACTTCATCTTCACTGAGTATTGATTCTTTGATAACTTCGAAGCCAGGTAAATTAAAGTTTCTCTGCATTAATTGAAAATCACTCTCGTCATGCTTAGGTTTTGTTTTACTATTTTACAGTGCGCAAGCGTGTTGAGCTAGGAAGTGGTCCGGTTTCTCTAGGCTTGAATTGTAATAACGACAAACAGTGCCAACTGGCTGACCCAAATACCATTTGCTCAGATCAAGGAATATGTGACTGTGCCTCAAAGACAGCAGCAGCTAAATGTAGTGCGGAGCGTACCGGTTGCAGTGCAGGAACATTCCAGGTAAGTCTTCCTCCTCACATTGGAGTGCGATTTGTCAAATTATAAATAAATGGTTTTAATTTTTCCTTCCCAAAACAGTGCCGCTCGAGTGGAGTTTGTATTTCGTGGTTCTTCGTATGCGACGGCCGCCCAGACTGCACAGATGCTTCCGACGAGGAATGCACTTTTAATGCACGATTTAACCAAACATGCCCGAAAGAATCATTCCGCTGTGAGCACAGTGGACGCTGCATAAGTCGTGCCGCACTTTGTGATGGCAGAAAACAATGCCCACACGGAGAGGACGAAATCGAATGCAACTCCTTAAGGACCGAAGGTGGCCAATGCCCACCGAACACGTTCCGTTGCAACAGTGGCGAATGCCTGCCCGAATATGAGTACTGCAATGCAATTATCTCGTGCAAGGATGGCAGTGACGAGCCGCCACATCTCTGCGGATCACGATCTGTGCCGAATATCTTCCTCAGATTGCTCACCGCTGCTGTGGTTGACGATAATAGCGCTAAAAGCAGCAGTGGCGGAATCAATGCCTATTGCCCGCACAGGTGCAGCAACGGCCGATGCAGATCGACAGCCATTGTTTGTTCGGGTCGTGACGGCTGCGGTGATGGAACAGACGAGGAGACCTGTTCTGTTTGTCGTAAGTCTCAATGTGGATGGATATTTTTTTTTTAACTAACTTCATTTTTTTATTTGAAAATTTATAAAGGTTGTCCCGCCCCACCAGCTCATGCCAGTGCCCCAGCTGAATTCCTAGCGCAGCAACCCCCCATGCCATTGTGGAAATGAAGTGAATCTTTCCTGTAATTTAAAGTCAACGTCATGAAAAGAAAAAAAAAGACAAAAACAAACTAGTTCTGGAAACACACACAATCGACCACCATCTCTAGGTGATCGGTGTAATCTTTCATATTTCTTCACATTAAAATTTGTGTTGTTTCAATTCTACATAAGTAAAATTCTAGACTCAAATTGCCAATTGGCGCCTTGCTAGCAAAGGACATAAATATTCAAATTAAAACGAATATATTTTTTAGTAATTCTCTTAATTAATTTTGTTTAAATTATTTAAAAAAAAAAAAACACATTTTGAAAAGAAAATAACAACGATTTTCGTAGTTTAAGCTTTCGAAGAGTTGAGTTTATTTTCGATCCTTTGATCTAGTGATGCAGACAATTGCAATTTTATGTAATTTTATTTAACTTATTTGAAGTTTTTGTTTTCGGATATTTTCGTGTTCATTTTTTTTTTTTATTAAAAACATTTTTTAATGTTATTTCGTATTTAATCTTTTTTTTTTAATTTTCTATAGAATTGTATATAGGTACGTTGAAATTTGTTCTTTAAAAATCTTAATTTTAATGAAATTTTAAATTTTCTTTTCACAAAATACTTAAAAATACAAAAGAAAAACAATTAAGTAGAATAGAAATAGTAAATTGTTTGAAAAATGAAATTGCAAACAATTTAAATTTATGTAATTAATGGAGTAAATAAAATGAATTATTTTAATCAATAAAAAATAAAAATTCATATTAATATTATTTTATTGATGAATGATGTGTGATGAGAAGGCTTTTGTAGAAAGTCAAAGCGAGAAGAAACTGATATATGTAGGTAAGGTAGGTACTTTTTGCTTTCGATATAGGTACTTTAGTGCAAGTTTAGGATTCGTAAAAAATTAAACTCGAGATAACAATCAAACACGACATTACGATGATAGAGAATGCGAAAAAAGTGGGTCTGGCAACAGACGGGCATCTGTTTCTCTGTCTGTCTGTCTGTCTCTATCTCAAGCTGCAGACTAAGTCACTGAAGCGATTTTTTTCATACATGGTTTTTTAAGGGTTTTTGGTGATTCGCTAGAGGTAAATTGAAATTTTCTTATGACCAAAATTAACGGTACCCGTCATATGATGAAAGTGAAAAAAACTTATTTTCTTCAAAAACGACTAACGATTCTGATAAAAAAATTTATATTAACGATTATATTTATATTTTTAAAAGTACGACATTTATAGCTGTAGGAACTATAAACGTCGTAGTAAATTGTTGTGGTTATTATAAATGTCGTATAATTATCGGTTAATAACGGTAGCTCCCATAGATCAGTTTCCCGTTTTTCTGATTTTCTCGTAAGCGACTGAATGAATTTCAATGACAACTTTTACAAACAAACTTTTTGTTTTTTTTTTTTTTAAACGTTTCTTTTTTTATCGATTTTTCGAAAACGTGTTGATAACAACAAACAACCGACTTTTATGGTTTTTTGATGGATGACATTTTCAGAAATAGACCAAACACTTTGGGGCTAAGATAAAAAAGAATCATACAAATCGGTTCATTTAGTCAAAAGTTCTTAGGCAACAAACCTGAATAAAGAAAAATTAATTACATTCAAATTGAAAGCCTATTCGTTTTTTAAGTCAAGGTTGACTGAAAGTTGGCAAAGAGAAGATGGATTTTTTGGTATCGTTAGAGAGGGAACAAGAACTCGCTGCTGAACATTTTCCTTCGTCTAATCGTAATGCACTCATCACACTCTGTCCTCTGTTAGCATGTCTTATGTCGAAACTCACTTTTATTTTATAACATAAAAAAATCATATTTCCATCTAATTAATCATATCTGTTCTATTCAACAAACAATAATTATAAATAATACACAAGTTCGTTTTGTATAATAACTCAGTGTTCATGAAAGCACAGGTCTGTTTCCTTCAAAATTATTTATTTAAAAGAATTAAATTATGTATATATATTTGAATATGTAAATATTTGTATTTATAAATGAACAATACCCGTCTAATTTGCTTGTTTGAGAACTCTCGCATGTTTTCGCTATACTTTTAATGAAACATCATATGTTTTGAATGCAGGGAAAAAATAACTCTTCAATGCACATTGATTATGGTGGGTTAGACACATCTGAAACCTAAACTCTTATGCCATTCATTTGTGAATACGATCATTAAAAGTATCTTCTTTAAACTAGAGTTTCGTTTTAATGTAAGGTACTAAATTTAAAGATTGTTCGTGAACTTGCAGCTATCTCTGTTAAAGATACAATTATTGTTCAGCAAAAAATAGTTAATTTTGTTCCTAAAGTCTATAATTGTTAGTTGTTCTCGCTGCTACAACTTATTAATTTTTTGGTTTTTAGTAATCTTTAAAGTGTCTATTTTTTCACTATTACCAAACTACAGATGAATTCAAATTAATCAAGTCCAATAAAATATATCTGCGTCTAAAAACAAACCAATTTGTTGCAATAAATATTTTTCGGTATTGGAAGCAAGAAGTGTTTAATGGAAATGGGCTACCAGCAACATCAAAAAACATATGTTCGAGTTTAAAGTGAGTTTGCTGGCGGTGAAGTGCCCTGAATATTTATGTTTCCAAATTATTTCGTATGATATGAGTACATTGCTATAGTAAGGCAGGGATAATTCGCTCTTTGTCAAAATAAACGTTAGTAATGTATCTGCATTATACAGGGTGCCCCACAGTCACCGCCACAGACGAAGACCATGCGTTTCTAAAGTCATTCTAAGTCACTTCGTTTTCGACATTATCACGTTTTTTTATGATTTAGACTTCATTTTCCTTTAATTGGCCTCATCTTTGTAGTTTTTTTTTTATTAAATGCGTACGTATAACGGTTGTACCGCCATTTTGTGTCAAACACAATTTTAATGGTTTTTAAGTCGTTTTCTCACTTTGATATAATTAAAAAAAAAAAAAAAAACACTTAAATGAGTAATAATTTGTATGGCTCATTATGAAAGCCCAGGGCCCAAACGATGTGTACAATCGTTCCATCGACCGTTTCAATGTTTCCTCTTTATTATAGCAACCGTCGAAACGATTGATCGAACAATTGTAAAAAATGTAGTTGAAAAGGCCCAGTTTATTTTCTTTAAACAACATACATTTTATCGAATAACCAAATATCAACATTCTTAATTAATTAATTAAAAATTCAAATTTTCTTTTTTTTTTTTTTATAGAAATCCGAGATCATAAGAACCGATAACAAAGTGTAAACGAGAAAATTACATTTTAAGGTTTTCGTCTGCGGCGGTGACTGTGGGGCACCCTGTATACTTGTACCTCGAACGAATTAAAATTAAATTAATTAGTTTTTGTTTGTCCATTGTAGTTATGTTTTTGATAAAATTACAGTTCGGGTCAAATGAACTGGGTCACTTCTCTTTACAAACTAATCACCCCTAGTACGATTGTCGTTTTAGGCAAAACGCAGAAAAACGACTCGCTGAAATCGTAAGATATGTAAAGAGCGAATGGAAGACCAAAGTAAAAGTTTAAATATTATTATTTTACTGGCGTTTTACTAGTTTACTGTCAAAGTATTGCATTTGCATTCTTTTAAAAATCGTGTACCAAACAATAAATTTAAAACAACATATACACCATCTATGAAAACTTAATAAAAAAAATGTATATACTCATTTATTTGACTCGGAGAGTTAATCTCTATATTTTAATTTCAAAACAAACATAATAATTTTTATTATCTTGGTTCAGTTTAGTACATTTTTGACAGGAATTAGAATAACACTAAAAAAGAAACTACAATTTGGTTTCCGTTTCAATTAAAACTCATCACTATCGGAAAATTCCAAATAAATATTATTAGATTAGTAAAAGTGTTAGTTCATTAAGTACTTCTTAAGCCTTTAACACACTGCTGAAGATAAGATAGCAAACAAAAAATAAATCAAAAACTTCACCAGGCATTGAACATAGTAGACATTGGCAATGTTAGTTTATTGTGATATCAAAGTGCGAATCAATTATACCTCCATTTAGTCATGAGCAATATTTTAGTGTTTAAGGAATCAAACCATGTGCATACAAGAAGTTCCTACAAAATTCTCGCAATGCATCGATCAGTGAGTTTTCTTTAAAACGGTCGATATTAGTTTTCTCTAGTTTTTTAACATTTATGGTTCAAACAAAACCAGTGATAATTCTACTCGATTGTTTTGTAAATAAAAGATAAGCTTATTAGTACAAAGATTTACAAATCGGCTACTTAAGCTTAGGCCGTGATATGAAACCATTGATATTTTAACTTACAATCTTTTGTGAAAAGTTCCTTAGTGTGGTTTTGTGTAAAGTAAAAACTAATCAAAACAAAAAGTAAAACCAGACCAACATTAAAATCATATCATGTCGAAAGACTCAAAACATACAGTTTTGTATATTTTGAAAATTACCACGGTTTTATTATGTGTGCTGCTTGTTTTTGAAAATACTATTTCCGTATTTCAGTCTTCTATAATTTTACAAGATGGTAAGAGTGAAAGTACGATTTTCGAACAAAAATAAAAAAAAATCTCTTTAAATAGAACTTTCAATAACAAATCAAACCAAGGCTGAAAATTCAACTGAAAATGTGTTCAACTCTACAACAAATCCTGCACTACCTCCAGCTGGATATCTGGTATGGAACAAACACTGTCGAATTCCAGATGTTGATCCTTTCACACCAGATGCCATGAAGATACTAAAAAAAAAGAAATATTCATCGTGCTCTAATGAATTGCCATTAACCAAAGTTATATTCGACATGAATCTTCGCACTTATAATTTACATATTGACGAAAAAGCTAAACAAAAACTAAAAGATACGAAAATAAGTTGCAGTTATCAGTCGATAAAACGTGCTGGTTCTGGGAATAAAGTTGATAAAGATTTCAAGTACGGATTTTGTTATTTATATGTATATCTTGTTGACATAAGGTTGATTCAATAATGTATCTGTATATTTTATTTCGTTTGATAGGTTGGAGAAATATGTAACTTTTGAAAATGGTGAAGTGGTACCCAGTGATGTTGAAAGTTTAATTGTTAAATGTGAAGATGTCAAAAGAAAAAAGAAGATACAACAAGATGCATTTTATCTAGTTGGCGAAAAGGCAGAAATTCGCAAAAGGTTAAATTCCTTTCGAAATGGAACTTTTTCCAACCGGCCTGTGAGCGTTCTAATGCTAGGTATCGATAGTATATCGAAGTACAATGTACGAAGGGTGATGCCAGAAACAACGAAACGATTGGTGAATGATGGATGGTTTGAATTAAAAGGTTACAATAAGGTAGATATTTTATTTTTATTTTTATTTTTTTTTTTTTTTAAGCAATGGCTAACTTAGACAGAAACTTATATTTTACATTCTTGATTGCAAAAGATTTATAAAATATTAGTCACACAAACACATTATGTATCGATAACACTGTGTTAGGTGTGGTAGTTTTTAAGAACACACAAAATATTTGGGACTCAGCTCCGATAAGTGATTATTTTTTTCATGACCACAGCTTCCGGTAGCATTTTTAAAGTTGCAATATAAAGGGAAATATATGCACATAATGTAAAGTTGAGCATTTGTAAAAAGAGATATGATGATAGAAAATAAAAGGAAGTGGGTTTCACACTCCGCAGAGCATTTAGATGAAGGGTCTTACGGGTGGCCTTGGAGCAAGAAATAGATTAAGTAATGGAATGAGTCCCCCAGTTGGGTGTTATTTTGTAAAAAAAATACTCAATAAGATACTACACTATTGAAAAGTACTATTTTTTAATAAATGTTTTATAATACAAATTCTAAATAATAAATCAGCCAAGTAGAAGAAATAGAATTTTAAACGGCCTTTAGTCCGTAAAAAATTGGCTTTTCGTCCAGGTGGGGCTTACTTGGACTCATCAGTTGACTTATTAGTGAGGCACCTTGTCAATCCGCATTTTTTTTTATATTCAGTGCATCTGTGTGAACTTTATCCAAAAAGATTAAAATTTCAAAGGTTTACCCAGACTTGCTTCAAATGAAAAGTATTATTATTTTTTTTTAAACAAAAGTGTGTGGTATTAACTCACCATTTGATCAATTAATTTTTTAAATTGAAATATGTAATAGGAAGCACTTTATGTATGTTGCTGTTATATAAGGTTCCCTCCAATTGCTTTTTAAGTTTTAAGTATACTCCATTTACAATATCCTAAATCAAAAAAAAAAAAATGTTCTTACCTCTCCAATCCAGGTCGATGACAACACCTTTCCTAATTTGATGGCATTCCTCACCGGATATAATAACACAAATGCTTATTCAAAATGCAATCCAAAAACAGCAAATGGATTAAGCAATTGCAACATCATTTGGAATTTATTTCGAAAAAACGGATATGTTACCAGCTACGCAGAGGATGAAACATGGATGAGCACTTTCAATTTTAATAAGAAAGGATTCAAGATTAGTCCTGTGGACTACTACCTACGACCATTTATGCTTGCAATAGAGAAGAATCTTCCAAAGAAGAAACAATCAGGAATGTCATTTTGTGTGGGACTTCGACATTCAGCAGAGTATGTTTTTGATTTGGCTATCGAACTGGCAATAAGATACAAAAGTGAACCTTACTTTGGTCTATTTTGGACAAATACTTTTAGTCATAATTCTTTTAGTGATGCCTCAAGTATGGACACGCGCATTGTTAAGTATATTGATGAATTGAAACATAATGGTATCCTTGACGAATCGATTGTCATACTATTTAGTGATCATGGAATGCGGTTTGGACCGCTGAGAAATTTAAGACAAGGATTTCTCGAAGAACGTCTGCCGTTTATTTTCATCTCGCTTCCAAATTGGTTTCGCGCAAAATATCCACACTTTGCCGAAGCTCTCAATTTAAATAAACATCGATTAACAAATCCCTATGATCTTCATATGACGTTAAAGCACATTCTTGAACTAACAGGTAGAACTCCAAAACTTCCTCAAGCACAAGATTGCAAAAATTGTCAAAGTTTATTTTATCCGGTTCCAGCCGAACGATCATGCCAAGATATAGCAATCGATGAGCATTGGTGCACTTGTATTCCCTATGAAGATGTTAATAAAAAGAGTAAAGTTATCAAAGACGGTATCAGTGCTGTTTTAAAGCACTTGAACTCCTATCTGGCAAAAGGAAATTTTTTCCCGCGCTGCACAAATCTCAAATTGAAATCTGTCAAATTGGCTCGAAAGAGATATGATTTCGATATAAATAATTTATCAAACGGAAATATTTCCAATACTCTCGAACACTATCGGATACGATTTACTGCTGAAAAGGGCATATTCGAAGCGAGTGTTACTTTTTCGAAAACCTTGAAAGTGTACGAAATAATTGATACTGTAAGTCGCTTGGACGCCTACAAAGCGGACTCTGAGTGTATTGAAGATTCAGACGCTAAAAAGTATTGCATTTGTGATAAGAACTTTAATTCTAAGAAAAACAAAACAAAATCTACTAAATCCACATTAAAACATTAAAAATGTGTGTTAAAGCAATTGAAAAAAAGTCAAGAAAGCACAGTGACACTGTTGCTATCTGATAAGTTTTTTTTTGTTATTTTTATATATTATTTGTACTTGAGGTTAATCTTTGTTCCAATCAAACATTTCTGCAAACGAATAATCAGAATGCAAACAGTAAATTACCCTAGTTAGTTGAAGCACTTTTTGTGTTAAATTAGTTGTGTAAAAGCTATCAATTATCAATATAACAAGCTCAAATTAGCTATAATGAATGTTTAAATGATAATAATAAAATTGGATATTTGGGTTTGTAGAGTCCAATGAAAAAATATACGTTTTTGACGAGTGTTTTATTATATTGATAGGTATTTGATAAGCTAATTTAGCTGTTATAAAATTCCAGTTTAGTTTATGAGTTTTATGGTTGAGTATTAAAGATACCTACTTATAAGTTGTAAGCAAGCACACTATTGCTAGCGCTTTTCCTTAATAACCGAAATGCTTTGACTTGCGACAAGTGCGAAGTAGCAAAAGATATAGATCTCTTAAAGAGTTCTTTAAGACTACTTGCGGTACCAGACTTAAGGAAGAGACTTCTGATTTCTTAACATGCCTCAAAATCAGATCAGATATAGTTACTGACTTGTAGATAACTTTCCGGTCAACCTTACACCTCATACTATTGTGGAAAATTTTAAATTTTAACTTAAAAAGTTTCAACTGCATAAATACCAAATTTTAATTCCGATGTTCTTTAAATTCAAGTTTAATTTTTCATGGCTCCAAAATTCGCTTAAAATTGAATAGAAACTTGCTTAACAGCCATAGCATAAATGTACTTTTTTCAAAATGAGGTTGTATAATTTTAATAATTGATAATAATTAATTAATTGCAATCGCACAAACCCTATTTTATAGATCCGTCTTTGTTTGTAGGTAAATTGACTTTGTTTTGTTTCTTAGACATCGTTTTTCTCTTCCAATAAAAATTCATAATTTTGTTTTCCCTCAATTTTGAAACACACACATTTTCCAGCTGTTAAACTAGCAGAAAAAGTTGAATGGCATCCACCTCTTTTAGTAAGAACGTATCTGTAGGACATTTCTATTTATGTAATTACATCTTTAGTTTTATGTATTAATCGAGTTCTATTAATAAGTTTGTCTTCATTTACACCCACCCTCAAATAGTGAGCCTTTGTAGCACCTTAATCTGCTACCTGTTGCTAATATTCTTCGAACTCAGTTGTCGTATTCATTAATAAGAGATACCAAGCATGTATGGAATAAAAACGCGGTTCTTCAATTTTCTTGTTTTTATGGATTTTGACAGTACAATTTCTACATTAGTACGTATAATCATCAATAACGTTTATGAGTAAATGAGTTTTAATATTGCAGCTAATAAATTTTTGGATTGAGTTCTTACTGCACACAAGATTAAGATTAAATATTGATTTGCATTAATTTTTATGGAATTTTTCTGAGTAAAATACTTTGTCAAAAAAGTAGTAGTAAAACATTTTACCTTTTTTTTTAACACGAGACCTCTTAAAGTGTTACAAAATAACACCTATGTTTAAAGGAGTTTATTCTTTAGCGGCACATGGAATACAATATTTCTTTATAAATAATAAAATGAGTGCGTTCAGCAAGGTAAAGTAAGTATGTTTGACTTGACAAATTAATGTTTGCAAAATTATTGAGATTTATTCTTGAAGTTGAGCTATTTCTAGTCGATAACATACCCAACATTAAATTTGGAAGCAAAGTTCATATTATGTATGTAGTATTTACATACCTACCGGATGGATCTAGTTGTCAACAGTGCCTTGACTCAGCCAACTATCTCGTGTGTCAGATTACACAGTTTGGGTAAAGATAGGCACGATCTGGAGCACTCGGTATCAGAGACGAAGATCTTTGCGCTTGTCGGAGAAAAGTGTCGAATTCGTGACAGTAAAACAAAGATAAAAGATTGAAAAAATGGTGCTGGCTTCAGTGTTCATCGGAAACCATGGGTGCTGTGGCTGACAAGCCAAAAAAGCCTTTGGTGATAAGGTGTTGTAACGGTGGCATGAGTATATCCTATCGGTGCGTTGACCAAACCGCCCATGTTCTTGCGGTAATGTGAAAAAGTCGACGGTTATAGTACTTTGTTGGCTGGTGCCGACGTACTATGGATTTTTTCTACACAACTGCTACAACTATTTAAACCGGGGTCACGTTTCCTAGCAGCTTTAGTAAAATTTCCAAAAAAGTTCAAGAGAAAAATTCCCTATGCCTCTGAATTTCAAAAGAAGATGTTAGAACCTTTAACTTGTTACCAATTTAAGTCTAAGCTTTGATTCAAACTTTAAAATAACCTATCTTATGGAACTGTTACGATTTGACGCGGAAGACCTCTGAATTTTAAAAATCGACTTTGGTACCTTTAATTTGACACCAAATTCATCAACACCTCATACATACCTCAATAATAGTTCTAATTGCCCCTTATGACGCCAACCGTTCCAGTACACGGGCAAGAAGGCCTGTGGTTTTCGTATATACTAACTACGGTCATCTTTCACTACAATCGTCAAATTCTCTTTAACTCGACGAGCAAAAAATTATTGCAGAGGCCGTCTGGGCTAAAAATTTTAATACTCAAAATTGACCGGTGGTGGTGGCAAGTAAATTTACTTCGTAGTTAAAGTTGCCAACCGCAAAATGCTTATTAATAATACAAGTTCTTAAAACGCAATTGTTTCTTTTATATTTCATCCCTCATATTTTCTCTCAATTTGAGGTAAACTAATTTATAGAGTAAATAAATCAATAAAATATAAAAAACTTAATTTTAAAATATTAATTTCATGTTACTGAAACGTAATTATCGTATAGGAAAGTTCTTTGTTTAAAACAAAATAATGGTAAGTTCGTGTTGAATACTTCAGTTTACATTCCCACCCACAAGGCCATGACCTCAATTGAAAGAGTCCTTTCGCGATTAATAAAAAAAAATACCACTATACCTATACCTATACCCTTCTTCGATTTTTATCATGAATATCCATATCCATCCATACACGGAAATGTGTGTAGTAGAATGGCGTAAGAAATGTTAGGAATTTAATATTATGCACCACAACCTGCAATGTAATACACGAGTAGGTACAATATACAAAAGTATTTTGGAGACGATTTCGCGTGTTCTTTGTATCACGCAGGATCAGTTTAAAATTCAAAAAGGGTATTATGGTGGTGGATAACTGAACTGAGTGCAAATTTTTGAGCCATTTCTCAGTTACAACATTTCAATAACGTACATTTTCTTAATCAAACAAAGAAAGAAAAAAAAACAAATAAATAAAACACACCAAGGGTTGTAAATGTTCGTTGCGAATTTTACACTCTACATGAGGAAAATTGAACTCACCCTTATAAAGGGAGTGAGTGTCCTTCCCCTATAGAAATACAGTGACTAGGCCATTCATACTTTTAATGTTAGTGCTGCCGTTGTGAAGTAAAAAGCGAATTAGTAATCCAGTGATTTGGTTCGACAACTTGAGGTTTGTTGGAAAGTAATTGCCTATATTCACTTTAAGAATAATTTGATTTGTCTTATCGTACTTCGTGTGGAAAAGCGTTTGAGAATACGAAAGCTGTAAAAACTACTCCAACACTTGCATTAGTGAACAAAATTTTTTCGTCCTCATGGTAGGTAATGTTCTAAGAAGCCAAATATTTGTTATTAGTAAATACTAAATAGAGAAAATCATGTCGCGATGTCAAAGCTGCTAGCTCACAAATAAATGTTGTCTGATTTGATTACTCTGGTGCATAGGTTAGGATAAATTTAAACGATGACACGGGCTATGACGTATAATTTTAGGGCACATTTTCATTGCAGGTTATTGGCGTAGGCTGTTGACTTCTCGAATTGAGATAATCTTAATATATATCACTCGTGCAGAATATACAGTGTGGCATAAACAGAGTCCTTAGGGGTAGGTTCGTAGCTCTTTCCTGCTTGCCAATTATTGCTGTGTAATAACTTATGACTCCAGTTCAGTTAGTCTCGGGTTTAAGATATGATTAAAAATGTGGACCTTTGTTTTTTTTTTTCTTGTGGACTTCATGTGAAAATAATTATTTCTAAACGAGGATTTAAAAAAAAGCCAATTTTGTAAATGTTAAAGAGTAAAATTTTCCGTCCATACCAATTATAAGAATTCTTGAATTCATTTTTCTTACAGTAGAAAATATTTGTCTTGGACTTCCATGTTCATTTGTTGAGTTTTATAAACTCAAAAATACTACTAACCATGATTTAAAAAACAAATCATAGTTTGTCTCTTTTATCGTAAAAATAAAGAAATTGGTTATGGTCAGCTCCCAAAATTGAAAACTGTACTGTATGTTAGACTTATTATAGAATAATAAACACCCTCTAAAAAATTAAGAACTAAATCAATCAGATTTACGATACAAAACATCATAATGTTGGTTCTGATTAAAAACTCGACTTTTTTTTCGAATCGAAAGTAAAATAATTTCAAATGGCAAGACTGGCATACTAAAACTACGAAAAGTACTTTTAAAATATGACTCAGATAGAGTCCTTTTGCTTTGGGAGCATCTTCATTATGTGGGGTTGGTGGTTGGTTCTCTCATTTTCTTTATGACTACTGCTCAAACTTGAGTGTCCTTTTCTCAGAATCAGAATATAAACACACTCGGATAGAAGTGGAAGTACGGTATTTCAGATAAACCCGTGTATACATTGTCATAAAAAAAGGATGATACAATTTTATTAATATTTATACAAATTAAAAAAAACACACAAATTTAGAGAGATGATTTGAGTAAATATTACTTTTTGGTGAGTTCATATAACAAAGAGTTGAACGATTTTGGATTACATATTTGCCGTAAAAAAACAAAGAAAAATTGATACAATTTTGTGCACACCTTCAAAAGAATTAAATGCGAATATTTTGCAAAAATGTGATATATCCTTTTATACATATGTATGTATGTGGCATACTTACAAAGAAAATTAAGTTTTTATTTTGTGTAAAGTGTGGATGAGAGCATACCTACCTTGTACCGATTCGATTTATTTTGTTTGATAAAAAGTGATACAATATTTTTTTGGGAAAACCTATGTTTTGTTTACAATCGAGTATTAAGAAATATTAACTTTTCTATTTTTGTGTATTTCCGGCTTTTAGGTATTAGATATTGTGTTTCAAAGTGGTATTATTTTATACTTACATATTGTGAGGTAAGAAAATCTCATAAATATCCTATAGAATAGATAGATGCACAGATACCTACATTTGGTAGATAGATAAAAGTTTTCTTTGTGAAAGTTTATTAAAAAAATATTTCGTTGGCCTTTAACCTTGTAAGTAAATGCAAATAAATATTTATTTTTAACGTAGACTTAATAAAAAAAAATGTGTCTTTTTTTAAATAAAGTAAATAGTGTCATTTGGTGGCCTTTGCGTATTCATTCTAAAAATATTCTCCTTAATACTGTACATAGAGTGCTAAAGCTATCCAATTTTATATAGATAGGTACTACCACAAATCAAAATGTGTTTTGAGGATGGACTTGTAAACTTGTAGTAGGTATTCGCTTATTGTGGTTGGTATCATTACCGGTTTAAAGGTTTTCCTAAAAATGAAACTGTTATTTTAATATAAAACGTTACGTAGGTAGAGCAGTGTGTGTGTAGAGTAGTGGTCTATCAATAATAATTTGTTCAATGGTAATTATCAATTCGACAACCGTTTTTCGACCAATTATGCATGTGACACCTATAAAGGAGTATTGTTTCCATTAAAGTTTCGGCATCAAAGAAATTTAATGATTAATCATTGGAAACCTATTACTGGGACGGCTTAGTCGGTAATATTTTATTTAAAATACAACAGTAATCATGCGTTAAAAATAGTTAGACCAAAATCATATTTTAATGAGTACGGATGTTTTATTTATATTACTTTAAAAATCAAAATAACATGTGCATTTGCACATCGAGAAAACTCGAATAACTCAAAAATGTTGTATGGGAGGTACCTACTCGTTCTTGATGAGATATTAAAAAATTAAAAAACAACTTTCAAAGTTACGTTAAAATCATCTGTACAAAATTTGAAGAAAATCCGTCCAGGCGTTTGGGCAGTGGAGATGTGTACAGATGGACGCACTAACACACAGACGCACAGACCGACGAACGGCATGACGAAAACCATTTTTTCAGACTTCTCCATCATCGTAGTGTTGGTTTTGATTAAAACCTCAATTTTTTTTTTACACGATACCAATACATACTTGCCGTATAAAGCAAGCAAAAAGCTTATTTTTTCAAAAACAGCTCAAATGATTTTGATTAAAATTTGTGTATATGTACTACAATAAGTAAGATGGAACATTTGAAATGAAATAAAATGCATGAAATAAAATTATCGAACATACTGATATATTTTTAAAAACTAAAATGAACTCTTTCAGTTTTTGATATAGTTGTTTTAGTTCACAGAAACGGAAATTTACTAAATATTTAGTCCCTGCTTCGACTAGAGCCTAAATGAGATAGTTTAACAAATCTCATAAAAAGTGTTTTCATTGCAAATTATCTCATTTCGTTTCACAGCTTATTTATCTAAAATCGAACTTTTCTTTCTTTTCTTTCGACTAGCGCAAATGAGATGATTTCGATCAAATTTGCAAAATAAGCTTCCGCACGTTTTACGAGCGTATTTTGCGAGTGTTACGCGCGTCTTACGAGTGTTTTATGCACGTTTACGCGCGTATTTCGCGCGTATTACGCGCGTTTTACGTGCATGACCAAAATACACAATTTTTGACACACATTTTGGTTTTGCACAAATCGTGTGATTCCAACAGAATTATATACGCAAGCTTTTCAAAAGTTTTAAAAAATTGCAATTTTTTTTAGATTTTAATCAATCGTTAAAGTTGCGAGACCTCCATATAATATTTTTTTGATGTTTTTCGATGTTAATTTGTACGTCGTCATAGGCATCATATTGATTTCCTATTCCTTGCATCTCTTAACAAAACGCAAATATAAACAAAAATCTACAAAAGTGTGTCAAGAATCTCTTAATTTAATAACATTATTAATATTGAATTGACGTACCTATACTAAAACTAAAAAAAAATATTCATTTTTTACCACAATATCACCAAAAATAAACAATAAAATACTCGTATCTAAACAAAAAGGCAGCTTTTATTTAACATAACAAACGTTCTTTATGTTTTTTTATTAAATTATAAAAAAAAAAATTAAGTAGGTAGGTACACACAACGTTTCAATCACTTAACATATTTTTTTTTTGTTTGGCTTTGTTGGGAAAGATCCAATAATTCATCCTCTAAAGACCCAGACCCGCAACAAAAAAAATTCCCAAGGCTCTTCTCATGCATCATTCGTACAAACATTAATCAAACATTAAACTAATACATATTTATTTTCATTAGCATTTTAGCATACAAAATAACAAACATTTCCAAATGCGCTGATTCATTCTCGCACATTGCCTATAATGAAATATGAAGATCATTTTTTGTTTATTTACGCAATCAACAATCGGAACATATCGCAAAATATTTCGTCAAATTAACTTCGATGGCCCTTTTTTTGCCTAAAATAAGAATATAACAGCTTCAAAGTGACCACATGATAAAAATTTGCATTGCAGATTATCATAATTAAACAAAGAAATACGCAAAGCAATTAATGCGCCTTTGCTTCAATGATTTGTTTAAAAAACAATCGCTGCTATAATTATTGTCACTTTGACAGCAACAAAAAAAGACATGGTGAAAGAAAGAGAATTATGTATTGCTCAAGAAAGTACCCATATTCATTTTAATTTTTTTCTCTTCTTTTCGATTTGTACAATTATGCATCTTACTCTTGCCTCTTTATTGTATTCATCAAACAGCACTGAATAAGCAAAGCAATCGAAAACAATATTCAGGCGCGGATCAGGAGGGTGATAAAAAAAATGATTATTTAATAATTTTACTAACGATGATCCCTCATAATTGACCGAGATTCTTCTACAAAGAGCTGAGTTTGTACATAAGCAAAACTGAGAAAGCTGTAAGATTTGTGAAAACTGTCAAAATGAGCTGATGTGTACTACTCGTATTTTGATTCAAATATTTCGTTGCGATTATAAATCGACTGAATTTGTGGAATATTTTACATAAATTTAATTAAAATGGAATCAGTGGAGTTAACCTTTCTACTTAAATAGTTTCGGACTCCATAGTTCTTAAGGATTTTGGTTCAATAACAAATTTATACTTTCAAGCAAGCAAAAAAGTTTTTTTTTCTTTTGACAACTGTTTTTGGACATCTGACGTCCGACGTCTGTTCCCATTTGCCTGACATTTTTGTACTGCTCTGTCCTGTTCTGTTCTGTCTTTTTTCTCATTAAACATAGCTATTTAGTGCTTAACGTTTCCTGAACCTGCCCAGTGTCTCTTCTTAATAAGCTTATGGAAATAACTGTCAAGTAAACTATTTTTTTTTTGGCAGCTTAATACCAAATACGATTATTTTTAATCCTATAATTTATTCATCCTCTAAGGAATCACTAAAAGATCTTCACATTCCGATACAATGTTAACGTTGAAAACGATGCCAAACGGCAAATACGATCCGAGAATTTGAGAATTTTAACTTCGAGCTATTCTTCCGAAAGCAAAAATTCTCCGATTCGTATAAATCAGAGAACTTTCCGCCGACTATCTTTTTGTTTCGGGACCCTTTTTGGAAAAGACCGACATTTAATCAGAGAGTATTGAGGGACTTACTAGTTACGTGTTTCACAAAAACAGAACCTATTCTCCTTCTAACACAAGTACCTACAAAAAGAGTAATAAATTAACAATAACTTAAAAAAAAACACTCATTTAAGTGAAAAAAAAAATCATGATCACCTCCCTCCCACAACAATTTATTGAATCAGCGCCTGGTGCTGTCAGAGCTTTAATAGCAAAATAAGTTTTTGAACTAACTCTAGCATCCATTCAGTCCGCCAACCGCCAGTCCGCCACTACCCAGTTTGTAATTTATTTTTATTTTTGTACTAAAATAGATGTGGTGCGGCGCGCAGTGCAATAGCGTCGACTTCATGCGCGGCTGTTTTTTCTTGATCGATTTTTTTTGTTGTAAATAAAATAATTCCGTGCTAATAATGTCGTTCAAAAGAATGGAATGCATTTGACAAGATCATAACGACCTTGAGTGATGTTTTACAATAATAAAAAAAAACCTCCCCTTATTTTTTAATTTTGTTTCTCTCTACATCTCTACATAAATGAAAGTGAATGATGATGCGGGTGTGAAGTAACTGAAAAACGAAAGCTTTGGAGTGATAATTTGGATATCGACTACCAGCTGTCATTTTATCAACACTCAACAGATATTGTAAACAATAATAAAGAATTTTGTGATTTGTGATCATTTCCGGGAGAAATATTATTGTGATCATTTTTTGAAGCTGTGTAACAGTAAGAATGCCAAGTGCTTTCAATTTCGATGAAATAACATACATACATAGTTGACATAGCATGATTTTTTTGTTGCTTCGGCAGATAAAAACAATTTTTCAATTAACGCTTGATTGGTTCAAATAACGAATGGATAAGTCGAATTTGTTAGCCCTGTTTCTTGATTTTTTAAATTAAAAAAAAACACACACATTTCAGCTGTAGGTCAGTAGGTGACTTGTCTAAGGTACGTAAAGTTGGTTTGGGTATGTATTAAAAAAAGGCTTTTTTTATATTGTTAAACTGAATATTTCCAATTCTTCGAAAATAAAGAAGTAGGTATGCAGAATATGTGACTTGAGTAAGCTTTTTAGTGTTGACATTTGCCTAGGTTAATTTTAATTAGCATTGATTTGTTATAAAAAAAAGACAGGCTAGTTCACAAACATACTTGATTTCAAGAGAATAATAGTCATATATGTATGTATAATACTCATATGAGTAGTTACTCAGAAATAGAAAAATTTAATTGAACAGTTACTTGAAATAAAATGACGAGTTTCAAAGAGTGATACCTACCAATAAGTTTCAAATTTTATTTTGCTAAAGCCAAAAACTATAAGACTTCATTCATAGAAATCGTTTAGCAATTAATACTTATTTCCGTCATAATTTGCCTAGGCCTTTTGTAATTTATGGTCGAAATCAATCTTTTTTTTTTGAGTGGTATTCAATGTTCACATTCGTTGTAACAAAAATTAAGCTCATATCGTTACAGTTTTTAGGAAAAAAAGCGTACAGTTTTCAAGACGCAATGAGGATTTTAATTTTTACCCGAAAGTGGTAAATGTGATAAACTTTTTACGAAGGTAAAGGTAGTCTGACGTTAGTTTAACACATGATTCTGGTTAGAGTTATTCTAAAGACGCTCATGAAGTGTGTGCGTTAACTTAACAATTAAACGAAAAAGGTAAAGTTAACCATGTTGCATGAATATCCCTAATTATTTTGTTCGTATGTGAATCTGGGAATGGAATAAGTTTGTATCATTTTGTTTTAAATTGCAATCAACTGGCACAATTTTTGACAAAAAATAATTTTTAAATTGAAAGAAATATCTTCTCCAACGCTCTATAACAATCCTCGTTAGAAAAATATCTTTTATTCAAAAATGAAAGATATAGTTGAGGTTTTAAACAACATGGGTAAATGTTAAAAAAATATGATCCATTTCTACAGCGAAGTTTACAGTTTTGCTGCCGATTTTTTTATACTGTTTTCACACTGAATTTAGCCTTTTTTACTAAATTTGATTAATCCTTTTGCGAATTAAATACACTCTTGGAATAAAATTCACTTACTTGTTATGCATGTTCATTCTACCTATTCATTCATTTATGTTGGAAGACCTTGGACTGTTACTCTATTATTAATATTTTTTCTTAGTTTTGATTGTGAATAATTACAAAAAAAGATTAAGAACCCTGAATTTGATTATCAAAACTCTGATGAAAATATGCTGCTTTACCAGGCCGGATGCTTTATTTCCTTTACATACTATCCATAAAACAACCACATAGTTAACACATTTTCTAGTTCTTATCAACCTCACACATTATTAAATGAGAAAACAACTCAAGAAAAAAAAAACAAAAAAAATAATCTTAAGAAAATTCTCCAAATAACTTATTTAGTTTTTATGAAAAAGAACGGATAACTAAAGCAGTGATAAACTCCTTACTTTTTATAAAATTTTTTGTTGCCTTGTGTAATTATATTTTCACTTTGCAAATTCAATTACTTTTACGTTGAACATTGCGTAGAAAAATTAATTAAACTGATTGAATTGAGTTTCATAATTAAGATCTATCAAAATACATGCCTATTCGGAAGTAATTTCAAAACAAAAATCTAAATAATCCAATCGAAAAGTATTCAACTTTAGTCAAGGTATCTTTTAATGAGCAGGTATATAATCCATTTTAAATCAAAATATGAGTAAGTTAATGAAGCAAGATAACACATGTTTTTGTTAAATTAGTTTTAAATCAATTTTTTGTCTATTTAATTGGAACGGCTTTTTATAAAAGCACAGTGGATAATAAAAAAAATACACTCAAGTTGCACTCGTTTTCAAGTTTCTTAGCTAAAATATCAATTCGTTTAACATTGAATGTTAAACGAATTGAAGTAGAGTGGTAGATCACGAAACTGATAAATAAAAAAGAGTAATTTGAGGAATATGTGAATATGTGAATATGAATAAATTTTACCAAGGATATTTAATAAAATCTTAAATATACATATTGAATTCGAACTCTGAATTATTGAAAGTAATTTAAAAAGTACTTTGCTGAAGTGATAATTTATTATTTAACAACAAAAATGCAATTGAGCAAATAAAGTTCCAAATAAAATTGTCATTGAGTGATTAGAGCTTTTGTATTGAGTAGATGTTTTACGCATATTGATCAAAAAATCCATACAATTTTTGTCTCAGAACACAAAAATTAGAGCTCAACAGAGTTTTTGTCCCAAACTCAAAATTAGCGCCAAGCCTATTAAGTATGCAGGTATACGTTGAAGTTGTAAAAGATTGCAATACTCAAGCTATGAAAATTTGTGCACTATATATGGCGTATAGCTGCGTACTTTTTGCATACACATTTTATTTTTTAGTTACAAGATAATTCCTTCTTCATGATAGAATTTTCCACCCGCTTACAAAAATTATTTTCCTCGGACCACCAAAGAACATGCACTCAAAGAAATAAATTTAAAAAAACATTTTTCCATGATTATTTAATTTTTAATAAAAAAGCAAATGCTTAAAAGCATGGAATGATATTTCAAAATTAAAAACGTGAAATCGTCTGGTTTAAGGGTCCTGCATCCTACCACACCTGAAAAGTTGCAAGGCAGTGTGGAAAATATGTCAGATGAATCTGAATCGGGTTATGAAAGGAATAATGATGAGTTAAGCAGTTGTTTCTCAGACATCTTTGATACTTTGTAGAGATGTAAAGTTTTCAATTTTTAAACATTATGTTATTAAAATTAAATAATTATAGAAAAATGTTTTTTTTTTTTATTTATCTGCATGGCTTGCATTGTTGTTTTGCGGTCCTAGGAATGTGTATACGAATACGCCATAGTGCACACATTTTCGTAATACAGCTTATAACTAAGTCGTACTCGTCTGATATCAATCATATATTTTCCTATTTTCCTTCTATCATTTCCAAAAAAAATTATCTTGCTATCGCAGTTATTTCGAAAATTGGTCTTTTACATTTTTTTTTTTTTGAGTGCGTCTTGCAGGTAGAATGCCGCATGTGAAAGGTCTTGGAAAGGTCTTTTTTTTAATGAAGAGGGACTGTGTTTTATAGTTGCAATGGGAAGTTATCTTGCTATCACAAATAAAACGGAAGGTTAATTTTTTTTTGCATTTCTTGAGTCCTTGCATATTCATATCTAGGACCCCTACCTCTTTTATTTAAAATGATAATTATTTCGCTGTACCAATTTTCTGAGTGCACAAAAAAACGGGTTTTAACATCCCAGCTACAATGATTATAATTTTATCTAGCTTTTAAACTTCCTTTCAAGCCGAAAAAAAATTATCGTGTACAAGCAGTCAAAAAAATTCTTAAATTTATAATATTTATAAGATTTAATCTGAATATAATAATCTATCTATACGTTCTATTCTTGTTATAGATTAAAAATAATGACCAGCAAAAATGAGCACCTCAAGTTCCAGTGGCAGTAACGATAGCGTCCTCGAGCCGTTACTGCAACAACAAGATGACGATGATGACGATGAGAACAAGAATCTCATAAGAAAAGATGATACATGGTTGGTGTCACCCACCACCTGCAAAAGTAATGGCAATTCAAAGCCAAAACCGAAAACAAATTCAACTACACCCGTCAAGAACAGATACACCAACAAGAACCTACTCCGACATTGTAAAAATCCATCGATTGGCACTTCAGTAAACAGTATATTAAGCCGACGCAAGCGAGCAATAGTCTTGTTAGGCGGAACGTTCCTATTTCTCTTCTATATAAATTCCATGATAATCAGTAGGAATTCCAACGAAATGATTCCTGTGACCCACCATTCGACTGTGCCCGGAATGAAAGGTGAGTAGTATTAGAGCATTGTTCATTGTTCTTTTTTTTCTTATAGTTTAGTGGTTGAAGGTTTTATTGTTCATAAACTTTATATATGTACCTATATATACCTTCAAATACATAAATATTATTTTCAAAATGTAGCTGGGAGAGTGGGACACAGCTGAAAATACTATAAAGCTGGCTGATTTGGTTGCGTTGATATATAAAAAAAAAACAAAATAAAAAATTAAACAAAATATACTAATTTCGCTGACATCAAAATTAAGTACCTACTAACAGTATTTTATTATTTATTATTTATTGTTTCCTGTAAAATTTAAGTTTTTTTAGTTTTAAGTAACTGCAGCTTTAAGTATAGAGTTTACATAGATGACCTACCCCCTGGCCAATGGGTATAATTATTTAATTTATTCTTTTTCAAAAATGATATCATAGAGTCATTACTTGTGGTCGTGTTCAGTCTGCTCAGACGATCTGATAGTAAATCTCCAATCATCCGCCGTGTGATGTTCATCTTCATCGTGCTAACCACAAGCAATTGATGAGTAGTTTTTTTTTAAATTTTGTTAGAGATTTACCATAATAGTAATTATCAAAAGATAAGTTATTAATAAATCTCGAATCCAAGTTCAACTGTTGATTACTATCAAATATATATTTAATAACAACAGACATCTTCGACAGACCTTGATAAGCAAATTTTTTCTTTATTTTACCTCGAAGCTCTATTATGAAGATTTTCAAATTGTTGATTGATTACATGAAAGAGTTTGAGGTTACAAAACAGGTTAAAAGTTTTTTTCCGGTTAATCGCTAACAATAGCGTTTACAGAAAAATTCGGGGAAAAAGTAAATTTTTTTATCTGCGTTATTAAATATTTTTGTGAGAAAGTGGACTAATATTGTGAGTCTCATTTTGCATATTTCATTTATGACAAGAACTTAACGGTTTTTTTATACTTATGAGTATTTTATTAGAAAATATTGTCAAAAACAATTTAAAACAGCACTTTTTTGTAGCGGTTTTCCCATTCCGTATGCCTCTATCAGAGATACGTATAAGGAGATGGGAAACTTTCGTACGTCTCACCCCCCAAAACCCATTTGTTTACATTGTTGTTTTTGTAATTTCATTTCGTGTCTGTGAATAGATGTGAAAAGCAACAACAATGTAATGAGGTGAAATTTTTGATTTGACAGCTTGTTAATTTTTTTTTATTCCGATTTTAGTAAACAATTATTAATTGTTCTTTTTTTACACAAAATCGACTATAAAACTATATTAAAATATTTTAAAATATTATAACACCATCCCAAAAAGCCGTAGAGAACATAAACCACAATAAATTCTCTTTATCAAAAGCACAGTCACAAATCAAAACCATCACGTATCATCACAATCACAACCACACAGGCAAACTCAAGAAAACAACCAAAAACGATGGCAAAATAAATAAAACTCATTCTTTTTGGAACAAAAATATATTTTTATTTATATTTTCTTTTTATTTTATAATTTTCACTGCATAATTTACTTTTTAAAAGAACTTTAATCAACGATAAATAAAAACACTTGGAATTACTCCGGAAAAGTTTGACTTTTGATATTTTTGATTTGACATTTGTGTGGTGGATTTTTTTGTGACGTGGGGTGAGCTAGTGAACGTTCCAGAGTTGAGAAATTCCGAGAAATTGTGTTTTCGATTAAAGGCTTGCCCAAACCTAAATGCGACAGTGCATCACGACAGTGCGACAAGAATTTTTGTATGAAAAACGCATAGCGCTTTGTCGCATTTGGTATGGGTACTCTCATTATGACGCTGTGTAAATAAATTTGCCGTTGTCGTGTCACAGTGTCGCACTTTGGTTCGGGCAAGCCTTAATTCTTTTCGGGAACGTCTGAAAATCAAGATCAAACCCAGAAAATTACTCACATTATTTAAATGTGTCACAGACACAACGCAAGAAGAAAATCATTTTCTTTTAATTAATGTAGGTGAGTGAAGTTACTTTAAAAGGAGCAAAACATATAATTTATCATTTTCAAACTTCACTCTATTCGGTTTATAATGTCATTGATCAATTCATAACTGCAGAAAGATGAACGTACATTTCAAGTAAGTACACAAGTAAAGGCTTGCCCAAACCAAATTCCGACACTGCGACACAACAGTGCGGCAAAATTTATTTACACAGCGTCATATGGAAGTATCCACACCAAATGCGACAAAGCGAAAGCAAAGTTCTTGAACTGTCGTGTCGCAGTGTCGCACTTTGGTTTCAGCAAGCCTTAAAACTAAAAGTAAACTGAAAAAGAGTTATAACCTGTTTCGACTAGAGATAAATGGCGCAAGTCTTAAAACATTTAAAAGCTACTCTTAAAACTTATAAGAGTCGACTCTAAAAAAATAATTTTAGATTAAAGGCTTTGACAAACCAAAGTGCGACAGTGAGACACGACAGCGCACCACTAACTTTTATATGAAAAACGCTTTGCGGTTTGCCGCATTTGGTGTGGGTACTTCCATATGACCTAACGTAAATAAATTTTGCCGCAACTGTAGCACTTTGGTTTGAGCAAGCCTTTAATCTAAAATTATTTTTTTAGAGTCGACTCTTATAAGTTTTAAGAGTAGCTTTTAAATGTTTTAAAACTTAGACCCATTTATTTCTAGTCGAAACAGGTTATAACTCTTTTTCAGTTTACGTTGCCCAAACCAAAGTGCAACACTGTGATACTACAGTGCGACAAAAACTAAGCCTTAGCCAAAGTGTTACAAAGCTACGTGACAGTGCGAAAAGGATTTTCATAAGAAACACTCTTTGTCGCGTTTGATGTTACTCACTTATGATGCTGTTTATATAAATTTTATTGTGGTGTTACGTTGTCGTTTAGGTAAGCCTTTATGAAAGCCCTTGTCGCAATGTTACAGTGTGACTCTTTGGTTTGGGCAATCCTTAACACAAACAAATATTAAATTGAAATTACATTTCGTGACAAAACTGCGTACATAACTAATAAAAGAATACAAGAATACTTTTGCACCCAGAATTTGCATCTATTTTAGCTATTTATATGCAGTAAAGGCTTGCCCAAACCAAAGTGCGACACGACAGTGCGTCATTACAACACCAAAATTTATTAACACAGCGTCATATGAGAGTACCCACACCAAATGCGATTAAGCGATTATATAACAAATTAATGAAGAATTGTATTGATTTTATGAAAAAAATGTTATTCTTCAAATAGTACTTTAACAAAACTAAAAAAAGGTAGATTTTACAGAAAGTATATTTGCTTTTGTATAAAATGTCTGATAACGATACAAACAAAAAAGTTACTCAAACGCCATAGTGACTCTTAAATTTGATGAAAGGTTTACTGTCGCTGGCCTTACAATGAAGCTAATGACATTTGTTACAAAACTTTTATAAAAATGGAGCCTTTCATTTTCTTTACAGCTCCAAGAATCGTTGGGAAAGAAAATTAAACTCGCTTATTTTTCAAAAGAAAAGTATGCTCAGGATACATAAATAATTTAAACAAAAACATGGTTTTAGTACTTTTCACTTTCTATGAGAATAAACATAACTGTTATTCAAACCCATGGCAAGGAAATCATTTCAAGAAGAGGTTATGTTGTTTAACTACCCACTGGATGTAGGTTGTAGTTGGCGTTTAGTTTTGTTGTAAAAGAAATAAAATTTTTTTGACGTTGGGAGGTACTAGCTTGTAGTTTCTTTTTTGTTGTCTTTTAAAAATTCTACGAGAAATACTTTCTTCAGATGATGCATTGGCAGAAGACTTTTTTCCTTTCAGGAGGTAAACGAAAAGCAATATGTTTGGTAATTCTACTTATTTTTTTACAAAATTAAGAATCTCCTTTAGTTAACAATTGAAGAAGTAAATTAACTGCAAAGCATTATTTTAATTGCTTTTGAAAAGAGCACTGCTCAATTCAAGAACTATTTTTTCTTAATTTTAAATCTTTTATGTACAACATTTTTTCATTATTAACAATTTAGTTCTTATAGTATATTTTTATATCTTTTTTTTAAATTTTCATATATTTATCAACATTTTAGAAAAAGCTTGCTCTCGTTTAACCCATCAAAACATTAAAAAAAAAAAACACGCTCCCTGTAAATGCTTTACTCACGCAAAACATTGTAATTATGTATTTTCTATAAAATGAAACCTATTGCTTTCTTTCTTGCAACATTTGGTAAGAAATTACAAAAATAATTATATTCTTTTGTCAAAATTTGTACAACTTCTTTTATGAAATTTTAATTTTTCTTTGTTATTTTTTTTCGCATGTGTGTTTTTGCATTGCTTGTCCACTGAATTTACGTTGCAATGGATTATATAATCAAACAAAATTTTTAAATCTTTAATTATGCTTTTTTAAAATTCGATCAAAATTTGCATAAAAAAAACGAAAAAAAAAACAAAAGTTGAACGTAAAACAACCTTAAAGATATTTGCACCAAATGCAAGTACAGAACACCATCAACAAACGACTATAGGTGCCGCCGCTATTGGCGTCGATGTTACAATGAGCCCGGATAAGACTACTAGACACGCTCGATCAACAACGGGGGCAGGGGGTAGAAAATTGATTGCACTCAAATCGACAGCAATGCCCAGATTAGATAGAACTACAAATTCTAAAGTTGTTGCAACCACTGCCACAGCTACTACTCTCATCTCAAATACTACTACAACTAATATAAACAATAATTCAACTATTCTACCTCCTCCATCAGGATACCTGGTATGGAGCGAAAAATGCAAAATGCCTAGTATAGATCCATATACGCCAGAAGTTATGCAACATTTCAAACGTGAAAAATACGAACCATGTTCTACGAGTAAGCCTCTAACCAGGGTGGCCTTTAATTCTACAACAGGCAAATATAATTTGTTGATAAATCAAGACCAAGTCAAGTATTATACAAAATCTGGTGGACAGCTGGACTGTTGTTACCAAGTGATTGAAAGAAAATCTGGAGGTGAAAAAGCAGACCAAGACGTTGGGTAAGATTTGCGTTCCTATATATTTGTTTATGCGTTAAATACCTTTTCGTTTATAGCCTCAGTGAATGTTTGAGTTTTCGAAACTCAGCTCAGCTTCCCAACACTGCAGATAATATATTGGTCAAATGCAAGAGCAAAAAGAAGCAGACATACATAAATGGTCATCCAATGATGCCTGAACGAGAGGAAATCCAAAAACGTTTGGATGACTGGAAGAAATCAAATACAGAAACAAAGAAACCAGTGAGTGTCCTTATGATTGGAATCGATAGTATCTCAAGAGTTAATCTCATAAGAGCAATGCCAAAGACTGCACAGTACCTGTATGATAACGAGTGGTTTGAAATGAGTGGATACAATAAGGTAATAACTTTTATTAATTGTCAACCAATATAATTGATCAATGGCGCCCAACGCGGAATTTTCTGAAGGCTTTGTTTTACTAGTTTTTCAGTATTATTATTAAACTCGTAAATTTTCAAAATTTATTCTCGTTTTTTTTAACAACATCTAAACAATTTATTCAAAACTGTTGAATTTTCCAGATGGGCGATAATACGTTCCCTAACTTGATGGCAATTCTCACTGGCTACAATCAAACTGTAGCTTTTGACAAATGTGCTCCCACAAAACTTGGTGCTCTCGATCGATGTCCATTTATGTGGAAAAACTTTCGTGAACATGGCTATGTCACGGCCTACGCTGAAGATGAATCATCAATCAACACCTTTAACTACCTTAAATTGGGCTTCGAAAAGCCACCAGTGGACTACTACCTGCGACCATTTTTAATAAGTGCCGAACACAATCTATCGAATAAATTCAAATCAGGATTAATATTTTGCCTTGGCTACCAACATTCAGCCGATTACATCTACGACTATGCCCTAGAATTGGCCACACGCTATCGCGACGATCCGTTTTTCGGTCTCTTCTGGGCCAACACATTCAGTCACAATGACATTAGTGATTGCTCATCAATGGATGAGAAAATGGAGGAATACTTGAAACAATTCGCCAAACGTGGCATCCTCGATCGATCCATTGTGATATTTTTCAGCGATCATGGAATGCGTTTCGGGCCAACAAGGAAATTTCTCTCAGGACATCTGGAAGAACGTTTGCCATTTATGTTTATTTGGTTGCCACCAGGCTTGAAAAATTCTCATCCTCAGTTTGTAAATGCTCTCAGTGTAAATAAAAATCGGCTTACAAATCCTTATGATCTCCATATGACTTTGAAACACATCCTAGAACTGTCGGGTAGAGTTAATAAATCAGAACCTAGTCAAGGCTGTCCCAAGTGCCAAACACTCTTAGAACCTGTGCCACAAAGTCGTTCGTGTGATGATGCAGCAATAGAGGACCATTGGTGTACGTGTATTCCCTACACCAGCATCTATAAGGGATCAAATGTAGTCACCAAAATAGCCAAATACTCAATCAACTACATCAATGATTATGTTGCTGAATTCAAAAATGGCAGCGTTGCTGACAGATGTGCTGCATTAAGTTTCAGTGAGGTCCAAAGTGCCTACCGAGCTTTACATGGTGTTGACACTGCGACAAACATAACAACAGAAACATATAGAATCATTTTTATAACAAAGCCGAATAACGGTTTATTTGAAGCAACTGTGCGTTACACTGTTGAAACGGACAATATGGAAGTTACTGGGAGCATAAGTCGCCTCAACTCATACTCCTCGGACTCGAGTTGCGTGTCTGATGGTGGAGCAAAAAAGTACTGTTCATGTGGTAAGAGTTCGAAGAATCGTCATACAGCTGCACGTGCTCCTGCTGGTTAGGACACACCACACACAATGTATTTTTTTATAATGATGTTGAAACTTTTTTGTGAAAGCTTTTATTCTATTTAAAATTATAGCTTTTTTTTTAAATTAAATATGTAATGACCTCCTTTATCTTATTTGTTAAAAGTTAAAGGTTGAGGAAGTAAGGGGACTTGAACGAGTTTAGTAAATTTAGAATACATTCTTTAATCATTGTTTGTTTGTTTCTTAAAAGCTATCAAACCAAATTTCAAACATAATCTTCTTACCCAGTCGTTATAAAGTGGTCCAAAAATAAAAGTTATAAAGAAAAATAAAATTTCAAACGTAACAAGCTTGCCAAATACATTTTTAAACCAAATTTGTACAGAATAAATATTAAGTTAACAAAAGTGACATTATATACTTATAATGTTGTAAGGCCAGTAGTTTCCTTATAGCAAACAAAACAAAATAATTAAGAAGCTATTAAAGAGCAAGCCGTTAAAAAAAAACTTGCGCAATCTGTGATTACTATAAACAAAAAAAAACAAAACAAACTATACGAAATCTTTCTCACTTTTTGTCCTTTCAAATGTTAACAATTTAAACTTTAGTTAATGTATAAGTAAAACGAATATTATATATAAATAGTATTTTGCTTAGTATAATAATTATATTATTATATAAGGATAGTTTTGTGTGCCTTTTTGTTGTTTGAAAAAGAGGAGGTGCATCTTTTCACAATTACCATAATTTATTGATTGACTTGAGAATGTAAAAATAGTATTACATAAAAGTTATTCATACAGTCAGTTATACCTAATTAATTACAAATACAAAAAATATTTAAAAAACAGAATAAACTAATAATGTAACTTTGTGCTTTAAGCAAAATAAACGAAATAAATCTACATTTAATTATTTTGAATAACATTTTATGCTGTTTTGATTTTTCATTTTAATAAATTCTTTGCTATTAATCTAAGTCAGAAAATATAAATTTTCTGAAAAAGAGATGGGAGTGATCGCAAATCGACCACTTTTGGATTTTGATTTATTTAAACTAAAAAGGCTTTTGCTTATCCAATCAAAAACTAAAAAAATTAAATTTTGGTACTCAATAGCTTCAAACATATTGTTTGGAGTTTGAATTTCAAGGAGATTACAGTGTTGCTGAAAACTACGAACTATCATGATTTTTGACTTAAAATCATGATTTATTTTGTTCCCTAACCAATTTAATTCAGGTCCCATATTAATTACGAATCGAAAGGCAAGAAAACGATAACCAAGGAAGTTAAGTGTTGTTTTTTTCTTTATTTTTTGCTTAAAATTACAAACAATCAGGCTCACGATAACATTTGGACGGATTCTTCGTTTCTTGTTTCTTTTGCAGTGATTTGTAAGCGATTGTGTTATTAAGAAATTAGAAAGCATCATCATTTGAATTGTATGTGCCAATTATTCATTTAAATATCAATCACCCTTTTTCCGCAAGGTGTTTGTACTAAAACGTCATGCTCTAGAAACGAAAATTGGCGTTTCTGTGAAACGACCACACTGTTATGAGGAGGGCGATGCGGAACGAAGAAAACTGTTAAGTTTTATTTTTAATTGGACGCGAATTATAGCTTCTAGAGCGTGGCGTCTTTAAACAAACACCTTGCGGAATAAGGGTGAATATGTATCTTGCCTTTTTAATACAAAAACATAATCAAAAAAGGACAATTTTTCATTTTCATAAATGAAAATCCGTTCTGCATGGGCACAGCATACACAAGCGAAAGCGCAACATCAGCTTACAAATAAACTCAAATTGGATCAAAATGCTTACCTATATTTCTATTTTAATTTTCTTACCATAGCCATTTTTTTTCAAAATTAAATTTAAAAGTCTTCAATCTGATTTTTTTCCACAGTGAGTTGCCTGAGCTATAAGAAAATAATATACATTATTTTTCATCATGTCAAATTAATTTTATTTAACAAACGTTTATAATAATTACAGAAATACCTACATTATAATTTTTTTTTTTCATATATATAAAATTGGCAACAAGACCAAGTAAATGTTTTAATATTTATATGTTTGACTTTATCTCTTCAAATCAGAAATATTTTTAACACAATATTTGATTATAGTACTCATTCTTAAAGTCCATTGATTTTTTTTAAGTTTTTTAAAAGATAAAAATAAATACAATTAGTAGTATAGTCGGAAATAGACCATTAAAAGATTGATATAAATTTTTTAAGTTGCATAATTTTTATAAACATCTATTTTTTAGTTTATTTTTTATAGAACAAACACCGATGTGTGGTTACACATGGGCAGCGAATTAATGAAAGTGCATAGACTACTAAATGAGATTTATTCAGGAATCAATTGTAATCGTTACCAATCAGCAATCCGAACAAAAAAACTATAACAGAATCAGTTCGTATTGATCAATTTGTATGAAAGTTTCCCCTACAATGGATTCTGTGATCGTTTTGTTGAGGATTTGTAACAAAATTGCGATTACAATGAAAAAAAAAATTAAATAAATTTTCATTTAGCTGTCTATTTGTTTACTTGATGATGGCTCTCATATCAATAGGCTTAAACACTATACCCTGCGCTAGAGTCATTTCCTCAATACTGATTTGTATTTAAGTGAGAGTTTCTAGAAACTGATGACAGCCGTATTTGACACAATAAATCGGCAACAGTTTTTCCCTTCTTGTTGTTATCAGCCACACTAGTTTGTTAAACACTCCTTTCATGACCTGATAGTCAACAAGTGTACAAAATACTGCATTACCCTTTTCGGGTGATTCTCTCATCGTATGGCTAGAATGTCGTTTTAGTGAACCTTCATCTCTAGATTTTACATTCATAAAATGAAAAAGACTATTTTGGTAGAATCCTCATACCCTTCTCTGGAGATAAACGTTCAGTAAATACAGCATTTGCAGAACTACTTGTCGAACAAGGTTTTTTGATGTAAAAAAAAAAAATTTGTACTTCCAGAAAAATTGGTACTTCCAGTTTCATATTTAAATGAGGATTACTAGTAGTTATTTTAGAGAACGCGTGCAAATTGCGCCCAGAAAAAAATCTTGACAATGGAAGAGTTTTAGGAATTTCAAAAGTAAACATCATAAAGAGCCTTCAAAAGAAAGAAAATTTAAAAAGAAACCGATTTTAAAGCAAATTAAATTTATCAATCAAGCGAATCAAAAGTTTCGCATCGTTAAGCGAAGAAGTACTGAATTTAAAGCATGAAAACCGACAATAAATGAAAAAAACATCCCTTCCACCACTAGTTTCTTAGAAAGGATAGTCTACTTTTGCAGGTAGTTAACTGAACGACTCGGAAGTAAGTCAGAAAATGTGAGCGGAAATGTCATTTTCCCGCCAAAGTCATCTGGAAAACCTTCTCAACCCAGCAGTTTGCAACATTCAGCCCTATCGGGAACAGGAATTTTGTAATTATTGTTCCTCTGGTATTAAGAAAAGCGTGCGGCTTACCCAGCAATTTTTTGATTGAGAGCCCTTTTCCCAAAAAAAAAAAACAAATTCCCCGGGAAATTTAATTCCCGATAGGGGTGATTGTTTCCAAAAACTGCGAAAAAACCTACTTTCCACACTTAAAGTTCCGAGTGACGTTACTTTCTGGTGCTGACTTTATTCTCTTTATTATATTGCAGACAAAAAAAACTATGTTTATTGAGCTGCGGATTTATCATTCAATCTCAACTTTTAAACAACAAATTCTGGAAGAGTAATTTGTTTTTTTCAGTGGACTACCTGAAGGACTATGATCAACAATCATACGGTAGACAAAATATTGTTCTGTTATTGCAAAGGTACTAGGAAAATACCTTATTTTCCAACCAAAATTTCCCATTCCGTAACTTCTAAAAAAGGCTTAAAGGCTATTAGCTATCTAGCCTACATTTTTATCCAAAAACAATAAATTCTACCTTGAAAAAATGACTCCCACAGCCACCGTCTTTTTCTCACTCTGTTTATATATAAAATATTATATAATTGAATGTAAAAAAAAAAATTAAAATAAATTACAAGATTACACATTACACAAGTCTTAATTAGATCATCTTTCTTATCACTCAGCTACTATAGCTGCTTTTGTCTGCGACTGACCTTCTAGTTGATGTATTCTATGCTTCAAATTGAAACTCTGCATAGACGATTTCAGTGCACCGAAAAACTTACGCAGAGGATTCTTTTTGTTCAATAGCTCACTGCTGCTCGCTTCAACACGCAACGAATTGTAATTCTTAGTTATAGTTACCGTAATGAATCCCTTAAATTGCACTGCGAAATTCGACTTCTGCCTTCGGTCGGCATGGAGTTTTGCTGTTTCCTCAAGTTGATTGTCCATAAAGTTCATACTACTTCGTGGCATCTGACGTCCCGTCCACAAATCCACCGATGAGCTAATGGACCATTTGCATGGCAATGGCAGTTCTTCGGTCTCGTCGATTTTTTTAAATTTACTATTCTCTGTTGGCGACAGTAGGGTCATATCGACTTTATAGATGTCTGTGATTATTAGTTCAATAGCTGCAATATATTCTTTGGCCCATAACTTCTTAAGGTTAACAGGTTCATCTGTGAATTTGGCGAGAGATTTCAATTCATTCTTTCGTGGAATTATTTCAAAAGTCAATGAATCACCAACACCACTCAAGGGTATTGTCTCGACCATAGGGAACATCTGGCCAAGTTCCTCGATAATATCAACCAGCAATGATTTGTAGAGATTTTTAGTAGATATTTGCGGCTGACAACACTTCTTGTGAGCCATGGAGATGCATTTTTTTAAATATTGAACATTTGTCTCTGAGAGGCCTTTAGCGATATTTATGTTGAGGCAGAACATATCCTGGACACATACTGGACAATCTGTTTTGAGCTCATCGGCTGGTGCACCTAAATTTTCGCTAAACATTCGCAATTGTGACTCGTATTCGGGATATTTAAATACTTTGTTTTGGAAATCAATTTTCTTAATGAATTTCCCCAAATATGGCGATATGATTACTTTCTCAAAATCAAAAGAACTGTAGAATTCAAAGAATCCTTTTATCAGTTGATGAATATTTTGACTAGAGTCCAATGTAATGGCTCGTAAGTTAAGTCCAAAATTAATGCCATTTATGAAATGTTTTTGTGAGTTTCGTTGGATAATCTTCACAGATGCCATTACAGGCGGATTGGAGTTTTGCAAATAGAATATAATCAAAGTGACGAGACAGTAGTTGGTCATGTTGAAGGCTCCATAAATGTGCATGTTTTTGAACCAGATTTTTAGGAAGAGCATTAGTTCGTAGATTCTATTGTCGGCCTGATTGAGCATGTTAATGAATTCACTATTGTGAATGCCATATGGTTCGGAGGTGTTGATATCCAGATTAAAGCCAGTGTCAACGTGGACACATTTTATAATTGGAACTCGTGCCTTTCGAATGGGTACAATGTCTGAGAATTGTTTGCTGCGATAGAGTATTCTTGTAATGTGTTTGTAGACCATGCTAGGGTCAGCTGATGCGGTGGCAGATGAAACGTGTAAATCGATGTCACTTGCTGCAAAGATTAAAGAAGGATTTTTTTTTAATTAGCAAAAGCTGTGGTAAATTTGAACGTTGAATATTTTGTTTAAATAAGTGCAAGGAATTTTGATTTATCTCCAAGGGAAAAACATTCATTCAATATATAAATATTCCTATGTATTTGCATTTGTCTATTTTAAAGCTTGTTTAATTTATATTATTAGCTCGTCTTTATGCACATGAGAAAATGTTCAAAATAAGTTTGCCTTTAAGTCTTTATTTAAAATTTTTGAGATAATGGTGTTAATGATTTAAGAACGTTTAAGACACGACCAACCGCGAAAAAGAGCAGCTTGAAACGCTCCTGAAAACACACCATACTTGCATTAAACTTAAATGCAAATAGTGAAACATGCCTTCAATTTGTTTTCATGTTAGGTCCAGCCTAACCCCATGTCTGCCCTGTGATATATAAAAAAACAGAATTACATTTTGTCCTTATTTGTTCCATCAGGTTAATAATTTTAAAGATTTAGCTTACCGTAATGGTGAAGAAACTGATTCCTCTTCGGCTGTTTTGGTCACTTAATTGGATTTAGCTCACCTATTCCCCAGAATACAAGCTCCTATTCATTTTCCACATGATTCAGGTCATGAGATTGCATTGCCCACTCCATACATGAAAATTTTCCTCTATTAAAAAGTTTCTTACCAGCTATCTGATGTGTTCTGGGTCATGATCGTGTTGGAACAAGTTGTTTTCAGGGGTATTGGACCCCAAATTTGGAATAATATGAATTCCAGAATTACCATATACAAATGACCAATCATCTGAACGCTTACTTGGCTAACTGAACAACTTGCTGACGGGAGAAAGAACCTTAGAAAAGAATTGATTTCATAAATTGCGTACGAATTTTCTATTCAGCCTTTTCCAGTACTTAAACATGAAGATATAGATATGGAGCAAGCAACTTAAAATATTGACGGATTTAAGAATGGTTCACTAACCAAAAAAATTTCTTAGTTCTTGCCTAAAACAAGATCATACCATTTCCTTTCCATTTTTTTTGCTCACTACTGTATATATTTAAATAGCATAACAATAGAGCCTACAGTTGAAACGACATTATCACTTTAAAGTAACAATGGCCGCGTTCATGTACAAATCTAAAGCTATCCAGATACCTTTATGTTGTTGTTATCCTATCTTAACTAGCAAAATACTGGTAGCGAAGGTATCTTGGATAGGCTATCCTATACGAATGTGAACCCGGGCAATGTCGCCAAATTAATGATTCATCTTCGTATCTGAATTTAGTTTAACTGAAATGAACGAAACAATTTTGAGCCTCAGATAAGGTTTTCCGTTGTATATAACTGCCTCAAGTGTAATTGATAGTTTTAATTCAAAATTCCAAACATCAACCGTCAAAATTAACGATGCAAAAATAATCTACTTACATTTTAAAGCCAATCCATTTGCAACCGATCCATACGGCTCAATTTTATACGGCCCAATGCGGTCCAACTCTCTTTGTAAGCTACTATGGATGCGCGAGTAAATACAATTAAGATGCTCATCATCGATAAGGTAATGCTTGAATATAACACTCAATTCCTTCCCTTTGGCACAATTTAAAATGGCTTGAGCCAGTTTTTGTCGGAATTTTTTCTCATCTTCAGCATTGATCGTCTTCAGTACGGCATTGACTCTTCTCTTCAACTGATTCACTGGTTGTCGCTTTGCACTTTTTGACGCTGAATGATTCAGTAGTTCGTGTTTGAGGACATCTTGAAGACTCTCAAATGGTTCATGGCAGATTTTACATTCCAAATTCTCACGTTCAGTGTCAGTTAAATAACTTGAAGTGTTGTTCTCCGATTGCCCCTCCGAGAGTGTTGACCCTTCCTCTTCAAATTTTGAGTTTGCCATCACCGATGGTATTGTCAACTAGAATTGAACAAAATAAAAAGAATAAATTGGAATAAGGAATAGATTCTATTGAACTATCTACATTTCTATCTCCTTTGCATGTGGCACTCTTTGGCTTCTAAGAAATCATGATTGCCGCAACTAAACACACAAAATGCGATTTAAAAAAAAATTCTATTCTAATTCTAAATAAATATTTTTGGCACAATAAACTGAATAATATTATTGATATATGGATATTAGGATTCATTTGTTTAAAAGGGAACAGCTTCTCCGGTTTTTCTATCTACAACCTTGTCGATGAACTCGGGACTTATGACACCATTTAAACCAGGACTCAGGATTACATTGTTCTCCGACCGATAGAGCGCTATACCTTTGCTTAGAGCAAGTTCAGTGTTTAAGTAGATGAGAACTTCACAATTGTGTCGAATTCCACTAACTCTGGTGGTTCCCGGTTTAAGTTTGTCCGATGCCGAGAAATGAATATGGTTGCGATTCATTCGTTTCAAGCCAAGTCTCTTAATAGCCGGCAGATTCTTGTAGAAAGTTCCATGAACAACAAGTGGAACCTCCGAGGCATGGCGGATCTTTGTCAAATTAAGTTCTGAAACCTCTGCTATTGAATGACCCTGGTTGGCTTTAATGAGGAGTTTTTTGCTGCTGGGGCAGGTGGTGACTGTGTATCGATTTTTTGAGTCCGCTTCCACTATTCGCATTATATCCTCTTCTGTATAGCGATTGCTGAGATTGCGATGCGACAAAACAGCATCGAGAGGGATGAAACCATTCGATGCTATAGGAAGTCCCTCCTTGATGGCACCATGTCGTAGGAGCCAAGAAAGATTTTTAGTCAGTTCAGTGTCAAAATTGCGCGGGTAACTCATGTCTTTCTAGAACATAAAAACTTAGCTACTAAACTACAAAATCTATTTTACCAGCAGCTGCTAAAGTTGACTGAAGTAATTGAGGGTAACTTTTCGGGACGCTTACCTTTAAAATAATTTGATTAAAGTTATTTTATTTAAATGGTAAAATTTTGTACGTAGATAAGCTTTGACAGTTTTTGCAAAAAGATAAAATTTGCAAAGGTAAAAAAGAGGGGCTGGTGAAAAAAGTGATGCCAGCCTGCCCATCATTAAACTTTATGCTTGAAACAAAATGAAGGACACATAAACCAAGTCGGTGTAAGAATCCGAAGATTACGTAGGAATTTTTAAAGTAGGTTACTTGAATTGAAAATCAGCAAATTTTAATATATCATTTAAAGGCTTACCCAAACCAAAATTCCGACAGTGCAACGCGATTTTTATATGACGCTGTGTAAATAAATTTTGGCGTTGTCGTGTCTCATTGTAGTGTCACACTGTCACACATTAGTTTGGGCAAGCCATAAGGCCTCCCCAAACCAACATGTCCTGTCATGTGACAACGCGACACAACAGCAAAGGTGTTTCGTGTGGGTACATCTCATATGACGCTATGTAAATAAATTTTGTTGTTGTGTCGTGATACTTTGGTTTAGAGAGGCAATTACACTGTCACGCGACAATGTGACACAAAGGGAAGAGAAAAACGCTTTGTTTCGTATGATGTGAGAACTCTCATTATGCCACTGTGTAACTAAAGTTTGACGATTTTTACATGAAAAACCTTTTGCGCTTAATCACACTTTGGTTTGGGCAAGCCTTTCACCTTTCTTTGTTTTTGTATGTAACGATTCAACCTCAGATTGTTTTGATTATTGGCTTTTTACGCATTTGTCTTTGTTGCTTCTCTTTCACACAAAAATAGAAAAAAAAATAGAAAACGGTAAATCTTGTTCGAAGAATGTAAACAAACAACGCATACCAAATTCAGTATTTTTGCAAAAAAAAGTGTGTATTTTCTTTATATTAACAGTTTAAATGTATTATTATGTTAATTTTTAGTTGATAGCCAGCTGTTTTAGCACAAAATATTCTTTAATTTCAATTTTTAAGCTACTAACGTTCTTCGAACTAGAGAGCTGCCATTTTTGTTTTTGCCATCAATTTTTTTTTATTTTTGCCTGACGTCTGGGGTAAAAGCCCAATACTGTGAGGTCAGACTTAAATGAAAGCATTCAATAATCTTAATTTTTGGCAGCACTTATTTTCACATCTTTTTATTTTTTTGACGTTTTGTTTATTTATTTATTTTCCATTATTAAAATCAACCAAAATCTAAATTTCAATGGAAAATTGCGAATCGAAATTTGCAGATCTTTACAAATCTAACAACAGATCTGATAAACAAGAAAGCCGACGTAAGCAATTGCTCAAAGAACAAAAACTCAATCGTTCCCTTTACCAAGATGAATCAAGAAATCTCCAAGAACTCGTCTCAAAAACCGACAAATACGAAGGAAAATCTAAATACAAAGTGAGAACTTTCAAAAAGAAATACCAAATCGATGCCAAGCTGCAGCTTTCCGAATGGTTAAGAGAAAAACCGGAAAACCTCAACGATTGGTTTTTAGTTCCTTGTCCCAAGGGTCAACGATGCATGGTAATTGCATGCAATGGTTACACCGAGATGTACACAAAATCTGGACGATTAATTGATACCTTCCAATCTCTATTGCCAGGTAATTTCGGTTCAAAAAACGATGTCACAATCCTTGACTGTGTTTATGTCGATGATAAATCAACATTTTACATACTTGATGCTTTAACATTTGGAAACCAAGATCTCATCAATTGTGAAGCTCAGTTTAGGTTCTTTTGGCTGACTTCCAAATTTGAGGAGAATAATTACGATGAAATTAGTGAAAGCAATCCATATGCTTTTGAATGCATAAAATTCTACGATTTTGAAAACACAACGAGTGTCTCAATAGGTTTCCAGCAATTCCCACTTTGGGAGAACAATTCTCCCGAGTTGGATGGTTTTTTGTTCTATCACAAGGAAGCAAGCTATACATTTGGGACAACACCGCTGGTAGGATGGCTATTTGCTTTTATGGTGCCAGAAGTACTTGACTTTGCAGTTAGCTCAGAATATATGACACAAAAGCCTGAAGGTTATTCCGGATACTTTAAGTACATTATAGATTTTGACGAAGCAATGGCAAAGAAAAGATACAAACATCGAAGAGTTGGAAAAATGGAAGATGAGGATGAAATGAGCAGAGATACATTTGAGGACATTGAATGTGATGATAATGATGCATCCCTGAATGCATTGTTAGAAGCTGAAAAGAATTTGGAACTAGAAGAAGAAGATGATATTGTTGATTTAGCTTAATATGTATTTAATTTGAATAAGATTAAAGCTGTTGTACACAAATTTGATTGTTTTCCTTGCCGTTACTTGTCTGCTTCGTTCCTTGTTTTAGTAACTATATTACATGAGATTTGCTTCAGTTTTTGGGATACAATTCCCAGTTTTAAATGCAATTTACGAGGGAGAAGACTTTCAAATTAAAAATAGCTTAAACGTTATTTTTATCGTAAGAAGAATTAAATTCGAGCGAAACGGAAACAAAATCGGACAGTATTTTTGGGTTGGTAGTCCTTCCTTAGTTCCGAATAGTCCCATTAAGCACGAGTCACACCCAGCTGGTGTCAGCTCCGAATTGGGCTGGCGCGCTGCTGCCAGTTTGGTGTGACCACAAAAAATATTACCGAGTGTTTATCAGCGGCTGGCAAAGTTAAACATGTTTAATTTTGCGCAATTGCTGCCCGCTGACGTTGTTAAACATGTTCAACTTTAAGTGACATATCAAAGGCTGGCACCAGCTAGGTGTAATTCGTTCTTTAAATGAATCTAATCAGGATAAGAAAGATTGTGCCTCTTGTTTTGACTTCTGTGTGCATCGGATTGGAAATCTTTGTTTTTTTTTGTTGTGCAGGATCTTTCAGTGTGAAAATATGACCGTTGGAATCCACACTGATAGGGCCCAATCGGGTCGTTGGCAACGGTTCTAGGCCAGTTCACAAAAAGCTTATGCTTAAGATCATCTCTTTTACTGTAGATATGATACACCAGGACGATTTCCATTCATAATTGGGCACACTTCAAGGTTTATCAACAATGTTTGTGTTAAAATTTCTTTTCTACTAATTTTATTTGTTGATTGATTATAAAATAGACGCACAACTTACTGTAAATGTACAAAGTAAAACCTTGATCCGGAAAACCTAAATTGTTACATGCCATTTGTCGAACATTAAAATTAAATTCAACAGCCTCGTCCGTACCAACATTATGAGTAATAAAAACTAAAGCTTTTGTTTGGATATAGTTATTTTATCAAAATATAATGCTCAGTCCGACTGTTAGCGTTTGTTATAATCTCTGTAGAGCGGTCTATAAAATGAATTCAATCTAATCAAATCAACGTATCATAGGGTCAATCAAAGTTTGAGTTTGTGGTTTAGAGATTAAATTAAAAACAAACTCTTCAATTCGTTGGTGTTGTTAATCGTTACCATAGAATAGATTTTTTAACCAAACCAATGAGCTCCCATGCAATCTCTAGTCCATTCAGTTTGACATACCCAGCACCATTCAAAGCCACCACATCCTGCTCGTGTGCACACCATGTGCATGCAACCACCTTTAATTTTGTTTGGATAAAAACAAACAAAAATTAATTAATATCCAATCCAATTTTGACACAAATTACCGTCTCTCTCTGTTGGAGTTCGGCATTTAGGGCATGGCTTGGTTGATACTTTGATAGTAACAGAAGAAGCATCATCCCATCGTGCATCAGCAGCTCTCTAAAAAAAACAACGAAATGCAAATGATAATCATGAAAAACAATAAAACAAAAATCAATAGATGAACACAAACATTTGGATCAACGGTATATTCACAATTTCCGCCATTCGTTACTGTTGCATTCTCTGGAAGACACTCTCCAATATGATATCCTTGAAGACAATTCCTACAGAAAACATACTAACAAAAAAAAACGTCCATAAAATATATTTCTTTGAGTATTTTTAAACTCACACCACAACCACCTTCACAAGTGACCTTCTTACAATCGGGTTCGACTAAAAGACCCATTCCACATCCAGGCTGTGGACAAAATACCCCGCCAGCTTGCAAAACATACTCCTCGGCTCCGAAACGTTGATATCTCTCATATTCCTCTTTGGATAATAATTTAAAATGATGAATCTCCGATATGAAAGATCCAGAGCAGCCAGTTGGACATGGTAGAGTGTAACCATATTCAGGATGAAGCATTAGTTGACGCTCCATTAATCGAGATCGACAATATTGTAGGAAACAATCGATGCAAGTGACGTGTTTCGATTCACAGGGAAAAATAAGAACATTATCGCTAATGAAAAGCTTATTTAGAAGTCGATGGAGATAGGAAGAGAAGAAGAGAATAAACTACCTAATATCGGTGCAGGCCAAGCAAGGAACATCTTTAATATTGACTTGAATCAGATTCAGAGGAGCAGCAAAGTCGGCCTCACCTCCAGATGGATGTTCGGCACATTTGAAATAGAATTCTGCGAATGGTGGATCACCAATATCGTTGTCCTAGAAATAATTGTATTTACTAATCGTCTTCAGTCTTGTAGGTATTTGTGTCAGCCTACCACACAAGCGTCTTCTTTACTTTCACAGTGGCCACGAATTCTCCTAGCCATCAAGACATCATCCCAGCATTCTGGATCTCTGTGCACTGTGAAAGCGCCTCCTTTACACAATGAGCATCGAACTCTTAGCTTACCTCTGCATAACTTAGAGCACTGGGAGCAATGCACAAAGAAATGAGCTCGGGTTCGTTCTCGATCTGTAAAGAATGAAAGCATATTCATTGGTAATCTCCCAGATTGTAACAATTCCACTTACTTTCTTCACTAATATTAACACGTTCATCACTTTGAAGCTGCAAATCGACTAGAGTTTCACACAGAGGCTTAGAAGGTTCTTCTTGGGGTTCCTCTTCGGTAAGAATAGACTGAAGTTGCTTTTGCTCGATTAAGCTTTGACGAGGTCGTGTCTTGATTGCATGCAACACACTTTGTTGACCCAAATCACACTCCTTACAGTGTGACCAAAAGTTTATTACAAAAAAAAAAAAATTTAATCTTTCAGTTATATGTACATACCTCTATGGTTGTGGAATCACAAAGTTCCTTGCCGGCAAAAATTATCTTTACCTCATCTGGCTGCAATCCTAATTGTGGAGCAACTATTTCTTTGACATTTTGTATATCCCATTTGGGATCCAAGTCAACAGTGAGAGTTCGTCCAGTGTTTGTTTTCACATAAATACTGAGGGTGTTCTTGATGGTTTTCTGGCCTATGGACAATATTTGCAACATCCTTTCGATTATGGCACGGAAAAAAACCAGCAGAAAATTCATAATCCTACTGGATGAATAATTTATTAAATCTTTATAAAATATACATGTGGTCTTTTTTTTAATATAATTATAATTCTAATTTTAATTTATTATTTTTTTTTATTTTTGGATTAGAACTACGCTGCCTTTTCGTCTGCAAGTATGTGGTGAGTTTAGTGCATTAAACGTCAAAATGACAACAGCTGATTTTGTTTACAAGCATGAGATTTATGTCATGCCATAAATTTTCTTGACATTGTATGTTTGTTTTGATAGATAATATATGACAATATTACGCCCGATATTTCATGTGGTTCCATAGTGTAGCGGTTATCACGTCTGCTTTACACGCAGAAGGTCTCCAGTTCGATCCTGGATGGAACCAGCGGTATATTTTTTTTTGCTGAGTTAAAAAGCTATTTAATTAAAATTAAAATCAGCTTTTTAAAATTTAAGCCGGTACAAGAAATTGAAGGTCGCAAAAAATTGCACATCGCTTATTTTTTGGGATGTTATGAGAATAGATAGCAGTAGTGTAAGACCGAGTTTGCAGCTTCGAAAGACCTGTACTAGAAGCTGCTTGATGCACCGCAAAAACCTCGAAATTTTCGTACTTTTTTCAGTTTTATTTTATAACTTCTAAAATGTTCATTTTATAGAAAAAGCTACCAGGCATCAGGTAAATATGACGAAATAAATAACCGCAACTCCATTAGGTCTTGAAATAAAGCTTTTCAAAAATTGCCAAATTTTCACAAATAAATGAATTTATAAGTTTTTGTTGCCTTTCGAACAGGACTTAAATACTCAAAAAATTCCAGCTAAAGAATATTTTGGTATAAAATAAAGTACCTATATATTTTTATATTTTTTGAAGAGTTAATTACAGAACATTAGAGCTATTAAATAAATACGCCATTTTTGTTTTTATATATTATACGAAAACAATAATATGCAAAACAAACCCTGTTAACAATTTTTGTGATGTCAAATCCTAGTTTGTGTGTAGTATATCGTCCCATTTCTGATTTAACATATGTATGTCTATAAGAGAATCCATACCCAAACGTCAAACCAATTATTATCAAGCGATGATATGTATGTAACTGAAGTCTCCCAAGGGGTTTAGAGGAGTAGAATATCTCAAAGAATAACCTTTAACCAAAAGGATTCCGATAGTATAAGATGCGGTCAAGCATTCATATATTATACCAGGACAATTAGGAACTGAGGTATAAAACAAGTTTTTTTTCTGTTCTGGAGAAACCAATGTTCTTTTTTTCATGTTAAGTTGTTTTTGTAAGTAAAGGTAATGTATGTAATATATTTTGCTGCTTTCTGTTAAATACCTTAACTCCAAATACTCTTTGCACACTTAACTTACTGGGATTAAAAGTCATATTACAAGTCTATGAAAATTGATTTTTTGTGTTTGCTCTTTCTAAAGATACACACAATGTTCATAAACATTTTTATCAGCGGAAACGGAAGCAGGCAATGCAATACTTAGGTACAATATAACTCAACACAAACTGTATACGTTTCTTAGATATTGCTCGAATAAAACTGGTTAAACCCTCATCCTTTAAGCAAAGAAAAGACACTTTAACAACAATAAAATCATTACAAAAATATTTTTAAAAATAAACAAAATTACACAAAAATTGAGGAAAAAAAGTACGCATACGCCATAGTGAACCTAAAACAAACAAATTGTTATACTGCTCGTGTACATCAATTTAAGAGTTTTGTTTACTTTAAAGTAAACCTACCTAAACAAAATATAAACTACGTATCGTATTTGACGAGACATGGCATAAAAGTGGAGAGATCCGAGCTTCTAATCGGTTGTTGTTAAAACACTTTGAATTTGTCAGAATGAAGAAAAATAGACAAAAATCAATTCATAAGTGTAAAAAATTCAATAATTATTCTATCTTATGAATTTCATCATACATCAAAAGAATCCTTAGAACTTCGTGCATTAAAATTACTGAAAAAAAATAAAACAACCCTTGTCTCAAATGTTTGTAGCCTGATTTGTGTTCTGCAGGAATGCTCAACACCAAGAGAAGCTTTTTTGCACATTCCAAAATTCTTCAAAACATGTAACGCAAGAGAAATCTATTCACATTTCCAAGTTTAAGGGGAGAAAAAAACATAAAAAACCAAACAGAGCAGCCCATATTTGATTGATTATTTTTTTCATCAGCATTTTTTTAGTGCAAAAAACTGCGAAAGCTCTTTCTTTGCCTCGGTCCGCAGTAACTGACATGGCACCTGCGTGTAACTGGCTCTCCGTTAAATTTTCCATCCTGCAACACGAAAATTAACTCTCAATCTACGTATGGTAGATGGTAGGTTTATGAATGCCTACCAGCAGCATGATTGAAGCCGAAAAAAAAATGAAAATTCACAATGAACTTCGACAATTTCCGTTACGGCATCAATTTCCGGATCCGTTTTAAAGCAATGATACTTCTGTTTCTGATTTGTATCAGAACTGATGAAAACTTCCCAATTTTACCAGGAAACCGCTCAGCTTTGGCGTTTCCGTATGTGCTTGACATGTACATAGAGGTATCCCCAGTACCTACACAACATAACTTGAAGTCTTAAACAAATTTTAAACATTTGAAAGTTCCATTCCACCCCGCTTTATTTTGTTCTTTCATATTTCTTTTAATACACTTCCACTCACACAATCTCACAATTTTTATGAGGTTATTGTTTTCATAAACAATTTGATCCGCTTGTATACATTATACACCTTAACGTACCACGTGGATTTTTTGAGCTTTTTTTTGTTTACAGAATGAGCACACAAGAAGGAAAAGACAAAATTCCTCTTGGAATTATTGTTTGTCTCTCCTAAAGTGCCAGAAATCAATATTTATAAAAATTAAATGAATGAAGTTGAACTTTTGAGAGCTCATGACAAAAAAGAGTGCCCAGCGCGAGCACACATATATGAAGATATGGCAAATGGCAAAAAAGCCTAATAGAGACCAAGAGCGCACATAGCATAAAAATACACACTTTTGGCGGTTTTGGTTTGGGAAAAGTCGTTTAAACGGATATTGACCAAAGGACATCATCATATGCGTCGTGTCGTTTTATGGTAGTCCGAAGTATAAGAAAATATCGATTGAGTTGGTATTTTTTTTTTGCTTTCATTTTTCTGATGATGAGAATTTTTTTCACTCTGAAAAAGATGTATGTAGCTATAAACTTTGTCTTTAATCCATAAGGTTTTCAACTTTTTCAACAAAAAACATTTGAATTGTAACCGACAAAGTGTTGAAAATAAATTTTACTTGTTACTAAAGAGAAATTTTCAAATCGACGACAAAGATTTTATAGCTTTCATCATATATATGTATGTATATTATATGTTGGTGTGATGGATCAAAAGGTAAAAGTTCATATTAGTTCATTTCTTTTATCTAATAGGTAGTTCCGATTCTATACAAGAGATAAGCTACTCTTTTTAGTGAATTTTTGAATCTTAAAAGGGCGGGATACTTACCGATATGAAATGAATTTATATTAAGAAATTCCAGTTAGTCATCAATTATCTCAAAAAAAATTATCGAAGTACCTACAGTTAAACTTTAATTTCAAAATTTAGGCTTAATCAAACCAAATATTTGGTTAAAATAAAACTATACATTTAAGAATACCAAAAAAAACTAGGGTTAAAAAAGAAACAAAAATGCATTGAAAGACCTATAAGTTCAAATTTAAAATCCTACAAAATCTTGTGATCTCTTAAAATTAAGAAAGCAAAGTTCTGAAAAAAAGTTCTTATGTAAAAAAAATGTAGCACAGTGTAATTGTTGGTGTTGTTTTTAATATATTCTTTGGTTCTATTTCAAGTATTTTTTATAAAATATTTGCCACTCTCAATTAATTACCCAAAAGTAAAATTGTATTTTCACATCTTGGGGAAACGCATATTTTAAGATCTTTTGCAAATGATTCTTGAATTTTTCAACTCTGAACTATATAGTTAAAAACAAAATAAAATAAACATTTTTCTGTAATCTACAAAAAAAGCAGTTGTGTCACTACTCACTACTTAATATAACAGTTGAAACTACTGTCTAATATACCATTTGTAAATATTTAATTTCATTTGCTTCTACAATGTTGACAAGTTTACAGTGCCTTGACTTTTTCACTATGTTTTTAGTCTTGTTTACATTGGTTAAAAGTCTGTTTAACTGATGTCATAGGTCAAATAAATCTTCTTTGATAAATTTTACATAATATTTTACTACTTACAAAACAAGAGAGCATCATCGGCAAACAAAGCTATTTTTAAGATTTTACACACCATGTAGCTAAATAATGTATAAATAGAATAGTCAGAAATAGAAGTTGACTGAGTATTGTTCCTTGTGGTACACCATAATATGTTTGATTTGCACTTGAATTTGAAGCTGAGAATGTTCCTTCAATAAAATAATAAAATGTTAACTGGTATCTGTTAAACCTACTAATGGTAGAAATAATATTATATTCTTAAATTGATAACAACTGTACTGTAAGTTAATGTTAAAAAGATTTTTAATTAATTTTGTTTAAATATTAATAGCAGAATATTTATTTTGATCTTAAAAAATGGATATTAAAGTAGTTATAAAATCAACAGAACATCCGAAATTTCAAAATAAAGTTTAGTTTAATTAAGGCAAAATATGCCAAGACAGAAATAACTTGACTTCCCCAGTTGGTTTTTGCAAAGTCGAAATTTCAAAACTTCGACATTATTCTTGATTAAACAAAAGTTGGGATTTAAGTAAGGCAAAACATTTTTATTCTCAAATATTCGAAACTCTAATCTAATCTATAACTCAGGTAAAGTACTTGCGACCTAATGCTTCTTTTTATTTAACACTCGAACACTAGATAAACACCTTGGATAAAGTATTAGAAATGAGACTTCTTTAGGCTCATTCTACTTTCAATCGTCTGGTGTTTTGCTAAAGGCGTGACCTTTTAATTCTTCGTCAATCTTGTGAATTATATTAACAAATATAAGGCGTATGTTTTTGGTAAAGTGTATAGCCACTTTAGCAATTTTTTATACGCAAACAAATACAAAACAACAAATGAGTATGATTAATATTTTGTTGGTGTGTACAAAATTGTAAAAGTGGCTAGACACTTTAACAGAAAAAAACACGCTTATAATATAAGACAACCGTAGTATTAAGATCACTAACTATGTCCGTTTATGTTTCTAAAGCTACATAATGTAGGTAGGTATGTGCTTAACAGTTTGAAATGAAATTGGAAGTTTTGAATAACATAAAAATTAACGGACATAGGTATGTATATTTTAATAAAACAAAATCTTTGAAAGTTAAAATTTGATGAAATCGGTCCACCACCCGTGGATATTAATCGATATTAGGTTTTTTTTCTTCTTACATTTACTCGTACATCAAGAAGTGAAGTACAGTCCTGAAATAGACGAACGACGAACAAATGAGAAAAGCGCGTTCACCACCACCCTTCCTATTTACGTGTATATTTATCATCATACTAACATTGTCCTTGTGGGAATTCCGTTTTCCTTGAAACAAAAGAGCGGTTAAGTGAATTTTATTTTTTTTTTCTATTTTTTTTATTGTATTAAGTGAGAGGCTAAATTGAGCTTTAAATGTGCACTGGTTCGCTCTTTATTATATTAGAAATCAGAAAATATTTCTCTTGGCCGGGCTTACAAAATAAAACGGGTATATTGTCTTATCAATGCACAGAAAATAGTCAAAATGCGTTTTAAATCTGGCTCTCTGGCATGTCGTTTTTGTTAAATTTCTCTCTGTTTTGATGTGAATTTCATTTTCAACCCGCTTTCGTAGAGCATAAAAGCTTTTACTCTCTTTCTTTATGATTTTTGTCGATTTTTGCCAGTGTCCTTTGGTAGCGGTCGGTGTGAATTCTCCGCTTGAGGCACTCGAGGGTAGAAAAAAGCAAGAAAGCTTCGTTCTTTTGACCCGAAATGTAAAAACTCAATATACCCGATCGAAATTTTAGTGTGCGGTTTCATTTGCAATAGACGAACGTTAGCAGAGCGAAGAAAACAAAATACCAAAGGCTTCCTTTTCGCTCGCTATTATAGAGGTGCCTAGAGAAAAATCCATGTGTGTGGAAAGTACGTATGGTGACATTTTCAGTCTTCGCGTCTTATTTCCTTCGTGCAGTTCTTCATCAGAGTGCCATCAATGTATTGGAGTTAAAAAAATTTAATTTACTATCTTAAATTTTTGAACCAAAATTCTTCTATACAATACAAACCTCTAAACCTTATAAACATAATCGATATAATATCTCGAGTGTTAAATTACTGAAAAAAAAAAAAAACTAAATAGCACATCGATAAATTTCGGGCGCGTATCCTTAGTGCGCGCGTTTTCTTAATATACTGTGAAAGTTTTCTTTGCAGCGAAAACATATCCTTCCATATGTCATCATCAACATCATCATCGGCACCCATCATCACATGAATCGATGGTAAGTTTGTTTTAAGTTTGAAAATTTAAAGCCCTGAGCTTATAGGCAAAAGAAAAGGAAGTGTGAATATTTTCCCACAGATTTTTACGTTACTCATTTTTATTGATTAATTTCGGCAATGACGCTAGCCACGCGCGTTGTAAAAAAAAAAAGGATTATACTCCTAGCTGTGATGTCTTTTTTACATACATATAGTACTGTTCTAGCCAGGGGTTTGCAAAAAAAATGTCCTTTATAGATTTATTTGAATGGCTTATGGGTATTGTTGTGTGTGCTTTTTAAGTTGGCCGTTGTTTGAACTGTGTGTGTGTGATTTTTCGGGTTGTGTGCGGAAATAAAATTGTCCGTTAAATTACAATGGTTTAAAAAAAAAATTGCATAAAATGTAGGTAGGGCTATAATTTTTTTTTTCAATTGAATTTAGTTAAATGTTATAATTAGTTAAGAAATATTGTGAAAGTTTCTTTTGGTTGAACAATAAAATATCAGAAAAATTTGATCTCGTGTAGAGTTAGTGGGTTGAGGTTGCAGTTTTCATGAACAAAATTAAATACGTAAGTACAAACAACAGACGACTGGTTCGAATTCACTTGCTTTTATAGCCAATTAAGTTACTTTGGATCCTTAAGTTTTAGAAGAAATTGTTACATATATTTCTGAATTTTTCATAATTTTGTAAAAATAAAAAGGCGTCATTCCTTTTTTTTTCATATCTAATTCAACCTTCTGCAAATCAAATTGTTGCATTTGCCAAACAAATTCACAATTTTGCAAATTAAATTCACTCTTTAAAAACAACAATACTTCTTAAGCGGTTTGTAACAGAAATGAGTTGTTCTGTTTAATTTTTATAAATGTGATTTCTTGCAAGAAAAATATTAAAAGCGTAAGAATCGCTATCAAGGTTAATCGGTTTAAGCTTATGGTTGCTTAAAAATGTACAGATACAAATCTTGTATGTTCTGTTTTTTTACATTAAGTTTTCAGAGTTTTAATATCTCTAAGTTTTTTCATGGAAGTTTGCTCAAATAAATGAAAAAAAAAAAACACAAAAAATAAACTTTATAGCTTGGCAGCCTTATTGCTCTCATTTGGTTACCCATGCGGGAAGGTCGTCAAAGTCATAAGAACTGACTAAGATAGAAATTACTTTTCCTTCCACAAATTAATAAGACTTGATTTGTAGTTTAGAATTTAGGTACTATTTTTTTCGAGATAAACAACGCATAAGCCACTCCCTCTTTTCTACTTTTAAAGGTGTCTATACTCTGTCCAACAAAAATAGTCAGTACATTATTATTTTTAATATTATTATTTTTAATATTTTGTGATAAATTGAAAAATAAACTATTTTGTCCACATTTATGAACTCGTAAAAAAATGATAACTAAACCTAAATAAATATTTTTTGGGGTCAGAACTGTTCTCAAATCATTTTTCATTGATTCTCATACTTTTTTTTTTAAATTTAAAATATCTTTGTGCCTTACATTAAATTAGTAAAGAGCATATTTGTACTGATGCATTCTACTGATCGCTATAGATGCCCTATAGTTATTACTTTTGAATTAGTTACACTTTATTCGAATCTTCTTGAAAACTGAAATATTTCTTCCAAATTTTCTTAAACTAATTGCAGTATACAGAACATATATTTATCAAGCGCTTTTGGAGACTAAAGTTATTAATTTATTTACAAATTATATAAAATATTTACAAATTATTTACAAAAATTAAAATAACTAAAGAAAATAAAAGAACAAAGCAACCAAAACATTATTTCTTTCATTTCATTTCACTTTTATATTTAAACTTAAAAACCACTAATTTTGTTAAGGCTAAGGAAATAACCCACAATATAAGGAAATTGTATCAAAGACTTTTAACACTAACACATATTTAAAGTTTGTGATAAAACAACAAAAAACTCCTCCTTCTCAAGCACTAAATCGCAACCGAAAGATAATCTTCCAAGTTAAATCAATATCAACAAGCACATAATATAGAACTGTCAGGCAGTTAAGCCTATATTTTAGCTTCAAACTAACCCTTGCAAAACAAAATATGACAATCATATATGAACACGAGGGCAACCAATGCAATAAAAAAATAATTCGCGCTAGAATTTTTCAAATAACTATATCAGAACCCAGAACCTTCCGCAATAAATTATTGGTAATAAATTCTTTAGTCTATTAAGCATTTATAGAAAGCATTGTGGTGGCTTTTACCTTTATTATTGTTCTTCGTTTCTATCACGATTTATTTTTTTATTTCGTCATCGTCTAACCAATGCAACAATAAAAAATCGTGCGAGTTTTTTATTCATATGAAAACTCCAAGTGTAACCAAGAGCCACTCCCTCTATGGCTATAGTAGGTGGTGGTGACGGCCGGCAACAATGTCTCCCTCTCCGGATATGAACATAATTACCCTCTTGATATGGTAAGGGTGCAAAATGGCTATTCCTTTGACCTCAATGCTCTTTCACATTGGTGTACCTATACCTAACATGCATGTGAAGCGAGTTTTATTGATTTACTGCACTTTATGAGTTATTATGGCTGGCTACTAGATTAAGCTAGAAAAGAAAAGAAAAAAGAGAAGCTTTATAAATGTTAACTTGAATTTCTATTCCATTAAACAAAAGAACATAGTTTTCCAAAATAGTGCTGCACACAACTACTAGGAAGACATAGGTTGAGTCTTATATCTCATCTTTGTACTCTTCTATTCGCGGGGGCATGCCTAATTCAAGCACTGACTTTCCTTAAAGTGAAAATTGGATAGTTCATTGAATATCCGGGAAAAATTTAAATAACTTTGTAGAATACTCTGGCTGTGAATTTCCAGCCGAAAAAAGGTCCTCAAACGAACTGAACTGAAATTGATATTTAGTCCATATAAAGTTTTGACCTTTACTATATTGTTACCCGATTTATTTCATTAACATGCGAAAATATATATAGCAGTTTCCAGTTTTTACTTTACATCAAAATCGGTTCTGAAATCAAAAACCCACAAGGATAATTCAGGTTTATATAAAATTTATTCACCCCTTATAAGTAAAAACCATAAAGTTGAAATTATACCAACACAGAATTCATAATAAAACGCTTTCAGTTTAACAACAATAATGAATATGCTCTTGACTTCTCTCTTTTACGAATAAGCACTTATTATTAGCGCTCCTATTATATTCACCGCCCTTATCTATCTCTTCCCCTTGCACTTTGTTCTTTGTAAGCTTTCTGCAGTTTAATATACAGGAAGAGGGTAGTTGAATGAATCCAGCTTTGACCAATTTTAACTAACAAATCAAACAACAATAAAATAAAAAAAAAAAAAAAAACAACAAGAAGAAATAACCACAAGAAAAGTCTCTCAGCAACAAGTGGCCAATTTAGAGTGTATGAAGACGAGGAGATTGAATTTAGATTGTTAAGTTTTCTTTGAGTGAATTGGAATTGTTTGGGGGAATAAGTTAAGTTTTTTTTTTTTTTTTGATATTACTTCTTCAGGAAATTGTATTCATTTATTTTGATGGTTTTTTGATAAATTTTCCTTTTATGATTTGTACTTTTTGTTTGTTTGTTTGAAACGGAAAGTAGGTACTCCTTTTGGCTTCAAATGTGGTAGAGTAAAAGTAGTCCTTTGAGCGATTATAATTCAGCAACTTAAAAGGAGATAAGATTATAAATAAAACCCTAATGCAAATTAAGGAAATAATAGTTTTATTTAATGCATTAAAATCAACTTCTTTTGATGAAACTCAATTCATTGAACTTAAACTGGTAGGTATAACAATAGGTTTGTTAGCAGTAATAAATGAAATACAGCTGAGGCACTGTTGATATTGTAGTTACTTCTTTTATGTCTTTAAATAATGGGCTACGTCAGTACGATAAAAGTTCTTTAAGGGATGTAGATAGAGTCTTGCAATTAGGCCATCCACCAAACTTAAAGTTTTGTAATGTCATATTTCAATTCTATTATTTTTTTTACGTAATAAAAAAAAATATAACTTACTTCTCACCACCTTCATAGCCACTTAACACAACAAAAAAAAAATACAACTCACATAATCGCAGTGCAATACTCTGAAAATAGTTCCTATTGGCAGACTTATAGTCTACATTCAGTTTTATTGAAGAATTAAGTAAGTCCATACAATAATTTTTTGTTTCAGTGTCGAAATCGAGAAAACTAATAACTAAGGAGTATCCTGAAAACAAATTTCCAAAATTTTTCATAATTTAGGATTTGAGATATATCATTTATTTGCAGAATATATAAATTTTACGTATTACTTTCGGTTGAGATTTACTAGGTTTCATTAGATTTACCTGTTTTTGCTTATATTATTTGATATAACGAGTTTCAGCTGAGATTTATCAGTTTTATATGAGAATAATCAGTTTTGGCTGCGATTTCCCGGTATTGGCTATGATTTACTAGGTTCAGCCTGATATTTACCAGTTTTGGATGAGATTTATCAGTTTGGACTCAAATGTACAAATTTTGGCTGAGATATAACAGTTAAGGCTGAAATCTAGCAGTTTCAGAAAAGATTTATCAGTTTTGGCTAAGATTTTACCTGTATCTGATTATATTTACCAGTTTCGATGAGATTTACCAGTTTTAGGCAATTTGCCAGGTTTACTTGTAATTTCCAGTTTCGCCTAAAATTTATTACTTTTAGCTGGGATTTTAAAAAAGAATGCCACAATAAAAAAAAACTATAAGGCAAACTTTTCGATAATAATCAAGAACCGACTTTAAAATACATATACATAAAGTTTAATATACCTCTTTAGTAATGGACTGAATAAGTCCATTTGAAGAAAGTACTTAGTACATTACTGTTTCTATTAAGCAAACAAAATCCTGACTCTACCAGGCAATATACATAATGTATATTGCTTAAAGCACTCTCACATACAAATTCAAAAGAAGTAACTTTTCCTGGTTGAAAACTAAGCATTTTATGATAAACTTTTATGAACGGCGCTATTGTGTTTTCTCATAAAAATGTTCCTGGAAATGGAAAAAATTTCCTTACATTTCTTTTTGTTGCACTTCATCAATATACTAATCACTTGAAATAACAGCACAAACATTAGTGAAAGTTCAAAAGTACTGCTGATTTGTGTAATACTTCCGTCAACGAAGTCATTCATTCCAGTAACTTTTCATTGCCAGATAAAACATGAGTTCATTCACAAAGTCTGCAATGTCAATTATAATGAAGACATCATTGATGATGGCAACATCCCAAACCAACTGCCGAATATGTAAATATAATGCTCGCAAGCTCATACAGTATGACAGCTTAGATAATTTTCTACAGGAAGGTTAATGCCATTAAGAGCTCGAAGAAGAATTCTAATTAACTAAAAAATGTAAGTGATGTGCGCGAAGTTCTTCTGATGACATTATGTACCTACACTCCTCACATAATAAGAGTAATTTTTTGGGTAAACTCTGATAGAGACGACAACATTTACCTCTAAGAAATGTAGCTCAAGTTGTCTCATGATAATTAAATATTTTGGTGAGAAGTTTTCAAATTATTGATGAAGCGTAATTATTTTCAAACCCTTTTACTCATACATATAAAACGTTCAATAACCCAGACAAGAGAGAGAACAACATAAAAGTTTACTGTAAGATGAAACTAGAGCGAACATTAATTAAGAGATTTTAGAAAGTTTGAAAGAAGAACAAAATACAAGTTTTTGAAAGCCTTTTAACGGAATCCCCAAAAGGGCAATTAAGAAGAATTTAAAAATTGTACGGTTTATCACCTGATTGAATATTTAAGACAATAAAGGAAGATACTAATTTTTATCAAAAACTTACGATACATTTTTAACAAATGGATTTTGAAGTCATGATACTTTCAAAATAATACAGGAAAAGTAATTTTTGAGAAGGTATTTATCAGAGTTTAAATTTTACTTTAAAATATTTATGATTGAATATGTTTTGCCAATTTATTTAAACAGCTAGAATTATCTTCAGCAAAAAAAAGAAAATATTCCTCCCACCTAAACGAGGGGAAATAGACCCTCTTCCGTAAGATACCAACTTTAGAAGTACTTAAGGACCTGAAAAGGAATGGAAAAATAATACTTAAAGAAAAACTTTTAAGTATCACATGTCTGAGTACTTTTGGATAAATTATAAGTACAAGAATCAGAACCGCAAATGTAATAACCCGTTTAATGTAAAAACTCCAATATTTGCAGTCGATATCAGAAAATAGTTGTTGTTTGTCGATTCTATTTACTTAAAAAAAAAACCCTCTTGCCGCGTCTGAGGTGTATGGAAGTTATTTTATCAGTAAAAAAACATACATAAATATTCCATCACAGCCATGTACCTCAAATTAATTTACCAAACCTTAAACCTTTCCAACCCACCTTCCAACAAAATCGTGGCCAGACATTGGGTAACTCTTATTAAGTTTCTATACCAAAACCATACAAACCAAACCAACCAACCTAACCAAAACTTCACCACCCGGTTGCATATGCATTTTAATTCAATTTGCTCTCCTCTCTGATACCCGCACTTCCATCAGCAATAAAATCAAGTCAATCATGATGCTAGCAACAATTTGTTATCCTGCCCACAGCATTTTAAGTTAAACAAAAACCCTCCAGCTTCAAATTGAATTATCTCATAACATTTCATTATAAAATAAACTCACCCGGAAAATCGTGCAACTTTTTCGCATTTTCATCTCAATCCCAAACATCCCATCAGGAAGGAAAAGGATGCCACAATTTTCATACGGGGCAATGAATTGTATAAATATTCATCGAAAATTTGTGAAATATTACAAAGTTAATTGATGGTCCTTCGTCACCACCGTTCATTCGCCTGAAAACATTTTTTTATGTTATTAAATTTACTCTTTCTCTTACTCTCTTTCAATTCTCTCAAATAAAGCAAACATAATACTTCATTCAATTAAAATCCTGATGATGGTAAACGGGCCAATACAATATTTGCGAGGTGATGATGAGGGTATATTCAGTTCAATTGCCCACAGGAAGTCAATTGCAGAGTACCTTCCTATATAAATTTGAATTCTCTCTGCGGACAATCGAATCTCGATGTCAGCAAATATTTGTTCCCTGAATAAACAATAAAGCACATAATATTTAATTAATCGCTATATCACCATCATATAATGCTACATACTGGGATGCCAGATGAATGTAATTTAATCTGATATCCATTTCATCGTCATTCTCAAATATTTAAACTAGATCCGTTTCAAAGTCAAGCAATTTTTTTTTCATTGTATATTTTTAGGCGAAAATCAACATGAGTCGAACTTAATTTGAAATCTTCTACCAGCTCTATTCATTGACTTGGACAAAGTCTATTGGGAAAATCAAATCGAAATCCAGCACTGAGCATATAAAAGTGCTGCCTCAAAGAAAGAAAGAAAATCAATTTCCATTTCCCGTCAGTGTTGCGGAAACTTGTCACCACCACACACACTGACCAGGCCCGGCCCGTTTGAATATACGAACTGGAACTCTAGGAGAAAGGGGCACAAAAATCAATAAAGAATGACCAGTGGAATGAGTGTGTAAAAGGGGAGTGTCACGGTGCACACACATAGTTGAGCAAAAGAGTGGCGACCACCCCCAAAGGACTCTGTCCGAATTTCTGCATTTTGGATTTACAAGGCCAATTTTGTGCTGTGGCTGTGGGCTTTGTGGAATCAGGACGAAGGGAACACACAAAAATCAATTCTCGTTAATATATTATAGGGCTGCCGCTTGACTGCATGGATTACTGCAGTGCTCGCAAGTACTCGGAATACGCTGGGTCAACCCATCCCATGACGAGCCGTGTTGGTGTGGACGCAGTGCTTTCAGGTGGTCCTCCTAATCGGATGGCACCCAACGTCACTGTGGTAGGGGGACATAGACACCAGCAAGTGCTACGATATCAAGAACATCAACACAGGTTGGCAGCACTGCACTCTTCTGAAGGACTTTATCAGCAGCATCATAGCTTTGAAAGGTATCTTCCATCACTAAGCTATCCTGCCGACTACCATCAGCCCTCTTTCGGAGCTGCCGGACTGGGCTATGGATCTTTGGGAAGAAGACATCTAACATCCGCATATCTGAATCCCCACACACCCCTACCGCATCATCTCTACCATCCGCCCCATTACGACAGTACGTACAATGGCCGTATGATTGGAGGTGGTGGGACAGGTCCATCAAGCTTACCCTACCATCCCTACCAAGAAGGATACGACCACCAGCAAGGAGCATCAACATCAAGCATTCTCCATTATGCTGCAAGGAACGGAAGTGCCTTTCAGTATGGCAGTACTGCTCCTCCAGCATCGCAACAGCAACGGGACTATCTGCACTACTATCCATACCATCCAGCTACCTTTATGTCAGAGCAACGTTATGGCCAGCATAATCCTCATTCAATTAATGGGTTGCAAGTCCAAAGCCCCAAGGATGATGGACGAACGACGAAAAAAAACGCCCAACATATCACAGAATCGGAAATTTCTTATGCACAACAGCAACAGCAACAACAACCACAACCAAACTTACCATCATTATCATCGATGGGCATTACAATGATTGCTTCCCCATTGACTAGTGGTAGCACGACTACGGATAGTGGAATAAGTGGAAGCTCGCGTTGCGGAAGCACACCAATTAGCATGGTTACAACGAGTGCGGGCATTTCTGCTGCTGGCGAGTATTCAGTGAATGCTTCAATTAGTGGTGGAATTGAAGAAAATTGCAGCCCATCGAAGGAATATAATAAAGATGATTCAGAGAGTATATGTGACCGAAATAAAGATATCGAGAATGCAGTTTCAAGTACAAATGGTGAGTTTTTTTTTAACTTTTTGCTACAAAATATTATTGAATAAATAATCACAGAATTTGAAAGAGTAGGCAGAATAGACAAGAGTTAAAAGTGTTGAGCCTTCAACGTTTCTTGGGAAAGAAAAATTATTTAATGCTTTCTATTTTATACATTGTCGAAAGAGTTAAAATTTTTTGAAAAATTTCCCTCAAATAAATTGAAAATCATTATTTTTTAATTGATTGCAAAGTAGTTATATTACATATCAGTTTTGAACAATACTAACGTCCTGAGAAATTTCAAAACAATTTTTATATAAAAACATGTTTTGAGGAGGTAAAAAGTTCGAATTTCTCAACGAATTGGTAATATTAACGAAATTTTTTTTAAGATTCGGAGTCTTCAATATCTAAACTTTCCAAGACAATGGCTAAGTTGTTTAACATCTGTATCTTTTAACTTCTTCAAAACATGTTTTCATTAAAACATGTTTTGAAAAGTTATAGTCAATAATATGGCTGTTATTGTTTTAAATCTCTAGCTTACCCTACGGGAATTAGATTTACTTTTTTTTTTTTAAACAAATAATCAGTTACAAATTGGTTGGAAATTATTTTCAAATCAAAAAGAAACTCATAAATATTGCATTGTTATCCAGGTATGAGATATATTTGATGCGTCATTTATTCATTGACAAAGTTAAAAATCTATCGCGAAACTCTTCCCTAAGAAACTGTTATTTTAGTATCGAATCGATTGCAAATCAGTTTTGAATTAATTGCAAGCTAGTATGTTAATATTGTTTTGTCATCAACTTTTGAGCTATTTGCATAAGGATTTAGGTTTGTATTAGTCAACGACAACATATTTAAAAATCAGATATTGCAAAATTAATTCCACCGACCAAGTTGCAAATGTTTAAAAAATCGATTGTAAATTAGTTTCATTTACCATTACAAAAAATAAGAATGAAATTTGGTAGTTTTTTCAATTTTACATGAAATAAGAGTCTTTAAAAATCTTCTCGGTGAAAATACAAGTGTGGGTTTTTTTAAATAAAATTTTACCTAGCAGCAATCGAGGTGTGCAACACGACTTAAATTATTGTTTAAGACTGAAGTCGAAACAATTACAACTGAAAAGCTTTTCTTACATTCACATTCAGTATGAAAGAACAATTTTCAAACACGCCAACGAATTTCAACAACAAAATTAAAAAAAAAAAGATACTTAACAAAAATTTAATTATAGCCAGTCTTTGAAAGGCCAGATCTTACCACGCATCATTATTTAAAATTTGAAAAAACAGTGAGTAGTTAATAAATACCATATAGCTTCAATATTTGATCAAAGATACATCATGTTTAATCAATTTAAAAAAGTTCTACCACCCTAAAGTGCACACAAAAAAATAAATGTCACTTTCACAAAAATAATGTCCCAAAAATCCTCACAAAAGCAACAAGTTCCAACAAAATGCTAAAATGTACTACCAGTGACAAAAATAATAAAATCCTTGACACCACTTAGCAACTCACAATACACTAAAAGAGTTTATTTAATTTATTTACATAAAAGGATGACTATCTAGTATTTGCACAACAACAACCCCAAATTTCTTTAGAATTAAAATTCCCTCTACTCGATGATCGAAGGCATCACGTTGCATTTGTATAGTGCGGTTGCACTTATATACATTATACAATCTGTGTGTGTTGCCACTGGGAGGGTCCTGGAAATAGTTTGCGGTTTATTAGGTTCACCTTCAGATTTAAAATATTCCATTCAATAGAAATGTCTATAAATTGCTCATTTAAAGCAGACTTGCACTTGCACTTGTTGTTGTTTTAGTTTTTTTTTTTTGATTAATGACAGGAAATATGCATTCCTGGCGCTTCACAAATAATTTATTATTATTTTGTCCGAATGCGAGAGCACATTAATAATTGTGTCAACATTCTGTGTATAGTGACAAAGTATCTAACTCATTTCCGATGATAACTCATTTAAAATGTAAATTTATTCCACTGTTCATTTAACAATTTGCCGGCATGTCGGTCGGTATAGTCGACACGAATAGAGAATTCAATATGATTATGATGATGTTTGTGATGGATGAAGTGCGGCGTGAAGGGTGTAGGTAGTCAATTGAGTTGAGTTGACAAATTTATCAATAAATTTCTAGGTTATTGTGTTGAATCAGTGATTTTAGATTGTATCAAATGGAAATGAATTTGCTTTAAATTTGTAGTTAACACTTAGGCGAGATAATCAACACTTCCTTTAAAGGTGTTTTACTCTCGGTGTGGCGTTGGGTGTGACTTGGCATAAGAAAGGAAGGACTTAATTAATCAAATAATGTCAACAATTCGAGGTGGAATCTTTTGTTCTAAAATAATGTAGGACCACTTAACTTTAAATTAAGACTATTCGCTGTGAAAGCTTAAGTCGAAAGACATAAAAGTTCCGTTATTTAATTTAATTATTAGAGTGCGATTGGAGTTTAAAAAATGTTGGTTACATCCACTGCATCTACTACAAGTAACAACTTAGGCCATTTTCGATTAACCTATAACTTCTGTACTTATAAAACTAGAAACGTACATACAAATCGAGATACTACTTTAAACATGTAAAAACTTAGAAATTTTGCACAGGCATAATGACCTTTATAGTGCAGGAAAACTCTCTGTTTCATAAAACAAAGACCTTTTATCTATTGGATGTTAGTCAATCAAATAGTCTTACTTCAAATCCTTACATTAAAAAGCGTTTGTCTATCGTTATATCTAAGAAGTCCGTGGATTTTTCCAGTTTTTCTGATATTCTCCTTGAAAAGTCGAAAATATAATGTATAAAGCTAAAAATATGGGTATTTGCCTTAACAGAACCTAAGTTGAAACGAGCATATCAATCAAATTGCTGGGAAACCTTATTGGACTCTTCAATTGTTGTGGCCACAAGGAAGTTGCATCATTTGATACAAGAAACAAGCATTTAAAAATACTTCTACCATGAAGCTTAAATTATTTTTGCATATTCTTGTCAGTTTCACTCAAAGGAAGAAGAATCTTATAATGTATTGTACGAGTACGTTGATCGGCGCTATAGTTTTGGTTTTTAGTAGACGCCATGATCATTTCCGTCAGTTCTCCAAATGTATCTATTGGATCTCCGTTGATAACTATACAACCTTATTTGCTCCGGGATTTGGAGTTTCTGAGTACCTAAGTTTTGGGGATTTTGATTTTAGAATTCCGACACCAAAACCCATTTCTCATCTGTCGCAAAACTGACAAGCTCAATACAATTGTTTTTTATAATTTTTTTCCGTAAAGTGACAAATTTCCAAGAGTTGATTACGAACGTTATTTTAATAAATCAAGAATGCTCAAAATCAAGTAAATAGTCATTTTTTCTGAAGTATTAAAATGTTTTGAACTTTGACATAATAGGTCTATTTGGGTACAAAACAACGAATTTTTTTTATTATTTTTGAGTCCAAGTCCTGTCAAACCTGTCAAAAGATAGCGTACTGAGAAAAAAATCACTTCCCCTCTTTTGAAAATATCTGCCCTGCTAACCCAGAAAAATTAAAATTTTAGCCCTTCTTGTAATGATAGGTACTTCCAAAAGTAAAGACATCAATTTCATGAAAAGAAACCATTTTCTCATTTCAAAAAATTACTTCCTGCTTTAGACATTTTAATCTGTCTTTTATATGTATAAAGGTCAATGTATTTTTATTTTATTAATATGAAAACCATCTTCAAACCCCTGCTGAGAGGGTTTTTCAAAACGAATGAATTCATGTATTCGATTGAATTGATTGACGTCATCCACCTCCTGAACCCTAACAAAATATCAAAACGTAATCAATAATTCGAGAATGGCAAACATATACCCGGATTGGGGGGGTGCAATCATGCAACCACCCTACTGCCTAGCCAATAAACAGAAACACACATATCCAATCCATCCCATAACACCTTCGCTACCATTATGGGTAAACTAACAACACCAGAGGACGAGGGGAGACGAAAAAGTAGTTGAAGTGGCAAAAAAGGCGTCATGGACAGAACTTAATAACTTTATCTTCAACAAGTTTTCATACTGATGTCGATGTGTGCTCTGTATATTGAACAACGAAAAGAAACGAAGAAATGAAATCGAAAAGAAAATAAGCTTAAATTTCCAACTTTTCAGATTTTTGAGTTCTGACAGACGGATATGAGAGCATATAAACACGAACGGTCGGATACACAAACAAACTTATGCAAACACAAAAAATTTGTTGCGAATATGAAAATAAGCTTTCGTGTCCTTAAAGGACACAAAAGAGGTAGCTGGTGTTGGTGGAGCTGGAAGACGCTCTGTATCCCTCTCCAACAATATAAATTGTTTTGTATAGAAAAGTTTTCAAGACATTCCAATGCTTCTATAAGGATGATTTTGTTGTGTGTCTCTGCCTGTGTGTGAGTCAGTTGAATGCCTGATTGCGCGATGGACATTCAACAAGTTGCGTAGTCGTTTGGGGTAGTTCTATATCAATTCCATTCGTTCTAAACTTTATACCGTTTTTTATGTTTTCTTCATTTGTTATTTCTAACATGTTTCTATACAAGTCTCGTGAGTGGGAGGCTTTGGGGTCATCCCTCGTATTTGTGTATTATGTCAGAAGAGAGTATTAGTAAGTATTTAGGGGTTAATTTAGTTCTCATTCAACTTGTTTTTTTTTCTTCTATCCCGTTATGTTTGTTTTTTTTTCTCTGTCATGATGATGAGCTTTGAATATGAAAAGTGAATGTGCACTTTATTCTATTCGGTTTTCTTCTCTCAGTAAGAGATGATGAAACTGTGAGAGATAGTATAGGATAACAAACTTTCTCTATATGCCAATTTAACCCTTAGGCTACTAGGCGCTAGGGTGAAAAGAAAGAATTTCTGTATTTGTTGTAAATGTGTACGTATGCGTGGGAAATAATAGTTAATAAGCTTTTTTCTCTTTTGTATTTGTATTTTTTTTTTTTTTTTGCAAACTTAATTGTCAACTGATAACAAACTTTTATGAGTAATTGGTTCCTGATGGAATGTTATTTAAGGAAAATATTCACACGTTTTTGCAATAAAAAAAACTAAGCTAGATTTTTTTTTGTTTTTGTGTGATGGGATTCTAAATTCAATCGCTTGAAAATAATTGATTTGGCGGGGTTTTAATTGAAATTTATGTTGTTTTGGAGAAGTTAAAGAAATGAATGATCTTCTATAAGTTATTAGTAGTCACCGTAGAAATAGGGAATCATATGGCATTATTTTAAGTTTTTCTTATATTCGCTAGATTTTTCGGTCCAAAAGACCCAAAAATCATTTTTGTCAAAACCGTACAAATGTCCAGAATTTTAGAGTGTTGATAAATGAAGGTCTCACCTACCTCAATTTGACCTCCATGTGTTTTTTGTATAGATCCTACCCAAACACACGATATAGGAACAGGAAATGATGATTTTTGATAGATCAGTGAAAAAATTTCGTGTTTAGATAAATTAAAAAGCATTTTTGTTGTACCTCCAAAAAAATCAAGACCCAATTTGAAAACTTTATAGATATCTAACTCCTAATCCCAAGAGTTGTGTGCAAGTGCATGTACAAGTACATATTGAAATGTAACTTTAATATGACGAATAGCTTGGTTTTCATTTAACATCACAATAACAAAAACAAAATTCATTATCTCCTATATAATTTACTTGTGTAAATAAAAAAGTGAAAATCTTTAACTTTAAGTGGCAGGATGCAAAGTAATACTCATACTTGTATTGATTTTGTATTCAACTTTTTTAAAATCCTGTGTTTTTACTTTATCTTTTTTTCAACTCTGCCTGTTTCTACTCTATCATCTTTGATGTCATAGGCCCTTTACTTGATTTTGCTCTATAACGCATCTTATACGAATGAGAACATCTCAACAGCAGTAATCCCTAGACCTTTTTCTTATAATTCCATGCAATCAGCAGTCTGATGAGTGAAGACTGAAGTGTGCAAAAGATTTCACTCTCATGTCTCATGCTTTGTACTTTGCTTCTTATTTTATATTCTTTTGCAATTCCATTATATCACAGAAAAAAAGCTATCGATTCATGTATAAAGCCATCCGTGAAAGGCATTTTTATTTTAGCCTGAAAGGATGTATATGTATATATCCGTTTTGAAACAAGGCTTTAATTTGTATATTTAACACGAAAAATGTATTTCTTATTACTTATCAAAGTATTTTTCCTGATAAGTTTAGTATTCTTATTTTCCTTCGTTATTCTTTACAGATCAACAATTTAGCCCTAATCCATCAAGCAGCATCAGATCCCCATCATCCCCCCGTTGTGAAAGTGAAAGGACATTTAGTGAAAAACAATGTGCTTCCAGTCGAAGGATAGATTGCCCAACTCCTTTGGTAAGCATTTCAACTGAACTTTATTTAACTTTACCAATAGTAGAAAACCCCATGATTGTTGTCAAAAACTTGACCTCTATTCAACCCCAAAATGTAGGTAATTCTCGTTTATGTACAGCAAACTCATATTGTCAATACTATACAAGTTATATTAACTTCCCTTAATAGCACTTTGTCTTTGACTCGTTACCAAACAAAAAAAAAAGAACATTTTCACTCTAATTTACAAGTAAAAGCTTCACTGTCCTTCAAACTTGACTATGAAAATTATGAATAACATTTCAAGCAACAAGCTCTAAGTACCCCAACTTTCCTATACCTACCTAACCTACACACAGTAGAAGTTGTAATAGTTTCAATTAAAGTTCAGAACAAAATTAAATTATTTGCATGTTCCAGGAAATTGGTTAATGAGAAAAACTAACTAACTAAATTACTTATGTTGTCACCGTTTATCCAACTAAATAGTATTTGTTAACAAAAATAAATGTTTTGGTAATACTATATATCTATAATTGAAATTAAAACATTTTTGTTTTGAGGTAGTTTTTGGCAGCCGATGCTAGATTCAATGTCGGTAAAATGATTATTTAGACGTAAGGTATTTATTCATTTCTATTACTTTAAAATACGAAGATTTACTTTGAGACTTTAAATAGACAAGAAATACTTATAAGTTGAGTACATACATAAATGCGGCCAGATGGATTTATATTGTTCTTGCGGTAAATTCCTTAATCCGTAATTTTTTATTTGTATCTTTTACATTGGAACATCATTTGGGCTTAATCCACAAAGCTAAAAGTATTGTATAAGAAGTAATTTTAAAAGAGTTATCAGTTTGTCCATACAAAATTTCTAAGTTCTATACGGTAACAATTTTACTTGGAATGTAGATTAGGTATCTACTATGATGTAGAAAAACTAATGGTTTAAAATGGTCAGTTCTTTTTTTTAATTTCGAAAAAAACTTATTTAATCAGTCTTTTTAATTTTTTAACCGACTTCAAAAAAAAAAGAAGGAGGTTATCAAGTCGACTGTATTTTTTTATGTTTGTTAGCTCATAACTTTTGACTGGGTGGATCGAATTCTAATGGCATCCAGTAGAAAATATCAAAAGTTGGTTGTTTTTCTTTTGAAAAGTATTATTGTTCATAAGTGATTTTTGTTTTTCGCAATGTTTGCACTCAAACTTTTATTGAAATTTTAAAATTTGAAATTTTTGTGAAGTTCATTTATTAGCTCCAATTTAAGGGAAAAACAATAAATTTGAATGGCAAAGCACTGGTTTGCCTTTTTAAAAACATGCACTATATTTGCATTCTTTAATAATGTATAAGACTTTCAAAAGCTTAAGCCTGTTTCAAAGATATTATAGTTGCAGATTTAATTTGAATTTTATTTGTTATTTCAACAAAAAACGTAAAATTTTTATGATGGTGCAATTCATAGTCGTCACTCAAATCGCAATTTTTCTCAAGGGAAAGTTTGAGGAGACTTTTAGAAACGTGAGCTATTCATATAATCGAGATTGTGAGGGAATTCTTAGGAATTTTCTTGAGGATAACCTCCGTAGCCTCCATATTATATTTAAGTACGAACTTCCATTGAACAAATGCTTAATATTTCTCTCGACATGAGTAACAACTATGAATTTCAGCCTTGGCCCTGTATACCTGAGTTTAAATTGTTATATCTTTTGAACTGACCTTAGCTTAAGAAAGTTTCATTGACTGCAAAAATAGTGCAACTTTATTTTATTTTTAATGGCGAACTAGTACTGAGCCCTAGAATGTTGCTCTTAAATTGAAGGTAAAAATTGCACCATACGAAAGCTTTAAACTTGACATTCAGTGAAATAGTCAAACTCAAAACGATCAAAAGTATTTGAATAACTAGAATAATTATTTTTATGGGTGAGTTCTTAGAGAGATTTTTTTTTAAGACCAAAATTAGGTATCTAATTCTAACTCTAAAAAAATGTGCGTAGAAAAAAATAAATAAATTTCCTATCAGGCATGGTTTTCTAATGAATCGTTCTTGATATTTTAGTCAGAAAGCGTTTTTCCAAATACCAGACGTACACGAATCTAATCATTTCTAGTTATTTTGTAAATAAACCACCCTTCAACTCTATTATCTCAATTATTCAAACTTAGATGCTTTCAAAACTTTTGAGATGTGAGATTTGTGGGATTTGTCCCTATTTGACTCACCTTAGCCTGTTCTTCTTGTACACTTTATTTTTTTAAAACACTGAATCAATTAGTAAATATTTTTGAGTTTTTTGAAGCCCTGTATCTTAAACACAGCTAGTGACTAGTGACTAGCTTACCAAGTATTACAAACTTTAGAATTCAGAACTAGAATTTATTTTTAAAGAAGTGAAAGGGGAATCCAAGAAGAGGACTAAGTTCGTGTCTGTAAAAAAAAGTGCTGTACCTACCTACATACATGATACTGTTAATGTTTTTGATACCTTGGTATCGATAAGTTGGCTTTTAAGTTTACAAAAATAAAAATAAAAACCTTTCCATTATCAGTTTTGTAGAAACAACATTTTTACACAAATGTCGTTCTTCTAAAAAAATATCTACACAACCTGCTTTCCCCATTTTGTGCGCTTATACTGCAATTTCATACTTTTACTAAAGCTATTTTGTCCCATCAACGCTACAGCAACTCTAACCGAGGGTGAAGATAAAATTTATCGAATACCCACATACATAAAATGTCGAAGAGAAAATACAACGCATGTGCTTTGAAAATCTAGGACAGACGACGATGACGATACAAAATACGAACGATGTCATATTTTTACTCCCGCACACAACAACATATTCATCGACCGGCATTTTTTGTAAGTTTGATTATATTTGCGGATTTTGAAATATGTAGAGTTTCTTTATGCATCCCAGGCAGGTAGTAAATTAAAAATGACAATTTAACGGTATTTCGAGCTTTTGTATATATGCAGCAGATGCCGTTCGATCATTATAATATTTTTCATGAGAACGCATGCCATTTGCCATACCAGAATATTGTTAAAAAAATGCTTTTCACGACAAAAATAAATCAATTGATTCACCTTAACGTATTGATTTTTAGTTACTTATACCTACATGTGTTATCAAACATTTTCAAGAAAATGGGAAAGTTAATATGTTATTAGTTGAGTAGACATAATGAATATAATTGAAAAGGATTTTATTAACAGATTTGTGAGAATCGTTATTCTAAACAACTATCATTGGCAATTGTATCAACCAAATGATCTTCTGCAACGAAACCTATTAATTTATGTTCAATATAAGCCCCTATTAGTTTACGCAGAATAGAGTTTCATATTAACAAATGGCCCTAAATATTTTTAACTGGACCCCATAATTGTGTCCGTTGGTCGTTAGTTTCAATATGATACATTTTTAAATGTTTGTATCTCGCAAATAGTATTGTTCTAAGATGAGTCGTTCTCGAGATATCAAAAACGCGATTGTGCATAATGTAACTATATTCTCATAGAACTGCACAGGTTACATCTTCTAAAAAATTGTTCAAGTAAAAATTATGCCTGATAATATTGTTACTCTTAGGTTTATTCATAACAAAGAAGTGAATTTGTAAAATTGTTCTCTTTCCATTTTGCTCCTAGCTACATAAAGTAAAACAACAATTAATTAATTTCAATCTCTTTTTATTTTTCTAGCTTTCTACACCTGAACGCAGTGGAACTCCATTTATCTCCAGCAATCACCATTCACCAAACTTCCAATCACCACATCGATATCAATATACGCAAAAGAAATGGTCACCAAACCAGTGTGATACAACTGAAGGCCCATCAAATAGTCCTTATCATCAGCCATTAAGTCCGAAAGCATTTAGTCCAAATCCAAACATTAAACGGATCTACTCACCCGAATACACACCACCAAGTACATTGTTTGAAGAAAAAAATAAAAATCGCATAAAGGAGTGTGATCTTATTCCAAATAAAAAGTCTAAACGAAAAACTCTGGAAGCTGAAGAAGATGTACGTGAAGAAATTCGGGTATGTTTCTAAAACCTTCGACCTATCTTGATTAAGTACATTTGTGGTTCAATAAAACTTTAAAAAAAAATTACAGAATATTAAGCCCCTACCAGGATTTCAACAGGCTTTCGGATCAACAGAGATTGGGCGTTTTTTCGAGACATTTCGTAATATACCCTCAAGTCCATATGCTTATGAATCTGAGGTCGATAATCTAAGTCCACAACCCTGGGAAATAGAGAACTCAGGAGATGCATCACAACAATACGATGTACAAATTAGTGCATCTCTACAGACAATGTACAAAAGTCCCTTAGCTGATAAGAAATATTTAAATGGTATTCGATGTAATGGTTATTAGACGTAAAACAAAACAAACAAAAAAAAACTAAATAATCAAAAGTAAAAAAAAAACTCATCATCGAAATGTAAGTCCAAGTTAAATCAAACTTTGTAATGTTAGCAGTGATGCCAAATAATTTTTAAAAGAAGTTTTAACTTTTTCTTTCTTTTGTACACTAAACCAACAAGTTATTGTTAAATAATAAAAACAAAAACATTTTCTATAGCCCTTGGTACGTGCCTTTTTTGGACAAGATTAATAAAATGAATTATATTTATAACTAATAAAAAAAAATCAACATTTACAACATACTATAATAAACGTGGTTTTATTCTGTTCACATACAAATTTAAAAGCAACACGACACTCTACTATCTCTTTATTAGTTTTGGCAACACATAATCTTATATTCACTGCACAAATAATTATTTCTTTTTGAATATACTATACAAAAAAAAATCACATTTTATGAATTAAATTTAAATTTTCCGCACCGATTTTGTAAGATTGTGGGGTTTTAAACAACTAAAAGTTTTGAAGTTGTCTTCCGCGTAATTTATTTCAATTAAGTTTCTTCATTCCATTAAAAAAAAAAAAAAAAAAACACTTCAGCTCCATTATACGAAAAATAATAAAATTCTAGTCTCTTAAAAATTACTGCACCAGAGATTAAAAAAAATTAAATATATAATAAGTGAGAGTACAAGAATATATTTACTTAACTTAATTCGTAAATTATGCTAAATAATAAGAAAAAAATCAAAATAGTAAGTAATAAAAGTAAAATCATTTGTAGTTAAAAGTTATTATTATTTATATATTCCAAGGAAATAATGTTAAGATTAAAAGTTAAAAAAATATACATACAATTAGAATAATTAAATACTGTGCCATTTGGTTGATAAATAATTCTTAAAAAAAATGTAATATAAATTTACAAAAAGAGGAAATGGAAAACAAATTGATAAGTTTAAGATAAAATGTGTCAAAGTTAAAATAAAGAAGTTTTTTTTTTATTTTGTTATTTATAATTAAAATTTAAATCTGATATTAAATATTACATAAAATGATTTATATAGAAAATGATATTTTTAAAATACAGTGCCTTATAAGTTAACATTTTAAATTATCATTTTAGGTTTACAAGTTTAAATATTAATTTAAATTGTTTTTTTAATATTAAATATATTATTTTCATCTGTTTAAGTTTTTTTTTGTATTTATTGTTAATTGATTGATAAATTTGTAAAGAAAAATTAATCAAGTTATGAATTGAAAGCTAAAAAAGGTACATTTTTGTAAATAATGGCAGGTTTCATGTGGGCCCAATTTGTTCTCACAATAAAACAAATATTAAATAAAACAAAAAAATCAAGAACATTACATTTATATTTAAAAAAAATTTAAAACAAAAAAAAAAATGTTAGATTGTAGCTGTTCAGATGATTGTGCATTTCTTAGTTTAAGATTTCATATACATTATGATTGTTCTTAAAAACAAACCAAAAAAAAATCTTTTATTATGTATATTAAAATAAATAATTCATGCAAAATAGAAAACTGTTTGTTTGTTTTTGTATTCTAATTTTGTATTGCATACAAAATATTGCAGACAAAAATATTAAAGTAAACTTGTTTGTTTGATAAAATAAAGAAAGTAGCCAGCTCATGAGAACACTTAGTAGAACAGTCTGTCCTAATATGATGGATTGAATTAGATTTTAGAAAATGATTATATGAGAATGCAGCTTTTTGTGTGACGTTCTCTAACGTTGGGTAAAAACAATCTAAAAGGTGCGTAAAATAATCTCAACATCTTATTTAAAGTACCTCAGTTTGGCGAGGAATTTAGTGCCGAACTATAAATTTAAAGGAAAACTAGTCAAATTTTGTTGAGTGCATTGCAATTAAATTTTGGCTCGGAAAAAATAATAAATAATAATCGAAGACCATCTGTCTTAACTATTTTCATTTTTTTTATTCAATAACTTAATTTTCTAGAAGAAACCGAACACCATTCTCTATTTAGGGCTCAGAAGTAAGAACCATTAAAAGATCTGTTTTAGTAAATTTAGGAAATGTCATATTTAAGTGTCAAATTGACGGATTTAGACTTGAAAAATCAAGAAAGCATAAATCGAGTTAAAATCAATTTGAAACTTACGTTAATCAAAACTACTATGGCCCATCGCTTACAATTTTTTATTCAGCAAGTTTTTTTTTTAATATATTCAATTAACTTTAACAGCCGTATGAATGAGTAATTTCAAAACTAGTTTTATAGTAAACTTTATTTTGTAAAAGTTAAAAATAGCTAAATACCTAGAAATTAACAATGCTTTGAAAAGTTTTTAGGTATAATGAAATTAATTTGATTTATCATTAAAGTTTCCATTTTGTTGAAAAACTGCAACTTTTAACCTCACAAAACTATAATTTTGAAATTTGTTGATAATAATTATGGCCTTAAATCTTTTGACTGTTTTTTAGTCTTCTGACTAATAGATTTTAAGTATTTTAATCATAAGACTTGAAAAAATTGAAATGACTAAATACAATTTAAGATAAGGACACAAACAGTGGGTAGAAAATACTCTCAACTGACAAAAAGAAATTAAATGAACAGTAGCATTCAAGACTCTGATTGTGTACGTATAAAGAGAACATTTAAAGCAATCATGAACTTGCCAGGTGAACTTTATTACCACTACGAGGAACTAACTTACCATTTTCACTAACACACTTGCTCACCTGCGAATTCCACAATAGAAAATATGCTGAAATAAGTGCAAAGCATTCGTTGGATTCTATAATAGGGGTGATTGATTTTCTAAAATTGTCATGAGATTTAAACGACAATGATTTTTTATGATAACAGAACAAAATGTTCGCAATGGAATAAATCATCCAAAACACGATCCCCTATTCAAAAATTATACCACTCCAAATTTTCTGTGGGTACTATGAATTTTCTATAAAAAGAGCATTTTTACGCATGAATAATAGAGACTCTTTTGCGATTCCATAGCCCATCACTCACGTGGTTTCTTCTCCCAATTTTTTTTCACTCTTGGGTTTTTTTAAATACCTACTACAGAATATTAAATCTTGTATTTACGAAATCTGTTATTGGAGCTTTTTTAAACTCTCTAAAATTCGTCGTTCACTATGGCGTACACTTACTTTATTGTTTTGTTTTATTTGTATTAAATGAACATTTTACGAAACAGAAAAAAATATAGTTGTATTAATGTTTTGAAGTTTAGCATTTTTGAAAAATAACTCCTACATTACATGGTGAATTAACGGTAACACTGTATATTTAAACTTTGCGGGGCTGACTCTGTAAACATTTATTTTCTATGTTTACGTGTAAACGCTACAGCGAGTTAAAATATTTTTTAAAGATAGCGTGAATAAATCAAGACTAATTAATTTACACATATTTTGTTACGTTAGATCTATCATACACGAAAAATAGATGGGCCCTCAGAAGAAAAAACACAAAATAAATAAATTTTATATAGATTGAGTTTATTATTTCTTTTAACACAATTGAATTAAACTTAACTAAATCATTTTTGACACATACTTTTAGGGGAAAAGGTACAAATATTTAAAATGCATTAGTTGATAAAACTATTGTTAAACATAAACAAAATAACTCCGAATAAATACAATTATAAATCTACATTTGCTTATTTGCATATTATTAAATTTTCTGAACACACGTTAGAGCTTTGTTTTCTGATTCTATCTATTTTAGCTTAAAATGAGCCAAAAAAGCATTATTTTAATATCTATTATTTATATTTATTCTTTTTTATCAGTTTTAACAGATCCCATCGAGCTCGGTCCACTTTGACAGATATCATTTGATTTTGTCTCATTAGCTACTGTCATTTTCGAACTTCCATTTCCTCCATTATTATTGGTGAGTAGAGCTGTCAACGTTGCATGAGATGAGCTTAATGAGCTCTTTGCCTTTGGTGGGTTTGAAATTGCATCAGTTGAAGTTGATACACTGTTGGAAGAGCTAATACTACTTGCTACGGAAGTAGTCGTCACCGCCACAGATGCAACCACCGAAGTCACAGCTTGATTACTGCCTTGTAGTAATGCATTTCTTAAATGACTACTATTTGCTATATTTGAATATGAATTCGTTATCAATCCTCGACTCTTGATATTCAAATCTATAAAGAACAGCTTCATTTTTTGAATTATAAAATTGGGTATCTTAAAGACATGCAATATGGAAAGATTAAGATTATCGCGGTCCTTGTAGATATCGGTTTGTCCAAGTGTTTTTACTTCGTCATGAATTAAAAATAAAAATCTAGAATTTCGATTTTGTGAAGGAATAATTTTCTGCTCCACCAACCAGTCACGGTCTTGGCCATCTGGCAGATATCGAATGAGTTCGGGGTGTTTACTAGCTAAACGCTCTTTGCCATCTGTACCGAAGCCAAAGGCCTGATTGGCCTGAACATCAAGTACGAAATTTGTTTCAGTTGATATGGCTGCAGTATTCCAAAATATTTGCCTTCTTGGAGGCGTAGCATTGGGTGGCCGATTTTGTTGTTGTTGGGTTTGTTGTGATTGTTGCTGTTGCACTTGTAATTGTGGATTTGGCTGAGAAGGTTGATGCTGGCCGGCAGTCAGTGCAGGTTTTTTTGGAATTTGAACAGGTGATTCGGGCATTAAGGGCTTAGGTGCAGATCTTTTGAGTGCCAAATTGATCTGCGTTGCAGTTTCCGGTTTGAGATTGTTATGTTCAGATGATGATGGCACCGCAACCAATGGAGTTTGGGGCAATACAACGGTTGGTTTGTTGCGATGTGGATTATACTGGGCTTTTGAATTTTCAAGAAGTGCGCAAATCATCTTTTGTGCCTTAAATATATAAAAAAAAGGTTTTATTTTTGTTTTATTATATTTTATATTTTGTAAATGAGATTATAGTTCTTACCATTTCTTCTGTGACCGCATGATCTCCTAAGTTTTCTTTGATATTTTTAAATGCTGGCTTAAAATACATCTTTGAATACAAAAAGAAAAAACAGATTCTTATAACCAAAGATTATATTTAATATTTAATTGGTGCATTGCATATACGTACATCTATAAACTTTTTAGCTACTGCATCAACTTCTTTGTCAAAAGCAATTTGAATAGTAATTCGCAAAAGTTCTAATGAGCGCATAGCAGCATCTGAAGACGATTTTCGACCACTGACATGGCTGCCAAGACGCTGTTTAAGTCTACCAAGGACGTTTTCCGCCATTTGTGGGGTTGTCACGTACTTCTAGTAAAAAGGGGAAGTATTATCATAAAATTCAAATCTAAAACTAGATACCTAAGAGTTTTTTTTTCAACTACGACCTTCAAACACATTTAAAGGAGCCCACGTTATACACCCCTCAATTTTTCACATAGAAAACATGATTGGCGCCCAATTTGTTCTTAATCGCTTCTGGGAAATTTTAATAAATACAACATTCTTTCCCTAAAAACTTACAATTTGATCCATTTTTGATAAAGAATTATTAGTATTCGAAGTTGCTACTGAATTATTTGTTTGATTCGATCCATTTGAGTCCTCAGATGAGGATGTTGCACTCATTTGCAATATGCTGGTAGTTTTTCCCTTTTCAGTTTGTATTTTCCAACTTCGTTGAATTACCATTATTCAGTTTTTACTTTAAATATTAAATTGTTGTTGTCTAAGAAACAAGTTTTATAAATAAACGAAATAATTGTTTACAAACATCCGCCCACTTGCAAAACTACAATTCGAAAGTATTGATTTTTCTTTTGCTAAATATTATTTTTATTTATGCCCTGCGCATTAAAAACTGTGTAAAGAGTGTTGTTTTTCATAGGTAGAGGGCAGGATGAAGAAATTACAAAAAAGCAAATTAACATGAGCTACACAAGAAGAATAAAAGTTTTTAGTAAAAAAAAACCGACTTCAAAATGTAAACAAACCTAAAAAATGGAAAAAATTAATTTAATTATTTTATTTAAGTTAAGAAGCAACTATTTATTAATTGTTTTCAAATTTTGGAGTCCGTGCCACCTTTATAATCAATTTTGCTTTTTTTAGCAACCATACTTAAAAATTTGAAAATAACTATGAAATAGTTGCTTATAAACCTAAATAAAATAAGTAAATTTATTTTTTTCTTTTCTTAGTTTTGTTTACATTTTGAAGTCGGTTCTTTCTTTTATTAATAACTTTTATCTTACAATTTTAAGTGATAGGCAGACCTAACAAGAATGCTTCCAAATAAGGAAACAGCGCGCGCGCTAGGCTTGTCGAGACAAAAACGATTGAACAGCAACATTTAAACCTCCAAAATACTGTTATAATTAAATGTTTTCCCAAACCAAACGGTCGCTTTGTCGTGCGACAGTGCGAGACGACAACGACAACATTTATTTACACACTGTCAGTTTTTTGTGTTTTACTAAGGTTTCTAAAACAAGAATCGAATTCAAGAGGAGATAACGATAACATGGGCGCCGATAATTGATAATAGGTTTTTGTAGAAGGGCCAAATACAATCATTTTTTACTACTGGTGGGGAGGTCTATATTTCCCGTTTGGATGTGAGGGTAATTTCATAAAAAAAACCCTGACCAACGTTCCTGACATATTATTGTCAAATTCGTCGCGCGAAAAAGTAAAAAACATTTCAACTCATGGGCAAATAGCTGAGAGATGAGCGACGTCATTCTGTTGCCGATATGGGCGATGTTCACACAAATTTCATCTGTCATTGAAGAGCGATGCGTTCTGTTCAGCTCTATTAGTAAATACATAGGTTAGACACAGATGTTATTCATATAATATTTGACATGAATAAGATAATAAACTCCAGCTTTGCAAGAAACACGGCTATTTATGAAGAATCAGAAAAATACGCAGCCGATATGAAAAATTATTTTACTCACTGTAGCAAATAATTCACCACACTTAACAAGTGTCAATTTTTTTCTGCAAAACAAATCTTGTCATATTAATTCACCACAACTCTTGTCAAAAAAAAATACCTACCAACTCGATCAAGTTGATTGCCTCTGAGTTTCTTGAAGAAAAAGTTAAAAAAAAGCATAATTCCTCTATAATTTATTGCAAATAAAATGTTAATTTAACGAAATAACAAAATACTAATAATAAAAAGCAATACTTTCATAAAAAAATCACCAAATAAATCGGAATTCGTTCCTCAAAGTGTTCGAAGAAAATATACATTTCTCACTAATTGAATTAGTGAAACGCATCCCAAAACAGCACACAAAAGGGGCGGAGCACTAGAGTGTTGGGTATTTAAATATGCATTTAAGTGCAGATATCTCAAGTGCATTGCAGCAAATCGAAGCTGTTAAGCAGGGTATCGATGAGTCCGATGACCCAAAACTCCAAATGAACACAGCAGAAAGTCTCAAGACTATTTTAGACATTCTGCAGGATCCGGTGTTCAGGACAATTGTTCATGTACAGGATTCTCTTTCAGAGTTAAACACCCAATTGGTGCAGCATCCTTCTATGTTGCCAAATGATTTTGACATTGATGTGAGTGGAAATCTAGTTCTCAGTGTGCCCAGCGATGTTGTGTATGATTTCGGCGATGAAACACCACGGGTTTCATCGGCACAGATGTCTCCTAGGAGTCTAGGTAGTCCAACGAGCAATAATTACCCTATTGTGAGCTCAGCTGGTAAGCCAAGTGTATTGTTTTCACAAAACAAATTGTTCTATTTTCTTCTTGTCTTCCAGAACACAGTCTAACAGAAGATCATGGAACATTCATGAAGAAAACTCGAGGTTATTCGGATCTATCTCGGAGTGCCGATGAAGAACGTCCTCAGTCCGTCGTTTCAGACTCTTCCAAACACGCCGTTGATCTCTTCAGCTCTGACTACGCCCAGATTCAAGCTATCGAGCTGGTCAACGATGGAACTGGTCTTGGCTTCGGAATAATTGGGGCTCGCACATCCGGAGTCATCGTTAAGACTATTCTCCCAGGTGGAGTTGCAGACAGAGATGGCCGTCTGCGAAGTGGCGACCACATTCTCCAGATCGGCGATGTTAATTTGCACGACATGGTCTCTGAACAGGTAGCTTCGGTGCTCCGACAATCTGGTACTCATGTGCGACTAGTTGTAGCTCGGCCAATTGAACAGGTTCAGCCTAAATATGAACTTGAACCCGGATGTGCGACTGTTCCATCAAGAGTCCTCGTCGATCCAATTGAATTGGAACGTTTTCTAATTGCCGCAGGATATCCTGAAATATTTGGTGAGAGTTCTACAGCCTCCACCCCACAAACAACAACAGAAGACGAGAGGTTTGTCTATCGCGGTGAGATGGATATGTCCAAACGTCCTCCAATGGCCACGCCAATTGATTTGGATGACTTGTTGGAATTGCCAGAAACTGAGAAACTCCAAGTTGAATTGACTAAAGATGCCAACGGATTAGGTATCACCATTGCTGGCTATGTATGCGAAAAAGAAGAATTATCGGGAATTTTCGTAAAGAGCGTATCGCCAGGCAGTGCAGCTGACATGAGTGGTCGTATTCGTGTTAATGATCGAATCATCGAGGTAGATGGACAAAGTCTTCAAGGCTTTTCTAATCACCAGGCAGTGGAGTTGTTGAAGAAAAGCGGACAAGTTGTCAATTTGCGTTTGGAAAGATACCTACGCGGGCCCAAGTATGATCAGTTGCAGCAAGCAATTGCTGCAAATGATCAAGTTCCAAGTAGCATTCCTTCTACACCATCGAGAACATTGCCAGCAACTCCTCAGAGAACAGTTTCAATTCCAATTAAGCCAGCAGCTGTTCCGCCAGTTGCGGAACCAGAACAACCAGAGGATATTCCCGATGCACCTTTGCTGTTGCCCATTAAGAAGACTACAACCGAAGATGCTTTAACTCTGAGCAGCTTCGGAAGCGGAAAGAAACTTATGACAGCTCGTGATTCCTTAGATACCATGAAGATTATTCCCACAGAGGTTCCGATTGTTAATTTGCCAGAAAGCAAAGTTGATGAATTAGATGAGGTATGCATTGATTACTAGATTTTAATTCCTTGTTGATTTTTTTTTTTTAGTTTTTGATTATGTTTCGCCTCATCTTTGAATTTCTCTGGACTTCAATTGTTTGGTTAATTTTTTTTAGCTTTTTTCTTGCTTTTTTTCTACTTTGAATTAATCATAATGTTGAGATTCATTCAGTCACTCGGATTCTGTAGAATAGGTTTGTTAATTCCAAACACTCCGGCTCCTAAGAGTCATTTGCAATAGTTTATTTTATTTTCTCATCCATAATTTAATATTTTAATAAATCAGTAAAATTCTAGTTGTGATACAAATCTAGCTTGAAGCCTAGGAACACTATACTCCTACTAGTGAAAGATCCTTTTTTTTCTTGCGAATATAGAATATTATTGCCTTTTTTCTTCTAAGGTTCTTTTACTTAAGTCTGGTTATCGGTCACAGATTATTCCGATTGTTCTTATGACCATTTTCTAACTTTTACGATTTTTTCAACTATAAGTATTATGCACTAGTATTTTGCGGGATGTTTGAATATGAGTAGCCATTTTGAATAACCCATTTATCTCTGTACCATTGTACGGAAAATTATACAACACATTTTTGAAATTGACCTGCAAAACCTACACAAAAATTACCTATGATAATTTTGTAGAGCTTTTAAAAACTATATCAAAAACTTTACTGAATAAAGGCAACAGCAAAATTTGTGGAAAAGTTCATTATTTTAATTTTATTCATCATATGGTTTGGTGCTTTGTCCATGGCAAATGTCCAACAAAATCCTTCACCTTAGCGAAAGCTGATTTTAATACATGCTTGTAGGTTACTCCCTTGATTTTAATGCTTCGAAATTTAAGCTTCAGTGCGTCATAACCTGTAATCACACACCAAACCATTACTCCACCCTCTCGGCTATGATGACGTGCAAGAAATCGTTCCTCTCTGCGGAAATCATGAAAATAAAAGTTGTAGCCATCCGCTCCATTTAAATTAAACTTCTTTTCATCTGTGGACAACCATTCGCCAATCAATTAGAATAGCTCTGGCCTGTACTCCAAGCCATATGATGTTTCGCAAACTTATTTTTTTGTCAGTTTTAATTTCTTCAGATGTCTATCACCAAGAATAACATGCCGAACAGTCGATTGGCTAGCATATGCCGTTGCTTCGAATCTGATTTTAGATATGAAATAGCTAGAATTGGAGGCAATTAGAATAATTTAACGTCTGTCAGATGAAAATATCACTGTAAATGTCCTTTCTTTGCATTGTTTTCCATAGGAAACAGTATGTTTTAAATAATAATTTTCACACAAGTTGAACTATGCTCAAAATATTTTTTGCAATTTGTCGGTTTGAATAACCTTCCGCGTGATAAAAGTCTATTTTTTGCTTTCTCGGCTGTATTTTAAATTGTTGGTCTTCCCATTTTTAATCAAAATTTGCCTATTCACCGTTAACTTCACTGAACTATAATTTTACTTGTAATTTCACAACTGCCTTTATTTGAATAAAGGAATCGAATATCGTTTCTTACTTTTACGACCCTATCTATTCAGCTATCATTCCATAAATTCTTCTTCTTCGAGAATAGCTTCTCTCCGAAATTAATGACATAAATTAACATTTTTAGTCCTTTAAGTTAATATTTAGAGATTTTCTTTCGTTAAATGGCGAGGAAATGAATCTAGAATTCATTTTCCTCAGAGTTCCATAAACCAACCAAAACTTTACCAGTTACTCCCATATCGTTTCTCTATTCATTCAACATTCAATTTTCGCTATTTCTTCTTCCAGTTGACTGTTTTTTACATAAATGCCCTTAGTTGTAGAAACCCCCTATTTAACTTAATAGTTTCTATTAGTCCCCCGCCCAAAAAAACTCCAAACAAAAAACTTAGAAGTATGAATCTACTACTACAACTAAATACTAAATAGCATGAATGTTTTTATCTCTATTTTATATCTGTTTACTTTCCAAATATTTTCTACCATTTCTTCCATTTTATACAACAACCAAAAAAAAAAAATTAATTTATTCCTAGCGGAATAGACTCTTTTTCTTAGAAAAACAACATGATCTCATGAGTGTGCAAAATCATTAACCAAAACAAAATTAAAATTTGTAGCTTATAAACCATGCTCCGATCTCTAATTAAGAATTTAATTGCGAAACAATTTAATTTGACGACTGAATAACCTGCAGATCACATGGAAGATAACAATGAACTGGCTCGGAGATATAAAAAATTTTGACTATCAAACGCTGATATTCTATTTTCAAAAAAAGGTACTTAACCGCTCTCATAATGTAGACACATTCATCTCGAAGAGCTAAAAAAAAAAATATCAAAATCAAAATTACTGCATTAGCAACACATATGACCACAAAAATAATGATTTAGTTCCATTTTGTATGTCATCGTTCGTTCTTTCCCCCTAAATTCTCTCTTACAAATACTGAGGTCATTTTATTGAGTCACAATTCTTCCAACAATATCTACTACTTCTTCAAATTAATTAAAAACAGAATTGTTTTGTTCATGCTTTTTTGTTTTTGTTGTTTCCTTAGGAATCTGATGTTCTTAATGCAAAAAACACAGCAATCATTTCCCGTCACAAATATATAACCGACCCGGAACTAACGGCCGAAGTGGAGCAAGATATCCTGCGAAAATGGAGGAAAATCGTTGGTCCTGATGTCGAGGTCATCGTTGCTCAGATAAAAAAATTCGCCGCCGGAGGGCTGGGTATTTCGCTTGAAGGTACCGTCGATGTAGAGGGCGGTCGTGAAGTTCGTCCACACCATTATATCCGATCGATTCTTAGCGATGGTCCGGTTGGAATCAACGGAGTTCTCAAATCCGGTGATGAGCTTTTGGAGGTTAACGGCGAACGTTTGCTTGGCATGAATCATCTTGAGGTAGTTGCTATTCTCAAGGAACTACCCCAAGATGTCCGGATGGTTTGTGGCCGAGGAAAGAACATTCTAATCCCATTTTCCGATGATACTCTCAAAAAACTTAGCAACAATCTGGAGAATTTACTTCCATCCTCCGATCGTTTGGTGAAAGCCAAGTCCGATGGAAGTCTTGCCACTGTCGGCAATGGACCCGACGAATCCTTTACAAAACTTAAATCCAGATCTTTAGAACCACTTACTGGACTGGCCATGTGGAGTTCAGATCCACAAGTCATCGAGCTGGTGAAAGGTGATCGTGGGTTGGGCTTTTCTATACTCGACTATCAAGATCCCATCGATCCAAACGATACATTGATTGTTATCCGATCCTTAGTGCCGGGCGGAGTAGCTCAACTGGATGGACGTTTAATACCTGGAGACCGTCTGCTTTTTGTCAACTCGATTAACTTGGAAAATGCATCCCTCGACCAGGCAGTTCAAGCTCTTAAGGGTGCTCCCAAAGGCACCGTACGAATTGGTGTAGCCAAACCGCTACCAATGTCCGATAACACTCTGAAATCTGCAAATATTACAATCAGCGATGTTAACCCATCCAACCTCAGTAATGCATCTACCGCCGAACCCGATTTGATTCCCGAATGGAGCAAGTAAAACACAGTTGGTATAATAATTTAGATCAATTTACCGTCGTCGTCGTCATTAGTTAGAAATAGGAAAATTAAATTAAAAAAAAAAATCAAAATCAATCAAAATTGCACTCGAAGCGAAACGTAAATGTTTTTCTCCTTTTTTTCTTCTTCTCCGTCCTTTCAAACACACACCACCAAGGCATCGTTTTTTTTTTTTGTTTTGTTAAATGCATTAAATGTGTTCAAATATTTCCGAGTACTTAATATGCATCTCTCTCTTGTTAAAAAAAATGTATTATTTTTCACGAAAAAAAAACTTTTTTTACATTCCGAATACGAACGAAATTTCTTATTTTTTCCGTTTGCATTTTAAAATGGTATTATTTTATTTTTATCATAAAATGTTATGAATTTTTGAATGTTTTACTTAAATAAATAATTATTTACAAGTAAAATTTATAAATACCTACAAGTTATTTGTTTGATAAATCAAGGCCAAAATCCAAAAATTTACAAGGCGTTTCGATTTGAGATTTGGAGGAGCGTCACTATTTTGGGAAATGTTTTTCGTGTGGATTGTGCACTATTTTACACTTTAAACTTAAACTAAATGCAACCAACACTTTCTTTAGACACTCGACGATTTACAGTTGGAAATAATCATGGATTAAAGATGATCAAATGTGAATAAATTGGCCCTAAGTCTTATAGTTATTAATTTTAATTGAAAAATTCAGTCACACGTAGGATTTGAACCCACAAAGCTTAGTTTCAGAAGCCAGTACACTACGCTGCTTCGGCTACATTGCATTGCTTCAGCTGCATGACTTTGCTTCGCCCAATCACCGATTGTGGGAATTAGATTGAGTACATATGTATACGGTCAGTGTTATTGAAAAAAGTACTCTTTCAACCATGATAGCATTGTGGTGTTCTCATATTCTTAATTCAAATAAAAACACATTGTCACTCAAAATATTTTAAAGGATTCTTCTGAGTTTAGATTCGCATGGTAATTTAAAACATCATTTTTTTTTTTTAGTGTAATATTCTTTTAAAAAGGCTAATATTTTACTTATTGCACCGAAAATTCATCTTTGCATAAAAATGATTATAACTTTTTCTTATGTAGTCACATCGAATTATCTTTGGTCTTTTTCGATCGAGCATTAGAAAATACCCTTAAATCATGGGTGATATGAATAAAAATGAGCACATGCTTACATCTATGATATCCGAAGCTGGCGCTCCATTTACTTTGGGTTTCATTTAAGATAGAGAAAGACTTTTTTGTAGTGATATTACAATGTAAATTATAGAGATGAACTTGAATTCACATTAATGTCACTGATTACCTTCTCTGAGCAGGTACTCCTTTTTATTCACCTCATGTCTCATATGTCTAGATTGTATTTAACATTAATCTTTCAGATTGATAAACCGTTTAAAAAAAGGATAATTTGTGAATTTCAGAGCTTTCATAAAGGCTGCCCTTCTGGGATAAAGTAAATAGATTCATCGGCTTAAGCTGTGGCTTTTGATAGAGACCCACTTTTCTTGCAATGTCTATCTGTGTCTAATTTCGTGTTTGAATTCCGTCTTGTAAAGCTACAAAGCATATTTAAGTTCAATCAGAAGCACCAGTTTTGTTTCCCATTTTTTGTCCAAAAATCATTCTTACCACCCTTCATCAAAATCCACAACGACTTGTAGTTAAATGATGTTTTTTTTTACATGCAATCATTAACCATCACACGACTTAAAAAACCTCATTTTTTGTCTTAAATACAAATAATTTTATTTTACTTAAAATTTACTTTATACAATAGAAAAAAGACTATAGATTCATTCAGTGCCTTTGTTTATCCCTTTGGAGAAGTGTTTCTGAAAAAAAAAGAAAACAAAACCAGATGAGTCACACATGAAAAGACTAACCTCTTTCACTTAACTTACAACACAATAATTTTCTTCTTAAACATTTACAAAGCTCTTGGAAGAGAGTTTCTAGGAGGATACCTAAAGTAGTAGTGGTCGATTTAATTGTCGTTCGATTTTAAGTTGCGCTCGTCTATAGAGAACCTTCTCTCTCCAATATACCACCATGTAACTGAGAAATGCAAGTACACCACACACTACGGTGAAGATAATAAGGTTTCTCCTTTCGATTTCTGCCACATGATCGCAACTTCGTGTGACAATTTCTCCACTTTTACATCGCAGCACTTCCTTGTAATGAGTGTTAATGCAAACTCCTAAACTCTTGCTGACGACTTCGAATTCAGTACACGGATGACATTCTTGGATTACTTGGTATTCCTCGCGCAGCCAGCAGGTGGAATTATTTTCGATGACAACTTGAGGCTGGAAGTTATGTTCATGGACATCAATATTGGATTCGATGATGATGACGATAATGGTGCAAGCCACTAGGACGCCCAATGCCATAAACATTCGATTCCGAGGATAGCCTTCGAGCATTTTTATTATTAGTTTTGTTTTCTTTTTGTTAGAATAAATGCACAGAACAGTGGATTGTCAGATTTTTTTTTTAAATGAATATTAAGGATTATTGATTTAATAGTTTTTTATTGTTTGCATTGTGGTTGTACGAATAAATTAACAGAAAACAAAATTAAAACAAATATTTTCAGAATTTTTTACTTGAAATTAAAAACATCATCATCTTCAAATGTCAAACAAAGCAGCTGCTAAATATGTCAAAAGAAATGTCAAACTTAAGAGAAGTGATGCCAAAACAGTTATTACTTCAAAACTAAAGTGCATTTACATGTCGTGTTCAGTTGGTTTCAGATAGTTTTTAAAGGCTTGCCCAGATCAAAGTGCGACAGTGCGACAAAAACTTTTATATGAAAAGCTATTTGCTCTTTGTCGCATTTCGTTTGGGTACTTCCATAATGACGCTGTGTAAATACATTTTGCTGCACTGTCGTGTCGCACTTTGGTTTGGGCAAACCGTAAAAACAGCTACACAATAGGATTTTAATAAGAAAAATGCTTTTTGTCGCTTTGTCGAGTTGGTGTGGATACTCTCATGTATAATACTGTATTACTAAAATTTGGCAGCTAAAAGTGACATGATTTTGTCACTGTCATATGTTGGTTTGAGAGACTTTAAAGGCTTTTCTAAGCCATCATGACAAAGTAACTGCACAATAAAGGCCTCCTCAAGCTAAAGTGTCGCACTGTAATGCGATAGTGCAGCAAGCCTTTAACATTTGTAAAAAGACTTAACTGCAATCAAAAAGTGAATGCAAAAAGTGAAAAAGTGAAAAATACACACATACGCTGTTTATTAAAAAGCTGCCATTAAACTTTTGTTTTGAAAACTATTTCTTTGATTGTGTTTGTTTCAAAAGGTGAAAAAGTAAAAGTTAAAACCATTTTAACTTTTACTTTTGTTTCTGTGAGATGTGAAATAGAATTTCGCAGTGTGTTAGAAGAGGAAAAAACAAGCCATAACAATGTCACGACCCATATTTAAAAGCTTAACAGAATGCATCGCTCGTCGCTTAGCGACGTCGTCAGATTAGTCGCACGAAAACATTTGAACCTATGGCCAATTCGCTGAGCTATGCGCGACGTCATTCTGTTGCCGATCGGCGATGTCCATAAAAATAGAATTTTCAGCTTTTGTTCAGATGGACAATGGTTTTCTGAAATTTATTTTAAAATCTTCACTTCAACTGTACTCAATGAGATTCAGCAATTCTGAACACTTCCTTTTAAGCGCCAAAAGTAAAATTTTGACGTTTTAAAATTCAAAATGTGCATGATCCATTCGGTTTGTTTATTATTATTTTTCAAATAAAACAAATAATTAAAACCCCTATCATGGATAAACTAAAGAAAAAGATCACAACAGCATTCAAATTAAGTGGCTATGTTATTCGATCAGAAAACTCAACCTACCTTGCCGAACAATTGCTTCCATTCGACCCCTCGGAGCACGATAAATGGCTTACCACGGTAATTGAAAACATCCAGAATCTGAAAATCACTTCCACCAACATCGATCGGGAAGTCATTGAGAAAGCTATCGTTGAAATAAACCGCGTAGGATTCCAAGAGCATGAGACTGTTTTCGATGTCATCGATGCCTTCGATGCTCCCCGCTTCGTATACAATTTGCAAAGTAAGAAATTTGAAAAGGATAAGAAACCTCGATCGGTGCTGGCCGAAACATCGATGCAGGTGAAATACCTTCAGCATCGGTACAATATGCTCTACCAGAAGACCATTCGCCATGAACTATTTTCTCCTACAATTCTAGAGAAATCTAGCGGTGAGGAAGTAAAGAAATTCAAGCTGCTGAATGTGGAGAATTTACTATCCTCGACTGAAGTCAAGGAAGCTGTGATATTAGGTCAACTCAATCAGATCGAAGAGTGTAAGTTGTTTATCGAGGACCCCACGGGATTTGTCCAAGTAGATCTATCCGAAGCACGTTACCATGCTGGTTTCTTCTGCGAGGGTATGTTTATGCTAGCAGAAGGATCATACGAAAACAAGATTTTCAAAGTTGATGGGTTGGGATTTCCTCCAGCGGAACCGGCTTCGAGTAGTAGAGCCTTCTTTGGTACGGCCAACACTTGGGGTGGTCCCTCGGCGAAGCTTCTTAAGTACTCAGTGCCTCTTCAAGAACACGAACACACAAACACCGAAGCCACTATGGTCTTTCTCGCCGATGTTCAGCTAGACATTCCAGAAGTTATTGTCAAACTGAGGAAGCTCTTTGTTGGATACGATTCCTGCCCACCTATTTGCATTGTCCTGATGGGACCCTTCTCCACGACAACGCACAACTTCTACGAGCTCGTGCCGCTCTTCAAGCAGCTAGCCGAAGCTGCCAATGGGTGTGACCAGCTGAAGAAGGAAACCGATTTGATTATCGTCCCGCATCCAAATGATCCGATTTCTTCGGATGTCTTCCCACGACATGGCATCCCTCCGGTGCTATGTAAGGATTTACTAAAAGCATGGCCGCGTACAAAGCTCGTCTCAAATCCCTGCCGATTGCAGTATTGCACCCAACAAATTGTCATCCTTCGGCTGGACCTGATGGCGCGTATGGCTCGAAACACTATCCACTTTCCAGACAAGAAGAACATAGACAGTCATTTTGCCCGGACTTTGATCTGCCAGGGACATCTGACGCCGTTCGGGCGATATGTAAATCCCATTTATTGGGACTACGACACATCCATGTGGCTGTATCCGCTTCCCGACTTGGTGGTGATCGGAGACACTTGCCAATCGTTCAGTACTACTCAGCATGGTTGCACGATTTTGAATACGGGATCGTTTCCAAAGTCGAACTTCTCCTTTAAGATGTACATTCCATCGTCGAAAACAATCGAGGATTCAGAGATTCCAGATGGATACGACGACGAAGATGCGAGAAGCGAAGAGGAGCCCGAAGAAGAAATGGAAGATTACGTGGAGAATAGAGTTCTGCTCAATACCGGTATTACGGGGAATTTCTTAAACCAGCAGATAACGGAGGAAGACTCTGAAATGGCTGGTGATTCTGAGGTGGTCAGCATTGATGACTCAGAAAACTCAAGTATTGCTGCACTGCAAAATAAATATGCTGGCCTTATTGTTGAGGATGACGATGACGAACCAATTGTTTCTGGGCTAGGAAATAAAAGTGCTGAGGTAAATTATGAAGAGCCAAGTGTTTCTGGATCAGAAAACAGAAATGCAGAGGTTGAAGATGAAGAGCCAAGTGTTTCTGGATTATCAAACAGAGATGCAGATGTTTATGATGATGGGCCAAGTGTTTCTGGATTGAATAAGCAACAGACTGCAGGTTTTCTTACAGAAGAAGAAGAACAGCAGATAAGATTGATTCAAGAGTTGGAACTGGAATCAGATACAAGTGATGAGTTTTGATAGCTTTTAAGCCTTATCGTTGTGGGTTCGTGGAGAACAGCCTGTGTTATCAAATAAATTTGTTTTTAAAAAAAAAGTATTTTCTGTTTCAATTTTTAAATATAAAATTCCTTAATCGAATTCTAAGAACCCAATAAGAAAATTCAAAAAAAAATTGTAAGTCATTTCTCGCAAAAAGGAGTTCACGTCATGGAAAGGGTATTTTTAATTCTTAAGAAAGATTGTATGTTATGACGACCCTTGAGTCTGTTTTGTTGGATTCATGTTTGCAAAGAGGTAGGTACATACTTTAAGTTACTGGATTTCCCGAAAGAATGTGAAAATGTGTATTCTCTATTTTCAGATAACCGTTATTGGAAGAAAATGAAGAAATTACCATTAGCGCTTTATAAGTGGCAGTGGTAGGGGTGAGTTATGAACTTTTTGATATTTTTTTTGTAGAATCGTCTTCATAGGGATGAATTTTTTTTTTGAAATAACAAATCTTAGAGCCGGTTGCTGATCTGGAACTTAATCATTTATGTTCATATAAGTACATGCAACAGTTTAAGCAGATAAAACAAAATTGCAAGTTTTTAAGCACAAAAGTATTAAAAATACATGTTGCCAAAACTTAGAAATCAAATTTTAATAAAATTTACATCGAGGGGCCAACATATTTTTGCATTACACTTTACAGCTCCTTCCCACCTTTTTTTCTTAATTTCAGTTTGCTATAAAAAAAAAAACTTCCAATTATTGGTTTTCAATCAAGTGGATACCTACAAGTATTAAAAAACATGCCAAATTTTGTTGAGTTCTTGAAAGTGCAATAAATATAAAGGAACTATTTTGATTAATTAAAAATGTTTTATGAAACAAAAATTTCTTCTCGAAAAAGGAAAGGTATTTTAGAATCAGTTAATGGTAGTAATGAATTGAAATTAAATTTTGCCTTCAAGTTTAAGTGTTTTGAACCCTTTCATCTATTTATGAAATAACAGTATCAATTATTTCAAAATATCACTGTTTCAAATATCACATTTTCTATGATTAGACGTTGCAATTGACTCGAAGTTTTAAAATTCTTAACTTATTTAACATCAGTTTAGCTGAAATTTAAAATTGATCAAAATATTTTTGAAGCACTTTTTATTTATTGGCATTACTTTACGGAAACCTTTAACCCGTATGTTTGAAAAATTATGAGCTATGTAGATCCTCATGACTATGAATGGCTATGATTTCAAAATATATTAGAACTTTGCTGTTCACTGTTTGATTAATTTGATTATTATTTGCTTGTAATTTGTTTATTGTAAACGAAAAAAACTAAATTGCATTTTTAGCATTTTAAACCAATTTATGTAGAAACAAAAGCGTTTACTTGTTGGTTACGGTGAGTCGAAGGAATTCACTGCAAAATATGGTACAGTATATTTATCAAAAGAGACAAAAATTTAGTTTATTTTTCTCAAGATCTGACCCGAGTTGGATTTAGTTTTCAAAATAATGTAATTTTGAAAGATCTGGGGGAAAATAAAACACAGCTATTATTTTTTCAGAATAGTTTTAATTCAGGAGATATAGGTTTTTATGTGAAGCTAATTTCCACAGAGACAAAGTTTAAGTTTTTTGATTAGTCTATTTCATAATGAAACGCAAAGAAAGCACGGTTATGATACATTCATGCGCCGTTATCGTGAATAATTTGTAAACACCATAATTTTTTTAGAATTAAAATAATAAAAATAACACTGGTCTTTCAAAATAAAGTTTTTGTTTGCCTTTATATAATATTTTGAAATTATGTAACATTGGACTTTTCTGAATATAAATCTGCTTTCAAAAAAATGCTATCACGAACATTTTTTTTTTAATTGATTTTAAAAATATGTGATTGTTTTGTAGAAAAGAGCTCTCTTGATTCGGTTGACCTGGTATATATGTATATTGAATACTATTGAGCCGATTCGACTGAAATTTGGACGAGTTATTTCACAAGACCTGAAACCAGATTTGTTTTTAATTATCTATGTATAGTCTCATTTTTAACCGTTATTTAAAAAAAAATACATAAATTTCAAAATTCCGTAGTTTGTGAAATGTACACTGATATATGATTTTATGATTTTTGCAAAGAAAAATGAAAATTGGACCTACTGTGTGCTGTTGCAGCATATCTTGATTTTTTTTAAATAGTTGTTTCGGGTTTTGGGTAATCGACTTATTAACTATGAAAACCTGATCGTGCTTTTGGGTTGAACCGCCTTTTTTTGTATGTTAGAATAAGAAAACAAAAAAATAAAAATCACCAACTATTAAGTTTTCGTTAACTTTTAAACCGATATTTGTCAAAATACAGATAGTATAAAGAAGCTTTTTAGTCTAATTATTCTTTTTTCTTTATTACAATATATATTTTTATTTGTTTCAACATTCGATTGCATTTCTTTGTCCCTAGCATCATTGCCGTAAAAAAATAACAATTCTATTTTATAAATATTCAACAACTTATACAAAATCAAATAAGATTTTATTATGACAATATCCAGCTTGTAACTCTCGTCTTGATAATCTGTAAGCTTATACAAATCTCATCAAAAATCCGGCTGTTTATCTCTCCACCAATTATTCGCTCATCAAAATGTCAACAACATTTGTTGCCTTTCATAGAATTCAATTGTTTTCAAATATTCCACAATAAGAATACACCATAAAAAAGTACATTTCAACATCACAATACGGCTTTCCTGACATTAGATGCTTCCTTTTTTTATTTTATCTATGATGATGGTGATTGCGGTTTCTTGGATAAGAGGCAAAAAATGCGTTTCATCCCTTTGTTGTATGGAAACACAACTTTCCCCCTTTCAAAATCCTGGCATCAGCATCATAAACAAAAAAAACTAAACCAAACATGCGGTAAAAAATGTTGAAATGCACTCGAGAGAAATCGTGTTAACGAGTTCACGATCGCGTAAAATTGAATCAAGGCTTTTCCGCAGATTTTCCTTATACCTAACTACTCTCTCTTGTTCCCGCTTGCTACCCTCTCAGTGCTCAGTGTGTGTGTATAAATTATAAGCCAAAGGAACAGTATACAGGACACTCTTGTGGACATTCCTAACTACTATAATATTTTTTTTTGCTGCTGCTGCTGTTGTATCTCCTCTCGTTCGTCCGTTCATATCTAACCCGGAAGTTTATTTTCTTTTAATGTACTTAAAATTTTCCGCATTTGTGGATACTAATTAAATTGAGAACACTGACAGGATCAAAATATTTTCAACATCCTCTTTCGAAGGAAAACTCTTGTCGCCATTCCAGCACCCGCCAAGCTACCCGTCCGACCCCAACTCTATCCATCTATTTTCGACCACTTAACAGACAATATTTTAATCAGCCTACAGAATGAAAGGATAATAGCCTATCAGGACGAACAAGAGCAAAACACAATCCTAACAAAATGAAGAAACAATGCACAGCAAAAACAATAAATTTCACAATTACACAAAGTCGAATTTATATGGCACTTGTGAGCTTGTGACCCCCAGGCAAGGACACAATCCGAAATTTCACCGTAATACCAGATTTTGCCCTAGAAAGTCCTGTGCCGGGTGGTACTCCAGCTTTTGTTCACACCCAAACCCCTGATGGACTTGTATTATAAGATGGCTGCGTGGGTTGGTTGTATGTCGATGGGCGCCTTCACATTCCCATTTAAGCACACACTCTCTTGGTCGAATGGTCGGTTTCAGTTTGGGTTGGTGTGGTTAAAGCATTTTACCAGCTGAAGGCTGAAGGACCCAAATCGGAAAATCGGCTTATGTCTCCAATGGCGATTGGTGTCTATCTGTGGGAAATAATAATTGCAATCCTGCCGGCCATACAACAACATAGCAGCCAGCACCCGGTTTCGCGTTATGCTGCGATACCATAACAGAACCATCAGAACCAGGAGGCAAGGGCGTCGTCGACCGGATTTTCATCTGGGGATTCAAGCTTTTATATACCTATACCGCCACCGCCACCAACACACTCCCACATTTATTATTATCTTTCAACTGTGTTGACAGTGGTTGGTTGGCTAAATCGTCGTCGTTGTCCGCTTTTACACCAAACACCACGTTAAGAGGATAACCAGAACCCAATCCACCACTATTTATGGGTTCCGTGTAGTATCCTTACTTCTGCCTGGCCGGCCGCAACGATGCCCGATGCCCAGAATTGTTATACTTATAACTGTTGTGTAGGATTTTTTTTTATAATCCCGGATTAATCTGATAACTCGCGGACATTTTTGATTAATGGTTCGTTTTGTCATTGGAGAATGTGGTATCTGCAAATGTTGAGTTGTTCTTGTTTTTGTTTTTATTTTGTGAACAAAGTATAATTGTTTTTTGCTCATCTGTTTGGCTTAAAAAAGAATGAGTTTTACAGATTGCTGTCATCTTTTTTATGTATGAAAATTAGATAAGACCGTTTGTTTTGAATGATCTCGAAAAGAAGGACATAAACATGAAGGGGATGTACTTGTACTCTTGTACACATTAACACGTGTTGTTTGGTAGAAATTTTAAAATGTTTTGAGTTTTTCATCGTATTTAGTCGGGAAAAACAGTAAAAAATTGGAAAACTTTCTTATATTTGTTAATAAGATTTATAGGCCACCAAAAGTACGATTTTTAATAATCATAAAATTCATAAACATAAAATTATAAAAAAATATAATTTTAAAATAAAATAAAAATAGAATTAAACAAAAAAAAAAAAAAAAAACATTATTAAATAATAAAATAAAAGAAAAAAAAATAAAAATTAATAATAAACTTAATGATAAACTTGGTGGTAGAAAATAAAGGTCTTTTTGCGTTCAAACTCTCAATGCAAATTGAAACCCTTGCGAAAAACATGGTCTTATTTTTGAAATTACAAAAAACAGTGTTTTTGGAAGTCCAAAATTCAGTATCCCACAAACTTTGCATGTTAGAGGAATTCTGACTTGAATTCAGAGCCAAACTCATTTGCAAAAATATAATTTGGTTTCTATGACCAAGCCTAGCTGGCTAGTATTACTTACGGAAAAAATGTTTTTATTTTTCAAAATTTTTGGCAATAATTTCTACGATAACTGTGATAACTGTTGTTTTTTTTTACATAATCTTAAACAAGAGAATTGGACCAAAAAAGACATCTCAATATTTTGAAAAAGATAAAATTTGTTCAAATTTTTTTTTTCATTGAAAATTGAGCATTTTTTTTCGAACTTACCAGGAGCCTAAAAACAATAAATTTTTTTTACCAAAACCACATTTTTTTTGTTTCGGACCAATTAATAGTTGATTCTTTGATCTCCAATATCTCTAATATAGTTTTATAAATTTAAATTCTAATACTACAATATTTGTTTTCATAAACTGGTTTTGAACACAAGAATTATTTTATTGTTCAAATGAAAGACCAAAATTAAAAATTATTTACAACAATTTTTTTTTAAATCAATATTTTTTCTCTTCAAAGTAATTTTGTTTTCAAGACCAATCAATCCGAATTAGGTAAAAGAAGTTATATCTTTTAATGTTTTACTCCCGTGTTAAGATAAATAAACGTACATTTTTGGCATTTTTGAGTTAAGTTTTGAGTTTCTCGCTTCTTTGATAGATGAAAACGCTTTAGAAATGTTCGGAAGAATCAAAAAAAAAAGTTACTCCCAAAGTTATTCAACCGTAAAATAAATATTTCTAGTTCAAAAGTTAATAATTTTGTATATACATTATTTTTTTGAAATATGAAAAACTTTCAACCAAAAACAAAACTCGTAAAAACGCATTTATCGCAAAATGCTCAAAATGTAGGTACGTTTACTTCGTCTTAGCACTCCAGCATACCACTTTAATTTTTCAATTCTAATCTTAATTTTTTGTATATCATGTCTATTTGTTTCCTTATTGCCTTATTAAATTTCAACACTTTTTCTCATTATAGCTTTGTGTACCCTGTATCTTTATATTTTATGCCTGTTATGTTTGGAAGTTCAGTAAGGTAGAAGGTGTATCTCTAAAAAAAAACCTTCTGTCTTGTCTTGTAGCACTTTAAACCAAATGTTTATTGCAATCCCTCACATAATGATGACATGTTTTTCCACCTGTCCGATGAAAAATCCAGATGGTCTTGTCTACTAAAACGGACTTTTCATTATGCTTATCCCACTTGTAGCCTCTAAACTAATTAAAAAGCTTAACCATTATAACATCCTTATTATTAAATCACTGCCTATTCATGCAAATGTCATAAAACTATAAGACTTCACTCCAGGACTTCAAGCCTTTATCTAATTCTCACTCACTTGTTTGAAAATCCTTTTCCGAAGGATAACATATTTTCATCTGAGTGAGAGCTTTTACGCGTCACAACCAGAGCAGATTGTTGTTTGCCATACGACGAGAACTACATCTGAAGACGACTCAGCATCGAGCAGTTGTTGTGTCTCGTGTGGTGAACAAAAATGTAACCAAAGGAATTATTAACCCGTTGACACTCAGCAGCCGAAATGAAATTCAAGCTGTTATCCTTTTTTACAGCTTTTTTGCCACATTCCGCTTGACAGGCTTTCCAAAATATAAAATAATAATAATAAAAAAAAAAAAAACTGAAACACCAACAACACATGTGCGAATGTGTTCGAAACAATATTTGCCGAAATCGGCTTTGTGTTAACGAAAAAAAAAGTAACGTTCGTTCCATCTTGCCAAAGCAAGCAGGAAGGATCCTTTCAAAGTACCCTGCGTACTCCGTCTTGGTGTGAAATTCATATGGAGAACCTATTCTCGCCCACAAACCACATACTGTTTGGCAACACATATTGGAGGACTTTCGCTTATCAGTTCGCCACACTCGTCCTTTAAATTGGGTGCTGAGTGTTTGCTGTTCGGTTATGTTAGACTGCCATCTTTTTTATAGGGATTTTATTTTCCAAGTGCGAATAGGGTGGTGGGGATTTACAGATACATATTATATTTCTGTAAATACACTCCATCTCTTGGCATATTTCCCATCATGGAATAACACATTTTCTCGTCTAACAAAAAAAAAAAATGGTTTTCACAGAAGACACCCAAAGCAAGTCCTTATGCGTGAAGTCATTATTTTTGATGTTTTTTTTTTTTTTCTCAAAGTTTAGTTTTGGTGTGAAGCCCAAAATCCTATTTGATGTCAAATGACTTTTTGTCAGATTTTTTTTATCATTTTATTTTCTTCTCTTCGTTGACAGATGAAATTAAGCGGGTTTCTATAGATACAATATTTATACATATACATTGATATTATTGAGGCTAGAGTTTGTGGCGACAACGGGAAAAGAGGACGAATGATTTTATGGTGTCAATTCGTTTTTATTGACAGTCATTGAATGAGATTAAAAATATGGCCATTCATAATTCTATAGTCGAAATAAGATGGTAAATATTCGTCACTTGTGTTTTTCTTCAGTTGTGTTTGTTGGTTGGTTGGTCAATCGAATGGAAAGATTCGTAATGTTCTTATTTCATAAGATTTCTGTTTCAGCTTTAAAGAATTTACATGTCGGGTGGAAGAAAGTTTAAAGTTTTTAGAAAATGACCGTGCTGTGCTAGACAAACTCTCGAAATACGGGAATTTATAAGCAAACAATTTTAAAATTGTTTCTTGCCTTTATAACTTGTAGCGAAAACAACAGTAAGTAGTTCCTGGAGCAAGAAATTGTCAAAGAGGAGGTGCCTTACACTGATATTTTACTTCCTGTTCAATAGTTTACTTCGTTTGGCTGCTGATAAATTCAGTTAAAGTCTTCTAAAGACCCTTTTCCTGGAATGTTAAAAATCACATGTTCCACAATCTCTCTCGACAAATTTTTAATTATTAAAAAAAAGATAGAATAGTTTTCAAATTTCTATTGTAAATCTAGAAGCATTCGGAAGCATTTATATTTCTTGATAGAATTACATGAACTATACAGAAAAGTGGATATAATAATAATCATGCTCCCAATTGCTGTCCAAGTAATAATCATAATCTTAGTAGCGATCCAGTGAACAGCCCAAACCTGAGCAATATGGAGGAAATATGTATTTAAGAGTTAAGTTCAATAAGTTGCTGAGATTCAAGTTGATCTCAAAACATGTGATTTTTGATGAAGAACTGAAGTGAGCCAACAAAAGAAACAATGCCAAAGTAGAACTATATTTTTCATCAAAAATATTTTTTTTTTTTTTTTTTTAACCCAGATCTAATTTTGGAGGAATGTTAGTTTTTATTAAATGATTTGAAAAGAAACTGATGGCAGTATTTCTATTACTTTTATTAGATTCAGGATTGAAACTTGTTAAGATTATTGTTAACATACCTATTTAGTATTAAAAGCATTCAGACTCAAAGTTACAAATATACATTAGAATGTTTCTGACATATGAATCAATAGCCAATAACTTTTACAAAGAATTGTCGACCACTTTATGTAAGGACATTACTTTTTTATTTCGTTGCCGTAAATGTAGTTCAAAGGCAAAATACCATTTAACCTTATTACTACCAATACCATTGCTGATATGAACTATAAATACAATATGATTTACAGTTATTAAATAATGTCCACCCCATCATTTTGTGCTTCAAAACAACAAAAAAAACTGTAACAAGTCTTTCCTATATCCTTGAAAAAAAAATACACTTTTCTATAACATAATAAACTATCATAGAAGATACCATCATCACACTAATATACCATCAAATAGCCAATTCACCCTATGCTTTTTTTTGTACAGAAGCCCAAAGAGAGAGAGCTCAATTCAATTAAGTTGACTTTTATGAAATTGACACTTTTCTTTCCAATTTCGATTAATAAATCTCTTCGACGACGATACCCAGAGATCGAGAGAAAAAGCAAAAGAAAAGTATGTATGCATGTACAGATTTGGAAGAAGTGAAGCTCCAATTTATAGCTTTAGGGCAATACTATCAACTATACTGTATTTATTGGTTGGCTGGTTAAGAGGGATGAAAGACAACAAAACTCATAAAAAACAATTCTTCGATAAGTCTATGGACCTTCAGGTCATTCTGAAACAGCACAAAGAGGATAATGTGAAATAAGTGAAATATATAATAATAAGATATATGAGAGTGAAACTCTTTGGGTTGTACGGATGTTTCGTTATGGATAAGGGATTTTAAATCACGGAACTATTTATCGACCAAAAGTGCACTTTCTCTCGAAATCAAGATTATTCAATTGAAAAAGGATGGGATTGAACATTTATTTCATAAGTGTATTTGATTTTTCAAAAGGAATCGTTGAAATGATTTCGAATCAGCTCCATGGGGATTTTTATCTGATTAGTTTTTTAACTTGATGTTAAAGTTCGGCATGAATCTGAGCCTCATGTAACATTTTTCTCCAATATCCAATAAGAAATATCCTTATCAATCAACCATCAATCTGACTGACCATATTGCGATCGACGCTTCCGAATCCCCCATTCCATCAATCGTTATCAATCAATGGTTTTCAATCATGCAGCTTAACAGCAAGCGTAAACAGAATCAAATGAGCTCTTAAAGACGAAGAAAAGAGAGGAACACGAACTGGTGAGAGAAATGCATTGCAACAATACTTCGGAATCTTGTGGTTTGCTTCCGAGCTGTTCAAAGCAGTAGAATATTACCTGTGAGGTGTATATCCAAACGCATCTGCAACCCCGTATTGTTTTCCCGATCGTTAACACTACATATGTACCTATAAAGGGTGGTTGTTCTAATTTTTAATGAAATGTCATTTTGAAACCGCAAGTTCTTTCCTAGACGAAATTTTTAATTATTAGTCAGTATCATACCTCCGCAGAAAACAATATTGGAAACTTATTTCTAAAGTGAATTTTGTGTACGTTTATTGAAAAGATATTTCGACAAAAAAGAAGCACCCACCACTTCTGATGTACGTTAGTTTATGTAAAAAGTTCGTTAGACCTAATTGCTTGTAGACAACATTGATGGTCCCGTGATGTGGCTGAAAGTTTTCAAGTCAATCCACGAACAGTGACCACATTGTTTTTAAAAACTTAAAATTCTATGCAAAAATTTTACGTGAAAGTCTCACATAATTCCTTTTTTAAGTCCACTTGACTCAGCAATACAAGGCAAACGATCATTCACTTCGGTATCAGTTTCAGATTTCAGCAGTTCGTAAATTACATTTTCTGACGAGGCGCATTTTTATCTCGGCGGACATGTTAACAAACGAAATTGACCAAATCAGCTCCGGATCAGAAAACCCCCAAGTGATTGTTGAGAAGACCATGTATCTGTGTTGTGAAATTGATTTTTGATCCAACAGTCGATCTTTTGCTTATTTAGTTCGTTAATCGTGTCATCAATCGCCTTGGCGATGGCTATTCGCCGCCTCAAATTTGCGATTTGTTGCGACGACCGACGGTTGAACTTTTTATTGGGGAAACCAATCAGTGAATACTCATTACCGTGCCAAGACAAAAGAACTTCCTTAATTTTCATCAATACTGCTTACTTTTCTACAGGGAATATTTCATTAATGCCAGAACATTAAAAATGCAAAAAATCTATTTTAGATAAGTAAAACCATAAACTCAATGAAATATTTAATATCATTTTAAAATTCCTTACACGCAAAGAATACAAATAAATGTAAGAAGTAATTAGTAACTTTTGAGCCACGTCGAAAAATAATAAAAGAATTTTCTCATCACGGTTATCAAGATCAATTAGAAAATTAATGACACCCGTAGCTTTAGATGATGATGGTTTAGCTAAAAGACATCTTAAACAAAAACACTTCTTCCACCCTTCAAAAAAAAATCATGAGAATAAAAAAAATCAAACGACGTCTTCCTTATCAGTTTCTCCAAGGAAGGAACAATAAAATAAATACCAACTCCCCCTCAACCACATTACCTTGTCGGCACAATGCGGCGCGGCGTACTATAAAAGTACTCCTTCGAATATTCAATTATTTATCATGCAAAACGCTGCTCCACCGTTTAGCGAAATCAATTACAACCCCTAATCGTATTTACCATTTTACCAAGAGAATTTGACAATCAAAACCGCTAGAAAGTTCACTTTTTTTTTAGTTGTTGTTGTTGTATTGTTTCAGCGGAAATAATGGGGGTGTATGACTTTTGTTTAACAAAAAAAAAAGAAGAAGGAAATAATAGAACAACAACAAAGGGTGTCAATTTCAACCCCTGAGGCATATCGCAATCGCAATGGAACACAATAAATGAAGGGGTGTGTCGTCGTCATCGTCATTCTAGTTATTGTGCTATTCCCTCGGTGTCGTTGATTTTTATTTTGAAACAGAATGACTTCGACTTGACTAGGATGGAACTCTCAGGAAGGAAGAAAACACCATGTCGCAAAGACAAATGGGTCGTGGTGGGTTTGGTTGGCAGTTAAAATATTTTATTTTTGTTTTAATCATTTGACATGATCTTTGAGTTGAAGAATACGTACGAAGTACGAATGTCTGTATAGCTGTGTTTTTAAACAATGATGAAACTCAAATGACGACACAGTCATCACAAATTTAATTTTTCAAATGAAATGAACCAGAAGCAAGATTGTTGCGAAGTGAAATAGAGTGGAGTAATAAATTTGAGAAACCTGCTGCGATAAAACAGACACAGTCCTACATAAATTTGCTTATCGATGCTATTCCTTAAGTCTAGCATTCAAAGTATGCATGACTTTACACAGTTTGAAGGAATATAAAAAAATACACACGAAAACAATTCGAAATTCCACAACTTTTAATTTTATACAAAATCAGTTAAATTTATGACCCCAAAACGTTGCTTTTTCCTGACTGCTATTTATTGAAGAAAATCAATCCTTCACGTGTTTGATGTCGATTTTTATCCACGATGTTGTTATTTACGGCCAAATGGATGCAAATCGAATTTTCGTGTACTTTGGGCAGAGTTTTGCCAACAAAATTGTACATAACAAACACAACCGAATAGCTCGTTCCGATCAAAATCCAAAAGTGTTTACTTAGCCCCTTTCAAAGGGGACCACTTGGCTCATCGACCACGAACTGATCCGGATAGCTTATCACATTTGGATCGATCTGAAACAATATTTAAACAGCGATGCCTAAAAGACCATGCACATGAGAGCGACTAACGAATGAGCGAATAAACGAACAAATGAGATTTAATGCATTTATGAAGTTAATTGTTTTTTACTAATATTATACGAAATGGTAAGAAACTAACTTTTATTAGGGGCCGTTTATAGCGATCAGGAAAATTTTTTGAATGGAATTTTTATGTTGTTCTCACTCGTTTTAAAATACAAAATCAACAAATAGCGATGATTAAGGCTTTCCACAACTTTTCATAGGGCATTTCCTTTCCACTAGACCAGATAATGCAGACAACTTTCACGCCCGAGAGCTTCTTTTAATGTTTCACTTTCATTCGTTGTACAAAACCATGGTGCCTAAATATTTCCATTAAAATCTTTATCAATAAATAAACAGCTTTATTCACATTATGCCAACATATTTTCTCTTTTACTTTCATTGAAATTTTTTGTTATTCAATTCTCTATCTCTTTTATTTTCATACACATTCTGTTGAACTTCAAAAAAAACCATTTCATTGTGAATCATGATCAAATATTCCCTTCACTCAAACAACAAAATCAACTAATTTACACTTGAAAAATCAAGTGAAGAAAACCTCACATCAAACTGCCAGCGGCTTCATGTAAATTACTCCCAATCTCTCATTTCTCAATTCTCACACAAAAAGAGTTCTTAAAAAAAAAAAAAAATAACAAATCAAAAAGTGAAACCGAATCCTTTTCATTTGAATAAACACTTTGACCATATGCGCAACAAATTGCATCCTGGCTTCTTCTGCCATTTCTTTTCAAAGAAGCTGGAAAGCCTATATTGCGATATCATTGCTACCCGTTGCCGTCACATGGCATATGGTCGCCTAGAAAAAATATCAAAAGCCAGTCTATTTTCAAATAACCCCAGGATATTCATGTGGTGTACAACACAAAAGGGTTGATGTGCAATCAAAACCCCCTCCCGTCGAAATTTTATTCACAGTCAAGCCAGTCTTTGAAGTTTTCTCTGATTACTTTGTTAAAGCAAAGAAGCTCTAACTCCAACTGAACCAAAACATCAGATAATAAACGACATGTCTCGAGTGAGAGGACACTTTATCCCATTCAATTAATTTCCTGACACAGGATATCAAAATCGGAACTCAATTACTTATGGTTTGAAAGTTTTGCTTTGTGTGTACCAGAAAGGTGCTATGTGGCGGACTACGAGAGACACCAAATGTGTTCACATTGATTAATCGCTGCTCCATAGAAGATGTCGATAACGGATGTGCGAAAAAGAATCCTCCGCTTCACCTTGCAAAATGGACAAGATAAATTACTTTCTGATTGCTGTCTGACTTGTTGGAGGAAGTCAGTTGTTGTTCCCATATGATGATTGCGATGCCAAATCAAGTGTGCCACTCCCAATGGGATAATCATTCAATTAATAGGATTTTATTTGTTGGCGGATGTTGGAAATTAGAATTTGCGGCAGAGCATGATGGGACCACCCGAACAGTGACACGTGTCGCCATCTTGTAGTGTTTACGAAACTGATAACAGAAGTTGGCGTGTGTGTTGGGTGAGAATATTAATGGGTGCCACGTGGCACTTTTGCAGTGATTGAGTTGTTTGCACTTTTTTCATGACTATAAGGACATCTTGTTAAGCCAAATAATGTCCTCAATAAAAGGATATTTTGTATTTCAATTATGGTAGTCTTATTTGTGAGCTTATGGCAGTGTGTCTGTTGGAAGTCATTTTTGTGAGCTTATGGTATCATTGGTGCGGTCGCTAAATGTGTAAAGAAGATATGAAACGTCCCAATCGGATTAACACATTGCATTTTAAATAACTAAAACTTCAGCAATGCCAGGCAACTAAGCATTCAAATATATTTTGTAGGGTTGATAAGAGAATGAATCATTTGATAAAAGAAGATATTATAAAGATTTTCTATATTAATTACGAACTAAAGAAGATTTATTCAATTAATGGAGTTTTCGTTTGCTCACAAAACTAATTTTATTTATTCCTTCAATGGCCCTCTTCAGCGCTACTAGATCAGTTACATCAACTACATCATACAACTGAAATCTAAAACTATATCAGCTACATTTTTGTGTTTCACAGGTACAACTGGAAGTGTTCTAGTATGTAGCTGGAAGTTGTAATTGATGCAGATGATCTGACGTTTCGTTCCAAAAAAAAAACTGTGAAGGAAAAAACATCTGTCAGCGCTAAATACAACAATAAAAACAGCATTGTTGTTGTTTTCAATGAAAACAATGGCCCTTAGTAATATAACCGAATTTAGCCAAAATTCGATTTTAACAAAAAATCAGTAGTAATAAAACACTCATCTCAGTTCTAAACGCTTAGAAGCAGCTCAACTGTTACTTACTGATCTCTATAAAACACTGGATAGTGGATTCCCTTCTAAGTACATATAACAGTTTTACTGAGTCAAATTGGAGATGACATTTGGATGGTACCAAAGCAGAGTCCTGTCTCACTCTATACAGGTGAAAGGCAGAGAGAAACTGTTCTACAGATAAAAAATGTTATACTGACAAGAGTACCTCAGCAGAGTTCTATCTCTCTCTCTTCTCAAAAAGAAAGATGGGAAAAAGAAAATGGTATAGACTTATTATAAACGTCTATAACAGTCCTTCAATTGTAGTCAATTTTTTTATATGAATCCACTATCCAGTTTTTTACAGAGATCAGTGCTGCGACTAAGTCAAATCACAATAGAGCTTTTCGCGTGCATTCCCAATGGTCAATCTGCATTGGTGAAGAGATAAAAAAAAACTTTTTTCCAGTAGGTACTAATCTGCAAAAGAAAAAAAAAAAAACAGATTTCTCAAAATGACGTCTTGAATTGATGACGATTTTAAAACACTTTTTCAAATCTGAATTTTTCGGCAGATAAACCTAATTTTTGATTGAGAACCTTGCTACAGGTTAATTGACGATCGCCATTTTGACATGTTTAATAATGTTTAAGTTTATTTTTAAGAAAAAAAAAAAAACGATTATACCTTAAACGTCATTGAAAAATTTACGATACGTGGCCTCCAAAGACTAGCATCCCCGCCTTTTATTCAGAGCACATAAAGAATTAAAGGGCAGTTTTACCAAAAAAATATTTTCAAAAATCGGTATTTAGATCGAAATAAAATCTACATGGCACATTTTAAATACGAAAAATTGGCTTCAAAAATTAATAAATATTCTCTATGCAAGTTGTACAAACGTGGTTCAAATCTAGCTCAAGTATTTACTTGGCATAACATAAACCTTGAACCACAGCTTAACCTCAACTATATCGCCAGTTTCAGAAGATACACTTTGCTGAACCACGCGTTTTAATATTTGTACAACATTTGGGTCTCTAAAAAACTGGAACTTAAAAATCAGAACAACTTGTGTGGTTCGTTTAAATATATTTTTATCTACAAAGCATAATTCCAATAAGTGTAGAAGCATTTATTTTGTTACTAATTTGCGTTTTGTTTACATTATATGTGAGAAATGCGTTTAGAATTTTGAAATTGATACCGGAATTGATAAAATCGATAAATGAAATCACCCCTTTTGCGATTATTAACTATCAATAATTGATAGTTGATAAAAACTGAAAATCGATATCTTATTATTCAATTTGTAAAAGTTTTGCTAACTGTTGTTTATTGAAATAAAATTGATAAATTTTACTGAAAAGTTGTCCAACTTTTCAATTAATTAGGTTTTAAAATACATAAACCACTTTTTCGTGTACATAATTTGATAATAATTATTGGAATGAAAAATCATTACAAAAAAATAATTTTTGAAATGTTTGTTCTTTTTTGTTCTGACAGTTTTCACGGACTTCTGCTGTTCTGTTCCAGATTTTCTTCATTAAACACATCTTTGTTATATTTTTATTTACTTCCGACGAAACACAAAATCAGAAAAAAATAGCGACATTTTGTAAACCGCATTCTATACTTAAAAACGGCTTTGAGGTTGTTGAAAGATTTCTTTATAAATATCGCTGTAAATGAATAAGTATAAAAGTAAATATAAATTTGTTTTAATTATTTCACAACGACGCGTTTCGGTTTTAACAAAACATCTCCGGGATTTAATTTGTTAAATTTGTTGTTTGTTGGTGTTTAAAGTCAACAAATAAAAGTCCGAAAGTAGTTTGATAAAACCCAAACACGTCGCTTAGTTAATATAACTTTAAATGTTGTAAAATAATTCATAAAAAAATATTAATAAATCTAAATTATTGATTTTGAAAATTAATTTTTTTTAAATCTTTTTTTTTTTATTTTATACTTATTCATAAATACACAACATTAAGATTACAACACAAAGAAAATCGCTGTCAATGTTTTACTTGTTTTACTTGTTTGACAATAAATTTAATTAAGCAAAAACGGACTTTAACAAAGTTTTTTTTATTTTAAACAAATTTAAGGTGGATTTGACTTATTATTATCACAAAACTTAAATTAATAAAAATTAATCTATTTTAAGGTACAAATTATAAACAAGTGATTGTGTAGACATGAGTGAGGGCTTACCTCAAAAAATCCAATTTATTTATGTGCCTGGATTTCTCCATCATCGTAATGTTAATTTTGATTAAAACCTCGATTTTTTTTGACACGAAATCAATACTTGTTTTATACTTTAGTGCAAGTAAAAAGCGTTCTGAAGTGTTTTCTAAAAAAACACTTTCTGGTCTTATTTCAATTCAAAAAATTTTAGGTCAAAATAGAATCATTGGAATGAAAAGCTCAATTTCACGCAAAAGATTTCCATTGTAAAAAAAATGTATCTTGCTTCGGGAAGTGAAATTTATGAAATTACATGTATACATGTTTGGATTTTTAATCATTTTTTTCGTCCAAATTCTTTATAAATCTTGAAATCAATTTCAATACGAACCAAGCATTGATGTTTGAAACGGATAGACATTATGCACCATCAGATAAAAAGATTGCTCTTAATGAAATGAAGGCATTAATGCATTAATTTGTTAAAAAAGCTGATTAGTTTAAAATATGAAATTTGGCATTATATTTAGAAACTGAAATTAAAAGCAATTTCCACTTTAAATTGTTTCAGTAGAGTTGTCTCTATCTCTATCTCTATCAACATAAACTATTTGACATAATAAATTGCAACAATCTTTGATACTACACACGTTTTCATAAAATTTCTAACAACCTTAATATCAGTCCAATAAATGCTAGCACTTGTCAGTAAACTTTTAAATGTCAAATAAAAAGATGATTGCACTAAATTTTCACGGCGATCATATTTTTTTTACGACTCCAAAGCCAAACCGCATGAGTTCGTTAAAAAGTGTCGATACATTGATGAACTTATTTTTGGCAGCGGAAAAGTGTTATAAACTTTTTCATTGTCCTTCCACAGGATGTGATGGCCATTTCGGCCTGCTCTCCTTACGGCAAAACATAAAACCATCTATAAAATTCACACTTGAGAACTAAAATTATTACCGAGTCCGGGACTAACTTGGTTTCCAGGAGGTACGAGTAATTGCACAAAATAATAGAAAAGAGAACAAAATGTTCTGCTTCTGCTCTTGAATGAATTTCTCTCTCGTATTCGAATTTCGAAAATTCGAATATCGAAAACAACCCCACAATTTTCTTTGTATATTTACTCATCTGTGCGTTTGGAGGCGTATCCCAAGTTGCTGCCCTATCGAAAAATCGAAATGGAGTCTTTTTAAGCTGAATAGCAAAAATGGAGCCCTCTCCTATACTAAGGATGCACATATGCCCGTGGATAGTACATAAATCCCATTTAACAACCAACCACCCTCCAATGGGGGTTGTACATAGAGCCTTTATATTTTGTGTAGAGAAACATGTGTGATGTGTGAGAATCCGTATGGACTTCGAGAGAAGACACATATGATGGCATATAAACAACTCCCGCAGTCCCCGTGCCACTGCTGCTGCAATGGGTCCAGGTCCTGGTCTACCCGTTGCTGTTGCCGCCACTTGGCATGAAGGCAAAAAGGAGGACTAAGGCGGCGGTGAACATGTTGCTTTTCGGGAATATCTTGATTCTTTGTTCCCCATTGCCGCAGCCAGGACATGTAATCGAGAGATGCCTTGAATATGGAGTTGGGATATAGAGTCCTTGAGATTTTTTTTCTACTCCTATAAACGAGGAAAAAACCAAACAATTATCTCCTCCATCTTTATGGAGTTGGTTTTGCACATTTCTTGGTTAACACTTTCTCGTTCGATGGAAATATGGGGATGTAGAATTTGTTGGCGTGTGTATAGTTGTTTTTTTTTTTGTTTTTTTGTTTTTTTGGGGTTTTGTCTTGTTTTTTTGTTGGTCGACACTCGGCAAGTGTATACAGGACTTCCTTTTGCCTTGAGGGGATGATACTGATGATGTTGATGGTCGGTGTGGTTTGGTGTAATGGTGATGTTTTGTCGACTGATGATGATCGGACTTATGATTTATGTTGTCGTTGTCCTTTCTTTTACGTTTGTATGATTGATGGACCGAATGTGTTTTTAGCTGCGAGGTATATTTCCATAAATGAAGAAATCAAGGATATAGATGATTTTTGTGGTCTTTTTGTTGATAAATGTTGCAAGGGGTGAATATTTAAGTCCAGTGTCGTTTGTTCTTCGAATATGATGGAAAAGAGAAAGCTCTGCAACTTTTGTGCTGTGAAATCAATCTAGATATTAATGAATTTTATTTTTCTTTCTAAACTGCTTTTGTGATGTTTATTTATCTTTGTTTGGCTTTGGTCTAACGAGAGATTAAAGTCAATCGGATGATTGGTTACATGATGAATTAACGAGTGTGCAGTTTTATTTAAAAATGATGAATTGTGTTGTTAAATTTTAGGTAGGTAAGCTTAATGCGATTAGTTTCAAAAATGTTTTATGTGGCTTCAATATAGAATTGTGGTTTTCTATTTGATTGTAAACAAGAAAAGAATAGAATTAATTTTTAAGAATTTCTTGCAAACAAAACATGGTTTTCCAGATTTTCTGGTCTCAAATTCCTAAAGATAAAAACATTTTTTGTAAGAAATTTAATTGATCTTCATTTTGAGACCATTTTTGTCCCCCACTTACGCTTAAAAATTACGACCCTGGGTTTAGAACTATGATTATTTTATACCTGGGGATCACCCTTACACCTATACCACTAAAAACAATAACCCAGACCTCAGTTTACATAATTTTTTGCCTTTATTTTTCTTCGCTGACCAGACTAAAATAGATCTGTCAAAATTAAAAAAAATAGACACCAGTTTATGATAACCCATTTGAAAGTAAATTTGAGTTCTTGTGAAATAATATTCTAAGCGACCTGTCCGGTGTCCATTTCTGTTTAAGAGTGTATCTAGAGTGGAATGGACAACCTTCAGCTCAAATTTCTGGATTTTTCCATTCACGATCTTTAAAATTTTTCAATCAGATCAACGTCACCTTTCATTTGATATTGGTGCATAATGTTAACAAAATTCTCACAAAATTCTTTCCTATCTGACTGTGGCCTAAGGTTTCGATAAAAAAATCATTCTTTTTTTTTAAAAAACCTCTGTTAAGGTTACTAGCGATAGAGCCGTTTTTTGTAACTTTTGGTGGTATTCTCATTTATGACTCATTCGATTATTAAATAACAACAATTTTCAAAATTCATTTTTTTTTGCTTAAGTTAAAAATTCTTAGAAATCGAAGCAAACTATAAGTTTTGTTTGTTATTATGTAATTTTGGCACAAAACGATTCTATTAAAACTTAATAAGCATCACATTGTTCACTTTTCTTCACTTTTAAATCTAAAGATCCTAAATTTATTTCATAAACCTTGAATATTTATGTATTCTTTAATTAAAATAAATCGAATTAATTTACTAGGCCAATTTTCGTTTTTCTTTCTCAATTTTCATAAAATATCGAAGCTTACATCATAAACCATCGACATTAGCCTATAATTTTAATGGTCCCACAAATCATAGAACTGACCCTTTGCTTCCTCAGCACTTAAATTAGCTTAACTTGTTGTAATTCTTTATCTTTTAGTGACTTTTATGATTCTAAATATTCAACAACAACAACAACAACAACAACAAAAGAAAACATTGAATAAGCATAAAGTTAAATGGCAAAAATATTTACCTATTCAGCGGCCATTTAATCAACGCGACCTCCATTATGATTTGGAATTTGGATTTCCCTCGAACATTAAAATGAGGAATGACCACTTAGCCAAATTACAATCTGGACCGATGCGCGACGGACATTCGCCACATTCTCATCTCATATATCCCCATAATGTATGCAATTTCCTGCTGTTTTGTTCCAGATACATGTGCGTTTGTATAGAGAGGATTGCGCCCCGCATTGAATATGAGTAAAGTTTTCGTCTTGTCTAGGTATAGAACCCTTGAATCATACATCATCTCTAAACTCCGCGACAGAAATATTTTTAAATATTTTGGGGGCCAAAAAACAGCAGTCAAAAAAAAATACCCTAACAATGATGTATGGTGGTGCTGAGCTGTTACATATGCCTAACTTGGAAGCACCATTGCAAGTTTTTGTCCAAAGGTAGGCTAGGTACTATGGTAGACGTAGTAGATATGGCGGAAAATGTTGGCAACATTTTTTTTGGCTAGATTTGGCAAAACGCTGAGTTGTTTGTGGGAGATGTATTCATTACACATGAGAGGTTAAAGGATTCTTTTTCAGTCAAGCAGTATTTTAGTTGGTGTTGGGGTATTATATGTTTGAGCAATAAATCTATGCCAATTCATATTTACCGAGATCGTAATTCTTCCGGAATCGTCTGGCTAAGAGTTTACTTGGGATGTTATGCAAATATGTTTGTGACAAAAATTGTGGTTGCCAAGGAATGGAAATATTTTTGTTTCTTTTTACAGAAATATAGGCTTATGCGCATATAATGTATCGATATTGAAGGTTAAAAATTATTCCTTAATGCAGTAGACATTGAAAAAAAAAGAAAATATTCAATAAAAGACTGTATTGCGATTTTCGTGCAAAATATAAGTACATTTTTGTTGGATTGCATTTACTTTCTGTATTGGTAAACTAGGTTCTTAAAGTGTGATTTAGCTGCATTTTTAAGAACAGTCCCAGCAATACGTCATTGTTACTTCTTGAATGCACTCTCCCAAAAAACAAAAATAACTGAAAAAACAGTCATTTTCGTTATATTTAATTGTTTTTATTTAATAAATACAAATAATCGCACTTAATAACTCATCAGCGATAATTTAATTACTGTAAAATTAATTATATTTTTCTTTATTTCAAGGTTTTTTGAAAATGTATTTGTTTCTTGTGTTCTTTTTCTGCCATAAAGAAAGAGAAAGACAAAGTAAGTGTTTCAAGAATCCAAATTGAGTGCTGAATTGTTTCACAATTCAGGTTTTGAGTGCTTAACAAAAATATATGGACAAACAAAACAACAAACCCGGTGCCATTTCAACCAAGTAATACCACAAAATCAATGTGAATGGACGACAGCAACAGATGACGTGTGCGCGGATTTCAAACAAAAATTCTGAACTGCCACCAAAATGAATCACGTCTATGCTCAGAGAAAAAAGTTAGTAGCGGAAATAGTAAAATCGTGCCAACTCCTTATAAGAAAGTAGCCTAGAAGAAATAAGCTCTTCTATTAGACTTTGAACTTTGAATGTATAAATTCAAACAACCCAAAGAGTATACAAATTCGCTACAGAATACATAATTACAAAAACATATACTTACACTAATGGGAAAAATTGAAGGATCGAGAAAAGTATTGATTTTTTTTAATGATTTTCGAGAGGCTGTATTTAAGTGAAAAATGGTCGTTTGATTTAGATATTCTACTTTTTAACTTTTTAGATCTTTTACTGAATTATTTTTAAAAGTCACCGTTATAACGTTGTCATGAGAAAATGCTTGAAACCCAAAATCTTTATTTTTTTTTGTTTTGTTTTTCGATGCAATGACTTAACATATCATATTTTTTTCAAACTGCATATTTATGTATACAATGTAAGAAAACAAAAGTCGTATTAAAACATAAAGTTCAATGTTTCAAGATTTCTTTACCTACGTATTTTTTTTGTATAAATGTTTGTCTTATCCCGAGAAACGACAAATATTTGGCCTTTATTTTATAGTAAGAAATCTAAAAACACTAAATTCTTGCTTACATGAAGAAAAAAATGTTGTATGTAATAACTAATAAGTAAAGCATAATTATATATGAAAACGATTTTTTGTTCTCATATAGCCAGTATAAAAAATCCATATTTCACATAAACAGCTTATTAAATAAAAAACAAACCACACGCTTCCGCTATTAAAACTTTAAACCGGAAGTTCGCAAAGAACCACATTGTTAACTTAGCAAAATCAACAAAATCAAACCGAAGAATCGTAAATTATAATATATATTTTTTTTATGACAGTTTTACGTAAAGGAAACCACAACATCTTCTTCACATGTTCCAAAACTCAAGTTCAAAACCCTCCCGTTTGCTGCTGACACAAAAAAAAAAAGACCCCAAATTCCAAAACTCGTCTAATGTTAAATTATATTTTTTTTTGTTTTTCGTTTTGACGTCTATTACAAGTGCCCGTATGCCAAGGGTCGTCTCCATCATATTTGCATAATCAAATGATAAAAGTCTGAAATTTTCTTAAAATTTTCAACTGAATACCGTTATAAAATTTTGATATATGGCTAGCCATAAAAACAACTTTAGAAAACAGAAGTAAGTTAAGAGCTTGGAATGGTGTTGTTGAGGAATAAGTTTTTATATGAATTCTCTGTGCTCATATAGCAGGTTGGAACTCGAACAAAAGTTATTAATTCCACCCAAATATTCAAAATCAATTCAAAAATTATTTTGAATAAAAAATGGAATGAGAAGGAAATTGATAAATAATTGTTGTTATTTATGCAAACTGACAGAGAACAATTCGCGTGGATAGAACAAAAACAGGAACATAAAATATTATGTACTTGCGTCGTAATTTGGATTCAATGGGAGCGGATATTTTTATTTTGATGGGCTAACAAACAATTCAATTTGTGCGGTGTTTTTGTTGTTGTTGTTTTCATGCAATGACCCCTTGTATATTGTTTATATTGCATTTAAGAATCTAAGATTTTTTTAAATATTTTATATAGGCGTTAACAATATGTTGTTTTAATAAGGGCATAGAAGATGCCCTTATTAATATAATCAAATAATCAGCATTTAAAATGATTTTCTTCTTAAAAAGTATATGCAACGAATAAACTTCATTAAGTATATATATACAGTCAAGTTTAAAGATATCCCTTTCATATGTGAAAAAGCCGAAATTCCAGAAAAACTGCCACTTAGCACTTTAAACTTCTAAGCCCTTCATTTGTTATATTTTAGTTTATAAAACACCATCAGCAAATACCCTGCGTGTATTGCTACAAACATCTGTTAAATTTCGAGATGAACCAAGTAAACCGACTTTAAGTATTAAGATTTTTTTTTTACATGTAAAATATAATTATATACTTATTCATTTTAATTAAAGCCACTGTATAACGTTATGCCATTGTATTATATTATTTGCAAGTTTAAGTCAAATTGTAAATATTATGTTCAATAAAACCAAAATTGAAATTGAATTGACATCTGTTCAATTTGAAATTGATTTTAAAATGAATGCACCCATGTCATCGATAGAAAACAAAAGACCTGAGCAGCAAACTTGATTAATTACTTAAAACATGTAAATGATTGTTAATGTGTTTCTTACTATTTAAAAACTTGTATTCTAATAATGTTTGTTGTTGATAGTAAAGATAATTATAATAAATCCGTTGAAGGATGTGGATTTCCCTTGCAATTTGTTTTTTTTAATTTCTTTGAATTTTGGGAGCTAACTTGGTTAAGTTGTTGTATGGGTTCTGTTGAACACGTACATAGAATAAAATAAACAATATACCTGATTTAAAGACATTTAATTAAGTTATGGGAATGCATATAATGATTTTAATAAACAATGTGTTTTTAATACACAATTTAAAAACAAAACAAAAAACCGTCTTCCCGTTTCGGCTGTAGCTAAAAGTATGGTTTGTCTTATTTGATTGGGCTACATTGTGAAAGTAACGATATTTATTCACTATTTGTAAAACTTATATATATCAGTTGCTTGAAACTGATAGCAAATGCAAAAACTATTCTTGAATAAGTTCTAATCAATGTCCTTTCCCACAAGGATAATACAAATAAAACAAAAAACATAAAACAATTCAGAATACAAAAAAAAAAATGAAATGACACTTCGGTCTTAAAATAATAGATCCCATCAATTCATTGGACCGACTATATACATCCATACAATTCCACAAATTCTTCATCCCTTTACCGCAGTTATTAAGTTTTATTCTTTTCATTCATTCTTGCTGATAACTAAATTATCTCCATAAATTTTTATGAATCCGCTTAAAAATTCACCCCGCGCGCTATGCTATGGTCTCATACTTCTTCTTTTTCAAGTTCTCGCTCGGTCGCACGTTATTCTCCTACTATTTTGTGAGATTCTACTATAACAACTGTGCTTTTTGCTTATCGCAATTACAAACCGGTAAGCAATTGTACATGCGGGAGAATAAGGATTTCACTTTGCAAAGATTCTTTTCAACTATTACCTTACCCCAACCCTCTTATAACCAAGATCCACCCTTAAACGGGGTTAAACTCTGTCAAAAATAAATTCAAGAGAATTTTGTAGAGTTATAAATTTCTTTCGAGTCTTCTTGATATAGTAATTATGGAAGAATTAAACTTACTTTGCAAGCAGTAAGCTGTTCAAACCATTTGTTCATAGTATGATTCTCTCAACCTCAATGCGGAATGTGAACACTAACTGGATAAGGAAAAACACAGGCTAATGATAATGAATAACTGTATAGCAGACGTGGAATGAGCATTTGGAGTAATATACTATATACTAATCGCAAACACGTATTCGCTTTATGTTTCACGCGACAATTTGAAATATGAGTTTGCTGGCAAATTCACCTGGCAAAAGTATTTAAAATTTCCAAATGTAAAAAAAAAAAAATTATAATTCGTAGATAAATTCGTGGTTTGTATACTGAATCTAAGGAAATCGTGAGGTTCATATTGAATTACATAGTTAATTAATTTTGACAAAAAAAGAACCTCAACTATAGTTACATTTTTTTTTTTGTTAAAATCCAAGGTTAAATGCTTTCGTCTAAGAGTATGTAGTACATAGGTATATTTAAATAGGTGAAAACTAAAACTGTCTTTTGCGAAATGCGGCTCCTACAATCTTAATAAAAACAAAATGATGTGCATTTTTTGAGTAAAGTCTATCTTTAAATGAAACCTATTTGTTTTAGGTCATATCCATTCCAATTTTTTCATATTTCTCAAATATCATACAAATTTTGATTAAATAATCAAAATACTTTAACTATTAAAATAAGTACGTGCGTAATAAGTAAGTACATACGCGAATTTATGTTTTTGTATTCTACTTGTTTGTCGGAAAAAATATGTGCCAATATTTGTATTAGTGTCGTTTAGAAGTAAATTAAGGTTAAAAATAAGCTGATTTTTATATTCAAATTTCCAAATGATATAATTAGCTCTTTTATTAATTCCTTTTTACTTGAGATATACATTAGTACTGCAGGTATTATTATGTATTTGGGATAGTAAAAAAAATCGAAATACATGTATTAAACATGACATTACGAAAAATTGGGTTCTACAGTTCTGTCTGTTTGTAAAGGCAGCCATAGCCTTAACCAATGGGTACGGTAGATAATCCCTTAGAGGGATTTTTGGAATTATTTTTTGGACAAAAGGATGATTGGCAAAATGAGTGTTAATCCAACAGAATTTAAAGGTTTCAGGGTAAAATTTACCAAAAGCCGCAAAATCGTTGAAAATTTTGAGGTTTTTTATATTTTTGACCATCTTGCATCACGAAATTTTGTTGGCAAAAATCAGATTCGGATACAGCACCCCCAAAAACATATAGTATAATTGAAATCAAATATAATCCAAAACATTCCTTGTAAAAACATTTTTGGCCACAAATTTACTGTATTAAGAATTTATTTGATTTTTTTTTGTGGTTTGAAACAAATCGTTTTATTTTTATTTGTTTTTATCTATGAGTTCAAACGGTAATATCTTGTGAAGGTACTCATTTCTTTGGAAAGTTTTATGCCTTCTTGGAAACTGCAAACGTATTTCAAGTTTTTGAAAAGATAACCCAGTGTTGAGCTATACAATGTTATTTTTATTAAAATATTGGTTAAATATTGGTGCAATCAATGGGCTCTATCTCTGGGCTACGGCGCTTTTGGACCTTGTCCCCACATTAGAAAATATGTTCTAGTAATTAGCTTTAACTTGAAACAAATTTATGTCCTGTTTTATCTGCACTTATTTTTCATATAAATTTGCCAAGCATCCATCAATGAAAAAATTCATGTGCAGCATTTTTTAAAAAAATTCTTTTTTTTTTTATGAAAATAATTTTCTTTTACTAACAGTACCTGTCATAAAACCTTTTTCTTCATTTTTGGCTTTCTATTAAACGACAGAAGATTTTAAAATTGCTTCTCGCTTTAAAACAAGAAATAAATTTATATTTTTTTTAATCAATCTATCGAAAACGGATTGGAGAATTTTTTAGAAATTTTGTTTTTAAATGTATATTAATAAATGTCTTTTATGAATGAAGAAAATACAAATATTTGTTTTATCATAATAAATATTATAATAAATTTATATATAAATGCTCATCACTGATTATAACCGACTCACTGAATTTGATATTTTGTTATGCTTCTCACATATTTGTAGTGTTAGTATATTAGTAATAGTTGTGATCGTGATCGTGAGATGGTTTCCATTTTTTCTTACATCAAATGAACCAGTTAGCACTGAAAAGCATTTTTGTTTCGAACAATATATCATACAACATTAGCAGTCACAATTGAAACATTAGAATAGAGAAGAAGTTGTTTTATTTCTAATTTCTAATACCCTGTAATTTGTATTAGAAGTGAATTTTTACTAAATGCATAAGTTATAAAAAACAGAGTTGTTAATGGCTACTTCTTATATAACTTCCTTATTTGATATTAAAAGCAGCTTATTAGCTTATTCCGCAATTCAATTGTTGGCCAACAACATTAAATCCCTTAATATTTTAAATTGTTAGTATGAATTTCCGCTTGCTCAATAAACAACACAAATAATAATCCTAAATGTTTTCAAACTTATTCCCATAGCTTAGGGCTGGCAACTGGGTTGGGCTTAAGTAGGCTAAAGAAGCAGGTATGCAGATTGATGGAGCTATTTCATTCATATACAGAAGCTAGCCGCAGGCCCTAAAACCAATTTCTCCATTTTCATAACATTCACCCCAATCTGTATCCAAGTTATGAATATTGTGCTGGTGTTGTTATTTGCTGTGTGCAAGGGTTGATCCATACTCCTCTGTTCCACGTTTATTACCCGAGGAGCTCATTTAACTAGAATGCGTATGCCACCGCCACGCTGTCGTTGCTGAACGTACACTCGTACAGTCCCCCCATTAATGACGACGTCAAATGTAAATCCTTTTTGGAGGCTAAAATATGTAAACAATACCACGAATGGCTTTCACTCAACCAACCGTCAACAATATTTTTCAACACAGAAACAGAAGCAACATCAGGACCTGCCTTAGAGCAAAACAAAAAAAAAAAAAGGTAGGAAGGCTATGAGATATAGATGCGAGCGAGCCTTTTATGGGATTCGCGTACAATAACTTGGGGGATGATTTTTATTAGCTTAAACACTTTAACCTCTTAAATGGGATGTTAAGCGATTGTTTTCACTCGGGCTATTTATGTGGTGCCTGTCGTGCCATCAGGGATGACACTAAATAAACATCAGTTGGTTTATTCGTTGTGTCTTTGTGTGATGTCAGTCCTTCGTCGGCGTGGTAGTACATAGTAAATTGACACCTTTTATTTGGACAAAAAAGGCATGTTATGGGAAAGTTAGGGTAATTTAGTGAAAATGTAAACTTATTTGTTTTTGATTAAATGCGAATACAAATGTGTAGGTATTATATTGGGGGATTAATGAATTCAAAATTGTTGGTATTTGTGACTTTGTTTCGTATTTTTGAAAAAGTTTTTAAAATCTTTTGAAATCATAAGTGTCCAGTTGAACATAGCGAGATTGAAATTAAACACTAGAAAATTTACCAAGTTTGGTAACTATAGGTAATCCTTTTATAGGTATAAGATGAAGAAGGTTTTAAAAATCACCTCGTGTGCAGTCTGACGTAATTTTTGATTAGTTCACTTGTTGGCTTCTATATTCTAGGATTAGGATTCGTAAAATAATCGAACTCGAGAAAACATTCAGACAATCAGGTGAAATTTATTTTTCTTAAGGACCAAAACTTAGTGTACATTTAGCATTATATAGCCATTAAGGAAAAGTGATTTCTTTATCAAAAACGGCTTTAACGATTTTGAAAAAAAATAATTGTGCCTGCACCCAAAGAAAAAACAAAGTAAAACAAAAAAAAAAAATAAACCCTTTCAATTAACCATTTTTCGGAATTATTAAGATTCGAAGATGGAAATTTTAAAATAAAAGCTGAAAGAAGTGAATTTAAAGTAGGTACTTTTCCTGAAAAAAAAACATGATTGAATCAAAGTCATTCATCTTCAGTAAGAAAAAAAAGAAAAAATGAATCAGATAGGAATCGAACTTGTGTCCCTTGAGTTATCTATCCAGCGTTTTTTTTTTTTTTTTTTAATACAAATAGACAAAAATTCATAAAAACTAGCTAAATTAATTCATGATCTCAATACTAATGCCTTTCGGCCCTAAAACTATTTTTAGTACTAATATTTCAAAGATTTCTTCAAAAAAAAAAAACTTGCTATCATATCATTTTTTTTTATGTAAAACTTAAAACTAAAAAAAACTTAAAACTTCTTAAAATTACTTAACAACTAGAACAGCCACAGCAAGCGTTTTTGTTTGATTTTTATATTTTTTTTTATTTTGTGTTTTTTTTGTTTTATTTTGTTGTTTTTTGTGCCACCATACCTAGTCCTGCTTAACACCTAAATTTTTGTAAGTCGGCCAAGACGTACCAAAGCAACTACATATTGTTTCCATTTAAGCTACATTCAACCACCAAAACTGGTTCCCCTCTTTCACCTTATCTTTTGGTCCCGATCGGTCCTACGCTCGGCTCCGCCTTGTGCGATGACGTCCCTCTCATAAAGTAGCCGCCGATCCACCGTTCTTCGCCCGACGTGGTAGATTAGCAGTACGGCTAATCTCAAACACTCTAATCTTTTCCACTTGAGATGAAGCAACGTTGAACTATACCGGGCACCCATGGACAATCATCGGCCTGATGAGGTCCATGTGGCAAATCATCTTCACTCTGCTGTCAAGTCGGCTGCTATAAAACAACCGTTTCGTCAGAGCAAAAGCTCCCCTAGCCCTGGCTTGAGCTTGAACCTTGAAATTTGCAACAATTTTAAATTTTGTGTTGAAAACATTTTCTTATTTAAAACAACGTAAGGTGCAGCTTGATACTACTTGAATGCACTTTGATTGCGAAAAAAGTTGATATCAACTTAAACTTACAACTTCCAATCTGTTTTACATTGGGTTTTTTTCCCTCAGTGGCTTTTATTAGTAAAATTGTATTTTTAAAAGGAAAGAAATGTTTATAAAAATGTTGATAATCGTGCCTAATATGGAACCGTTTTTTTTAAATTTTTGTTTTTCTCTTAAATTGCTTAACTGAGTTTAGTATTTTTTCTATGCGGAAGCTTTTTAAAGCTTTAAGATTTTTTGTTTTCAAAACACAAATTTTTGGATTAAAAAAAAATTCGTTTGTTTTTTTTTTTTGAAAAATAAATTTTTTCGAAAACAGGTCACTATCTTTATTTTTTAAAATTTTGAGATTGGACACCATTAATATTTTCTTGAAAATAGCATATCAATTTTTTTAAAAAAACTTTATTTTACCATTTTTATATACACAAATTATTTTTCTTAAACCAATCTTAAGAATTAAATTTTTTTGTTCTAAAAATTAATTTTTCTAAATGAATACAACTCCAAATCATTTAAAAAGTTTTTCTTACATTTCTTATTAAATTATATATTTTTAAAAACTTTTTAGAGGAGGCTTTGCGACCCAGTATTTAAAATAAAGAGATACATACGTTTTAGGTACTTGGCAGCCCCGTACTTCTTCAAATTTAAATTTTAAAATCCTCAACCAAATAGGAAGCATGAATCGATAAAAGTTTAAATTTGGCTTTCTTATTTTAACAGCTTTATATTTCTAAACAGCACAACATCAAGAAATAGTGGAATGTTTTTTTCTATTTTGACTAATCTCCTTTGGCCTTGACGTTTCAAGTAATTTTAGCTTACACTTTCATTACCTAAAATAATCTTCAAAAATTTCATGTCATCCCACATTAATTTTCTCGTGTCCCACGATTAAAGGAGACAGCAAAAAAAACATACAAAACAGATTTTCACACGAAAATCTGTTCTTGTCCCTAATTACAATTTCCAAATGGCTAAATGATCTGAAAGCTAAAATATAACAAAAAAAAATAAAAACTAGATCGCGTGTGGAAATATGTTTCACCTTGTTAGTCAACTCGAGCAAAAGCAGTCCCTAGCGTATGCAGCCTTTAGTTCCACCTCATGTGAGACTCCCTTTTGGCACATCCACCATCAGAGTGAAGGAACCATATCTACCACTAATGAGCTTCGCAATGTTAGCACCATGTACGAAATGTCTGGCAAAGATATGACGGGTCGGGCAGCCTTATGCTAGAACAAAAAAGCGGAAGCGTTAAAAATCGGAGCAATATAGTGTGGTGTGGCTTGGATAGACAATGGGCCGCAAGTATAATTCCACTCTGTATACAGGAAAAACCTTAGGACATACACACCCTTAAATCTTCTTGTTGACTCTATTACGCTCGCGGTTCCCATGAGAACCCCATCACAATCAAAAATGATTTTGCAAGTTTCATCGAAATAGCGTTACAAATTTTACTGAGCGTAGCGAATTCCTTCAGGCGCACTGCAACAAGGAAGTCAAGGGTGAATCTCATTTTGAAATGAGGCAAATCGAATTGTCTGGGTGTTGTTTTTGTTGTTGTTCTACCAGGGATGAATCAAAAATCACTAAATTCACAGATGATATGTCAATTGGAAAGAGATGTCTCTTTAACTATGCCACAGTGACACAAACTATAAGGAAGCCTCGATGGCCTGGCCAGAGAGTTGCTTTACTAAATGTAAATATGTTTGTCAGGGATTTGGTCGTCGACCGATTTATTATCTTGTCTCATGTGATTATGGAGATATTGACACCCGATTAGAACGCGTGGCCCATTGTTGGATTTCAGCTTAGCTCATTGAAAAAGGAACACAATGGAGCTATATAATAAATTAGCTGTATCAAATTGGTGTCTAAATTTTTGTTCTTCAAAATATGTGATATATTTTCATTTCTTTTTAGACCATATTCACTTATTCAAATTTATTCATTTTTAACTATCATTTTGTTGAGAGGTGGAAGCAAAAGCGTAGGTTTGAATCATTTTTGTTTTATAAGGATGGCTGGAAGGGTATATTTGTATGAAGAATGACGTATTGATCCTCATAAAACTTGTTTATTTTTGGAAAGTCAGAGAGATGTACTGACGCTGATCACATGGAGTTAATCCAGTTTACCAGCGCTGATAGAGTGTATAGCTTGTCCATATTAAATTTTTTCAGCAGAACTCAATTAGGTTCGTTCCAATGTTGGTTTCTACTAACGTTTTTAAGGTCTCGAGAAGAAAGGAGGGTAGAATTATTGTTTTGAAGTATTTAAGTCCACTGTCAATGAACCATCTTTCAAAATAAAAATATTCTTTATCCAACTAAATGGATGGATCCTATGAGGTATTCAAGGACCCTTTAAATATTGCCACTAGAAAAGACTTCTTATGCATTACACTGGTCAACACAGTTTTTGTTTCCTAAACTTTGAAAAGCGTTTCTTATGGTTGTCGACATGCTGATCTTGAATCCGATGTCAGAAAGTTTCTAACAGCTTAAGTTTTTGAGGCAATTCCGTTACAAAATCACGAGAAAGGGGTTTTTTAAGCAATGTTATAACGTGAGGTAACATTCTAGAAAAAAAATTTTAACGGATTGTGAAAGAACTTGTTTTCTTCTTTTTGTATCCAGTTCAAATCATTTCGATACTTAATGTATTTCTGATTTTATACTGGTCAACAAGGGTCACCAGGTTCTAGAGTTTTTGATGCGCTAAACTTAAATCTGAAATCAGTTCTCGTTTTTAAGACATTTCCGTTAAAAAATCGCGGTCGCAGCTGTCTGAGCAATTTTTTGACTTGAGGCGAAAAAGGGTTTTTTTATAATTTTCTTACAGAAATATGTTGAATGCGAGCTAATAAAAATATTCTGACTTCAGATTCGAGTTTACCTCATTGGAAAACTTTAGAAAAGTAGGTATAGTTTTGTTTTGTAAAAAAAGAATTACATTAACTTCAACTTATGATTTCTCGAAATAGGTGTCGAAATGATTTCAACTGGATACAAAAATAGAATTGGAATTGGTCTACATTTTGTAGACCAGTGTTATGAATAGCAGACCTAAGTTTACTTACCCGTATTGTACTGTCCGAAGAGTTTAACATATGGGTTAAGTTTTCATAACGGACCACAAATGATCAAAATATTTTGAAGGGTTACCAGCATTTTCCTTCCCTCTCTATTGGGCTGTAAATTCTCTATTTCATATTCTATTTGAAATTTTATCGTTCTATGATCTGAATATTTAACATTTCTTAAGCCTTTCCAGTTTTTTTATTTCAATAGGATAAAATTTGGTGTACAACACTTCACATCGATCACTTCTCTTCTATTTCTGGTAATGAAGGTTTGCTTAGAATTAACAATTTTGTGTATAACATTAAAATAGTGACTCAACTCTTACATTTGTTTCTACTGCCCCGCTGAAGAAAAAAGCGTCGTCATAGGGTCCCAACCGTTTTTGCATGTTATTGCTTATATGCTATTACGGAACCTTTTTTCTTTCTCACTTAAGCTCGAAGCACATTAATAAGAAAATATTAATGTGCTTACATGGAAAATTAATCCGGACTTTGGGTATAGTGAGAGCTTACTTTTGCAGAAAACTTATTTTTTTTTTTTTAAATAGATCTACAAGAATAAGTTTAAAAAAAAAAACAAGAGAACATCTCTTATTCATCGTGTACTGTTATTTCATTTTCATAAAAAAAACGAGCCTCATACAAGGCTTAAAAATCAATTACAGAATAAAAATGTCATTTTTTAAACAACAGAATCCCTCCCAACAACAATCTATAACGAATCCCCTTTTATATGAATTTCAAATTAAAAAATAAAATCAATATGAGTAAAAATATTGAAAACCACAATTACAAACTGTCTGCCACCCGTTTTATACCCCATCTTCTGACCAAAGTAGGTGCCAGCGAGAATCGAGTTAAACAAAAAAATAAAGAAGGCAAAAAATATGTACTGGCAGCTGGAATCGTAGTGGCGGCTATATGTTGGCTCTTTCCAAGCAATATGCATTTTGCATATTTCAAAAGGAAACAAAACATAAATTCACATATTCCGGAAAATTAGAGCAACAATAAAATTTAATTTATCGCATTGTGCAAAAATTCACTAACACACACACACATAGACACTTTCACTCACTCTACAACACAGTCTATACCACCTATATTCGGGAGCCCCTTTTCAAAAACTGGTCATGTCATTGATTCAGTATTTGCCACAAATGTGGTGGTAGGTATAGTAACGTGTGCAACCACAGAACAAAGAGCCACTGTGCATCTTCCGGCCATATTTGAAAGAGTCCACAACGAGATTCGTTCGGAATGAAATTTTTCCTTATATATCATAGGTATATCATTCTATCTATCGTCTCGCATCATGGAGGGGGAGACTGGGAAAAGTTTCGTTCTCGAGGTTTTGCCATCTCGCAGTGGCAGTGACACAAAAAATGATATACGAACGCTTCCTGGTCGGAAAGTCAAATGACAGGAAGTGTCATGCAAGTCTGTTCTGTGGAAAGTAGAATTGGTTAGAGAGGTGAACCTGCCACTGCCAAGCAGCCAACCAGCCAACAGCAACCAACGAGTGACTTGACTATCTCCACTCTTAGCGTCTGAACTTTGTCATTTTAATTTTTCCAGCATGAGGAAGAGAGGGTATAGAGCACTCCTACTTTTCCTCTTCGTTTTCGATGAGGGCCTGTCCCAGAGCGCTTTTGTTTTGATTCGAGGCAAAAATATGCAATTCCAAGGACTAACTTAAGGGTAATAAAATTTTGCAACATCCCGCTGCCAAACAGAGCCCCAAAAAGTTGATCTGCGGCAAGGTAAGTGTAAAAGGTGGGCTGAGACAGGAAGCGGGAAGCCCTTTTGAATTAACATTAAAAGTGCGGGTATAACAAACGACCGACAACTTACAGTGAAGGAAATTTCTAGGGCTAATGGAGGAATATTTATGCCTGACTTTCAGGATGTTGAGCATAGTTTTTATTTTTCTCATCGCAAAGTGTTTAAATAGATTTATCATATAACTGTGTACCTTCTATGTATGTATATATGTATACCTGAAAGAGACTTATTAACGGGGATTTGTGTTTTTATAATAATTCAAGCAGAAAAGTTGACAATTTCGTGTAATGAAATTGTTAGTTTCAACTAAATTTTGGAGGAAAGACTAAACTCGCGAAGGGCATAATAATTTTGTCAGCAAAGGAGGAAGTTTCTTGTTCACTCAATTACCACCACCGCATTTATATAGTAGACCAGGTATTTGATAATGGCGATGGTCACAGAAAAGTTTGTCAATAGCTAAAAGTTGGTTTTTGCAGATATTTGCTTTCCCGGATGCACTTTTCTGGTATTTAACGGTTTTTGATTTAATTATATCACTTTGAGTGAGTTTTTTTTTATCTACCTGGTTAAAATAAAAATAAAATTGAGAGTTTTGAGGAGTATTTGACCCTGAGTCATAGGAGTTCTTTTATTTCCGTATATAAAACTGATTTTACAAAATACAAAATCATATTTAAAATACCTAAATTAAAATTTTACATAAAACAAACGATGAAAATGAACAAAAACTACTTCTGAGCTAATTTTGAACATTTTTCTTGGCCACATTAGCTCACTACTTTTGATAGAGTTTTATTAATTTTTGTTTTAAATTTTCATTTTATTTTTAATTTCGCTGAGTTGGTTTTTAATAATAATTAGGAAAATTGATCTAAAATTGAAAAAAGAACCCAAAGGAAAATTTAGCACTGTCAGGTTAAGGCACAACAGTATTAACAACCTAACTTATTCATATAAGTTCTTAAAATATTCTATTTCCATAACTTGTGGATAATAATTTGTAATCTATACCACAAGAAATGCTTGTATCAAGCAATTTTTATCCAAGCTTCAATAAATTATGATTATTTGACTATAAAAAAGCGAGATTCAGAGGCTAGCGCACTACCAACAAACTGAGCCACCTCAGCAAACTATACAAAAAAATAAGCCTATTACTCTACCTCATGGTGGTTTGGAAATGAGTATTTTGCCAATGCAGGTTTTCGTGAAAAATATTTTGCATGATTTATATTTTATATATGTAAAATGCTTTACAAAATCGTTTTTGTATCGAGAAATGATAAGAAATTTCTATTTTTACGGAAATTGATCCAAAAAAACAACATTATAGTAAAAAAAAAAACGCTCCTAAAAAGTGGGTGTAGCAAAAAATTCCTTAGACGGATTATTAGAAAACACATAATTTACAAGTTTTGTTAATAACGCAATCGTTGTTTTACAATATTTTGTGCCAAGACAACTTTTTCAAACAGTAGGTGTGGCAGGGGGCGGAAATGTACTAACATCTTTTCTTATATTATTCTTAATCAGAATAGTTTTAGTCTTAAAAAAAATTCAAGTGTGATTTTCCCGAAGAAGAGTTTTTGGGCGTCTTTTTTAAAATGTTGAGTTACGCCGCCGGAGAGATACGGGATTGCGGTGAAAATTCGAAAAGAGCACCAAAAACTATAAAATAAGCCAACAAAAAAAAAACTCCACCAAAACTTTCCAGCTAACCCTCAATTTTCTGACCAAATGATCGGACTAAAAAGGTAAGTTTGAAAGTGAGCAAAAAAAAAAAATAAATGCAAAAACGAGCCAAACTTCAAAAAAAATAACAGATATTATCATTTAACGAATAAATTTGGAGAAATTTGGTCCCATTCTGTCAGTATATATTGATGGAATCAATTTGGTTTTAAGGATTTGTTAATGGTTCACTTGCCCTTCAACAAGTGCTTCAGTAATCCAAGTCAGCACCCGGATGATTGCTCATTTTGTGTAGGCGTATAACAAAAACTATACGAATCCACATTTGGGGCCTGAGAACAGTTTATTCCAACACGATCATGACTCAGAAGAGAAAACGAGAAAATATTATTTCGTTTGCATTTTCTTTGCTCGCTACTGTATGAACCCATTAATGCCCATTAACATTTTCGTGGAAATGGCTTACCAATTTTTTTTTAAACCTTTAAATAAGAGGGTTTAACGTTTACATCAACTTTGACCCTAAAAGTAAGTACGTCCGGCCCAGTCGGCCATTTTTGTTTGTTTTTATTTGACGTGAGTAAATAACGGTTAAATAAGATAAACACCTATCAAAACCGATTTATGAATTACAATCAGTAAGTATACACTAAAATTTGGAAACGAACAATAATTATTCTATAGATTTACGGAATCAGAAGTGTTGAGAAAATGATTTTTTGTTGATTCTTTAAAGCCTGGAAACAAAAACTTATCATTTCGAAGGAACTTAACCCTTGAAGTAGCATCACTGAATACTGAAGTGAAACGATTTTTTCTTAAAGCTCGCCCAACAATTATATAAAATACAATTATACAAAATAAAAAAAAACGTAGTTCCTTCGTGGGAATTTCAAAAGATTTGCCAATAAATCCAATGGCGCTGGTCAATCCAGTATATATAAATGTGTCCTTATCATCAGTGAAATGCTTTGCATTTTGATTAACTTATACATTTTTACCTCTAGTAAAATTGAATAATATTTTCTTTGTTCAGAAAATTATCAAGTAATTCCAATTAAATTGTTGAGGAAACACTTAGAAGGTAGTATTGAAAAATGCAGAAACCAGTAACTGAGTAGAATCTACCAATTTTAAATGGTTCACATTTACTTTTTCTAACTGTTATACTTACGCTCAAAGTAACCTAAAAATAGTTTTCAACTTAGATCGAAATAAATACAAAATTAATTTCTTTAACATTTATATGGAATTCAATTTATTTTTCTTATCATAAATTCTTTAATATTTACATAGAATCATTTTCTTTATTCTTAACTATTTTTTTAAGGTTTGTTTTTCTTTTAGCCTTAACACTTAATTTAAGTTAAATATTCTTTAAATACAATACAATTTTTGTTATATTTTATTTTCTATCTATCTTCGTGAATTTGACAAAAAAAAAAACTCCACTTGACCTTTCGAAGGCAAATTTAAAATTAGAACAATCATTTTATTATTTAAACAATACTAAATTGCACTCTGCCCACACTATCGTATCAAATGTTTGCCTGCGTCATCAAAATAAATATCACAAATGGGACATGCTATTATGCTGCTGTCTGAAACTTAAAAGTATCCGAAAAAGGGCTTGGATCACTTGGAGTTTCGTCGATTGTTGAAGTCTTCGGCAGATGTGACAGGTGCCGATGCAGTTTGATCGCTTTCCTTATCCTGGTGGGCAGTCATGTGTCGGGTGAGGTGATGACGTTCCCGAAATGACTCATTACAAACGGGACATTTAAGTTTTTCTTCACGCTTTCGGCGGTTTGGGTCACAGGCAACTTCACTCTTGTGATGTGACCGCATGTGGTACACTAGATCGCTTGTCATGCGGAAGCTGATGTTACACTTTGCACAAACGTTCTGAGCGGTGAGGGAGAAGGTGGATGCGAGTGTGGGCGGGATTAGGGTTGAAAGAATAGCAGCTGCGGCAGGGCTTCGAACTATTCCACCGATGTCACCTTGGGGAGCAAATGAATGAGCTGCGGGATTTGGAAACGGGAATCCTGGGTAAGCTGAGACAAATCCGTCAGGTGAAACGCTCACAGGATGACGATACATCAGCTGCTGCTTAATTCGTTGGTTCTGAACGGCAAGTGCTTGAACTTGATTGACGGACTGAAAAGCTCCGTTGAACTGGTATTCTGGTCGAAAGTTTTGGTAGAGGCCAGAATTGGGACGTGGGGGCGTTGTTGATATCGGCGGACTCATTGAAGGGCAGCTAAGCTGGTCCGGACTCAGTGGTGGAGGTACTGGTGACTCCAAGCGATTGACTTTGGTAAATGCACTCTTGGGGTTCTCGGGAACATCAGAAGTCACTATGATTGTGGGGTCATCGTAGACTCTTGGGGGAGATCGAATTACCACTTGTGGTCCAGAATACCGTCGGGAAATTTCGGTGTTGTTATTAAAAAGTTCCCCCGTTTCGACATGCTGACGAGGTGACAAATCCGTCGGGTATTGACGGTCCCCAAGTCGAGCTTGTTTCTCCAGCTGCTGCCTTTGCTTGATTCGGTCATCTGGCATCATTAAAAATGCCACATCGAAGGCCCGTTTCAAAGACGTAGATTTAACACTTGTTGGGGCTGACGAATGATTCTCGGAGATGATCAAATCTGAACGTTGATGGTTATCCATTATCATGGTTCCACTTTAAACACACACTGAATGTCTTTCTGATTAGATTTTTCAATTATAAAACTCACTCACGAACGAGACTAGATTTCTCAGAGATGCTTGTTGCTCGGCCGGAATCTAAATGCGAACTGTCGTGCGGCTTCCATCTGTCTTCCCTTAAGTAGATTTTTTCGCAGCAACCCTCTGGTTTTTTTCCCAACTAGAATATTGTTGCACTCAAGCAACAATACATCCTCATCCCTCGTTCTTACGCACACATGCTTCATTCTACTACCCTCGAGAAGCTGGTTTCGAAGTTCCCAACATATTTCAAAACAGACCTGTTTTTTTTTTCTACCTATACTCTTCTGGTCTGCGTGGCTCCCCCATTGTTCCGGGGGTAGTTTTCTTCGAACATTTAAGGTATCCAATATTTTAGAAGTATCGCCATAATGTTGGTCTACTCCATCTGGCTGGCACTAGGGGTGGAGCTCTCTATAAAATACTTCATCATCCCCCAGTGTGAAATTTTCAAGGAAAAGAGGCGGTCCTTTGGCTGATGCCATTGTTTTTACAGGGGGATTCAACTCAACTATACTATGTGAGCCTTCTGTTTTCATCTTCGAAAACTGGAAACAGGTTGATTGTGCCTCTCTGAGATGGCTCTCCGAGTGCGGGAGCATTATTGAAGCTGCGCTGCTTCGCTTGTGGGCTTTTCGTATGCTTTATGGGTTGATTCTACCCACAGACAGCAGCAGCAGTAGCACATAAAAGGATAACATGCTGTTTGTGTTGAATGGTAAAAGATTTTCAATGTATGATTTTTTAAATGAAACATAATCTAGCGTTTGTTTTTTGCTTTGTTTTCATTTTTGTTCTCTGGTATTTCTGTATAGTAGAATAGGTACCTGGAGCTTGGATTATCATGGGAAAACATCTCTACACTTTTGTATATGAAATCCCACAAGGTGGGAGTTTAAGGTGGATTTTATTTATTCGATAGCAACGTGCATGAATTTCCAATATGATGCGGTGTGTTTCTTGAAGGCAAATATCGGCAGTAAATTGTCGGTTTGTAAAATGTATGTAGAGTGGTGGATATTTGAATACAATGAATGAAAACGTGCAGTTATTTTGCGGTATTAAACAGACTTTTATACAAAAACTAATTTCGTTTATCAAAATCAAGGAAATAAATTTAATAATTATTTCCAACCAAAAAATTCTCTCTCCTTGTAAGAACTTCTAAACTATTTGAATAAATTTGATGAAGAATTTTTTAAAGAAACCGGGCAAGATGGACAAAATTTTTGAGGGTTTTTGAGAAAACCAGCGGGTTTTCGTAAGTCCCAAAATGTCTAACGTTAAAATATAAGACATGTTTCTTGTAAGAATGAAGAAAAGTATATCAAATCTTTTCAGCAGCATTAATATCGATGACAATCTAAAATATGTCTGTGTTCAAAGATGTGCGTCGTTTACGTTGTCCTTTTTCTGATATGGCTTCGGAGCTATTTAAGAGCAAATGGAAAATTACCTTATTGCGATCTTAAAATCCTGGAAAATATTACTACTAGTGATTATTTCTAGATTTATTCTGATAACAAGGACCCTGGACCTGAAGTTGTAAAAAGTATTTTATTGTTCGATTTTTGCTTGATTTGTTTGCTACAAACTGCTTGTACGTTACGTTGTGGTAATAATTGCGATCAAAGATGAATCATAAATTCAAAATAATTATTAAGGTCATATTTTGTTTTAAATAAAATCTATGTAAATTAACTGGCCTTTAAACACTAGCATACTGCCACATGAATAGTATTTTTTTTCAGGATGTTATTTCACAAAAAAAAAACTGACCGAAATTCTATTCATTTCCACAAACTCATTCAAAATGTCCCAGTAATTTTTTTTTATTTTTCTCATAACATAATCTGAAAACTTATTCATTCTCTCAACTATACCCTCAAGCCGATTTTCTTCGCTTGGTGTCCCACAGAAACAATTCACAATTATACAAATTAGATTCAATAATTACACCTGAAACATATCCTTATTTCCGTGTTGTGAGTTGAAACATAATTTCGAAATAATATTAAATTTTCCACAGTTCCAAGAGTAGAGACCTTGGGTTTTGAAATTTATTCATAGAAAGATGCAATCTTCATGTGATGGCGGAAAATCTGCATAAATTGGGTGAACAAAAGGATTTCTAACCAACATAGAATTCCTGGTACAATAAGAAGACTCTTTACGTATAATGTTTCTATACACAGAAAGATATATTTATAATAATTGTTCTCTTTTGTAGAAGATGACTCAAGTTTATTTCTTATGGTTATCACTTCTAAGGAAAATCTTGAGCATTTCAGAATATTCCCGGTGCTGTGATTGCGTATTAGGTATATTTATATAGTTCTTCTTCTCGGAAAAAATGGCATACGCCAACGTTTAATTGGCGGCTCAGGATCAAGATACTCAAAATTACTTAGACTTTTGCTTCTGTAGCAAATGGAAATGGGAAAAAAAGAGAAAAACTTGATGGTTATCTTGATTGAAAGCAATTCTACCATAGATACCGTACAAAGTGGAGGGTTAAACGCAATTTCACGCCTTTTGAGCAAACATAGTCAATATTAGTTGTTGCTAACAACTATACATCCCTTAGACGACCTTAGTGTGACAGACCACAACCCCCGCAGACGAGGCTAGTGCAGCACTACGAGTATGAGATGTGTTTACTTTCAACATGACTATATTGTAATTCATCAAGTGTAAGATGCTTAGGGGTAGATTTTGGACAATCGGATTGTGTCAATTGATATTGAGTGATTGGTTTGTGAGGGTTTTCTTTTGTTTTGGGGTAACTAAGATGACAAAAAGTAGTTAATGCCAGAAAGCTGGATGCGTGTCCTGGAACAAATAAGGGAAGCAAAAAGTCATATGAAAAAAAAAAAAAATCAAAATAATTTTTGAAATTGATAGGCTGTAGTTTTCACTGAAATGCATAAATTATTTTATTTAAGATAATTATAAAGTCACATTTTGAAATCTTCGAATTAAAGTTTGACGTACCTGTACAGTTATTTTTTGTTTTTGGGACCATTTTACGGTGTTTAACTTTCCTCGTATACCTCCACCAAACAACTTCAATGTCCCCATACAAAAATGATTTTACACCTTTGCGTCCAGAATTTTTTTTCTGGGCAAGAAGCAAATGTAATTCACTGGACAGTGAAACTAAAGTAGTTATAGTGACAAAAAATCAATTTTGTATTCATTTAATGTTTGGACGGTGCTACAAATGGTCTTTCCGGAATGTCATTAAATTGGTTTATAGTTCCAATTGTAATTTTCTGCATGAATAAATCAAAATAAAGTGGTAATTGAAGTTCAATTTGATATATAAGGAGCTTACATCTATAAAGCGTCTTTCCGGGAACGCCTCTTTTGGTATGAATAAAAATTCAATTTATAATTTTGTGTTAATATTATGATATAAAATCAGGACCACTACAACAAAACCTCAAAAATATTTTGTTTGATTTTGTTAAAAAGAAAATAAACTATAATAATGATAAAAATGTCATTTTCGGGAACGTCATTCCCGGGAATGCTTTAAGGCTCTATGTATGAGTTGTACAGTATTCTCGAAACAAAGATAAATATTGTTGGTAAATTAAGTCAGAATCAAGTGCAAATATGGCTTGCATATGGTGCCTTATCATAAAAATAGTGAAAAAAAACTTCAAAACAGTAAAAAAAAAAAATTATGTATTTCGTAGGTTTATTGCAATTGCAGAAAAAATATTTTTTTTTAAAGGAATAAAACATAGACAGCCCGAAAGGAAGTCATATTTGATTAAAAAGGACTTAATATAATTCATAATTAAGATTTACATAGTTTTAAGACCACGCCAAAATCGTTTTGGGAACATATCCATTAACTTAACGCTATTTAATACATCTTCAAAAGCAAAACCTTTAATTTTGATGAAGTAATTCAACATTGTTGTAATAATACTTAGTAGGTACAACCCGTATGAAAAAAAATACTTAAAAATTTAAATAATGTAATTAATATTATTTAAATTTTTAAATTATTTGTGAAATCTACATATTTATGTAAATACGTATCATATAACAAAGAAAAAACTCAATATAAATACTCAAAAGATTTTTTTAAAATTTATTTAAGAACTTTATTTAATTTAATTATAACAACGAGACAATACGGATTTTTGCTTAGCTATTGAAAATTCTCCATTTTTTAAATGAATCTACACTCAAATTTAAGCTCTGCCTGTTTTCGAACTACTAAATATAACTAAAATCAACATATGAGCGTAAAAACTTAATTATTAAACTAAATTGTTTTTTTAATAATTTGGACAGTGAAATTATCCACCTGCATGATTTTTGTCATCATGTATTTTCTTTGAATTCCTTTTTCCAATTGAATGGAGCCAATAAAGGCTTAAGATAGAATCAATCTAAAAAAAACCTTAGTAAAAAGTGCTGTTAGACAAGGCTGCTTACTGTTAATGTCACCAATATTACTTTAATCGATTGAAGCAAAGTACTGCGCACAGCGTTGATGACTGAAAAGGAATTCTGAGTAACCGTACAAAGATTTTATCCCTTTAAAAACAATCGCACACATCAAGACCCTATGGCATTATTTAAATGTCTGATTAATTTGACCCAAAATATAGCCTTTGAATATTTCTCTGAAAGCAAAAAATTGCAGTTTTCTCATCACACATTTCGGTACATCTTATAAAATCTAAACATTCGTTTCAATTCGAGAAAGAATAAAGTTTTTTTTATTTTGACAAAGCCGAACAACTTCAACACCGATCATCGAATTCTAAATTTCATTGCATTCACATTCATTGAATGAAAACAAGTGTATCCATCTGGAAGCATTTTAGATAAGCACTCCAACTGCCACCAACTTCACATTCAGCACATAAATTTCCAACGCATGTAAATCCATTTCAAGCACATTTGCCTCTTTGTCGTGTAGGTACATTTATTGAATAGAATTGGTACTTTACCTTCAATTTATTTTCAATTTTATCAAAAGTATTTCAAGATTCTTAATAAATGGGGGTGGGTTTGGTTGTAAATATGCTTTCCGAGCTCCATACGGGTATCTGTCAATTCGCTCATTAGTACGATTCATAATAAAAACAAAAAAAAAAAAAAAAATGAAAAAAAACATAAAACTCTTCTGCCCTTCTTCAAACATAAAGCGGAACAAAAACATCCCTTTCCAAGGCCAGGCAGTGCAAACGTAAAGAACCATATTGTCAATGCAAACGAAGATTTCAATGAATTTTAAACGAGCATATGGACTAGTGGTCGACTAGCAGGTTCTTTGTGTATTGTTTGGTTCAATCGAAATCCTGCATAATCCCTGCTCAATCAGTGACTATTAACTACAGGGTGAACTTAAAGTCAACCAATTCACCAAAACTATAGTCGAATGTTTCTCAATATAGGTCACCCTGTCGATAGAATCAGTCAAAATCATTGCGAGATAAATGAAGGGTGTTTCTTCCCTCAACATTTTTGATGTAGAAGGGTAGGATGAACCATTACCGCAACCTGTATGCACTGCAAATAACAAACACAGTAAATAATAGCAACCCTCATTATTTGAACGCAATTCCTTTAAATGGCTTAAGTTAAACCAACACCTGTTCAAGTGGTATCAGAGGGATTTTCAGCTTTTGGCTCGAGCCAGCTATTCTCGTATAAGGGATGATGATGAAGACTCTTGAATTTAGTATTCTCTTTCCCATTAAAACAAAATTCGAATTGGATTTTTCGCTCGAGCCATGGATGAAGATTCAAAAACATGCAACACAGTCGCACAGCTCATGCCCTTGGGATGATTTCTTATTGGGTATCGAGTTCAGACCTCAGGCGCTATACATTCAGTCTTCAATTTCTGCGGTATTGTGTTGCGTTCGTGTTTAAAGACCGTGCATAACATGTGGTTTTTGTAGAACATATGGCAAGAACTTGTTCCGCTTTTCTGTCTCTAGTTCATTGATGCGTACCTTGCCTATGCTATGTCTCTCCTCACTCACTCACACTCTCTCTCTCTCCAATTAGACTATGTCATTCATTTAACTGGATTAAGGAAGATCTCGTTCGAAATGTTGGTTGGATTGTTTTGTAATAAGCCCCGAGGGTGACCGCACGAATTTGACAATTCTTTGATTTCAAGTTACATTGTTCGGTGTTTTCTGTTTAACACTCGCTTCACAGAATACACAAATCACATAATCGGATGGATTATGAATGCAAAATAGAATTTCATTTTGTTTGGATTGTGTATTTGGGAATTTCAAAAGGAAATCATAGAGACTAATCGTAACGATTTGGTAAAAATAGTGACACATGTGGTTAGATATTTGGTTGGGTCAGAACGGAACTGTAGTTTTTTTTTTCTGATTTGACAAAATTCTGTTTAATTAAAGAGGAAGATTCCACATTATTGAATATCTATATTCCGAAAAACTTTAATGCAAGACCCACAAAAGCTTCTCAAAGTATCCCTCTAAGTATAGCCTGGTTCCGATGTTATCAACAATCGGTGGGCGTATGTTGCTGACCTTTTCGGGACCTTATAGTCTTTCTTGTGAGTAAATAAATTGGTCTCAACAATTTATTTTCGAAACATCTAATGTCTCTATTTCTAGAATTAAAGAAAAATGTCGTTTATGGACCATATAGTTTGGGTGTGACCATAGAAATTCGCCTCTGAAGCCGTCAGCTAATGAAGATGGGAATGCAGGATGCAAATGCAGGATGGGAATGCAAGATGCGAATGTAGGATCGGAGTGCAGGATGAGAATGCAGGATAAGAATGCATTATGAGAATGTAGGATGCGAATGTAGAATGAGAATGCAGGATGAAAATGCAGGATAGAAATGCAGGATATACTTTATTTATGATTACTTTTTTGAAATTGTGGGATCTGAACTGTTGAGTCTGCCTGGATTAAAATTAAGTGTTGATCCTTTTGGCAAGTTCATCGGCACTTTCATTACCTGGAATAGATACTACTGCGACCAGGAACCCAAAACAGTAATAAAGGTGTTGTAGAGAACTATCAATTTAGCTACATTTGATTCTGTTAGAAAAAACGGGAATAGGAATATTTATTTAATAAGATATAAGTCACAAAGTACTGATTCATGCCTGTCCAATTCTGCATTGCACTGAATTATTTCATCATCATCATCGTTTATTTTTTTTTTTTTTCAAAACATAATGAAAAAAAATCAATAATTCTTTTTTTAATTTCTGAATATTTTTTCAAGGCTATAGAAACATATTTACGATAACTTTAACAAGATTTTACATTTAATCTATGATCTTTTTTTGTCACATATTTTCAAAAGTTATTACCCTAAAAAGACTTCCTATACCTATAAATTTTTTTCATTTTTAACTAAACGAATACTCTAACTCTATGCGTTTTCCACCCGTTTTAACATTTGTCCCACAAAATAATTCACCAAAAACCTACAATAATGTACAATGAGCTTAGTTAATATATCCTTGACAATAGATTCTTCCTGAACCATATGTTGATGCCACATTAAATACAACATTCATTCGTCTTGCGCATCCCTTTTTCCCAAATACGAACAAAATTTACTACCAGGAAAAAAGGTAATCAAAGAGACCATGTAGCAGGCCCAAGCCCAAGGGAGATCTACACTCCACTTATCGCGCATATGTCAAGATATTTTATTCAAGTCGAGTCGCCCTATTTAGATGTGGTCGCGAACATAATTAAAGACAGTTTCGTGTAGTTTAAAATCTACCCACCACGGTGCGACGACAAAAACTTCAATATGCTGCCGGTGCCTGTGCCAAATCCCATTTCAATATTTCTTATCCCAGAGTTAACATAGCCATCATCAGCAATAAACTAAATGCTTTCTAGACTGACGATGACGAACAAAAGCGGACTGGGCCCATAGTCTTGTATTATAGTGCGAAAAAAAGTGCACAGATGGTACTAGAATATCACTCTATTAAGGGGTAGTTTTCATTTGATTCGACTGTGTTCACAGCCGGAACCTGCCTCCTCCGCTTCGTTTGAAATGAATAAATGGTCCTTGGGATGATGCGTTAGGGATCATTGCAAGCACAAGAGTATCAGTGGATTTTCATATACCTAAGTTTTTGAAAAAAAGGGGCGCAATATTGCATATTGCAAAATCGAAGCAATATGTGTTGTAAATGTTCTCGGTTCTCGATCTTGCAACGAGAAACGTATTGTCAGATTTTTTGATATGACCATGAATGAGAACCAAGGAAAAAGTGGCCGGCCCTATAACAAGTGCTTGAGTCAATGCATATTGAAACCTGTTACGGAAAATATTAAAATAAGGGATGTGTGGATCTGTGAAACACAAGGGCTATAGCTGGTGGTTTGATTTTGATGGTATAGAAAAACAAAAGAATTTGAGGAATTGGTTTCTGGTACAATCGTAACTTGTATGCTCTTGACATGCTGTTGACTTTTATGTATTTGGTCTGATTTTGATGCGGTGCAATGTGGTTTTGCTGTCACATTAAATATGGTCAATTTAATTCATATGCCATATAAATTCAGATGAAGAAATGGTAGAGAAATACTTCAAAGAAATGTTTTTTGAATAATATCAATGGATTTTTTGGGGTGCCTTATTTGATTTTCTGTTCATACTCTTGTTCGCAGTTAAAAAGTTTAATTTAATTACACAGATTCATGTATTAATTTACATTAAATGAAACTAAGGTATTTAACAATTTTGTGGTTTTATCTAATTTGTCTCATAGTTCTTCATACACAGATTGTAGATGGATATTTTGTTTTAGAAAGAAAAATGATTCAAAGATTCCTTAAGGATTGAGGAGCTTAGGAACAAAAGGTGACATTTGCACTTTTATATTATTTTTCAGAAATTGAAAAAACGAAATTCTGATATGTCTAGGTAATTTTTCAATTTTTTGTTTTCGTCATATAGAGCACTTTAGCAGCATTTATTTATTCTATCTATTAGTTTTTCAATAAGTTTTGAAATAGAGTAAATATTTAATATAATGTTTTGTAAATTTCACCTTTTCATCCAACACCAAGAAAATGTCACCTTTTGAAACTCAAATAAGGATCGACTCCTTCCGTAAGACTAGCTATAGACTAGCTATAAAATATTATGAGTGAAAACCTACAGTGGGAATATTTGCTATTTGAATTTGAATTAGAAAACCCTTGCCAATATTTCGGTTGGGAGCCATTTTCTTAACAACATGATGAATTGGTACGGAAAAGAATACCTCATACTGTTTATTCGGGGTTGGAATCACCGTAAACGCAAACGAAAAACATCAAAGTGTTGACATTGCTGTCTATGCATAATCTGTTCAAAAATTTACGGAGACAAATCAGCAAATATGTTTGCTTCAAATGTTTGCGTATAATGATTTGGCCCCTGGGCTGTTGTTTAAATACTGTTTTGCGAAGAGAAGTGCTCTGGTCTAGTACGGCACTGGGCAAAATGGCCGATCTGATAAAGCATCAAAGATGTATTACTCTATAAGTAGAAAATAAATCACTTGTTACCTTAATACTTATTTCTTATTAAATCATTTTAATGAAAAATGTCACTTTTGTTCTAAAAGTGAATTTTTAGATTGAAATTTAACTGAATTTTTGTATTTTTTTAACTAAATCTTCTTGGCAATCGATAGAATTCATGGCGGAGAACCATATTCCAAAAAAAAATAGAAACACAAAAAGTTTGTTTTTGTTCCTACGGCCCGGAATTGAAATATCAATTAAAAAAACATATGTATATTTTCGATTCAGCTTTTTGAAAGCAGAAATTTTGGACATAAATTATCTTTTGGAAAATTTTTCATTTAAGAGTAAAACGCATAAGTCGTCTACTGTATATTTGGTTGGTCATTATTTAAAACAAAATTGAAATTTTTATGCTCCCAGAGGCTTATATATGGTTGGAAGTAAATTTAAAAAAAAATGTTCTCTAAGTTTGAAGTCTTTATAGCTTAATTCTTATCCGTGTGCCAAGTTTCAATTGTATAATACGAAAAACTGCAGAAAAAAATCGTAAGCAACTGGATTGTAAAAATTCCCAAAAAATTGCTGTAATCATAAAGTTAAAGTCTGCCAAAGTTTTTTTGGGACAAATAGTTCTACTTAAATAAAATTTTTTTTGTTCAAAGAGTAAAATACCATGCTATTTCCATGCTTAATCCGGAAAAGTTCTATATATTCAAACATTATCATTAACCCACTAGGTGGCAAGAATACTGGTTATATAAATAATTATCGCTTAATTGTGCAGGTATATAGCTTATTTTTCTGGGAGCTCAAAAAGTCCCTTGAGAGCTGAATATAACCTTTCCTAATCTCTCTAAAGTAAGTGGCTTATGAAATGTTTTAAAAACATTTGAAAAATTTACCATTTTTACTGTTATTATATTTATTTATTGTTAAGCTTAATACAAGCAACTTAAAAAACTAAATCTTAAATCTAGAATTTATATAATACAAATTATGTACATTTAAATATCTTAAATCTAAACAGTGAGTAAAAAGCCACTAAAAAAAAAAAAAAAAAAAAAAAAAAATCAATATCAAAGGATAGGTATCAGGATGTTAGGAGGGCATGCTTTAAAGAGGTTTTACTGAGGTTCAGGTCAAACACGTTGGAATTATTAACTATACCCAGCATTCTGGTTAAGGGTTCATTTTGGCCATATTCGGTGCGGTGGTATTGGAGTCGAAAAAGATTAATAGATCTAAGAAGGCGGGGATTAGTTTGAAAAGAGATCTTTTGGAGAAGACAAGGACAGTCGATACAACCATTTAAAAGCTGATGAATAAATAAAATGTCAGCATTATTGCGGCGGGAATATAAAGTTTGCAAGCCTAAAAGTTTAAGACGTTCTGAATAAGGAGGCAAGTTAAAAGGATCATCCCAACCCAGACCACGTAGGGCAAAAAGTATGAATCTTCGCTGAACAGCTTCAATTCGCTTTATGTGGACTTGATAATAAGGAGACCAGACCTGAGATGAATATTCGATAAGTGGCCTAACAAAAGTAATATAAAGGGATTTGGTGACATAAGGATCCATGAATTCTTTAGACCATCGCTTAATAAATCCAAGATTAGAGTTAGCTTTGTTAATGATACTATCAATGTGGGCACGAAAATTAAGTTGAGAGTCACAAATAAGACCTAAATCTCGAATTGAAGTGACTATAGTAATGGGTTCATTATTCAAAATATATATTCTCTGAAAGGACGGTGTGCGCTTTCGGGAGTAAGTTATGGCTTGACATTTCTTAACGTTGAGTTCAAGAAGGTTTTTTTGGCACCAAATAAAGAATTTGTCCAAGTCGCTTTGAAGTGATAGGGCATCTGCGGATCTAGAGATTTGTTTATAAATTCTCATATCATCTGCATATATAAGAAGATCAGAGTCGGAGAAAATTTGGTCTACATCATTTGTTGTCAAAACGAAAATAAGAGGTCCAAGGTGACTTCCTTGTGGAACACCAGACGTTGCACAGATCGAATTGGATAGAGAAGATCTGAAAATAACCCTGTACTGACGATTGACCAAATAAGAAGTGATCCAAGAGACTATCAAAGGTGGGAAGCCGAGCTTTTTAAGTTTGAATAAGATTATATTATGTGATATTTTATCGAAAGCTTTGCTAAAATCGGTAGCGATAGCATCGACTTCTTTACCTTCTTCTAAAGCACAGAGAGTACTGGACACAAACTCAGTTAGGTTGGTGGTCGTGGACCTCCCCTTTAAAAATCCATGTTGCTTAGGCGAGAAAATTGGTTTACAAAAGAAGAAGATGGTATCGTATATAATACTTTCAAAAAGTTTTGGGATGTATGAAAGTTTAGCTATAGGTCTATAGTTAGTTATATCATTTTTGGGACCTTTTTTGTGAATTGGTATAATAAAAGACTCTTTCCAAAACGTAGGGAAAACTCCACTAGCAGTAGATAATTGAAAAAGGGCAGTGAGAGGTTGGGTTAAATTGTCAATACATTTCTTTAATACAATGGAAGGAATTCCATCAGGACCCGAAGAATAATCATCTTTAAGCAGATTTATCTTATTGATGACTGAGGATGAGTCAATTATGATGGAAGTTAATGATGTTTGTGTACAGCCATTCATGTAGCTAAAATAACTAGAATCTGCCTCAGTATTGTTGCAAGAGAAGGCTGTACCAAAAAATTCAGCAAAAAGATTGGATATAGTTGGAGGATCAGAGGACGAAATGTCACCCAATTTTAATACTGGCGGGTAACCATCGACCTTTCTTTTGCTATTTATAAATTGGAAAAACAGTTTCGGGTTACATATCAGATCAGTTTGCATTTTTAAGATATAATTTGAGTATAAGGATTCACACAAAAAGGAGAAATTTTCATAAGATACTGTATAGTTAGAGAAATCAAAGCTGGATTTTGTTTTAAGAAATGTTTGCCAAAGTTTGTTTCGTTTGTTGCGAAGAGAGCGAAGTTCTTTGTTGTACCAGGGAGGGGAGGATGAAACGTTTTTTTGTAAAAGCATTGGTATTGAATCAGAAAAGCAGTCAAAAATGAGTGCATAAAAGCGAGTGATAATTATGTTGATATGGGTAGTGTGATCACAAATGAAATCGAAATTTATCCTACCAATAAGATCATTTAGTTTTTCAAAGTTACCTTTACGAAAGTTGAATTTATGTTGATTTAGAAATTCGGGGTTAGAATTATTGCTCATATAAGAAAAGATAATTGAGATAGGCGGGTGGTAAGAATCGAGTTTAGTAAGAAGATGACTGCATTTCATGGCAACGGTGTTATCCGCATCTGATGTATAGATTAAATCAAGCTGTCTACCTAAGTTATTTTTGACATCACTCATTTGAACGAGACCAGAAGCTTGAAGACGGTCAGTGAAAAGAATTTCCTTTTCTGAGGTAGCATTGTTTGAGATAAAATGTATTTCATCTTCAGAACTGGTCCAGATAAGACGAGGAAGATTGAAGTCGCCAACAATAACAACATCATCTTCAGGATTAGCAGATTCAACTATAAAATCGACAGCATTAACGAAAACCTCATATTCATTAGTGGTTTGAGATGGAGGAATGTAGCAACACAAAATGAAAAGACATCGTTTGGTCAAGTTAATCTTAACACATACTAGTTCCAAATTTAAAGTATCAGGTATATCAATTAAAGATGCATCGAAATCAGAATGAAGTGCCAACAGAACACCACGCCCTACAGGGCTGTTAGCATTAGAGGTAAAACAATCGGGAACTGAAATATCCTTACGATAAACCGTGAATTCAGAGGAAAAAAGTTCACTACTGGCAAAGTTATGGGAAAGGTTAGTTTCGGTTAGGGCAAATAAGTTATAAGGTAACTTTTGGGAGTTTAAATAAACTTCATTGGTTTTTGTCCGAAGACCACGTACGTTTTGATAGTAAATAGACAAGTAATCAACGTTGGTAATTTTGTGAGACGTCGCTGAGGGTTGAGACGGGATTGAGTTAGTAACGAAAAAACTTTTGCTGATCATGTGAACTCAGTCTTGAACTCAAGTAATTGCCATATGCAGAAAGTTCATTGGCTACATGGAGGGGCGAAAAATTAAAAAACTCGTGATATTGAAAGAAGATTTTTTTTTTTTTTTTTTTTTTTTTTTTTTTTTTTTTTTTTTTAGCTGAATAGGAAGGCCTTCCTTTAATAAGGATAGTTCTAGGCTTGTCTTCGTTTTTCCGTTAATGCAAATATGATCAGGTTTGTTGTGAAAAAAAGCTAGGTAGTTTCTGACGTTGGCAAATGTTGTCGAATCTCGCAAGCGTGACAAGACAAAACGGCCGTCGTCACAGGAGTTTGTAAACTTTTTAGTTAATTTAACCATAGGAGGAAGAATTGGATCTAGAAAAGATGAAGAAGAAGAGATAGAAGGCATTGTTTGGGATTGATCGGGAGTTAGAGATGCAGTTACTGAAGGGTTAGCATAAGTGTGGGAATTTATGTTATCGTCAGAAGAAATTGGTAATTTGTCTTGTTTAAAAGGATTGTTTGGTACTGGGTAAGCTGAGTGTTTATTGACTGAGGGTACAGATGGATTAAGGACGTGGGAAAGAAAGAAATTTGGATATTTTGAATTAGAATTAGAAGAAGATTTGCTGTGAAAGTTGTTGGAAACGGGGGAATTATAATTAGGCTTCGAAAATAACTTGTAATTAGATTTATTTTTATTGAACTTAGCATAAGATCTTAGATTATTTGTACGTTCACCCACCCAAGGGACAATCTTCATCATGCTATTTTTTAAAATTTGAGGGCTGGTGGAAAACAACCATTCGTAGCTACGTGGAATTGAGATTTTAAAAGTTTTAAAAACCGAGGCGATGACAGTCTGAAGGGGAAAATCCATAATTTTTCGTAAAAAAATGTAAAATCCAGGATTCGTTAGCGTGTCGAGGTGCACCTTTAACGATGAAAATTGACTTTCTTGTGTGAGTAGGTTGATTACTATAAATTTTCTTCAGGCGATTGTGCCATTCTGAGGGGGTCCATGTTGTTCCAAATTTTTGAATAGTATGCGGAGATTGAGTAGGGGTGGGAACTGGCAGTGTTTTAAGGTTGCTGTTGGTGCTGTTGTCGATAGGGCTATTAATGTTGTTGATATTGTTAGGTATTGCTGATGGTAATGGCGAAGCTGATGGTGATGTGTTGAGGTTGGTGTTGTTGGAGTTAGTGTTGACGACAGAGCTAATAATGTTGTTGATATTGTTTGGCATCGCTGATGGTAATGCCGATGCAGATGGTAATGGCGATGGAACAGCAATTGAAAGAGAGAGAGAAGGATTTTGCGAAGACTCGATCATCTCAGATAGAATGGATGTGTTGTAGTTAGACGAGCTAGGTTGAACATGAATTTCATCGATTTTGCAGGATGCGATTTTTATTTCGTCGATAACATCATTAAACGAGGTACGCGTAAAAGTAAGTTCATTGTTGATGTCGGAAATCTTGGATACGAGATCATGTAAAATTGAAGTGATTTTGCAGGAGGCTGAAGACATGGAACTTGAAGTTGACTGTATGAAAACATCTAGATCGGACCGAATAACTTGGATTTGTTCGTTAATATTTTCAATTGGATATGAGCTTAGAGTAGATTCGAGCGTAGATCGTATAACACGGTTAATATTATCGAAACTGCAATGGGTATGGTCATTACTTGATTTAAATAAATGTACAAAAGACGACAGTTTTTTTTCTATTGATGATTGGTTAGAGAAACATCGATTGCTAAGAGTTTCAATAGTATTGTTCAGAATTTCTATGCTCTTAGAGAAGTCATCAAAATTTTGAAATTGAGCAAGTACACTTTTATGAAAACGATTATTGTCGCCTATGATGGAGTTAGTAGATTCACTAAGACATTTAACCGCAAGAAGAATATGAGAGAGGGAGATATTTTTACACTCTTCGCAAAGATATACAAAGTGAGATAAATATTCTTTTAAATAACCACATGATCTTTTGCTCAGTCCGAGACATAGAGGGTGGTAAGATTTACCGCAGAGACCACGGCACGACACTCTTTCGGTATATTTACTGTCGAGAATACAATTAAGGGAGTCACAAGTGTTATTTTCCATACCTTTTTTGTTATAATTGATATTTTTGAAAATTATTTTATAGTATCGTTGAGTCTAAATTTTTGGGTAAAAATTAAAAGAAAAAAAAATTTAAAAAAAAAAAAAAAAAAAAAAAAAAGATTAGTTTTAAAAGTTGAATATTTTTGGTTTTAAGTGTATTAATAAATAAATAAGTGTATTAAAAAATTGGACTAGAATTTTCAGAAAAAAAGCCACTTTTCTTTCTGTATTTTAAATTTTAAGTGGCTCTTTTAATTTTTATGAAAAATTAAACATTTTTGCCAAATTTATATTGTGTAACGTTTTTTTAAAGGGTTACTGGTGTATGCACCCACGGTTTATTAGTTCTCGTAGTAAATGAAACGCTTATGCTAATTTTCGAGTTTAAAATAATAATGATTATATTTTTTAGTTTGGAAGCATTTTCTGTTGTCTTTTACTTGCATTTTTTTCAAAAATAAAGAGAAATCAGCATTAAGATTCTATTATTTGCATCTTTCAGTACATGGAATTGGAATATTATTATTTATTATGTAAACGTTCATTTTTTTTGAATTTATTTCTTCAACAAACATCATTAACCTTCTTCAGTTCTATAGATTTCCTCTCTTCAGCATCCCCTATCACTGTATAAATTAAGCTCACTAAAAAAATAATCATATTGATTCAAATATCGATGATTTTATTCTTCTTCACAATTCGTGAATAAATAATTGAATTGATAAAATCGAACAAAAATTACGATATATACCTTCCAAAAAAACAAAGAAGAGAAGAATATTTCTTCCTCTACTACTTCGACTTCAATGTCTGCGGTTGTTTTTGTGTCTGTTATCAGGATCAAAAGGCTTCTTCAGCAGCACAAAGGTCGTTAAGACACTCCCGCGAGATTCCCACTCTCTTTTTGATATCTTTTTTCTGTTCGTATGCGCGGTATTACGAGCGAGAGATAATAAATAAATTCCGTTTGTTCCACTTCGAGAACAAACCAAAAAAAACAGAGAAAAAAAAAACAATTCAAATCGACTCATTATCATATGTAATTCACTTCGCTATGTAAATAAATGTAGCATAAAAGGACATTAAGGATTCAAAATATTTCTCTTTCTCTATTTCTTATGGCGCATAACGAAAATTTTGTAAATCCTCTGCAACTAATCATGCGGAATAAATTGAAATCTTCTCGATCGATTGTTTGGGCAGAGTAGGGATGGTGGATTTGAAATTGAGTATGTATTTGTAGTGATGGGTAAACTCTGTAAGGATAATTGGATAAAGTTTTTTTACATCTCACTTTTCGCCATCTTCTTTTCAATTAATCCATTGGCAAAGATGTCTTCGTTGAACGTGTCCTGAATGTCCAGCAGTGAGTCCATCAGTCGAAGAAAAAACAGTGATAATGTATTCTAATGTGTCAACATTTTCACTAAATAAAAAAAAAAAACTTGAAAAACTTTCTGCAGAAGTGTCCATGTTCAGTTCATGTCCTTGTAGAGTATCTCATCCCTGTACAAACCCCCAAACATACAAGTTCTCAGAGGCTCCCCCATTTCTTGAGCTCTTCAGCAAAAAAAAAACCAACTGAAGCGTTAAAGTATATGTCAACTGTTAGTCGTTCATTGTGTTTTCTGGCAAGATGTCCTTTTCCCATAAGGATCAGAAAATCCATACGAGTTTGCCTGCTCTGTGTAAGAATTTATGGGGTGTGTGTGTTTTTTGGGTGGCGACCACCACATCCGGGTGTCGGTGTGTATGGACCTTTAAGTATGGAGATTACAATTCCGGTTGCCATCAACGTCGTCGTTGTCGTCGGTCGGTCGATGGTTGGGTCTGGTGTTATATATGTTGTGATTATTATTGGTAACATCATTTACGTATCCAATCTGATTCAAGGACCTTTTCTCCTGTAACTGTGTAACCTAATCAAGTGGTATGTATTCAAGATGATAATTTTACATTGGATGTGTTGCTCGTTGCCAATGAGATGTAAATTGAAATGTTTTATGCTTAAATCAAAGTGAAAACAACCCTTTCTCGTTGTTGGCACAGCATAATGGATAAAGAGGAAGGATATCATCATTTTCACACATAAAATCATTTGGAATATCCTTGTGGTTGTGGTCGACCATTCTTCGTCTAATCTTCGTTTAATGATTGAATTTAATTAACAGAAGCTTATGTGAGGATTGCTGCGAGAGTTGGGTTCTTAAGTTACTAACAGAAAATAGTTTTTTTTTTGTTTTCTGTTTAAGTTGTTGTGGTGAGACATGAGGGTAAAAGGATATATTGTTTTTGTGAGATTCATGAACTTGAGGAAAGCTCTTTAGCTGATTCAATTGCAATTACTGTATAGCACGTGGTCATGATTTTAGTGAATGTGTAGATAGTTGCATCTGGTGTTGAATAATTGATAGGGTTTGTGGTTGCCAGAGCTTAGAAAAGAATGTATATGAATATGTGGGGTCAGATTTGAAATTAAGGGATTAATAAAATATTTTTTTTTCTAAACAATTTATTGATTACAGCATCCTCTAAATGCAATGCCATTGCCACACTACAAAAAACAAGGGTCTCGGTTATGACCCAACTACTATGCAAGTTACGCCAAAAGTGATAGTCATAATTTTGCGGGTTTTATTAGTTGGTCGATACCAAATCATGAAAGAATTCGGTGGCTTTTTTGGAAATAAGAAAAAAAAAACATTTTTCTCAATATTTCGCTCCGCAGAAACCAGTTTGTGTTTAAAAGTTTGCCTTTCTTTTTCACGAACATTTTAAACGTGAATGTGTAAAACATATTAAGATGTTTATGGTAATGACAGTTATCGTTTACCAAATTTAGCACTTTGCTACGTTTACTTAGAGTAAACCAGGTTGCATGAATACCCCTATTATAAAATCACACTCTCAACTAAATTGAATAACTATAATTTTTTTCTGTGAACCAAAATATTCTTCAAAAAAAAAAATTGGTGTGGTAAAGTTTTAATCTAAAGACAGAATAAAAAGAAAAAACAATTTAGTCCAGGCAATGAAGGATTTTGCCATACATAAAGTGATGAAGCTTCAAATTTTGTAAATAAACAGTTGTCCCAAGTCTAACAAGAGACCAGATACAGTTTGACAAAAAAAAAAAAAACGATTACACTCTAAAAAGTGTAAAAAACAACTTTGTTCTGCGTAACTAGGAAAAATTATTTAAAGGGCTAAAAATATACAATCAAAAAAAAAATACATAAAAATATTGACAATCACGACAGTGGAGCACTGATCCGATGCAATGTTTTTAATCCCGCTTTATAAAATGAATCTAATAAGACCAAACCAAGATAATATGACGTCTCAACAACATCAAAACAATTCATGTAAACACAACAGTCATCAATCAAGGCTGTACAAAATTAATATCAAATGACTTTTGATCACTTTCTTTGGCGTATAGAATATACTGCATTAACCTTAAATATAATTGTCAATGGAAAAAAATGTTACGCATACGCCACAGTGACCAATTAATTAAAACTTTAAAAAATATTACAAATGTTAATCGCTTATTAAACTATAAAATGAGTTGATTTTTTTGAATATTTACTAATCTTTAAAATTATATAAGAATGCAGATATAATTCTTCATTTAAGTCCTAAGATGTTGAAGCCCTTAAGTACCTAGGTAATGAAACGCAAAAACATAAGTTATGTAGTTTGCACCCAAACATTAAACTTTTTATTTAGTTATGTGATAGGCAAACAATTTTAGCACAAGATTTTGACATACACAGAACTGTTATATTATTTTTTGTTAAAATTTTTTTTTCAGCTCTTATAAAAAACACTTATAACTATCAACTTAAATGAATAATCAAAATTAAAGAAAGAAGCTGGCTTAAATTCAAGAATTATTTGCTAGAAATAAAGTTTATACCTTTATATTTCCAAGTAATTGAAGCTTCTACCAAAATACCTTCTAAACATAAACATATCTATAAGCTCTATGAGAGATAGTCAAAGAAGATATTCTATTCAGACTGCACTATTACTCAGAAATAGTTAAAGTTTTCTCATCAAAAAAATTATTCCAATTCAAATTCCATTGTCATGATTTTCACACGGTTGCAAAAGATAATCTTAATCAATCTGGAAATGTTTTTTGTCGTTGAAAATACTGTTAAATATTTTTCTATTTAATCCCTTAATGTTTTTTTTTTTTGTTTTTGGTAGAAACCTGGCATAAGATTCGTTAAATTACTCGAAGGCCTTGAAAATTTCGAAAATGTACTATATTTCTGTCTTTTTTGACATTTTCTAGTCACACTAAGCAAACAAATATTAAAAACCGAAAATACAGAACAAAAATATATATAAATATCTGTAACTTTTTATTTAAATAAAGTTACTTCCCCATTCTTTAAGATTAAATTTCTTGAATTCACGTCTAGATCATCATTATCATCAGAATTGAACGAAAAAAAAAATAAAAGTTTAAGCACCCAGCACTGATTTGATTAGTAACAGCAACTCATTTGAGCAGAAACACATTTTCCTTATTAGAATCGAGAGAGAGATATATGTCCTCGATGTCCTTCTGTTCGTTTCACAATCGCACTCATAACTAAACAACAACAAGAACAATAACTGCGATAAAAACAATAATTTATGAGGATATAAAACTCCAACGCATATTCTTTTTCAACACTCAAACTTCTTCTTACCGATCAAAGCAGTGTAATAGCAGCATAGGAAGAAGGAAGAACCACCCCATATTGGAAAGGACATACAATCACAGCTCATAGAGCTTCACAGAAAATGTGGTAGCTTAGAGAACACTTGTCTCTCGATGGCGATGTGGATATGCGCAGCGCCGCCTTTAAACGAAGGATTCACTATTCACCATTTTACAGAATTCATTCACAGAGACACACAAGTCAGTGCTAAGTACTGTGCTCGTAAATCGACCCCTAATGAACATTTCATTTCGCACGATATTTTATGATTATTTAAAAGGGGTTGTCTTTGGCTTCGGATCTCAGTTCGAATCTGGGATCTGGCTATTGTTTGTTGTTTTGTTCAAATTGTCATCCTGGTTGGATATTTATGGCAGTCCTAATCGCTATGTCATCATATCTCATTTTTGTTCGTTGTACAAATCGAATCACACACAGTGGGGCAGCGCGCGGAATGATTCATTAAGCGTTCAGCCAAATATGTACTTCTGTCATATGTGAGCCATAAATGTAAATTTTTCACATTAACTCACAACTCAGCGGAGCGCAGGGAGGTTTGGGGTTGTTTTTTTTTTATTCTGTCGACTGCGATGTTTGGGATAAATTGAATTGATATCGAAAATGTTAGCTAAAATATTAAATTTATCGAAATGTGCCACATGTTCAAGACCTACAACTACAAACAGTGGGTTGTTTTCGCAAAACTAAGTGCATTCGAAATATTTGCGAATATTATTGCGATTGATATTATAATGCTATTAGGGGTTGTATGGCTGGTTTATTTTAATTTATTGATTGCTAAGCGAGGATTTGCTAGTTCTATTATTCAGATAAATGAGAATCACTAGGGGTTCGGGTGGGTGGCATTGTATGCACGCTATTTGTCGACTCACTTGCTAATGAATTAAAGTGGAAATGTTTTGCGACTAAATTTGTATTGCAGTTGGTATTCTTAGTAATATCTATGCACAGAGTGTGATATTATACAAAAAATAGAAGTGATTTTAATTACATTAGCAGTAATATTCAGTGATGGTGTTAAACGATTTGAATGTGTTATAATTTTTTTTTGTAGTGGGAATGTTATCGATACATAACAATAAATTAGATACAAAGTGAAGCCTGGTTGTTGTATTTATGTATACCATTAAAATATGTCCAAATTTACTGCCAATATGTACGTATTTTCATGGGTGATATGGGGCAGTTTTGCTTGCGAATAGAAGTGCAATGGAAACATTTATCGAACTTGAACAACATAATATAATCTTTTAAAAATTAAAGATTTCGGTTTCATTAGCTCTTTAGAAGTTATATGATATAATTAAGAGTCGCTTGATGTAGGTTTAAAATTCTGTTTCTCCCTAATTCTGATTCTACTCTTCTTCAGGTCAAATTTCTTTATGTTAATGATTTTATAGTGCTATTTTGAAATTTTTGGTGATGGTGTAATTTTTGAATGTAATTAAAATTTTTCTTCAATTCAAATAATTTTCATTTCAATTAATTTTATTTTGAACAAATTGCTAAAAAAAATCAGCCTGAACAGTGTAATTGATGAATGAAATTCATATGCAGTTACCTGAATCGTTTGGGATAACAACGAGATCGATTTAATTATGTTTTCTAAAACCTATCCTGTTCGCTATCTGCTTTGCATGTGTACAATCTAAGACCTTTTGAGAGAAAGTGCACATAACAATTTTTTTACAAAATACATATTACATACATTTATTGTAAAAAAATGAAAAAAAAAAAAAAATCAAATCCATTTATATAACAAATATGAATAACATTGGCAATCCCAAACTTTTGGGAGACGGACACAATCCCGTGAATAAAAACCGATGTGATTGCGCCATGCATGAACGTAAAGCCAACTGGTCCACGATTCTACACTATTTTGTATTCGGGGCAAACTCTCTTCCAAAAGGTTAGAAATTGACCTACAACTCGGTGGACATGCTTGATTTGTGGAACTTGCAGTCCCTTAAGGTTCCGTTTTTTTAGTTTAACAGTTAGTTTAGTTTTTAACAGCGCAAAACTACTGAAACTTTTAAGAATCGTTTCCGAAAAAACTGTACACAAAAATGTATCTTTTTGCGGGTCGCCTTTTGTGAAAAAATTACAATATTAACTTTAATAATCTAATCTTTTGAGAATTAAGTATTCCGGTCTTTGTATACCTCCATTATTTTTAAAATAAGTACCTACTATTTTTTTATATAGAAATGTCTCAGAAATGTGTTTTTTTTTGTGTTTGCCATTTCATTATGAACTAGACTAATTCTGACAATCGTTATACTTTCCCTTTTCGAAAAAGCAATATCTACTCTTCATTAGAAACCATAGAACTAATTTCTTGAATTTTCAGCGTTGTAATGTTGTTCTCAACATTTTACCTACAGAAAACAAAATAAATTTAGACCTCGTTGTATGTAATGCAGTTTTATGTTAACCGAAAATGTTTGTTAATTGTGATTTCTGAAAAACATTTTAAAACTACTTTTAAGGTTCTAAAGTTAATTATTTTTATTATTTCCATTAAACTTCACCTTAATGATGTTATTTTAATTTTTCTAGAGGATTTAATGTATTGTCTTTGGCATATTTTTGGGTCTAATATTTCTTCTTTTAAACTTTCTTTTCGATTGAAGCAATAAAAACAACAACCTTAACTTTGAATAGCACTAAAAAACATGCGTTATGATGACCAATAATCTTTTTAAAAAAGTTTTCAAAGGCGTCAATGTGTTTTGCTCCAACATTCAGTGTCCATCCTTGATTTATGTTACTCCACATCAACTTCCCTTTCTATTCTCTTTATAAAAGTTTTTTTTATTTCTTCCAAAACTTATCTCAAACTAAAAAAATATATCTGCTCTTTGAACACAAAATGTAGATGATTTGTTTGTGTTTCTTGGAAAGAGACAAAAGTTAACTGTCACTGCCGTCTGAAAGTAAATTTGAGAAAACACCACTCAATCAAATTAAGAAACAACCCGACCTTTATGAACAAAAATATCCCAAGGATATCCAAACCCGTCATTTTAAAACTCTTACCGTTTTTTTTTGTAATCAATTTGATTTAAAAACTCCCAAATGTCTATGTCCGCCCTTCACATTCCATGCAAACAAAAACACATACCACACAGCAGTACATGAAATTCTCCCATCAATCTGTCGAAGTAATAAAAAACGCAACGAAACAGAAAACAAGGATAACAAGTTAAATAAGCTCATCTCATATTCATAGAATGAAATTGAGGAAAATGATTTTTGTGGTGGCATTTAATGGTGGGGATGATAACAGGAGCAGCAGGCAAATTTTTGTTTTTGTTTTTTTCCTTTTCTTTCACTGTCATTATGACAAAGAGAGTCATCAACCCCCAATGATGCTAGGTATGTGAATGTGCGTTAATTTATGCGTGAAGCCGAAAGGATAATGTTAGACCAGATTTAATGACAAACAGGCATACTTTCATACAATAAAGCGATGTGAACAGGCGGTAAATGATGGAAAACAAATCACTTGGAGTAAAAACGTCCTTGGGGCACATTTGAAATCGGTTCACACCCACAGCTCTTTTGCATAATAATTTATTTTCACATTTGACCTTTCAGAGGGAAACCTGATTTTTTTTTTGAAAGTTTTGCGAACTTTTATTGAGGATAAACTAAGAACAAAGTAAGAACTTCCACTCCTTGATTAGTTTAAGATATAAGAATACTTAAAACGTATTTTTAAATTAAATGCATTTATTTTGTTTCTTCAGTATTTTTCTTCTATTGTCGTTTTTTGTTCCGAAACTAATGCATTTTCGGAAATATATTGCGTCTATAACTCATCAGATGGCATTAGCATGAAATACTGCACCTATTTAAAGTAGTGGTTTTGATATAAACTGCTAGTTTTCTGTTGATGGTTTGTGTATTGGGAGAACCGTTACAAAAGCTTTAACTTTTAAAGAACTTTTTGACAGTATTTCTAAGGTAGGTACTTTTTGGAGAGTCTCTTTTTATCCAACAAAATTTTCTTATTGGAAAATTAGATAAGACTGTATTTTCCGTACAAATATTAAGTATATCAAACCCGTTTTCAAAAGACAGAACTTTTAAGTTTTTTTTTTTTTTTAAGTTTGGATTTTTATTTCTCAGAGTGTGAAGCACATGTTCTCTAATTTTGTTGAGTATCCAATCCGTTGCGTTTTGAATATTTGCAAATTGAAATCCCGATTGCCACCAAAGGCGAATAGGAATTCGTACAGTCAATGGTGGGTTTTGTTAATTTGTTTTCATTTTTGTATAATTTTGTTTGGATACACGAAACAGATCCTTATAATTTTGAATTAAACATTCAATACAGTGCATAACTCCATTATTGTTGAAATAGTAGAAGGTACAGTGATACAAATTAATTGAATCTGAGTTCTAGTAAAAGAAACAGTAAAAAAAATTTTAAAAACTTTTGATAAATTTTTTAAAATCTTTACAAATAAACCTTTTTAGCACACAAATTGACTATGATCATTCAATGAGGTGTGTAAAAATAGGAACTTATTTTTTCAAAGTTTTTTTGCTGATTCTTATAAATTAAGAACACAAACAATAAAATTGAAATTTTTAAAGAAATTAAGAAAACAAATTTCTACAAAACTGCAGTCCACCAATATTCATAATTTTTGCGGTAGTTTTCATAATTTTTTTTCGTATACTCTATATAAATCGGTGCTTTGCATATGAAGTATTATCAAGATTTCTAACAAGCAAATACGTTTGTAAAATTACTAGTAGTTTTGACTGTTCTAGTTGCAATCCTAAACAATTTCAAGCTAAGGATATTCTAAGGTTCCATTTACCATATCGATCGCAAATAGCTTTTGCACTGCTGAGCAAACACCCTCACTTCATTCAACTCTGTTTGACAGGATCATTGATCTAGATTCTAAACTCTACAGTACATGCATGATTCATTGTGCCTGACGATGAGATATTAGTCATCGGCCTTGTGATCTTTTTCTTTGAGGTTTTCTTAGGTTTCTTTTTTGTAAAGTTACTGAATAAGTACTTCCAAAAAAAAAAACACAAGCCAAGTCATCACATAACATTAAAAAAGAGACCCTACACATAAAAAATGTGACAAGAAAGCAGTCTGCACCTTCATCAGCCACTCCAGCCAGCTTATCACCTGCAGCACCTTCACACGTTCCACACCGAGTCCCGTAATCATTACAACTCCTTTAAGCAAAATCGGCATTTTGAAAAGTATAATATCTTAAACTCCTGATAGCCGCTATACGATTGTGGGGAATCAATGAAAAATTACTACCTCAAGCAGGTGGTATAAAAAGATGTCTGTTGTGTTCCTGATCCTTGGTCTTTAGTTTGTGTATTTATTTTGGACAACCTACAAAAAAAAAAACACATTAAAATCATAAATCCAAAGGACAAAAGAGAGCCGAAAATGTGCACGGCACGCCATTTGGAGGAATTGCTAAGCTCTCTCTCTGGTCTCGGTGGTCGTTGTTGCGTCGTCGCCATCGTTGGTTTGGTCGGTCGTGTCGCATGCCCACAGGACAATGTGTCGGAAGAATTTGAATTTTAGCAAATGATTTGGATTCAGACGCAAGCAAAAGTGGTGCAAGTTTTATAAATTTATATTCGAAGTTGACCCAACAACATTATGAATACTATACAGGTGTGTTTTGGCTTAAAAAAGTGCCCTCCGTGCATATGATGATGATCAGTAGAAGACCAAAGGAAAACATCTGCCTTCAGCAACGAGTTGCTTGTATACAGTTTTTTTTTTGTGTTCAATGTGTTAAATCTTTATTCGCAAAGAAAAAATTAATGTTGGAAGGATAACAAGGCATAGCACGCGTCAGGTCCTTCTGGCGAAAGAGGCCCAAAAAACATCTGGGATAGCTATATTTTAGGTAGGAGTAAATGTTTATTCGTTTTTTTTTTTCTACGTTTGACCAAATTAGGTTAATAACCTCAACCTTCCAGACAGAGTTTATAGTTTTTTTTGTATTTTTTTTTTTTTTCATTTCATTCTATTTGTAACTGAACAAAGAAACGCAGGTGATTATAGGCATGCATCCATAAAACATTTCTATTCGCGCATGCTCGCAGGCGAGGTCCTCATTTTCCAAACAAAACGTTTAACAACCGAAAACAAGACATTAAGACTCAAAATATTGTTTTATTTTATGAGTTTCGCGTTTCATTTTGTTTCGTTTTTATTTTTACTCGCAAATCTTCCGAGCTAATGTGCAAAATGACGAATGGACGTTGTTTTGAAGAATGTCTTGAGTGCTCGCTCAACGCACACATAAAATATGTTGACTGAACATTTATGAAATATGCCATCACTAACAAAAAAGAGCTTTACGATGAAATGGAGAATATAACAAGGCGTATGCGATGTTTGCAGACGATAAAAAAAAAAAATATAAAAAAGTTCATAAATGTTTTGAAGCGCCATCGCTAACGCCGCCGCCGCCGCCTCTGCTACCGCACGCCGGCCGCTGCCGACATCCCCCTGCTTCAAACCGTGCGACAGAGGAGTGAGTTTCTGAGAAAAAATCTTTTGTTGGTTGCGCCGAAAGTATAAACGAAACCCCAGAATCCCAGGAGTGTGAGAAGCAAAGAATTTTGAAGGAATTCAAAACAGTCAGTGCGACAGATCAGGGTAGACAATTCTTTAAAGCTAAGGTTCCTCCAGAGTTTAGTCAATAAAGGATAAAAACGTCTTAAACTTCAATGTTAAAGTTACAGTTGAATGTATCACAACTCTTATACTGCCTGAGAATATGATTATAAAATAAATATGTAGTATTTGTCTGGGCTCAACTGTTTCACAATTTTCACTTTTGTTCATATAAAATTGTTTTTGGAATTTTGTTTGAAATTTGTATAATTTTTCTATGGTCAATATCTCTTAAACGAAGTGAGATTACAAACAAATATTATTTCATCTTTTCGATTTATTTCGTATGGTTCTACAACTTCCCATTTACAAAATTAGGTTTTTTTTTATGATGACGTTAGCGCATCGACTTTTTTATAATTTTGGGAAAAATTGTAAAACGTTAAAAAAAATATCGAAGAGCAGCGTTTGCATTCAACAAGAACACAATTACTGTCCAAACATCACTATTTTAAACTCAAATTGAAGAGGTTTTCTAAAATCGAAAATGAGACCATACAAAAACGATTGCATATATTTTTTCTTGCCGGCCATAGTGTAAAGTCTAAACATGATAAAGATAAAGCGATACTGTACCAAGGATAATAACAATTCACAGGCGATGGGCATATAACAAACTGATGGCAGCGTGGATGGTAAGTACCAGAAGCAGCAGCCAGCAGTCGAGTTTGCAGAAGCAGCAGTAGAAGCACAAGCGGCAACAGATGGTATGAAGAAGCAGAAGACGGGCGGAATCAGAAGCGCTGACCTGAAGGAATGAAATGTGAAGCACGTGCTTAACCCTTTGCACCTCATGAATTCTTTGCGCTTCAGCTTTTCATCTTCTTTTTCTTAGTTTTTTTTTTCTCTGGCAGATTCCAATGTGTGTTGGTTGTGTGATGGTACAGTTGCGGTGGTGGTGGCAAAGGGGCGGCAGCAACTATATGAAACTAAAGACTTTTCTCAAACAACAACGCGATGCGAAGAAGATTGCTCGAGGAGGTCTCTCTTCACTTACATATATGCGCACATTGGATCGTTAAGTGTCTGGTAACAATTTCAAGAATTATTACCCTTCGAGCCGACCGGCCATAGCATCACAATGCGCACAGCCCATCATCACAGTGTGATCATCCTGGCTGGACCGCCAGCAGCCGCCAACATTATCTTGAGGGCTGAACACTTGATTAGGTGTAGAAGTGTTTGAGCTGTTTTAAGTGGTGTTCCGCACTCACTGTCTCGCGCTTATGCCGCCCAAATGATGCTCTGCGAGGAATGCTTGGAATTTTGGGCCAAAATTACCAAATGGCAAGGCGCGTTAACGTTTTTTAACCAGCATCGTCTCTCGCACCTCTAAGACGCTACTAAGTATAACTGATTGTCATTTTTCTTGGCACACTGTAAGAGTTTAATATTTTTCTTTGTTTTTATTTCGTAATGCGTCCAAAATGATTGCAATACCTGGACGAAAGAATTTGAAATAACATTTACGCACCCATCCAACAAATGAAGATAAATGTTGAACTTTTTTTATGCGATTTAGTGATGGATTGATAAAAATCATAGTGATGGAAGTGCCGCCACCACCCCTGGTTGTAAATTAACTAAACTGTTTCCAAAAATGAAGCTGACCAATTTTCCAATTTCAAAAAAGTAAAAAATTGCATTTTTTTTTTCAAAGTTGCAATTAGAGGATTGTTTTTTGATAAAAGTAGACAAACTAAAATGTATGATAAACAAACAATATCTCTCGGTGGACAAACGAATTCAGTTTTTTGTTTCGACGAGCTTATGTGATTTCGGGGTGTTAGAAAGTTGAAGAAGAATGTTATTTGTCTTGGTGGCTTTTTCTTCACGGAAGAAGATTGAAAAAATGAAGCCATTCTGAATTTCTGCATGTTTGGCAAAATTCAGACGGGCTAAATTTTATAAACGCTTTTTCTATTATTTTTACAGGTGGGAATATGTTTTGAAGAGTTGCTTAGGTACCTCGTTTATAATACTTTCAGTTTCTTGCTCACGGGGTTAATGCAAACTTTCACTTTCACTTTTATTTAATAAACCCATTTACGTCGCTTTTGCTCTTCTGTGTGGTTTATAAATTTTATATCGTTGAAAAGTCGAGCTCTGGATGATCATAGTTGATGTGTGTTTCTCCAAACGTGTGAACCTTCCTAGAATTTCGTAACTTCTTGAGATGTCCTAAGTCGCACAACCACCTTTATTAACTTTGGCAAAAAAACCTGTTCAATATCGCTTTTAAAGTGCGTCAGTTTTCACAACAACAAACAAGCACAACAATTGTGAGGGAATACCGGTCTCCATAGAAAGAAAAAGAGGCCACATGAGAAATGCGCAATCCAGGATTTAGAGACACTCTTTTGCAAGAATATGGTTCGGAAGTCTTCTTTGGAGACTGTTGACTGCGAAGTCAGCTGATGTAACATCATGTACTCAAAGTCGTTGCTGGAGATTTAGACAAAATCAGTTCCGAATGATTATGCAACCAAACTATGCTGTCAAGCAGATAGTTCCAGTAAACTTAGACATGAAAAGTGAAAAAATCCATATCTAAACTGAAGATCAACAGATCAAAGGCTATAAGAGCTGACGGCCTTGTGGCCAATATGGTAGTGTCTTGATAAGGAAAATGCATCAGCAAAATAAATTATAAGTACCTAAAGTATGTCAAGCTGGATGAATTTTAAAAACGTATTGTGGTTCTTCAAGCTATTTAAGAAGTCACATTAGTATTTCGAAACACAGGGTTTTCCCCAGATTGCTTTTCCGAGAGTGTGAGCTAACTCTGGTATTACTGAAGACTAAAATAAATATTCCTTGAGTAGGATGGGCTTTAATTTATTTACAAGATTAACTAAATTTGAGTTAACTATGCAATGAGAATCTGTCTCTTAGAGTCTGTGATCAGGTTGTTACAATTAAGTTAATCACATTAAAGGCAAAGGTTAAGGTTTTGCTATAAATGTCATGGTATGTTGTTCTTCCCATCACCATGGTAAGTTGGCGTGTCGTCGCAACTCTCTATAGGTGAACCTATTTAGCAGTAGGTACATCCCCAACAACCAATATAAACTTTTTTTTCTAAACTTGAGGGTCCCAGACAGGCGGCCACAACAATAACAATACCAACAAGCAGCATCAAGAACAATACTTCAGACAGCTCAAACAAAGACCACAATATAAGTGATTTCATTCTTTCTTGGTTTTCGCCAAAGCCATTCCACAATGATTTAGCACAAAAATTGTGAAACCAATTTCAGTGCGGACGGAATGAAGAACAGATCCACCAACAAACAAGGTTGTGGCGGCGGCGGCGTCTGGGCATCAATTGCACCATTCGCACCTCAGAAGACCACTTCATCCCGCTGAAGCAGCGAAAGAGAGCGAATGATGACCACATCGCAAATGCTCATCTTATTGACTCTCGGACGACTCTTCGCACGGGAACTTGTAACCTGGAACCTGGAACCGACACAAAATTGAGATAAATTATTGCGGTTCCTGCGGTTGACGCCTGGTCAAAGTGTATGATTATCGATTATGCCGCGCACTTCATTCAATCAGATGCACCAGTGGCATGGGCAGTGGCATCAATAGGAGGAGGAGCAGCATCAGCAGCAGCGGTAAGACAGACAGAACTGTTGATCTGTGAAAGAGGATTGTGATTTGTGGTCCTTGGGATTCAGAGTTGTTTTTTTTTTCTTGAAATTGTGTTTCTTTTTTTCGGACAACCTCTCTTCTCCGGAAGATTTTGGCAGTGCAGCGGCGGGAAAAAAATCAAATTTCCTGCGATGATTTATTTGAATTCGAAATTGGTCTTTGATGCGTGGAATGCGCGAGGACGCACAGAGCTTTAGCGCCTTGTTCCCAAGTTTTGGGCAATGCATCAGTTGATGCTTCTTTCTTTCCTTGTTTTGTGTTTTTCTTTTATTTTATTTTTTTTTTGGTTCGGATCACAGGTCGCAGGCGCTTTTTCGTACTTTCCCACTGTTGCCTCGCTGATTGTGCTGCATTAATTACGATCGTCAAAGACAAAAGTGATGATGGCCGAGCCGCAGCTTGGTAGCGGTAGCGGTGAAGGTGCCGGAGCTGAGAGCTGGTGCAGAGCACGGTCCAATTCTGTGGCCAATGCAATTTAAATAAATGGGATCTTGTTAGTCGGCGTTTTCTTTAGTTGGAACTTGGAACCAAAAACAGACAAAAAAAATGGAATGCATATTATTTTTTTGTAATTTTTTTTTTTTTGTTGCGACTTGTTCTTTTCCTGACGTTTCTTAGTTGGGTTCTTTGGTTTTATTTATGGAAATTACAGGCGCTGCGGAATGATCTTTTCAATTTTTTTTTGTAAGGTTTTTTCCACGGACTCCTCGTGAGAAAGTGCAAAGGGTTCGCGAGAGTCTCTGTGGTAAATTTAATGCGGTTAGCTGAGAATAAGTAATGAGCTTGTTTCGGCAATCTGGTAAAGTGACGATTTCTACTTTCACAATATTTTTTTTATATTTTTGTTTTCTTTTTTGGAAAGGCTGTGTTTTTTTTTTTTGTTAGGCAAGATAAATCGATGTAAAAAGGATCAAGCGCGGAATTGGGAGAAAAAAATGATAAAATCTACTAAAAACTTTATATCTTAACAAAATAAAAGCGCTTCTCATATGTAAATCCAAAGCCGACCAATGCATTCAATCTTTCAAGAGAAATAGAAATTTAAAGTTTAAAATATCCTATTATAATAAAGGTAAGACTAAAGTTGACGCATTTAAAAAAAAAAAAATGGCTCACGTTGGGCGCCAAATTGTTTATTTTTTTTCGAACAGAAACAAACGAATAGTTGGAAGAATGCAAAACCGACAAGAAAGTTTACCCGTTCGAATGATGCAGATAATAGAACAAAGGCTTACCATATCAGCATAACCAGCGAGAAGATGGTTACAAATCAAAAGTTTGATAGGTAGAAATATTAATAGCGTTGATAAATTACTGATATATTATCAAAGATGATAAAATTATTTTAAACAGAGAGGACAAAATTTCTAAAACAAAATATGAAATATTGCACGTCAACAACTATTAATTTTTTTTTATTGAAAAAATAAACATTTTAAACCAAGGTGACAACGATGATAATTTAATAAAAAAAAAAAAACGAAATTGGTGATACCCAAATTTTCAATGAGAAAGACGTTCAGTTAGACTTGTTTATGAAACCTTGCTTATGGTAGGGATACAATTCAAAACCTATTCGATTAATTAAAAATGTTTAAAAGTACATCAGGTGGAATTTAGATTTCTACCATTCCGTTTATGTATTTGTGGAACAATAAATTTGAAAAGATATACTTGTCTCATAGATTCTAGATTTCTCCTAAACGACTTAACCGATTTTAACGGTTTTTCGTACAAATAAGCTGTTAAGTAGTTTTAAAATTTGTTTCTCATTTTTCTTCACTTAATTTTTGAAAAGTCTTGAAAAATGGCAAGTTAAATTATTTCCTCAAAAGCTTTGGAATGCTATTTCATTCGTTATGAAATCTTAGTGGTATCACCTAGGGTGAGCCATTTAGTGGTTTCTTTTTAAATCATAAATTATTTTGACACTAACAGCTGTTTCACAGAAATTCAGTATGATACCTCCGCGTAATGAAATAAGTCCCTTTATGTTTGACCAACGTTGGGAAATATTGCAAACTTATTTCCAAAGTCAGTGCTGTGTAGCCCAAACAGTAAATACGTTTTTTTGAAAATGAGTTTTCTGATGACGCGCAATTTCATATTTGCGGATATTTTAATAAACAAAATTGTCACATTTGGGGCTCAAAAAACCCGCTCGTCATTGTTGAGAAGCCAATGCATCCACAGAGCGTAACAGTTTGGTGCGGATTGAAGAGTGGGGTATAAATGGACCACTTTCCTGCGAAAATGAGGCTGGGATCAATGCTTCGGTCAACGGTAGGTGTTAAGCGGCTTTTCTTTGACTGAAATTAAGACATGGATTTGGTGACTTTGGTTCATGCAAAGTGGCACGCAATGCCACACAGCCCATCTGGGAGACTTAATATGACATATTCTCAAATAATTACTAAATTTTGTAATTGCATATGAATGATCCTCACTTTTTCTCCGAACTAAAATTTCCAAAAACTTAAACTCCCATAGAAGCTCCAAGTTGATGTTGACCAAAACTTATAAAATAATTTTTACTGTGCGACGCGAAACTCGATACAAAAAGAAAAATACAAACAAAAACAAAAAAAACTCCCCATTGGCCTCACATTCTTTCTGATAAATTTAATTATAAATTGCTGTGGTTGCTTCAGCTTCGGACCTATACAGAGGGCCCAATTTCTTATATGAGATTCTTATGCAAATGCCCCACCAATGCAAGAGAGGAAGAGAGATAGATAGAAAGAGAGCGAAAAAAAATCAATTCCAATCAAATATCGCCATGTGTGGTACGCATTCCTTGTCCACCTCTCAGCAAATTCATCCCAACACCAAGCCTCATTCTGCGAGGCTCACACCAGCATCGGCATTCGAGTCGACTTGACTCGACCCCCATATACGCTCTATTCCCTACTACTTGAATTCACCTCACGTCACCTCACCTCACCTCACCGCAGCTCAGCTCAATTCAGTTGAGCCAAAGATCTGCAGCATCAAAAATCTAACTTTTTAATTGGGTTAGCTAACCATCCGCGAAATTCCGCAAGATCAAAGTATTCGCTCCAGGGCAGCCTGGAAATTCCTTACAGGAATATGATCACTTCGTTGTTGTACTCGTCGTCGTCGTCTTCGTCTTCGACCAGGTTGTTGTGTTGTGAAGCTATATAGCCACCTCAGCTTGGCTCAGAAGTGAAGTGAAGTAGTTGTTGTCGCTGTTCACGACAGACATCCAGCGCGGACATATAGGCAAAAAGGGGGATAAAAGACATTCCCAAGCCCCTTAAATGTGCCCAATCATGAGAACTCCAGATTGCCCGAATTTACACACGAGATTTTTGTATGTCGGTGGTACGTTTCTGATTCGGTTCGTGTATGCGAGTATGTATGTTTGCAAGAGCCCTTTCCCATCCATCCGTAGTCCGTCGCGTTGGTCGTCATCATTGTTATAGGTCTCGTTGTGCTGAATAAATTAAGGACATCTTCGTTGGGGGAGGAGGGTTAGACATTGGTTGGAGAGTGCATTTACTGCCAGACAACATATTCACTCTTATGGGGGACCCATCAAAAGTGAAATTATATTCAGTTTGTATGTGTATATGCGCGGCTACCGCCCGCATGGCCAGTAATTGTAGACTCTTTAGGGGCTCCGTGGTCCTCGGCTAGTACAAACTCGTTGGTCGGTTCTTTCCAAATAGGTTCACATGAACCGGAGCCGGCAGGCGGCGGCGCGTTGCGCACTCTGAAGACTTGCTAATAAACCATTTTACTGTTTTTGGGGATAATGTTGGTAATAGTGGCATTTAATCATTCCGTAAAAGGGAACTTCTGAAGCGGCTATGGAACACCAAAATTGCGGGACTGAGTGACCATCTTTGGTGATGCTTGTGGAGTTCCCAAAGGACTTTGGATCACTATGATGGCATATGTAGGAATAATCTGATATGACTGGTTGGTTTTTGACAATCTGGTTTTTTACAAGCTTAGTTGTTCGGTGATATGTTATAACTTTTTTCAAATTTAAAACAAAAAAGGGTTTCTATCGAAAAAAAACTACCTAAGTACAAATAAGGCTTATATATCTCTTATCGCTCATAATTTTTGTGCATTTGTTTATTAATTTAAATTGTATCTACTCATTTCAAGATCAATGCTATCTTTTTTCAAAGTTGTATAATTGCTTACAATTCTCTTAAATTAAAATCCCGGGGAGTCAGCGTGATTCGCAGAGTTCGCATTCGCATTTAAAGCAGTTATGAACTTGCCGGGTGAACTACATTATCACTACGTGGGACTACCCTACCATTTCCACTATCACACTTCCTCACCTACGAGTTAAACAAAAGAAAATATGGCCGACATAAGTGTGAATCCCGCCGCAACGCATTCGTCGGATTCTGTAATACTGGTTTTTGTAACAATTTGGTAAACAACTTTAACTGCATTTAAATAGAATCTCTATAAAAAATCATTTTCGAAAACATCTGTTTTCCAACATAAAAAAGAAAAAAAATCTACCCATCTTTTCTGTTTAGCGAAAAAAATAATAATTCTTTTTTTTCATAGAATATTAAAGAAAGTTACAAGAGTTTTCAATTTAAGATACGAGTAAAGTTATTGATGATTGAAAAACAACAATTTTATTAGACTTTTCTTCACTCTCTCACGATAAACATAATTTTCTTTATTTTTGTTTCTTTTTTTCTTCTTCAACATCCTGGAGCCTGACGAAGTGATTGTCCTTTCCTCCTCAAGAATTCACGGAGTAAAAATCAAAAAAGAAATCACACTATTACTTAAAGCTGGCATGTGTACATTTATTTCTCTTCTTCGAGGTAGGTACTCACCCGCGTTTTTATATACAAAACTCCTAGAATCCAACAACAAAGCTATAGTTTATTCAAAAAAAAAAAAAAACTCCTATATTATATCCTTGCTTGGGAAGTTTTATCAGTTTTATTCGTTTTTGTGTTTTATTGTGTTTTTTTTTTGCTAAAGAAAATCTTCCATCTCTCCCCCGTATGATTTTAACGGGACGATAAGTATTTTTTGGCGCCACATTTCTTTACAGCAACACACTAGCGTCAAGACGGCGTCTTTTCTTCGTCCTTTTGTGAACACTGAACAGATTTATAACTTTCTCGTCCTTGTTGTTGTCGATGTCATCGTAGTCGTTCCTCTGCATATACATATGTAGTTTAAAGAGTCATAGAGTGCATAAATTTTGAAGCTGGCGTAAAAGTTCTCCCAAAGAAAAAGGCATTCGGTAGAGAAGGACGATTATTTGGTTTGTTGAGCATTTTGTTGAAAAAGGACATGGCACACAGTCCTGTCCTAGGGAAATAGAATAAACTATCGAAGGAGCATAAGATGAGAATAGTTGTGTATAATGCTTTAAAATATCATAAATATTCTCTGTGGGAATTTTTGATGCTGCTGCTGGTAGTGCTGTGCTGTGTTGGCTCTGTGTGCTTCCTGACATTGACGACTATTTGGACATAGAAAAGGACACCAAAGATTGCATCATCTTCATGCTCCACACACATATTGAACTTTATCCCGCGGATGAAGCTGCGAAGGAGCTGAAACTTTTATTTTATATGTTTGTATATATTTTATGGTGTATGTCGTCTGGCTAGGTTAAGGGTTCATGACAAGAATTTATTTACTAAGTAAAAAGATTTAAGGACTTTTTTTTTTCTTTTTCTTGTTGTGCTGGTTTTATGTCGATTCAGTGGGCGTGGAATAAAAGGCAAGGTCTTTGAACTTTTGTACTTAATTCACCAGAGTCGTTGGTTAATTCTGTGCTATGGTATGGTTCATTAAAACCCACAAAATGTTGGCTTGTGGCCATTTGGCGACATTTTGTGGAAATTTTTGTTTGTATATTATTTTTAATTAAGAATTCAGAGCTTATATCAAGAGTGGGTGGCAGGATGTAACATCGTTTGTATGTTTCGAATCAGTAATGGTCAACGTTTTACTTAGAATCTGTGTGGGGTCAATAATTTACATGAGTTATTATTATGCAGTGTGTAAACTGAATATAGGGATAGTTTATACATATATTCAATAAATTTAAGCAGCAGTTGGTTTTGTCTTTGTGGAACATTTTTATTCTTGAACTATAGGTTATTTGAAAAAAAAAGTGAGATTACAAATTGGGTTTTAATTATGCTGTCTGTCAATCTGTCTATCTCTCTGAACCTCAAGCTAGAAAAAACTAATACGGACAACAGTGGCGTATTGAAGGGGCTCAGGGGGCTCTAAAATCATGTTATTATTAAGGTGATTTCATCATAATGTACATGATTAACTGAAACTTTTTCGTAAATCTTAGAGATTTACAGAAAGCTCAGATAATCGAGCCCCCCCCCCCCAAACTTTTTTTCTGGATACACCACTGGCGGACAAGCGTTTTTCTTATGACTTAGTACTTTTGATTTTTGGTGACCTTTAAAAGTATGGTTCCCATTCCATCAGACGAATTCGCCTTGACGTGGTGTGACCCCGGAACTTCTTTCTGCAGATGTACCATCTTTTTTTCATATGTCGGCCGTGCTTACCAATTAGACACCATCGGAAGAATCATTTCGATGAAATCAACGGTAGGGTCATTAGATCCAGTTAGCGTAAATAACTTGGTGAAAGACCTCTTGGACCTTGTAGTTATTACAGGATCAAGCCTTCTAGGATGGTGTGTTACCTCAGCGGTTATTGCCCGACGTGACTCAGGAATAACATCTTGGTTACTGGTATAAGCCACCGAAACGGATGATCAATGGATGTTTCCAAATAAAATTGGAGAACTTTTTTGGATATGTATATAACATTTGCAAAATTCTACTACCTGCACGAGAAAGCATTTGATACTTGCCCGAGGTTCGACGTCAAGGTAGGTATTAACCAAGATCGGAAAGGATGGCATCTATTTGACGATCGGAAGACCCATTCTACAATACTACACCGGCTATAACGGAATCAGTCTGATCGACTTTGCAGAATGCGCAATATCATCATATCAATCTCTCGATTCCCACACCTCAAACTCAGCAAGAAAATCAACAAATTCTCAACCAAATTGATCATGTAATGATTGACGTCAGGTAGCATGGATGCTTTTGGACATTGACTAGGCACGCAACGGGCTAGGCCTTCGAAGCGATGCTGTAGACTGGGACCAGAAATTCTGAGGTTAAACTCAAACCAGAGGAAAGAAACACTGACTTTTCAAAACATAGAACAAGGGTCAAAAAATCAAACGGTCAAATATATATTGCAGATTATATTATAAACATGGGAGGTGAAAAAGTTCTATCAAAGTGTTAAACAATCTACCCAAGGATATATAAGAGGACAGGGGTACGCAGCCAGTACTTGAGATCTGAAAAGAACACTTTCCCGAACTGCTAAAAGGCGAAAATAGCCAAACATCCACTGTTGTGCAGAACATCCATTCAATTTACACACAATTTTCTCATATTTCAGGCCATTGAAAAAGTTGATATTAACAAGGATATATCTAAATATTTAACAATTTCTGAAACACAGTACTTCCATCTTCTAAAAGTCCATAAAAATTATTATATCTGTCATCCAAATCATAAACTGGAATAAGAGCCTTCAAAAGTTAACTTTATTTATTTGAAAGAACAAATTACATTCCATGATCGCTTCTTGATGCGCTAACAAACAACCCAACCAACAACGCCATGAATCACAAAGTAATCAGCCAAACTGCCCCAAAAGTTGTCGGCACGACCGCACACTGTTATTATTGGCCACAAATTTTACAACCACACTCTGATTAGATTTTATAGCCACGTTTGCCGCCACATCTTTTTCGACTCGACCTGCGCGATCATCTTCTCTCAAAGGCTGATGGCCAGGAGTCCCAGTCACAGGAGTCGTCTGCTTGATGTGGTATGTGAAAATGACCGGCATCATATAATAACACATCGCCATTAACATTGAAGTTATCCAGGTCTTCGTTGAAGCTGCCTACCTACCAACTATTATGTATATGTATGAAGTGCTGAACGAATGGGGGGTGACCAGCTCGGAGGCAGTTTTGGCAAAATTTTAAATCACCCAGCGGCTTCATCACATCCCAGATTGCCCCAATTGGCACCAATTTAAAAGGTACACAGACGATTTTCGGGAGGTTGCGGCACACAACAAAGATCCACGCAACAAACTGGCCGAAAAACAAAAAAGAAAAAAACACATAAGTGTAGATGCGCCCAGCCAATTTACCAATTCGCCCAGATGCCCCATGGGATATCGTTCCGATGTGGAGAAGAGATTAAACAGGATTAACCGACTGTAATTTGAAACGCCTTCATTTCGAGATATCTGATGCTTGGTGAATAGGATAACAAGACACCTGGTAAGAGCAGGGCGTCAAGATAGTGATAAGAGAGTTTTCATAGAAACTTTCTTCCTTGCATATATACCAAAAGATGCAAAGAATCTTCCTAAGGTTTATTTATTTGATGAACAAATGGACATGCCATACATTAAATTTATTTGTCAAAATACAACTCTCAACAGGTTAGCCTAATACCACCCGAAACGGCCACAAACATAAGCGCCTTATAATTTTCGCTTAAAAGGTGCGATCAGTTCTACTTCATCAGATGCGCGCCGAAGCGGCGCATGGGCGCAGAAGTTGATGAGGGTTTATATAGTCCTGTGTTTTCGCCGACTTGGTCGTCATTAAACAACTTTGAGTTACTGGCGAAAATACGAGGCTAGAGAGGATAGAATTGATTTTAATGACTCCTTTTCATCATTGGCATGGTGGCATTTATTACTCGTTTCGAGACAAATTAACGATTTTGTTCTGTCTAGTGAGTCTATCAATTTGTACCAGCAGTTTTTTTTTTTGTATGCAGTTCAAATCAAATTTTGGAATACCAATCAATAAAACCCCAAACGTTTTGAAGAGCAAAACATTTCCAAAATACAAAATATTGTTATCATAAGGATAAGATGGCCGTTCAATTGACGAGAAATCTTGCAAGTATTATCGGAAACTCAATTAACTACAGAAAATCGGATAAATAACAAACTTTTTTCCTTTTCAATAAAACTGATTTTTCCCAACTTAACGTTTTTGAATAAGGAAATCAAACCTTGCCATGACATCATTATTCTTCGCAACCTTAAACTAGTTCAACCTCTTACAGTCTTTCGACCTTCCCCAATTTATTCCCACAATGCCATATAAACAAACAAAAAGTATACTCCGAAAAGAACTCCCAAAATCAAAGCAATCCCACGGTAATTATTTCAATCCTTTATAGTTGTCCAAAGCGTAAGAGATTCACTTTATCAGATTCAACTCATCTTTTGTTAGCCCCAACAATTCCGTAAACAATTTTTCTCCATATACGAGTACGTACATACTTTTTTTTTCTTATTTTATTTTATTGAAATACGTCCGATTACGACAGACGTTTAGCCTCGGACTTATTTATTGCGCGCATGAATAGATTCCGACAAGATTCTGAAAACGGAGAAACTCCTTATCGTATGATGTCACCCCCAAGCCTTATCCCACTTCTGGTCTCTGGTCTCTGTCCATATACCAAAAAGTCGAACTTTGGGAAGAAAAATACAAAAATGATTGGGAAATGAAAAACAAAAAAAAAGAAAACAAAAAAAAAAATAAATAAATAAATTCGAAACCTGCTGGAGACGAAAATGTTTCAATGTGATCACACGAAATTCTTTGGCAATCGACGACGACGACGACGACGACAACGAAGACGAAGATGATGATGCAGGGGTCCAGTTCAACATGCAGGAGACAGCAGGGCTGCTGCACCAGAGCTGGAGCACCAGGCCAAAAGAGATGAACGACTTATAAAGTCACAACTTCATCTGATATAAATGACTTCTGTGTGGTCTGGTAAAAAATTAAGACAACTTCTGTGGCGTGCCCACTGTAAAGATGCGCGTTACCACTATACTGCTTTGCTTCTGCTGCATCATACGGGTGGTACCTGTGCTGGTTTGTTTGCGGTAATCCTGCTCATGCATCCACATACATAAATGACCGCGATATGGTCTTGCATTGTTTGGCCCTTTGTTACCATAATACCAATTTTGTTGATATTTTTATTTTGGGGTTTTGATTGGTCAACTAGCTGATGATCTGCTATTTCATTATTAGTTCAAAAACTAAAGGTTTTTATTTAATCTTTCCAAGAGAAAATTTAAGCTTATTTTAATAGTTGTTGTTTTTACGAATTTCTTTCTGCACTATTTGAAACTGACTTTTAAAAATTCAATAGCTGAAACGTTACGATAGAAAACCTGAACGAATTTTCAAGTTTCCAGTTCACAAATAATAGAATAACGACCACCTCTTTTTCAGCAAGCAACACGAAGGATAACAGGTCAAATCTTATTGATAAATTTTATTAAAACGGAGATTCTGAGGTAACAAATAAATATGACGGTTAGGACAGTACTTGATCTGTTGTTAAGTCTTCCCAAAAAGTTTCCGTTTAGAGGCAACATTTTGTCTTGATTTGGAGAAAGTTGCTTACGAACAATGAACTTATTTGAGTATTGGTTGAATTTGAAAACATAAGGAAGCATTTTCTGGTTTAGTCATTAAGCGATGGCTTTTGAAGGAAATCAACTATAGTCCTGCAGGAACATAACCCTTAAATCCCAGCCACAAACATCACGTCTTTAAGCTGAACCTAATCTTTTTAAAAATTAAGCATTCTGAAAGTGCACCCAATATAGAATTTGCGTGCGGCACACAAGATATTCTAGGAAGCATTGTCACTTCCTCGCAAGATGTAGTATTGTAAGAAAAAACTGTTAACCTTAAACAGGGTGGACTCGAAACCAGATTTTGGGCATGACATGATAAGACTTTCAGCCACGAGAATGATCTGCTATTTCAATAGTACAGTTTGGAATGTCCTGTTCATAGTTTGTAGTTGTTAGTTTTTTTTATCAAAAAAAAAAATCCTTTGGTTTCAAATGCCGAAGATAGGGATGTCCTTTGTCAGAGTGGCTGTATACATTTTGCTGGGCTATTAGATACATTTACTTAATTGTTTTTTCGTAAAGTCTTTTATTTCTTACGAGTTTTCATTGACTGCTGTGAAATCATGCCCGTGCTGATTCTTTGCAAGATTGCCACCTCATCAAGTTTAACGATAGCATCAATAGAAAACTGCGTGTGGCTTAGCCCATTTTCCATTCGATTAGCAAAGCTTTTTCTGCAATGTTTTGGCGGAGTATTTTCTTGTGATAATACTCTGAAATAGGGTACATCATATTTGATGGAGTTAAGTCCCGGCCCCGATAGAACTCTTACATACGTATAACATCAGCTTGGGATCTTTAAGCGAAAAATTGACCTATCACACGACAGGGAATCTGCATTTTAACAGAAGATTTTCAGCTATTCCCGGTTGTGGATTGTGCGAATATGTAGATGCTGAGGGGAATCCTTCCAACTTTGTTCTTCCACGATCAAATAGCAAGTCTAAATATTATAAAAAAAATAAAGCAGGTGCACCCTAAAAAATAAACAAAGTATAGGTACGCAATGACTCATTTCAAAAGCGCATAAATATTTGTAAGATCCCAATGCTAATTCAAACTAACTACATATTATTTCTAACAAAGCAATTAATATTAGGGCGGATGAAAACAAAAAAAGGTGCCGATTCAGGATAAGCTAAAGCAAAGGTGCTAAACCTTACCAACAAAGCAGGGAGAACACACCTCAAGCTTCATGCTCTATACACAATCTCCCATGAAATGAGCCTGTGTCTATACTTAACACTCTATTAGCACAGCTTGAGCATCAATTGCACCAGAGCAACACCACTGACTGTCAACATCATCGTCTTCGTCCGTGCGCCAGAGTCTTGAGTGTTTATCTTTCCGCCAACTTCCTTGCCTTGTCTCACCTTGCAATGATGCGCCATACCATCCACATCCCAGTCATCCAGCAACCTCGCTATATATATGACGGCCATGGCAAAACAAATGCACATTGCTGTGCATAAAATACACAGCAGACACCAAGGATCCGGATCTGCGCACACATTGAATAGTTGTTGTGCTGCTGTTGTTGGAGTCGCTTCTTTTGTTCTTTTCTGTTATGTAAACTATTCCAAGTTCCCAAGCGTATAGACGAAGTGTATGTGTATAGTCTGCTCCATTTTGCGGCTGTGCGCCGCGCCCCGCTACACTGGCAAAAGTGACTGGCAATGATTGGACCAGCTGAAGCAGAAGCAGGAGTATCTCTATACAAAACATCATAAAAATAAGAAGACAAACACAAAAGCAGGAACAGGGGTCATGTTAAATATTTGCGCACGCGTCTGAGCTGCCACATCCGATTGCAGTTGTTGCACTGTGTGCTTTGAGATATCAGTTTTTTTGAGAGCTGTTTGCAAACTCATGTTGCACAAGGTGTGTGTACTCTCAACACCGTACAAAAAATAACAGACAAACAGACGGACGGATAGAAAGACGAACCAATTGTGCCAGACAAAGTGCAACTTCGGAAAGAGGCTTGGTCGTTTGAAGTTTGCTGGATGATGATGATGAGAATGTTCATGATCTACGTCTTCTCGTAATCTAAAGCCGAGAAAAGAAAAAAATGAGGGTAAGGTTTTCTTAAGAGAGAAGCTAGAAGCTCTGGGCCCACCAGACGATGAGTAGTAAAGATAATAAGACGAAGTTGCTGTGTAGTTAGCACCAGAAGATAGACAAGCGTGAAATTAAGGATACCGCAGTTTGAAGAGTTTGCTATAACTTAATATCAGCCTATGTCTTGATTTGTCAAAGTTATATGTTTTAACAGTGTTATTTCCATTAACATGGACCAGTTTACACCAAAGTTGCTTAGTCCTTTCTTAAATCTATGGTGAATGATGTAAAGACCCTTAGCGGGCGTTTGCGTTTGAACATTTTCTCGAAATATTTTCCAAATTGTTGTCCATTACTTAGGAAATACTCTGCAACTGCATGACAATATGTTTCTCTTCTTAACTCGTAGGTAAATACTTTTGAAGTATTTAATAAAATCGCTTCCAATTTTTCCGGAATAAAGATATTAAAGCTGGGCATGGTACGATATAGTTATTTCTATATTCACACTCTTACTCCAGCCTTGATTAACAGGTGGAAGATATCGATATTGAATGTTTTGGTGTTGCCCAGATTAAGATAGAATCTTATATACGATGTTAAGAAGACTAATGCCTATGTAGTTAGTGACGGGAAAAGTAGGCCAGCCAATTAGTAGTAAAATTCCAATCGTCAAACATACTCGTACTTTCTTCCGGTTGTTGGGTAAGCAGCGCAGTAAAACTTTATATGAAAAACAAATACAAAACAAATGTTGGCGACAATTAAGCCAGTAAAAAGCAAGATGGCGATGCTGGTTTTAGAGTTTTGAAATATTGAAATGAAGAGGGCGCAGAGTCGTATTGAAGAAATAATTTTTTTGTATGCAGGTTGGCAGTTTCACGTGCGAAACTTGTTTTGACCTAGAAAAAAAATCGAAAATTAATCTAAATTTGATTTAATTTAAAAGTTAATTTATGTCTTCATAATTGCGCAGAATAAGAAAAACATGTTGCTTATTCGTATTTTATTTAAAAAAGAAAGAATGGCATATCGAGAGCACTCCATGTTGCTGACCAAAAATTACATTCGATGAGATTTGCGAACACTCCCCTAGCAGATTATTTTTTGTCATAAATAAATAGGGCGATAGAAAAGTAAAAGATGCAAGACTATTGCAAAATAAACAAACACCCGGGGTAAAGAGATAGCTATGTAACACTTACATTTTGATTCACATCGTTTTATTTTCGTAATCCAATCCAGATCAGATCATGAGCATAATAAAACGCGGCTAATACCTCTGGCACTGGCCTTTCAGGCTCGTGTAAACACTATAGCCGTAGAGTTTTTGGGAGCCAAAGTGATGGCGGTCGACATAAGTTATAGTGGTCACTTCCGATTGTATACTACCAATTGAAGAAGGTGTTGATCGTCTAGGAAGGAGCTTCATTATATTTTTTCATACGCAGTTTGGCACGGATTTAGATAAAGTAACAATTTAGAGTCGATGTTGGAATATCGTCAGGCACGAGTACCTATGCTAGATTAGTCCCTTCTATCGACAACATGGTATACTTTGTTTCGTTATTATCACGTGAGTTTGTGGATGTTGAGGTGTGGGAATCTTGTAGTGCTCATCACTATATTTTTAACCGCTACAAACCCTCAGTAAGTTGCCGGAATTGGTGTCATGTAGGGGTAGGCTATGCTTCCCGATCGTCTTACCAAATGTATGGGATTTGAGTCTTCGAAAAGCATTTTAAAGAGATGCTTTAGACATTGTTAAATGTAGCTCAGGTATCGTATTGAATCCAACGCTCGTCTAAAGTTATCCTTTGGGGTTCGATAGGGTAAACACAGTCGCAATTTGGGGCTTCAGCAGGCTAAGCCTCAAACAAACATAAAATACTGTAAACACAATCGTTTCGTTCTTTCTTTTGTTTTACAATTTATAGCAGAAAACAAGTCAAAGTTCTGAATTTAAGCTACCACTAGATTGATATTTGTATCCTTTAAGAATATCATTATAAGGTAAACTTTATAATTTGTTACATGTCAGCAGTTGGGCCACGCCCATCTAGGATGCGGAAAATAGCTTCTTTAAAAAATTTTTTTGATTTTAGATCCGTCTTTAACTCAGAAGCTTTGTAAATATTTCAATTTGGGTGTTGTAAATGAGTAAGAAATCATAAATTAATTCTTGTTATACATATTAATTTTAAACTCAGTACTATGATTAAATAATTCACTTTGTATGCGCGGCATAAAATGACCATCAACTCATCATGAACCATAATCATAAAAATGCACTTTTTCCATTCTCACACCTTCTACTTCTCACAGAAAAAAAAAATAAAACGAATATGCCCCACCATCACCACAAAAACCATTCCCGACAGGATCAAAGATCTACAATTCTCATCCTATGCCAAGCGACTGATTATGTGCGATGTGGGTGAGCTACTCACCCTGCATGTCTATCTCCTCAACCCCTCCACCAGGTCGACTTCGAATATTATTCCAACTATTATATCCAAAAAGGAACTTCAATCTATCCCCGGACGACTTGCCAACCACAGATACCGATATCGACAGACCTCGAAAAATGAAGCAAGAAACAAATCGAACAAAACAAAAGGCAGACAAAACTCAAAAAAAACAATCGCATCTCTGTCTGTTCGCCTGCGCATCATCCAGAGATTCGAAGCGCTCACTACTGCCATAACAAGCGTCTGGTTTAGTGTCGTTATGTTAGTGTATGGTGTGTGTGCGCCATCGCCACCGCCACCACCGGATCCGATCAGAGGCTGCGGTGGATTTATTTTTATGACCCATCGTTAAGACGACCTGATGAGATTTTATGTTTATTGATTAAGATATCATACAATGGATATATATGTTTGTCTCTTTACTTGAGTTTTCATTGGGTACTGAACTGAGAGAGATATCGATGTGATGCTCTGGTTAATTTCATACAGTAATACTCTGTGCCTCTTTGCGGTGATAAAATTCAAAATTATATTATGGTTTTGATCATTTACGATTGCCTGGTATGTTTTGTTTTTTGTTTGATTTTTCATGCCTTTGCGAGACTCAATATAGGTTTAGGGGTTGAAAATGCTGCTTAGCCAATACAATGAAGTATTAAGGCCACCGTGCAAATGTATCAAAAAGGATTTATTAAGAAAAAACGTATCGAACTGAATGAATACGAATTGGTGTTGCTTGTATTTAGACACAATTTATTCTGTTGGATCTTGAGTGTCAAAATTAAATTTTGAACGAAAAATTTACAAATAACAAAGTTTGAAAATAACTGAAGAAACATTCTCCATGACTATGGCCAAAAATTGTAATTTTTTGAATTAGTTTAGTGAACTAAATGCGTAGGAAAATGAATCATACGCTGAAACAAAAGAGTTGAGGTACAAACTCTCTTATTGGGTTTTTTATTTTTCAGAACACATGTGGGGTGATTTGGCTTATCATAAAATTAAGGTGAGTCTTTTTTTAATGCATTATTGATCTCTAAAAAAGGGATATGTCTATATGTTTTAAATTATAAAATAAAATAGACAGAATCATTAGGAATGCTAACTCACGCAAAACACATTCTTAATTTTAAACTCTCTCGCTTATTGCTAAACCGATTTTAATGATATTTTTTCACTGAATGGTTTGGACGAATGGTTAAAATATATATATTAAGAAATCAAAATGCAAATCAAAATTAAAACATTAAAAAAAAGTAAATAAATGTCAAACTATATTGATCATACAAAAATATTTGATCCACTATTTTGAAACGAAACTGTAATTCTGTATCCTCAAATACCCTCGCGTATAACCATACCATACGCATGCCGCTGTTGATAGGTTTTTAAAGTAAACTAGAAACAAAAATTGAATTCCAAGGACAATCAACCATGGGAATACTAATTTAACACAGGACAACAAAAAGAAGAATATCAAATAAATTGAACCTCATTTGTAATGGTCAAAAAGCTGCAGACAAAAACCTCAACACACAAAAAAAGAATAGGTCGAACTCGTTAATTCGTATAGCGAGAAAGGACAAAGGCAAACCATCACCATCAAATCGTTTTGTGGAGAGGATGTAAAAACAAGGTCCAAAAGCAAGTAGCTATACACGCATATCCTTGTATTGATATAAATTAAGTAAGTGATTGCGTATGTGTGCGTGCGTCAGTCTGACAGTAATTGACCATTGATGTAGGCGGTTCTTTTATTTTGACATTTCAATAATTTATTACCATCTGCTAGAATGTATACATATTTTGTTCCCTTTAAAGGTCTTAGGTGTATTTTTTGTTTGGTCTTTCTATCTCTCTCTCACTCTCTCATAACATTCAGACGCATTTTTATTTCATTTTCCATCATCTAGGAAGGAATATTATTGAAATGTTAACAGTTTGTTTATCGGATGGTCGCACAGGATGTTTTGGGAAAGTCGTTGAAATGCATGAAATTCACTTTGACAGAGAGACAACTTCCCGATCGGTGAGCATTAACAGGATAGAGGTACTACAGCAGGAGTGTATACGAGTATAATTAATAGTTGTGATTCGGATGAGAGATATAGGTGGCACATGGTTTGGGTACGCATATAGGTATAAAAAGGTGAAACATAGTGATGGTGAGTAATTGGCTTCCTTCTGTGTCATAGAATTTAAAATCAATTTTTTTTTTTTGCGATCTTCTATTTGCGTTTAAGAAATCAGCGAAGGGAAGGAATTTTTTCTGAGTCATTAACTGAGCAGAATCCTTTTAGTTGTCTGATATAAGCAATTTTGACCTGAGCTAGGGTAATTATGGAGAACTTCAAAACTTCCGAAAAATTATTAAGTGATTTTTACTGTTTCCAAGCAAATTCATTGATAAGAAACTATTCCCTATTAAATGTTTTCCGAAGAAACGACAATCGGATAAAATAAAAAAAAAACTAATTTAAAATATCGTATTGGAAGTTATGTCTTTTACCAAAAGGTAAAGGAGCCCCTGCTATATGGCGAAGATGGAGTAAACCTTGATGGTCTTCTTGAAAAGACGATGTTTCAATTGTTTTTATTTCCAATATCAGTATTGGTGGAAGTGAACCAAATAACTGTGTCCTGGTGAAAAAGTTGGAAATAGAAACCAGACTGACTTAGTCTTTTGGACTAACTTATAGCCCTGCATTGCAGCAGAAAAAAAAACCTATAATCGAAGAGTTCGAATCTATAAGCGCGTAGGTAATAAGTTAAAAATGTAGCAGCGATAGTTTTTGAGCCTTATTGGTAATCTCGAAGGGCTTAATGTTTCTCCGAAAATTTTGACTGTAACCATGATTCCCAGTAGAATTTTTTTTGGGACATAAAGTCCAATGAAATAATTACAAAGTTTCTCTTTAAAATTTTTACCCGACACCAGTAAATCCTAGAAAAATTTTTGAGCATCATTCAATCAATTTTGGAAGAAAAAGGAGGCAAAAAATCTAGATAATTCTCATATCATTTTGTTTTCCCTGACAAAATAAAAATCACTCCTAAATCTACACAACACAGAAGTCAAAAAAGCAAAGAAACCATACTTCATAATTTTGTTGGCTCAAGCGACGCACACCAACTCGACTTAGAAACATCTGCTCCCATATATTTGTTCATAATTCATTTGTGTCCCACACAGGATTTTCGTTTATATTATACATATTTTTTTATATATATTTCCTCCCCAGTTTGTTGGCATCAGGCTAACACTATCACTTAACACTAAGGACCTCTGTCTTAATCCATATATTGAGAGTCTGAGTTTATTCCAGTTTGACAGTACAATTTGCTGGCTTCTTAATTCCATTTGTTTTGTTTTTTTTTTTTATTTCTTTAATTTGTTCTTCCTTCTTCTGGTTTACGTGTGCCCATTGTGACACAATCCCTAAAAGAAACGGGAATCTCTTCTATTAACTTCAGGTAATACAATAATGGAACCTTAATTTGGGGGAACAATAAGGGAAGGATGACAAAAAAAAGGACCACAACGACGACGACAGCAACGACAACGTTGTTGACTATTCAATGAGCATAAGAAGAAAAAAAAAATACCAAACCGAACCTAAGTCTGCAGACGAACATTTTCGTGTCCTCCTTAGGGAATATACTATACCTACTTGCAGGAATTAATTTTTTTGAAAAATTTCTATTTGTTTGTGATCGTTTCTTCCGGCCGCCTGCATCTTCCCTAATTTAGAAATTGTTTTTTTTTTTTTTTTCTTTTTGTTCATCTCTCTGTCGCTCTCCATCTCATTCATTTGTGGTCTTTTTTCTTCCTTATTCAATAATTCGATGTGTAATTTTATTTCCTGTCAGGGATTTGTATAACTTTTACTTAGGTGATAAATTTGACTGACAAATCTATTTGGAAATCTGCTTGCATGCGTTTTAGTTTTTATTTTTTTAGGGGATATTTTCGAACCTAGTCCTGTAAAAAGGATCAGTCAAGAAGAAAAGATGAATAAATAAAAATTCAAATTTGTCAAAAGAACATATCAAGATAAAGAGGTTAAGGAATTATGTCAGTGAAAGAAAGTACTGTTAAAAAGGATTTTACTTGGAATTAGGATATGCTTTTAAATCATTATTTGTAATCTATACAGACTTCATAGTTTTAAAATCCTCTTTAAGTGGTGACTAGTTACATTTTGTATGAACTGAAAAATAAAACACAAGAATATGTATTATATCAGGACAAGGTTAATTGGTCACATTGTAATTCAACGTTGTTTAGATATGTTTGGTACACGTGCTATCATACTTTTTGATTGACTTCAAAAACTTTTTAAAATAACTTTAAAAATATATTAACTGTACTCAAACTGGCGCCCAATGCCAGACTGCAATATTAGTTTAATTTTATTTTAATAAGAATTGCTCAAAATTCTATTCGATTAAGAACAATGCAAAAAAAAATTATAATGGTTAACTTTATGTTACTCAAATAAATTTCCGTCACCTCTCTCGCACATAAACATCTATAGTTCAAAGTCTATTCCAATAACCTTCAGTCTTTTTTTTTGCATTCTTGTTATCTTCCACCACTGGATCGGATTCAAAAAATCAGTCGACTTCAAATGATCAATATCGATTATTTACCGTTTCTATCCTACCACAAAAGTTGCCGCACCGTCTAAACACATCATCTCAAATGAAAACAAAATCCAATCCAACAAAAATGTTCCACTTGATCAGTTTATGAGACATCATGCCCGCCCAAAAAGCCTAGTCTTTTTGAAGACAAAACAAAGAATGAATGGAACGAAATGAAATAAAATAAAAGAGTAGCCGAAATTTAAGCCTCATTAGAATGAACTCCCTGAATAATAACAACAACAAAAAAAAACTTTACTTCTTGTCTCGCACAATCTTGTCTGTTGTGCCACTGGTAACATTTTTTTGATCGCGTTCTTTATGTCCATCTGACCATGGCGCACCATCATCGTAATCACAAGCAAGCATTTCGATAAAAAATTACGTTACTTGGCGGCCCTGATGTTTAAGCCGATGCTGCCGCGGCGTTGACTTATTAAGACATCGCACGTCAGTAAGCAGTAGAAACAAGATCATCAGCATAGAATTACACGAGAACCGATCAAAGAAACAGAAACACACACAAAAGCTATACGGCCAGAACTGGGAGGATAGATAGAGAAGATAGAAGTCGAGTGCTGCTAAGCTGTCCTCTGTTGGGCTCGGATCGATGGGCCTTCGAGGTAATATTAAGTCTGCGACTACCGACGATGACGTTAAACGATCAGCGATCAGCAATTTGAATGAAATCCAATATCGTGGGGACGTTTGATGAAGGTCGGCCGAATCTGAATCCGTTGCCGTTCTATCTCTATTCGGTGTGCTTTGTTGTGTTAGATTAGATCTCTTGTTAGCAGTGGGTACGGCTATGGGTGTAACTCTGGAGTTTATTAAAGATGATCCTCGGTTGTTAGGTTTTTTTTTTTTTGTTTTTGTTTTTCTTTTTTGTTGATTTTGTCGTTGTTCATATATTGATGGTGGAGGTTGCTTTTGTTTGTGACCAGTCATTTGGCAGGAATGTTGAACAACAGAGCGAGGGTTTGAGATTTTTGTCAGATATGGTTTTTGGTGCGACTTTAATAAGAGCATTTAGTGCTTCTTGTCAAACTGAATTCTCAAAATCTTACTCAAAGCAAACATGAAAATGATAAAGAAGTCCAAGTTCTCATAAGCTATAAATTTCGTACAGATCTTTCTTACGGACTAGATTTTTCCTTTGTGCACCTAGCGGGAGGTATAAGTCCTTAAACCTGTTGTACCCCACAAAACGAGCAAAAAACAAATGAATGCACCTTTTCCTTGCTGTGGCCTCGTTGCTTGCAATTTCAACAGTGTGTGTCTCACTCTTGGATGTCCTCGAGAAACCGGGGTACAAACGTCGAAGTTGGCTAAAGATTTCTTTCTTCACTTCTTCTGCCTCATCGGGTTTGTTCAAATATTTCCGATGTTATATCGGCATTTGCGAAGCGATAAGTGACCAATATATATTCAAAGACGGAGGTGTGACCCTAAAAGGTATTTCGCGGAAAAAATGTAAGTTTTAGCTAGCTGACGTGTTCCTTTGAACTTAGGCAATATATCTTCCAAAGGTATCTTCTTGAAGTACATGATCCTAAAGTGTTCCTCATTGGACTTGTTGTCATTTGCAAGCATGTTTGCTTCTGGTGCGTGTTAATATGCCACTTTTCTGATATCAAATGGCTTAAATCTTGAATTAAAAATTTCGTCATTTCCCACCTTTGTACTAAAAATGTTAAAATAAAACTTTAGGCTTCTGGTTAAACTTGAAATTATGACAAAACTCATTGGCTAACAATCTTTTGTCTTCAATATATCGACACGTCATTTGTTTATATACTACTCATTAAGCATTTCGAATCAAAATATTCAAAATCTCCAATTTCCAATCTTAATTCTATAAACTCCTCATTATTATATTTTAAATAATTATGGAAGACAGCTGCTTTTTTTTTTTTTGTTTTTGTGTAGCCGGGCCCGGCACGACTTATGGAACGAATACAAAAACTGTCATCGTCTTTATCCTCGCACAACGAGCCAATAAACAATAAACACGCATTAACTTAAATGTTCACGATAAATTTCTAATTAAAATTCATTTGCTGTGGCTCTGCCAATGTCGTCGTTGGCCGGCCAGCCGGTTCATCGTCAGTCCGTCGTCGTGTCGTCGTTATTGGACACACAGTGCAGTGCAGCGCGACAAATGAAAGATATCTCTTTAAGTATCGCGGCTAACAACACTTAATTCGGTCGCGTAGAGCTCCTTCGCACGCCATTCTACACATCACACACCATACCAATACCACCCCCGTTCGCTTATCGCCCGATCGATTAACGAGTGGTCTCACAAATCTCGTCCAAAGCGATGTCAATTAACACTCCGAAATGAGTAATAAAAAGGTTACCGGTTGGTTGAATGACGACGATGATGGCGGTGCAGTGACAGAGGATGACATTGGACTGGCTAAATTTTGTGGCCGCGAAAAAAAAAAATGTTTAATGACCAGCTGGTAGTTGTTCGTCCTCAAACGTATTGGGTTGCATTTAGAGCTTGGCATTGACTAGGCAAGTGTATAATATTTATTTTGAGAAAAGAGTTCTTTGTGTTTGGTTTTGTTAAACGGATTTGGAAAATTTTAATTTTCGGTAGAATTAAATTCATTAATTGAAGAAACTTTAACAAATTGGCAGTTCTGATATCATTGCCAGTATTATTTTGGCACCTGTATTTACTATAATGAAGAAACTCAACTGACAGGAATGTCAAATGTCACGATGTCAAAGGCTCCCAGGTGTATGAACAAATCGATGCACTAACTCGGAAAATGTAGAACCATACAAAATTAAACGAATATATTAAAATATTTTGTTTGATATCTTGCTTCGTTAAAGAGATATAGACCATCAAAAACTTTCAAATTTACATACAAATGCCAAAAGCAACCTTATTCAAAGGGGTTCTTCTATAGTCTCTATCTATTGCATCTCTAAACAAAATTAATAATAATTTCTGAGAAGAATTCCTTCGCAATCTATATCTTTCGAAATGGTTGTGCTTTGCAATTCCAAGAAGCTCCCATTTTCAACTTAATTTTGATTTATATAACAAGTCGATAATCCGAAACGCTCTTCAGCTTGTCCAAAGAACAGCGATCTCAACATAAAACATCTAATTAATGATAGTCATTAGAATTATCCCAAAATAAAAAAAAACTTTAGAAACCACAAAAGGTTTGAAACCACTGCGTAAAATATGATCAGCCATAAACTCTGATCACAACTATCCCCATGGTGCAAAAGGGTTCTTCTTTTTTTTCTTTTTGGCTTTTGAAAGTAGAATGCAATCCAAAAATTTCCAAAATCTTCGGTCAGTACCCTTGCTTACCAGAGCAAAAAAAAAAACAAACTTCAAAAATTCTAATTTACTTTGGTCGAATTCAAAATGCCGCCAAAAAGAAATAGCAACAAGAAATACCGAAAACCCAAAAAAAAACAGTCCATGGGACATGGCAATCGTCTGCGCGAGAAGGAATTTATTGACACCTATAAATTACGAAATTGAACACAATAACAAGAGACTGGAGGTCAGTCTCCAAAAACACTTCACAAATGCATCCCGTGACGAATTAAAAAAAAAGAAGAGAATCGCGCGCACAAAACCCTCCGAATTCGAATAACCACCGCACAAACGGAGTCCTTTTCTCATTTTAGCCCAGTTCGGACATTTCGGGGGAATGAAATCGAAGCAGAGACATCTTGGCTTGGCAGTAACCCTACATGAAGACAATGGTCAAATGCATATCAGAGAGTACGTGAGAACTCTTCTGCCAGCTTATGTTCGTCCAGTTTTTTTTTCATATGTTTTTTTTTTATTTCTTCTGTTTTGCCTGCTGGACCGCACTCTGATGCCAACATTATAATAATCCATCGTCTCAAAGGATTCCCATAAAAATCATTTACATGAGAAAGGCGAAAAAGCGCAAAAATTCCAAGAGACACAAGACAAATGCTGCAGCCCCGACATACTCCATAAGCCAAAAAATCCTGCCGTTGCTGTTGCCTGCAACATAACATCAGCTTGAATCAGAAGCAGAGAGCCCTTCCTTGGGCCTTGGTCACTGGAGGTGGATGTATGGCGTCAAGATGTTGGAGATAAGATCAATGGTGTGTCGTATCAATGCCCAATAAAATTGAGAGAGGCACTGGTTCCTGCGATATGTGTTGTTTTCGCTTAGCTGTCGGACTTGCAGCTCTCTCGGAGGTGGCGGTTATTGGAGTTGGAATTGCAATTGGAGAGTCAGAGTCGAAGAAGACGCTGGACGAACGAAGAATGCGATGTGGAGTGAAGACACTTTTTCTTACCGGTGGCGGTGGTGGCGGCAGCAGCAGAGTAGTGGCGTTGGAATGTGCTCCATGTTGAAGAGAAGTGCATCAGCATACTCGTGCAGGTTATTATTCCACCTTCAAAGGATGCGCACAGTGCACACACAACACATATTGTCCAGAGAGAGAATGATATTTAGTTTTGCTGGCGCTGCGCTGCGCTGGACTAAAACATCAGAAAAGTCCGTGCCAATGTTTGCACTTGATTTCCAATTCAAATTTTTGAAAAATAAAAAAAAAACAAAAACCAAACAATGATAATGGAGACTGTAAGTAGATTTTGTGTGCTGATCGATTCACTGTTGAACTGTTTTATTTTTTTTTTATTCACTGGTATTCAGATGTACTAGAAGATTCAACATTTATCTAAATTTACCTAAATTTATTGAAGAAAACCTTAATTTTTATGTCAATATTCAAAGTTTTTCTGCACTTTAAATAATATTCGAGTGCTCTGTATTACTTGGTGATAAAGAATTTCAGGTAAAAAATAATGTTTTGAGGTTTTAATCAAAACTAACATTAGCTACGATAATGACGAATTCCAAAACTGTAAAATTTTTTAGTTGTCTCGAAAACAGCTGTATCAATTTTGATTTGGTAATCTTTTTCGTTTGATTTCCTCCGAAAAAAAAAATTTACAAAAATATTTTTGAAAATCGTTAGATCCGTTAAAAAAAAAAAATTTATATAAAATCTTCAAAAGATTTTTCAAAAAATTTATTTACCTACATCTTAAAATATATACAAAAATCATTGACCAAAACTTTTGTTAATAAATAAATAAAAAGTGTGTTGCCAATTTCCAAATTTGAATTTTTTTAATTTGTGAATTTCTTGTAAAAACAACGCGTATCTTTCGATTTTAAGTTGTAAGAGTTTTCTCGGAAATAGCTATAAAGATTTCCATTAAACTTTGTGAATATTCTTTACAGTGAGATTCTTAAATTAACGCATTTTTGTTTTTTTTGTGTTCTCTTCACAGAAAAATGTAAAATAACGATAATGTTGGTTTTCGTGTATCGAAATCTGTGAATGTTATCGAAAACCGCATTACTCTCTACAACACAAATAAAAATAAATTTTTTCTTAAAATTAATATCTAATTTTATAGATATCAGTAAATTATTTCGTACAATTTCAAAAATTCTGGTTTCTTGCGTTAAAAACACTCAAATGACGAAGATATAAAAAAATAATCTGGTTTTTAGAAAACTTACTAATTTAAAAAAAAAAGTCAAAGTTTTTAAAGTTGGAATAATTTAATTTTCGTAGTTTCTTTGATTAAATAATAAATTTCGAAAGTCAAAAAATACAAAATCCTACGCTTCTTCTGTCACTTCGTTTTTTTTTTTTGTTTAAAACGTCAAAAAACCTTGCTTCGTTCAATTCTTATAACTATTCTTTTTTTATTTTGAACATTTTCGAGGGTGTCCAAAATTGGACAACACAGTGTGTATTATGCCACAAAATTTATACTGTAAGCCACAAACATATCCTCGCTCGCAGAGTGTCTGTCTCCGTGAAAATCGACCGCTCCAAAGAGTTGGCTGCTGGTTGGTAACATTGTATAATGTGTTTTAAGAGTTCACCATCAGTAGCGGCATTTGCTTTTCGACTCCAAAAAGGGTCCCGGGTTATTGAAGTTATTGTTACTTTATACGACCATCGAGGAGCCAACAACAGTAGATAGTTGTAGCAGAGGCTTGAATATAACAAACAAAAAGATACATATACTATCTATGTATGTATAAGAGCAAACCAAGTTCTTGCAATGGAATGCGCACAGGCGACACATAATACCTTATGCCAAAAGGTGTTGGAGATTGTCTTTAAAAGCGGCGCTTCATCGCTTCATCGCAAAGATGGAATGTGAATTCAGGACAAGAAAAAAAAAACAAAAAAAAAAATCAAAGAAAAACAAAACTACGCCAGACAATCGATTTTTTGTTTTTGTTGCTGCTTGGAATAATTCAGCGCAAGTATAGGACCCTGTTCAAGGGGCAATCAAAAGACTTTCAACCTTTATGAAATTCCAACGAGTGAACATAAAGAATGCTGCAGAGTCTAAGAGGTTGCGAATTAGGTTTAGACATTCCATCATATTAACTTGATTTCAATTTACTTCTTTTACATATGTACTTTTGGGCACAGGGCGTAGATTTGGCTTTTTGTATTATAATTTATAAAGCTTCTTGTACACTTTGAACTTGGCATTAATTGAGTCAGTCAACCAGCTACTTAGTGAACCAGCTGAAATCAAATGTAAATATCTTCTTTTGCCATTTGGTCCTTCCAGCTGAATTCATTATTTCAACAATGGACATCGGCATCGCATCGTGCCAAACCTCTTAATTTTAAGCTCAGGATTTATATTATAATTTTTGCAATGAAGATTCTCTCACCTGATGTTCTCTGAAATCGTAAATTTGAGTTCTTTAACTGAGCGAGATGATAACGTGTGCAAATTAAGAAACAGTTTTATTTTTTCTTTTAACAAAGTACGAATCCATGCAACCCAAATATCAAAAACATCCTTGCAAATATTCAACCAAAAAACAAAACAACATTATGGTTTGCAACAAAACAGACATAATTCGGCTGAAAATCACAGATAGGAATAATTGTTCCTAATAGGATTTTAAGTGCACAAATGTACAATATCCAGCTACCACCTCCGGTGCAAATTTGATAGCAAACGAACGATAGTTACGTTACAAGGTTGCAATGAGAAGCATTTACAAAAAGTCTAAATGTAGGTTATAGGTAGGTATAGGATAATGAATGAACCTCAAATTCATGACCTCACAGGGAGTAAGCGTATCTATTTTTCTCGTGTACATATACACAAACAGAAACTGGAAGTGCTAATACGTTCCGGTGATTAGTTTTCATTGAAGGATTTCCTCCCATTTTGTATGAATGAATGAAGACTTTACCTGTGTCCCTAAAATGTCTCACGGTACAAAAATTAGATGAATGAATGAATTTTTTTTTTTTTTTTTTGAAAATTTAATTGAATATAGACATTTGTTGTTTGAAAAGAAAGAAGAGTTACATTAAGGAAAAGTACCTGTTTTGTGGATTTATTTTCGTTTTTTGAGATTTCCTACTGATTCTTGCTAATTGAAATGTTTGCTTATTTCCGCACCGTTTTATTTTATTGTTTGTTAAGTTAAAAAATACTTGCACTTGTTTATACTCAGATGAATGGATAAATGAGTGATGGTGAAAAGTAAAACAATATTTAAAAAATCTGCGGTTAGAAAAACCAAAAACATACAAATTTTTGATAATTTGCACTGAATACATTTTTTGTTGCAAAAATAACAATTTTTGAACAAATTGAAAAACATATTTAAAATTTTACTTCTTTACCTCGGATTTAATTATTTTTTTAATTTTATTTTGGGTGTTCCAAATAGTACAAACTGAAAATGATGAAACCCTGGGGTTTACCTCTCATAATCTAGTAACTTCTTCAGCCAAATCCTTACAGTTTTCAATTAAAGGCATTATACTTGCTAGGACAAATTAATGATTCGTAAAAGAAATTGAATTTAAGATAGAAAGTAAAAAATATTCATTATAATTAATATTTTTTACTGTCTCTGTAATAACTTAACCGATTTCAACGAATTGCATTATGCAGAAGTTCTCAAAAAGCTAATATACTATTTTATGGGGACTAAAATTTAAAAAAATAGTTTTTGTGGATCTTTAAAAAAAAAATATTTTGAGTTCAATTTTTTTTTTTTATTTTTGAGGTGAAACAATAAACACAAGTATTTTTTGAAAAATATTTGATATTTTCTAATTTTTGTTATTTAAATTTATTTTTTTAGAAGAAATCGAATGGCTTATTTTGTTTAGCTCTTAAGAGACCATTGTAAAACCAGCGTTCGGCGTCCGTCCGTGAAGATTTGTTAACACGATAACCACCCAGTTAAAATCGAAATAATTGAAATCCGTAAATACCAAAAGTGACGAAAAAACAACACGACTTTTATCTTGTCTTCCCATCAATTAAACTCAAATTTGGCCAATAATTACTATTACATTTTCAATAATCTGTTCACATAAGAAATCTGCAAAATGTAGGAGTTCAATGAAAAATTCTCACCTCTGAATTATTTTGGTAAAAAAATTCACTTTTGTTCTAATATTTGAATGTTGTTTTAATTCACTTGTCAAATCTATTATGCCTTTATTACAGGATTCAAAGAAATCTGTTAGTTTCATTGCCGATACAAAATTCTAAATAGTTGCTGCAATTCAAGAATTTATTGCATATCTTTTGTTTTATACTTTATTGATGTGTTCATTTTATTTTATCTTTAACCATAATTTTCTACAGGTTCGCTGGTGCTCTTCTTGAGAACAAACAATAAAAACGAACAAAAAAAAAATATATCTAGATCAGCGCATGATTCAGAAATCTTAATTTTCCAAGAAATTCCAATCAGCTTAAAAAACTAAAGAAATAATGTCCGCACCGCTACCAACCCAACCGACCGACCCGATCGTGGTGCGCAGACACCAAACAAACCGCAAACTCTATAATATAATGGAAACACTTAATCATTTGGCAACTGATCAGCGAATCAGCGAGGCGCCTTTAATCTGTAGCATAAATCTATCAGGTGTGATGCCCCCCACCGTGCCAAACCACTGCGGTGTATATACCACAAAAACCGGAAACCGAAGAGCGTCACCCGACTTAAAACTATGCAAAGCAGCCCTAATGGAATTCCTGATGCCTTTGCCACCACTGATGCGCTGCCCTGGCTGCTGGCAGAGAGAAGAACAAAAAACAAATCCCAATATACTTTCAAAACAAAGCCGAGAAATCATCCTCGTAAACTGGCCAATAAAACTGTCAGAGCACCTCACAAGATCCAAATAAGATTCTCGATCAAGATGGGGTCTCTGATAAAAAAATTGTGCTCATATAAAAAAAAAATCGAAACAAAAACAAAAAATAAATAAAAATTCCAAAATACCAAAACCCAATCTGGAAGGCGTTTATTTTCAACTTCACACATGAATCACATGTCTCCTTTTCGCGCGCCCCAAGAGTATAACATCTCGCACGAAAGCTTGTCGTCGGCGATCCTTTGGCCCCAAGTCCACAGCCGCCACCGCTGCTGCTGCAGTCCACCAGCCGGACAGACTCTCAAGAAGAGCCCCCAATAACATCACGAAAAATTCAATCAAATTAAAAACTGGCGTCTACCATTTTATCATCGCCTTATCAGATCTTAAAATCGTATAATAAGATCTTTGTCACATCCTTAAGTATCTTATGTGGTCCATATATCAATGGCATCTGTGTGTGTATGTGTGTGTATGTGTGTGTGTGTGTGTTTGGGAGTGTTTTTTGTGTGACTGTTTGACTGCCCCTGGTTGCTGCTGGCTCTCTCACTTCAAAAATTAACATAGTGCAACGCAAAATAAAAATACCTGTACCTTAACATTCCCCCACCTTCTGGGTCGCCGAAAAAAAGTTTCCCTGTCAATTTTATAAATTAATTGGCTCTTTGGAATTTTGAAATGGGGCAACCTCCCATGGAAAGATAGAAATCGGCGGCAAACATAACAGACCCGAATCCTGGCTGCAACACGATCAGGCTGGAACACAAGACCCAAGAACCGTAAGGAATTAAAAATGTCCTTTCATCGAAAGTTGATCGAAGAGTAAAAAGAGGAGAAGGAAGAGGAAGAGACGAGGGAGAACTATACGTTTTGCGGTTGTTAGGTGTTAATGAAATCATTTTTGGCCACCCAATCCTTCGAGGTTACCCGACGCAATCAGGCACGCACACCACCTCCTGGTGCTCTGCTCCTGTGTGTTTATTACTGAAACAGAATTATATATCTTTGGAGATTGGGATCGAGATGTAGATGGAGAACATAATCTTTTGGAAATCAGTGCTGTTTGTCCTTCTGCACGCCCCTCTTTCTCTCACATAATTAGTTTTATCGGCTGCGGCTGCGCTGGCGGCGGCGGCTGGCGGTCCAATAAAGTGTTTTATCGATTGTAAATGATTTCCTAGAATTTGGATCTTCGTCGTTGCCGTTGTTGTCGTCGTTCGTCGTCGTGGTCGTTCGAGAAGTTCCACAAGGGTACAAGATATTTGGGCGCTCTGATATCTTCTTGTCTCCTTTATTAAGGTTGTTTTTTTTGTTGTTGTTGCTGTTTCTGATTCTGGAGCGTTGTTGGGTTGGATGTCTGTCAGTTTCTCTGGCGACACCGTTTTTTTTTTTTTTCTTGCTCTGAGTATGATTTTAGGCGATGACATGAAGTAAGAAATGCTTAATTTTGTTTTTAAAGAATTCGAGATTTGAAAGATTTCAACTAAAATCGATTTTCAAAAATTAAAAGCGATTTTTTATTAAATTTGACCTCAAATCAAATCAGATTTATTCTTCTTCTGTAAATATGAGTTCTTAGAAAACAAAATTTCAAATCGTTAGAGCAAAATTAAAAAAAAAAAAAATAGCTGAGCCGTTTTTGACAAACGATTTTTCAAAAAAAAAATCAATTCTTTTGTGTGAAAAAAATTATTGAAATCGATTTAGCCCCTAAGGAGAAAACCAGAAATTATAAATACGGTTCTACGGATGATACCGTTAGTCGAGATTTTTGTAAAAATCGGTTTTCATACCAAGGCAGGTGCTTACCGCTAATTTTGGACCAAAACCCTAATTCCAAAAATCAATCTGGATGATCTCTGTCTTCGTACAGAGTGAAGAAAATATGAAAGCTTTGTAAAATTTGTAGATTTTTTTTACAGGTGAAGTTTTCGGATGGGGGGGGGGGGGAGGGGGTCATCAACCCCGTGACTCCTCCTGTATACGCCATTGGCTGGACTTAACCCACAAAAAAAGGAACTTCAAATTTTAAAGAAAATTCTAAATATTTACAAACATTATGTTCTTCGACCGGCCAGCATTCAGCCGGTGTTGTGAGAAGATCAGTAAAATAATTATGAGGAAATGAGTCGATTACAGGAAAGAGCCCTGCGGGCCAACAGCATAATGTTTATTGAGTTTTAATTTTGAGCCCATCTAAATCGTACAAGTCACCAATCCTTGAGAAGCGAATTCAGGTAAGCAGTATTTCTTGACGAAACGAACCAAGGTATAACGGTATTTTTGCTTGAAGTTAAAGTTTGCAGACTTTATTCGGCCCAACATGACAGTTTTCTTCCTCTACTGTACAAATACATAACTATAACCCAACTTCAAATCCTACGCATAATAATCAAAGTCCTAAAGTGAATACCTCTTAAAGAAGGTCGCCATCCATTGTGTGTCCCTAGAGACAATCATTATTTCCAAAGAAACGTTTCCATTACAATTTGGATGAAGATGATTATGGAAGCGATTGGTATTCCCATCAGTTCCAACTATACATATAAACTCTTCTCATAAAAGACAATTCAAAAGGGTTCTTGCATCATGGCCAGCTTCTTCTTCTTCTTCATTATTATCATCATCAAACTTGTGCAACCACCCACCGAACCTTAAGCATCCTCCATCATCATCATCATCATCATCATTCCAAATCGATTTCTGGTCATTTAAAATCCAAGGCAACTCCTGCGTCACATTACACAGCACCAAGACATTGCACAGCAGAGATAAAGAAGAAGAAGAAAACAACAACACAAAGTGCAGAGTTTTGTAAATCAAGTCTTCCTATAAACTTTGAGGAGTTTATTCCATATTGACGGTGTCTCCAGAGAGTTTATATGGCAAGGCACAAGGTAGCGAAACAGCAATTGTCACACGCACGCACGCACGGGATGAAAAATCCACGTCCGAGCGAAACTAAAAATGCCGTCAATCTTCCCGAACTCCATAAATATTGACCAGTCCAGGAGTAGCAGTAGAGAAATGATGTTTCGAGTGATGACAGTGATGACGATGGGAAAACAATCGATAGTCCCAGTCGCAGTCGCAGGCCCTGCTAAGGCTAAGGGACCATAACTTAACTTGACTTGAAGATAGGCACATAAGAAGACAAAGCAAAACGGTTCTGTTCTGAACTTCAAGAATGTCAGTCCTTGCCAAATCGAGCAGATGATTTTATTTGGTTATAAGGTCCCGGCCTGGCCTATAGCACTCCCCATCAGCAGTCACAACCACATCTACCGCACAACTTCATAGTTGATTGCAGCTCCTCCAACCATCCCATCCAATCCCATCCGATCCATCGTGTATCGTCCGGAGAGTATCATTATCAACGTGTAGTACCTAATCTAGGCCGTAGAGGAATCAAACGAGACAGATAGGTGCCTAGGTGACGAAGCGACGGTGGCGGTGGTGGCGATGGCGGGTGCTGCGAGAGGAACCCGTTTGTGGTGATGGCTGACTATGATGCTCGCCGAGCCAGGAACAGCTGAGTGAATCTGGATAGATGGATGACCGCATTGCTGAGCTGACAGTCAGACAAGCTGGCTGGCAATATATGCGAGCACCAAATGGGTTCTGGTTCTGGAATTTTAAAGACTTCTTCTCTCCGCCGATTAATTGAAGAGACCCCTTAATTTGTCGCCATTTGTGCTATGGCTTGCTGGTAGCTGGTGCGGTGGCTGGTTCGGTCGATCTATGATGTTGTAAATGGACGTGAACGTGGACGAGTTTTTGCTCCATCAAACCGGCCTTGAGAGTGCAAAGCTGTTTGGTTTTTGCCTCGATAGCGATGGCAATGGCAGACAGTGCGACGTCATGCGGACACTCTCGAATCGCTCGCATAGAGCGCGTATAATGTAGGTACTCGTAGTAAAGAAGAAACTTGTTGTGCAAAGACTAAAGCAAATGACGGCATTTTGTACGGAAGCAGAGTGCAATAACGGGTGGTGGTGCGCGGAAACTATATACTGCAGTCAATTTGGGAGGACTTGCAATTAATCAGAATGCATGGTCGTAGAAATTACCATTCCCTTCCGAAAATGTAGCTCATGGAACAGAACAATCTGGATAGAATCTGTTGGTTCGCTTGGACGCTTTTGCGCTTCCTTTTCGCCGACCACCAAATGAGAATTCATTGTTCGTTTGTGCATACAGCCAGCAGAGAGCTTGCAAGAGAGAGATAGAAAAGAAAATTCCGTCAGACGGACAGAAGAACAGACTGGACTGATGTTGCTTTAACTTAAATTTTTAATGTGTTTGAGGGAGCGGAAATCTTCTTCTTAGTCGATTTTTGTTTTTGTTCGTTTCGTTTGTTTTTGTTGTATTTTATCGTATCGTCAGTCTTTTTACATCGCGTCGATGTCGTTGCAATGTTTGTGGTTGTGAAAATTGCCCCTTAGCCAGAAGTTGTTGTATTCTTAAAGATAAGTACTCAAATGGTTTTTTTTTTTTTGTTTTTGTTTAAATTTAATTTTTATTTTTACTACTCTTTGGCTGCAACAGCAAGTATCCGCATACGAAATTCGTTTCGTTCTGGTCTCTTGGGCACCACCACCGACTGCTGCCGCCACACAAAAGTTAATAAGTCATTCTTCAACAGTCATCTCCACCTTTTTTGTTACTTCTGTTCTGTGTTCTGTTCGGTTCTGTCCTGACCAGCTCTGTGACTCGGATGCTTCTTCTTTTCCACTGCCGCCGCCGCCGTCCAGTGTTACACTGAGTTTCTAGCTCTTCGCTCTATAAAAGCAAAATATGGCTTGAACTACTTTACAAATAGACTTCGGATTCGGTTGAAGGTTTTAGACAACAACGTCCAAAATGAAAAACAACCGACGACGCGACGTCTTCTTTTGGTCGGTCGTTGCTATTGTCATCGTATCGTTGGTCGCATTGCAATGCAAAAGCAGCAACAAACGCACTTGTATAGTGGGTTGTTCCAATCTTGAATTAAGATCTTAGTTAATGCCGAAGGCATGTCGTTGTTCCTAAGTTCAATGAAATCAGTGGAACATTGAGGGAGTCAAGCATGCAACCAAATTGTTCCCACCTTTGTACTTAAATATATACCTTTTGGGTGGCATGTGAATTACAGAATGGGTTAAGGTCACTAGAGTGCGAAAGCCTTGTGTTTGATGCTTAAATGTTACTTGAAATTCTAAAGCAGTGGATTAATTCTTCTAAAAGACTTGTGACAAGTTTGAAAGGTTGTGCGAGTTCTAAAGGGAAAACACAGTTTGAAGGCATCTCAAATGCAATCAAATACAACACACCTATCAAATAGAAAGAATATAAAATTGTTTATATTTGGCTTTCTGTTATCAGTTACCATACACTTGCTGCAAAATTCCTAAAATCTGACGTTCTACCGACCATTTTCGAAGCATACCGAACCTCACTTAATATGCGGGGAGTCACACAACAATCAATTCAATTTCTTGAAAACAGTTCTTATCAAAAAAAATTGTTCAACACATTGATAGCCGCAGTTTAATCGTGATTCTTAAAATTGATAAAGACAATGAAATATAATTTATGTAAGTATACTAATTCTTAAAATAGATTCATAATACCTGACGTCCAGGCGGAAACTATAAGTGATTTATCTATACAATCTCGAAGTGTTATCTTAACTTAATATAAAATTATTTGTTTTCGTTTTTGAATTCACTTATTTAGTACAATCAAATTATAGGGAATTCCATTTTGTCTACAAAATAAATAGTGGAGGTCTCGAGATTATAGATTAATGTAAGTATAATTTCTAAAATGCAGTTCTTGAAACAAATTGTTTATTATTAAGGGTCATCCTTGCAAAACATATTAAAAACTCGATGAAACTAACTAATTTACTCAGATCCTCAAACTTTTAGCATGCATGGTTAGACAAAAAAGACACCTGTTAAAACCGAGACGAATAGTTAATGACCTTCCAAACTGTGATCTTAATCTGAATAATTCTGCTGTTTGGTTCTGCCCCATTTGGTTCACCGTTCTAACTAAACTTAGTTACACTTATCACGTATCTTGCTTTGGCAAGCTTATGATTAGTTTTGAGAAAGGTTATCCCTTCTGATTATGGGAAAATTCTGTCGTCTATTATTATTAAAACTGGATATTTTATCGTTAACTTGTGTACTTCGGACAGCAGCAGTGCGTAATCTTCTTGTACCTACCAATACTTGACGTTCAAGAGACTTCTTTCTAAAACTTCGGACAATAGAAACGATTTTCGTTTTTGAACGAGTTGATGTATTTAGTTTTTCTTAATAAAGGTAAAACCCACAGACATTAGTCCCGTCAGTTTAGACGGTGTTTAAGAATCTTGTTTTATAAATAAGACTTTTTTAATCAATTGATATTTTTTGTTTAATACTTCTAATTGTTTGCTTTACAGACGACACAAAAGTCTTGATTTAATAAAATTGTTAATGTTGTTTTTTCATTCAGAAAATCAAAAAAACGGATCTATGGTAGGTACCGTTATAAGCCGATGAAAAATATTGTTTTTATTTCAAAAGTTCCTTTGTTCCTTTGTTTAGCAATTCAATCCCATCTACAATTAGGAGATCAAATAAAAAAAATTGATATGTATAAAAAGTTTCGATAGGCTAAATAGGTTTATCAAATTCAAAGTCGATATCAGTCAGTGGCTGCCCCATTCCTACAACACCCAATCACAAATTCTCGATCTATGAATAAAGTTATCTTATTATTAAATTTTCAAAAACTAATTTATTTTTTTTGAAAAAGTCATTTTTATCACTCACCAAGAATTGAGCACGATGATACATGTCAGTTCTTTCAATCATTCAACGTTAAAAAAAACCAGCATGCAACATGCTCACCACACCTAATGTTGACACTTCACGTCATTTGTAAACACAAATACTTCTCATATTTCCTTCAACAAAAACACACAAACATCAGAGGGTAGAAAATTTGTATCGTCATCTGAAATTTGGTGGATGATGCCATTCAAAAAAAAAAAATGATAACAGCTGACATCGGAAGGAAGCCACTATCGCTTCTTTTAAAATGCTTTAAGTACATAAATTTGTATGCAGGTTTTCGTTTGTCCGCATAAAAATAACAGGAAATTCTCCCTCAATTTTTTTTTCTTATTAATAAATACAAAACTGAAACAGGGCGACCGCGGTGGTAGCGCGGCAATGACCGACGACGCGAAGCACGGAGTGCTAATGGATGATCAGAGATTCAACACACTAATTTAATTTTAATTATTTACGATTATTGTGCATTTTTGTCTTTATTTTTTGTATACATGTAGGTATTTAAAACAGACCTAGCCTTGCAACTATGTTTTAGTGATCGGTGTCCCTGATGTAAATTCGCTTGAATCTTGAGTGTCTCAGACGCTTGGCATTGTTTTACGCAAATTTTCAAGTACGCACACATGACGTTTTCTGTGTAAACAATAATAATTCGGAGACACCATCCTATGCGTTGTGAAGAAGAGTTTCTTCAACCATCATATCTAGTCAACGTGACCCTTGGTCTGCCACAAGTGTAATGAAATTTAGAGTTGCCAGAAAGTAAAGATAATTTAGAGGTTACCAAAATGTGTTCTCTTTTCGGAACTGGGATAATTATTCAGTCACTACTATTTTGAAAGAAGTTGTAATTCATTAACCTCGTATTATGGTTGTCAAAAAGTCAAAAAACAAAAAAATGGCCAAATTAATTTAAATTTCTTGTCCGCGGTAACTCTAGACATACATTTTTGTCTCATTTTGAACTTTTTCTGCAAATAATTTAATAGCAGTTTTGAGCCTACCAAGGTTTGAGCTGCCAATATACCTACTGGACTTAATTCAACAATTCAATTTTGTGTGCTGGTAACCCTGAATAAAATAATGTTACCAATGACTATGTTGAAACGTGTAGGTAAATCTCAAGGTTTACTTCCCTTAGGCGAAATTTAGCTGCTTCTTACACAGGTGCATGGTAAAAAGGAAGAGGAACAGAAGACTTAAAAATAAAACCTATGCTTTGTCATCATTGCGCTGCATTTGTAGTATAGTTTTAAGGCGATAGCCATCATGCCGCGACGTCCGTCAGTCGTAGCTACAGACAGAAGCATGTAAGAATTAAATAGCACCACCGCACCTCTACTCCACCGCTGATGTGATGACCCTTTCACAATTTGATGAGAGTGCGAAGCAAACTTGGCCTCTATAACTGTTTACATTTTGTCTAAAAAGAGATAAAACTATGCTTAAACTCTGGGGTTAGAGAAGGATACAATTATGATCTTCACGCGTGGGTGAACGTTGCGACCGTATTGCTTGCTATACTATATCCACCACTTTACCATGTGGTTTACATTGTGGTTTCCGATTGTAAAACCTTTTTCTTAAGCCTTTTATTGAATAGACAAGAATGAATGTAGGAACCTACCTACTAAAGAAAAAAAACACAAAAAAAACAGGAGGGTGACGAGTAATCACTTGGATTTAACCCATTTCGAAGGGAGGACCTGGGGGAGGACAGTGTGTGCCTGCCTATATAAATATATAGAACTTAACGCAGTGATGCATCTTAAAGGTTGGTCAACCAGGTTTGTGCGTGATAATTATACAGTTCAGTTGATAGTCAACTAGGCATGAATGAAAAATTATGCTAAGTTGACGACGCATTTTCTTCGTTTTATATTGGTAAGATTACTAATTTTACTTAGTTTGGGTGTTTTTTTTTGTTTTGTTTTTTTTTTTTTAGAATAAGAAGAAAGTAATGAGTTGGGAGTTGTTTTTTTTTTCAATTTGAGGATTAAAGTAGGCAATAAATTTTTTTGGGAAAATTAAGACACACCACAAAGAAAACACATTGGTAAATAAAGAACAATAACGAAGATTCTAAGCATTATTACCTACAGGGTGTTTTTGTTTCAAAGAGTTCAAAATTGAGATACCTAATGCATAACAATTTTCGTTAAGAAATTGAGTTCGTAAACAAAATTTCGTTTGCAGCCAATTTCAAGAGACAAATCAGCAACATATTAAATTCAACCGTAGAAAAATTCCTTAATGTTATGTTTCCACATTTTTCTTTCGTTCAATACGCTTGGTTTGATTTAAGATCTAATTTCATTCCCAAGTACGAATACGAACGTCACTTTGTCTAAATTACCTTCTTATAAGAAAAATAAAACAAATCCGGCTGCTTCAATTGAGGTGTTGCAATTATTTTTTTGTTCTTGTACCTTAGCCAAAGTGGCTCTTCTATTTGATTTGAAAAAAAAAAAAAACAGTTTTGTTACCCGTGAAAATGTTGGATAAGATTCAAGACATAAAATGGAGGTAGTTAGGTACATACTCGAAATTATTTTAATAGGGAATTTTTCGGAAAAAAAGTTGCATTTCCGACTTATTTTTATAGTATTTTACTACTAATTGATTTAGCCCTTAATGCACTTAGTCATTGAACAAACTATGTAATTAAAAATTTTGTCAGTCAACAACATTACCAACTGACTGCATTCTTTTGTATCTCTGCCAAATACGATCACAGTAATTTTAAAGTCTGTAGAGCGTCGTTCAATCTTTTCTTCAATTCTTCATCTGTGCATACAGGACCAAACAACCCTCGAAGAATCTTTCTGTTAACCCAAGTAACATTTTTGCGCTCATAAGACGCTCCAAGAGTTCTAGAAGACTGATTGTCGAGAATGAAAAGCTTTAAATTATTCGCTTAAAGTGTAATTTAAGTTTGTTATAAGATAAGAATATGTTAGTTGAGAAAGCAACACATTTTTTGTCTTATCTAATAGCCTTTTCACACCATCGCAGCAATATTACGAAATCTCGTTGAACCGTTCACACCGCAAATAAACTAGATTTTGTTTGACATTATTTTCGTTCTCGCTTCTTAAAGATTCTATAACTGTAACACAAAGGATTACAAAGTGTTATAAATGTTAGTAAAATCAAGTAGATTTTGTATGAGATTTTATTGTGATCTAGATTACAAATTAGTACCCCCATTGCCGTTGTCAACTATCAATTGATAGTGGATAAAAATTGAAAATAGCTATCTTATTATTCAATTGGTGAAAGTTTTGATAACTGAGAATAGTGCTAACTGTTGTTTATTGAAATAAAATTGAACAATATTACTGAAAAGTTGCTTAACTTTTCAATTAATTAGTTTTTAAAGTACCAAATTTTAGTATTTATGAATTATCAACAATCGTAATAGGGATGAATATTTTGAAAACTGAAAATGTATGAGAAATCTAGCTGATTTTGATGAGATTTCGTACTTTTTCCGAATCGAAATCTAGATTACGTTTTCAGTGCGAGATCATCCTGGTTTAGCATCTTCATATATCAAAATGATAGAGTTAATCCTGCACTGAATGGGCAACATATATTTTTCGCTAATGTCCCTGAACTATCTATAAAAATTGCAACAACTTTAATAATAAGAGTATTAAAGTGTGATTCAAATAACTTTATAACATTAATTCATATTCATTTGATATTGTTGTGTCGAGCACTTGTTTTTGCCTCATGCCTTTAACTAAGTTGCAATCTTACGCAGAATAAATATAGATTCCTTTTGTGCAAAATTCATAAGAACTTTATAGGGAATTATGGTTTTTTTTTGTTTCATAGATTAAAATAGAAATTGTGTGTAACAAATATACGGACTTGAGGAATGCCTTTGTGAACTAGTGGCACAATGAATAAAATCATCTGGAATATGCAAGCTATTCAAAGAACTTAAATGAAGTTCTGACACATTTTCGAACTATATTGAAACTGTTCAGAAACTTTATTACATGGATTATGTCTTCTAGGAAGTATTAAAGAATGATTTCTAATTTGAGTGGAGCTAATTTATTATTTTTAAATATTGGTGATTGGCAAATTAATGTGTAACTTCCGCATACAAAGACTTCAAATAATGCAGTCGTTGCGTAACAGTAATTTTAGAATATTAAACAAAAAACAAGAATAATTAGCATTAGCCTATTTCATAGAATTAAGGTGTTTTTTCTACTTGCTTTACCTTAAACGTTCTGTTTTATTCTTTCAAGTGTGTAATCTCTGTGTGCAAACATATCATTTTTTCATAATTTTTGATGAAGCTTCATTAAATCTACGTAAGCACAACTCACATATTTCCATTTTTTTTATTGTCTAATAAAACAAACGTCATATGTACTTAACTACACTCTTCAAGTAAGAAAACATTAAACCAGACAACACTATATGCCTACATCAAGTTTCATTTGATTAGCACAACACAAATTCCCTCTTCCAACAAACAACAACATAAACCTCAAAATAGCCGACTAAAATCTTTAAAAATAAAAAAGAGATAAGTGGCCACTTCACGATGACACTCTCCCATGGATTAACAATGGCCAAGACCACAAGAAGTGCCACCGGACTCGAATTTAAGCTGCTATATAGCTTCATTCCACAGTGCGACTCCACCTCAAGCAAGTTATAAACTCACCATCATCAGGGAGATACCAATCAGCGAGAAAATGTAACAACATTAACCCGATCTGTGAAGTTGATGTGGTCCGCTATCACCATCACAGCACACCACGGCCACCAAAATATATAAAATTCCCGTCATCTTTTTGACCCCCCACTCTCTAAAATCTCTGATATCAGAGTCTTTTTTCCCATCATACCTCAATGGTGTCGGTCGTGTTCGTCGTCTGTGTCGTCGTCGTCCATTGCCATGTCTTTGGTCGTCTCGCAGCTACTGACTGACCATTTCTATTCTAATGATGATTTCCAAGACCAAAGAGTCGAAAAAGGCATTTTCCCATGGTTATTTACTTTTCGGTTACCTGATGGTAAACAATAACTCAGGTGGACAACTGTCAACAATGATGGTTCACCTGTGAAATGCTGATGGTTAAACAATATAAAAAAATGTGTCTAGGAAATTGGAGGTACTCATAATTTTTTTTTTTTCATGGAAAGCTTGCAAACATTAAACAAAAAATGAATAATTCGAGCTTAAGTTTGTCTGGTCCTTGGCGTAATGACAACAATCAAAGCGTTAAGTTATTTTCTTGTCTATTTGCTTGGCTTTAGATGTTTTGATAAAGAATTGTCAATTTAAAGTTTGATTGTCATCTCTGTTTGAGGCTTAGTACGAAAAAAGTGAGACGAAGAAAATGTTATTGAATGCATTACACTCTGTTTAATAAAAGGAAATTGAAAATTATATTCAGAGAAAAAACAACTTGAAATCGAAAGAACTTCCAAAAAGGATCTTTAGAATGCGGAGATTGACAGTGCCATCACCCTATAAGAACTTAATGGTTACAATGCACAGGGCAATCAACAAATGTTCAAAAGCCGCAAAAAGGATAAACACCAGCAATTCCCTAAGTATGTGTTGAATTTATTTTCGCTAAGGAAACGTCTGCAGAGGATCCATCACCGAGAATTCATCACTGTCAATAGTAAATAGTACACATAAACAGTATGGAGTGACCTATATTGAGCCAATACTATGTTCCGAAACTTCATCAGTCACCAAACAATCTTAAATGTCAAAAAAAATATGCAAGCAATCAAAACAGAACCGGAGGCCTTCAATGAAAGAAATAGTCTTACAGCTTGCGTACACGTTATCGACCGAAAAATTCTTTGACAGTTGTGGGCCGAACTCGGAATTTTATTCGAAAATTTAACCGTCATTATACAGTTGAGCACAAGCAACAAATTGAGATGCTATCAGCTAGGAGTGACCACATCATTGTGTTTCAAACATTTTATCAGTGGCTGGGAGAACTAAACACATCCACTTTAATTTGTATCAACATTAACCGGGTACCAGCTGGTAAAGTTAAACATATTTCACTTTTTCTAACAGGCAGGTGATCTAAACCAATTAAAAAAATAGTTGACCAAGTGGAAGATGTGTCCAAATACTTTGAAAGAAATTTCATTACCAGCCCATCTGCAAATTCGGTGTTTTTGAATAAAGTCGAGTCATCTATCCAAATGACCATTTCCAATCATCATGATCAACTGCATCAACAACTGCCAAATCTCCGTGATCTTGGAAAAAGGCAAAGATCGTGAAAGTTTCGAAGAAATAAGCTAAGAATCTAATTTCCAACTATACAACAACAACTACGAGTAGGTACATCAGCAAAATTTTGGAAGAAGTCATTCTCAGGAGTCAGGAGAATTTAGAATTATATTATATATTAATTATAATTATAAATAAAATTTTGATTTTAGTTTATTTTCTGAATTGAAAGGAAACGTTCATTTTACTATGAAGCCTTTGATCAGAGTTTAAACAAGCTATTAACTAACTAACTAACTATTATTTGAAAAACAAACAGAAATATTTATTTTCGAAGGGGCAACTTAAAACTCAAATATCTCGACATTCCCATCAATAATTTTAAAAATACTGTGCAATTCTCCTGCTCGAACTTAATAATCTATAAATCCTAAAGTCAAGCAACTACTGAAGAGAAATCTTTGAAACAATATCCGAAATCGTAATAGAAGTAGTTATATAGGAAGCATTTTTTGGATTTAATAATCTTGAAGTAGGATGGGAAACCACCCCGAACTCACAAAACAAGGTCAGTTAAAACTGACAATTATACTAAAACATTTAATGACAGAAAAACTTAACCCTGATAAATTGATAATTTTGCTAATACATTTATCTCTAGCTATGCAAACCCATTCATTCAAAACAACTATAAGTACTTCATCCGCTAATTGTTCATTCTTAACTTATTTCTTTTTTTTTTTAATTGGATTACGATCATTCAAAGGTGATATTTATCTACATAATTCCCACTTACAAACGCCAACAATGACAAATCTATACACAAAAACCAACAACACACAACCAAATTATATAGCTGATATTCACTTTACAGAAAAGATACAAAAACAAAAACATAATAATAATACCTACGACGGCGAATGAAGAATTATAAAAAAAAATCAATAGCCTCTCTCTAATCACAAAAGAGCACCCTCCTCATTCAACAACACCAATAATAACAACACCAACAACAACATAACATAGCTGTAGATAGACGCGATACGCGAACGCGACGTGCGCGATCATGCACAACCAACAGCAATGCATCCGCAGTTTTAAAAATTTCTCATATGACAGTGACAGTCCAAGTCGACCGCAAAGGCATAAAAATACTAAAAACAACAAAAAAAAAATATATAAATAAAAATAAAAATACACGCAAGTATAGTATCCAAGAGTATTTTCGTACACACTCTCTGTTTCATACTCATACTTCTCAGTTTTTCGACACCCCATCCAACATCCAACTATAAACACAACCTGTCCTAGAACCTCACCATAAACCGAAATCCGAGGTAAAAAAAACCAATACCCATTTTCGCCAAAGTATCTAATCTAATGCCGGCATTCCAACTTCCAACTAAAAACAAAAGTATCTCAATCTCTTCGCCCTTATATCTCTGTTGTTGTATTGCAACTCCTCTGTTGTATGATATGCTATTGCCTGCGTGTTCGATGGTATTCCTCCTCAACTCAGATACTTGAAATGACTGTATATAATTTCACAATTTAGTTTATAAACGTCAATCGTTCTGGTCGCATGTTGGTTGCTCTTCATCGTTTTCGCGTCTCGTCGTCGGTCTAAAAGTAACAATATTTTTCGTTCACATCCGTAATAAAAACGAATCCTTTGCGAAAGAACTATACAAATTTTTCGAACGAAAGAATCGAAAATTCGGTTAAAAATTATTTTCAAAAATTAGAAAGAAAAAAAAAATAAACTGAAACTGATAACCCAAGAAATATGAGATCATGACAAGTATCTAGATACTAGATACGAGATAGATAAGCCTGCTGGCAAATTTTTTGTTCTGCAATCACATTCGGATATTATACCAACTTCATCATCACTTCATCAGCTTTCGCAGCTAAGAAGAAAAGATAAAGAAGCTGCTGAGACTGTCACCTTTTTTCTTTCTAATTCCTCCAATAGAAGAACAAACCCGACGGTCGTTCTATTTATTTATTTATCTCTCCCCCTAAAAAGCAAAAAAAAAAAAAACAACAACAACAAAACTATCGCAGACGAACAGACGAGCGAAATATATTTTTAAAATTTACGAACGTCTGCTGTTCAGTTTTTTTTTTACAAAAATCCATTTTTTTGTTGTTTTATTTAAAAATCGAATGAAAAACAATAATTTTTAAAAAAATCATATAAAATATATTCAAATCTCAAAAACCAAACGCATTAATTTTTCATAAAAAAAGTGAATTTTTATCATTAAACAATTTTTTTATAAGAAAAAATATATAGAAAATAAATAGTTAGATAGAAAAATCAACGGTGCTTTTTTCAGTTCTCGCATCACATATAGTCGAGTCGTGTCGTCGTGTTGAGTTTTTCTACTTTACCGCCGCCGTCTCCGTCGTTTTGTGTCGATTTATAATTACTCCCGGCTAAATTTAGAAAACGAGTGTGTCTGGCAAAGAGTCCAAGACATATAGTCAAATAGTAGCAATCGGCCGGAGTAGCAGCAGCAGTAGCGGCAACAGACAGTAGCAGCCCCAAAAAAATCGTATATCGTTGTACCGCGCGCATCACCCATCATCATCATCATCATCAAGAAGTGTATCTATGAAAAGAGTATTTACATCTTCTGTGTGTATAGATAGAGTATCCATCTATATGAGTATTTAGTATAGAATCATTACAAAACATATACTAAAACAATTTAAAATACTACTTCTACCAACACCACCATACACTAGAATAGATGGGAGAAAAAGATAGAGAGATTCTATTTTTTTTTTTTTTTTGTAAAACATAATCGAGATTCTCTATAGTAACGAAATACGCGCTCGCTCAACGCAAACGCAAAACTCAAACGCATCCGCGCATCGAGTACTTAATTTTTTCCGTCGTCGATTTACAGATCTTTCCCATCGCGTGTGAGAGAAGATAAGAATAATTTATTTTTCTTAACGAATTAAAAAAAAAAATTAAAAATTATAAGAAAATCCAACTCGAAGTGATAAAGTGAAGAAGAAAAATTGAAAAAGAAAAAATATATTTTTGTGTTTTTTTTGTTAGAAGTGAGAAGAAAAAAAGTGTATTTTTACCGAAATTGTATCTCGAAAACGGAAAAAAGTGATGTGAAGTGATGTTTTTTTATTCAGAATCAATCGAAAAACCATAGATTTTATCTCAAAAACGGGTAAAACTAGGTTAGAAACCCTTGAAAACACGTTTTTTTGCTAGTTTTTTGGAAAAAAAGTCTTAAAAAACTGTTCTTAAATAATTTCAAACTATTGAAAAAGGTCAAGAGCCCTAAAACAGGTGTTTTTTTATAATACGAGATCCTTGAAATTTAATTTGCGAACAGTAAATCTTTTAAAAACATTTGAAAAAATCTAACACACAGTGTAATTCTCGCAAGAAAACAATAAAAAAAACTGTCCAATAATCCAAAACACTCTCGTTGAAGTTATAAAAATTTGTTAATGTTCTGAAGAACCTTAACTGTCATAAAAAATAAATTTAAAATCAAGAACAATCCCTTAAAATACTCACCTCCCTTGAAAAAATGTTGGCTAAGCGAAGACTAGTCAGCTGTCAAACTTTCGATTGAAACAAACAAACACACCACTTCAAGGATATCCCCTTCGCTCCCCATTCTTCTTCAGACAATTTTTGTTATTTTTATAAAAATTGTTAAATTGTAACAATGAAGATCATCTATCGGCACGATTCCAATTATATTCTGCGACAATTTACACATACCCGTGATATACATTTGGAGCGCCCTCTAGGAGATATTACTAAGTGGCACAAGGTCACTGCTTGTTAAGGGATTACATCGAATTTAGAAAAAAAAAATATTGAAAAGTTATTAAAAAACTCTAAAACCGGATTTGGTTTTGAAAAAAGGAAAAAAAACTCAAACCCAAAAAAAAAAAACTCAAACGTGGAATCTTTGTATTTTAACTTTGAAACGGGAGGTGGCTTCACACAGGACGCCATGTATGCGCGAGAATTGCGCAAATGGAGTCTAAAGTATCACATGTCCTATTTGTGGCTATCGGCTATAGTCACAATGCTACTACTAATAATCTACTGCCCAAATGCTACAAGTATGCATCTGCCAATAAATACAAAGACGAGAGACCCAGCCCTGCGGATACCATCAGCCACAGATAGCAGTAGCTATAACTGGTGGCTGGATAGACTGAGTTCGAGCTCATTGAGTTCATCGAACAGCCCCAGTAATAATAATAGCAATAGACAACAACTACAATTTAATACAAACATCGACAGCACTAGTAGTAATCTAAGTAGTAGCATCATAAGCAATAATAATAATAATAAACATAAAAATAATATTTTAAATAGTTATAATCATCATCATAATCCGTTAGCAGTATTTAGTGATTTAAGAAATCACAATGCCAGAGCTAGAGCTCCTGTTAACGAAGCCGCCACCGCATTAGCAGCCACCACAGATAGCATCCACAATAGCATCCACAACAACAATTATAATCACAACAATCACAATGTTCCAAATGCAAATAGTCAAATAAATTTTAACGCCTATGCATCAAATAGTTTAACTAACAATGCATACGACTTTATTAGTAGTAGTAGTAATAGTAGGAGAAGCAATAAATTAAGAAGACATACCAACAACAACCAACCACAACCAAATGCGAACTACCACAGTCCAGTGCGGGTGGGGGCGCCGACACAAACTCAAGGTCACAGCCAGAGTCCTGATGTGCCTTATACCCTTTTGCCACGGTCGACGGTGCAGCGATATGCAATTACAGCTTATCATGTGCCACCGGAATCCTCGCCACCATTGATGGAGTTCGATCAGCATCAGCGGAGGAGGCGGCTTTTGTTGCGGCAACAAGCTCGCAACCGGACAATGATGATGGCAGCCCGGAGTCGACGGGACTCGGCAACTTCGGGGATTCCTCTTGGATACCTTCGGAACGCACCCACTGGCAGCTTTACCACCAACTTTAACAACAACAACAATAACAACCATCAGAAACATCACAACAAAAACAACAACAACTACCATCACAACAACAAAAATCACAAACGACCGCGTCGCTATTGTTCAGCTCGAGATCCCGCGCAGCTAGCTTTCGAAGCACCGACCGTCTTCGAGGGAAAGATCATCTCGATGACTCGCGATCGGCGAGCAAACTTCTCGGTGACCGTTGATGTGAAGGAGGTCTTCAAGAAGCAGATTGGATTTCGGTTGCAAAAGTATGTGCGACTGAATTTCGCGTATCGCAATTCGAGCGCCGAATGCGACATCTATCGGGAGTTCCTGCGACCGCGTGGACTAGTGCGCGGCGATGAGCTAGAACAGGGACGGATTTATGTGATGTTTGTGCAACAAAGCGATTCCAGTAATTTCACAATATTGGGCCAGCCAATTCGAAAAACACAGCACGTTATTCAGGCGGTTAAAAAAGCTGTGAGCGATAAATATGGTGAGTTGAAAATATTTAAATGTTGTCTACTTTTTATTTTGTTTGGATGTTAATGAGTGTCAATATTAAGTGTGAACTGGTTTTGATCGTTATCATAAAATCTCGTACGCACACTTGCTAATTGTTACATCACCTGATACAATAAAAAGATTTATTATACACCAACGACCGTGTCGACGCACGCGGGGGATCATAATTAATTTTATTACTGCAAATCGGGAGATCAAGTCTTATAATAATATTTTATGCTTTTCATCATCATGAGACTTGGTGAATATTCTTTTGCAAATTTTTTATGGTCGTTGGTTTTTTTTTTTTGTTTCCTTAATTTTTTATTTGTATTATTATCTCACGACCTTGGTTCTGCTAGTTAAAATTATTATTTTTCTGTGTAAAATTGAAATAAATAAATATCAATATCATCAGCAGCAGAACTCTTGAGGAAATGACTTAGTTTTTACGATGTGCAAAATGTATATATGATTGTTTTTTTTTTTTTGTAAATTGTGCTCCAGCTTTGATTTGATAGCGCGAAATTAAATATATTCGATATTTTTATTCGTAAATAGCGATACTATCGATATTGTTATTACCGATAGAACAGGCTTAAAATTTCCTTAAAAAATAGGGCATAATAACATGATTTTAAATATTTAAAAGCCACCTTATATACTTTGGAATAATTTGTAAATATAGCAATACTTTTTCTCACTGCTTTTTTGTATGAATCGAAACATTTCTTGAAGCCTATATAACACAGAACTACAAGTAATTGTATTACAAGTGAAATTGCTCAATTTTGTATGCAAAATTGTTAGATTTCACTTGTAATACAAGTACTTGTAGTTTTGTGTTAAATGCCTCTGGCCAGTTAGGCATCAGCTCTTTGCTGTTTGCAATATTTTACTTTTTACAAAGAGCCCGAAAATATTCCGTTGATATTCTAGAGATGAATTCATGCTGAATCAAGGAAGTACGGTAATTATTATGACCCTAGTTTCTGAATATTTACTTAAAAACAGGATGGTTGTAATTTTTAATTGTTTCTTTGTTAAAACTAATAACTGCACTTAAAATAGCGCTAGTTAAAAAAGATTGAATAGCATACTTACTTTTTTAATGTTCTTTGAATAAGTTAACCCTTTTACAAATATAATAATGCCCTTCGCAACTTTTGCAAATTTAATTAATTCTTTTGCATTTTGCAACAGAATAAATAAATTTAATCTCTTTTTAAGAGTTTTTCGCATCAAATTCATCCTTTCGCAGATTAAATTTAATCTTTTGCAAACGCAATTCACCTTGTTGCAAATCAAACTAAGCATCTTGCAATAAAATCAATCTCCACCAAGTGCCTACCATTCGATCTATCGAGTTTATAAAAAATATTGAATGAATTTGATTTTAAAAAAATTAAATTGTTTTTGCAAAAGATTGCATTTAATCTGCGAATGGGTGAATTTAATTTGCGAAGGGGTGAAATAAATGTGATAGACGTGCATAATGAAATTCAATTAATTATTTCCATGACAATAGGTGAATTTGATCTGCCAAACGGTGAATATCCTTTGCAAAAGAATGAATTTAAATTGTGAAAGGTCAAATTCGATTTGCGAAACGATTAATTTACTTTGAAAATGTGAATGTAATGTGAAAACCCTGTACGTCCATTAACCTATTTTGATATTTGCATGTGAATTTGAATTGCAAACGGAAAAAGAAAATGATTTTGAATTGCGAAAATTTTAACTCGATTTGCAAAGGCATTTATTTAATTTGCAAAATTGTGAACTCAGGTTAAAAACCTGTAAAATATAGATATCCATATAAATTGTATAGGTACTTTCCCTAACATTGCATTTATTACTTAGATTAGACTGCAAAAGTATATAGCTTCATATAAATTTTAAAGAATTCTCTGAAAATAAAAATAAAAAAGGGCCATATAGAATTTCACTCGTCTATCCGTTAGATAAATAGATTCACCATACATCACCATAAACACCCCGTATAGTCGTATAGTCATTGTTGTCGTTGTCGTACACAGTACACACCCTTGATGTGTCAATTGACGTAAAACGGTCATTCTCTATGCGGAAAAAACCTACTCCAATCGAAACTATGAATGAACGCTTGTCTTATCTATCATGGCAAAGCGCCACTTGGCTAACACATTTGTGCCGCAGTCGCAACCGCCTGCCGCCTTCCGCCGCCGCTGCCGCCTCCGTCATCCATTTAGCTTTTAGCCATCGGGCACAAAGCGTCGTCGGTCGTATAAACTATACAACCAACAACTATACACACAATAGCCACAAATGTCGGACGCAAAATAAATAAATAAATAAATAAAAAGAATGAGAATGAAAAATACAACAACAAAAATAATAATAATAAAACGCTCTCGGTGCGCGATGTTATGTTGAAATTTATCGAAAATGAAAACATAAGCGATCAATTTGCCACACATTAACACTGCGGCCACTGCAGTTCAAGTGGCAATCAATTTCTGTTTCTCTGTTTGTGTAGAGAACGCTTCTTGTTATGTGATGTGGATGTTGCTTCTATCTTGCCGCATCGTATGCGTCTGTCTTCTTCGATGCGCACTTTGCTTACTGCATTTGCTGATGGCTAAGACTTGAGGCTGACCTAAGATGAGCAGCAGTAGCATTTGAGCATATTGGGCAGCGTGCATTCATTTAAAGGGGCACACACAATCCACAATAACCAACATCTATCTATCCAGCAGCAGCCGAGCCGTAAGCCATCAGAAAACAGAGATGCAAGTGGCAGTTAGCACAGATGAAATGAACGTCGAGTTGGATGGATTGAGATGCATTTGATTTGACGTTTATTGATTTGTTGAATATTATTGACAATTAAAGAGATATGGAAGGCGGTGGTGGTGGCGGCAATCAATGCGGTGGCAACAACAACGCCCATTCAGTGGAGTGGAGAGATTGTAAAATTTATCAGATAATAGAAGGGCAAGCAAATGGTTTAAGTAAACGTGGGAACGTCAAGTTTCGTGGGTTTATAATTTGTATGAGTTCAAATTTATTTGGGTCGAAACACAGAGTGAGAGAGAGAGATAAATTACATTGTTTCGATTGTGTTCCTTTTAATTTTATTTCATTCAGTTAGTGAACAGAAGTGTTACCATATTAAAAATTTAAATAATTGCATCTGAGCTCGTGAAAAATAACTTTCTGCTGAATGTGAATGGCGTTCAGAATAGCACACCAAATTCAAGTTAACGTCTTAGATTCCAATTTAACCAAATGTGGTGTCCAAAGGGGCATTATCTTGAAGACATCCAAGAAGATGTCAATGACCACATTAATATAGTTCAGTCATCTCTCAACCAGAAAATCTACTGAAATCTAGTCTAAAAGTTATCTTTGTATCTATGTTTTATGTATTACAAAATATTGGAAAAAATATTAAATAAGCAAAGTTTTAAAGACTGCAGATTTTCTGATAATGAAGACAGTAAAGTTCTATTTAGTTAAATTTACCTACGAATTTTCTTTAACTTAACAACTTCTTTAAACTATTATTGGTTATTGGTATTGCAAATAGAAAACTACTGACCGCATTTAACAAAATCATATACTTGACTGTGGTTTATTAACTGCAGAAACATAATTGACTGCCATAAGTCGGTTTAACACATTTTTTACTTTTATTATTTTACTTTTAGTCACTCAGTTTCGTATCTGCAGTTAATTAAAGTAAATTTATTATTTTGCCTGAAGTAATTTAAATTTCTTGCCAGTTAATTGACTGCAATTGAAATATATATATACTGGCTAAAAGAAATCACATATTCTTTTTAGTACCTACACGTACACTTTCAAGTAAAGGCACAACTTGTACTCTCAGATATAAACAATGATTTCCCCAAGATGAATTGTTTAATTTGATCACCATGCACTTCCTTAATTAATATGCAATTAGAATGAGAATCAAAAAGAAAAAAAAAAAAAAAAAAAAACGAAATAAAGAAGAACTGCAAATAAAAATAAAAACAAAACCTAGATTTTTCTTTTAATTCATGCCAAATTACTATTCAACAATATGAAGGCCAGAAACGCTTAAGATCCTTACGATGTGATAATGTTTAGCACATGCACCAATAATATATGTATGTGCACATGTAGACATGTTGAAGGTATAACAATGAAAAAGCGAAGATGGACAAAATTACAAAATGCATAAAAACGCATTTTTTTTTATGCACTTTGTATAATTGTGTTATGAATAAAAACAAACAACAAAAACAAAACAAAAAATACATACTTACATAGAGATATGTTGGTATGTTATGCATGCACTCTTGTAAAGTCTATTGTTCCTACCATGTACACATCACGAAACATATAAGTACATTGTATTGTAATACTTCTTCACTTCTTTTTCATTCGTAATGCAGTTTGTGTTTTTTTTTTAAGTCGATTTCGCTAACTTCACGCTCCGATAGTACTCACCAGACCGAAATAATTTATTCAACACACCCGCAATTTGGAGAATGAATAAATTTATGTGCGGTATTTTTCAATTTCATCTCCTTTTCGATTGACCTTTGATTACAAACAACAACAAAAAAAAAACACTATTACAAGCACTACTAAGAGAAAATGAAAGACCATAATCGACCCACGCACGGATTCATGTGGTTTTATGATAAACCGAAGAAAACTTTTGGGTAAATTTTGCATTTTCAATAAACAATTACTAACACAAAAATTCTTTAAACAAACTATAAATCTTTTCAAATATACGTCTGAAATTTTGAAGGTGAGGCAGAAAGTTTTATTTCCGGTATCCTGTATCTTCCATATCGTCATAAGCTCTGTCTTATTTTATAAAGTAGATTTTCTGTTAAATGTGAACAAAAATTAAATTTTACTGATCAAAAATTAAAAATACGGTACGTTAAGAGTTGTGGATTGCATTATTTTTTTATTTCTAGAAAAGCGAGTTATAAGCTTTACTGGAAAATTAAAAATATGGCCTGTAAACAAATCGGATGAATGAAGACGAATACAAGAGTAAGTTAATAGAAGAAAAGTACTAGCATTCATTTTTCATTCCATGATATATGATCAATATTAAAAATGTCGTCTCTAAACAGTTGTGGAACGCATTCCTTTTTCATTCCTCGAGATGCGATCACTAGACCTTACTCAGAATTAAAAAAAAAAACCTGTAAGTAATTGTGGAATGCTTTAGTTTTTCATTCTACGAGAGGTGGGTACTAGACTTTACTTAGAAACTTAAAAAAATTATTTTATGGCACAAAAGTAATAGTTTTTCCTAAGAAAGTAAAAATTTGTCGTGCAAACAGTTTAATGAATGCATTCATTTTCCTTTCATGGAAGGTGAGCTCTAATCCTTATTCAAAAGATAAACTTGTGGACTGTAAACAGTCGTGCAATGCATTCCTTTTTTATTCTACTAAGTAATTAAAGATATAGGCTGTTAACCATTGTGGCATGCACTCACATTTCATTTTACGAGAGACTAGTGAGCTTAAGGCCTTATTCAAATATTTTAAATATCGTCCCGTTTCTGCGTGAACCACGTATCTACAAAGCAAATTTTGTTTAGATTTTTTAAGAAATTTTAGTTTTTCTCGAAATTGAATTATTGGATTGAATAAAAATAAATCGAATATAACTGTAAAACATATTAATTGAGGTTATTTCGCCATTTATGTTTTTTCATCTTCCATGAGTAATTGTTTTCCAGCGATGTCTAATGTTAAGCAAAATCTTTTAAGAAAATGTAGTTACGAGGTTCACGCAGAAACGGGACGATATGACATAGCAATTACTATTGTAGGCTTGATTAGAAGAAAATAGTTTTGTGGAACACAATTACCAAAAACCATTAGCATCAAGAACAAGCATTCTACACAACAATGTTTCAAGTCGAATATACAATTGAATTGACACCAAAGTTTCGGCGGTAAAAACTTTAAAATATATACGGTTTTCCAAGCCATATGGAAGGGTACTTTTCAAACAACATGCTATTTGAGTCACCACATCAATTCGATCTTGACGGTATTTGTATTTGTTTTTTCAATCAACTTCATTCCTCAGTTTACAAAAAATAAAGATTCTGTAAGAAACAAATGTCTCTTCAACCAATTAATTTAATTAATTATAAAATTGGCAACAAAAATCTTGATTATTGCGATCAGATCTATTATGGTGCTGATAGCCAAACAACACATACATTGTCCACCTTAAAGCTATCTCTGGAAACGAGGGCGTTGCATTTTAAACAAACTCTAAAGATTGCTTTACGTCGATTAGCTAAATATGACCAAACAAATCGTTGAATATTTTTTTTTTTGCTGATCGATCGTCGCTTGAATAACAAAAATTGTATGCATGCCTGCATGCCTATGTCTCTTTATATGCCCACACCTGATGCTTTGATAGCAATGTAATTTTTGTTTCTGATCCAAAATCAAGCAATCCTTGAAGAAGTCGAAAGTATTGTTCGCGTTATCTTCAAAGATCGATTGCTATTATATTTATTACGCAATGTGTTTCGTGGAAAATCATTTTTTTTCTAACCCCCAAAAAATAAATACACTGCCGCAACATTGTTGACATTATGAGATTGTATACATTTTGTGCGGTAATAAAGTAGAAAAAGCAATTTTTCACGATTATTGGGTTGGGATCATTTGGCCAGTCAGCCAAGACGTATTTTTGGAAACATTTCAAAAAAATCAAAAAAAAAAAAAAAAAGCGTAATGACAAACCAACACCTCAGAACTTGGATGATGAATATTCTCACCTGATGAGTCGCCGCCAAAGTTGCCCAGACATTTCGACAAAAAAAAACATTTTAAATGAAAAATCTTTCTTTTATATTTTCCCCCAAAGAATATTATAAGATGTACTTCTTGTGACTGAGAGTGTGTATGTATTTTAATTGAAAACGAAGCATTTCTTTGCTATTTTCACTGATGGCTGCGGATTCAAATTTCTTTTCATCTTTCATGTTGATATGAGTGGTCCCCATCATAAGGCAAGCGACAACGGTCGGCTTGCGGTGGCGGCAACAGAGTCTGTTTTTTTTTTTTTTTTTTTGCAATAATATATACTTAAAAATTTTGAGTAATGTTTTTGAGAAGCGCACGAGTCCCCATGGAAATAGGATGCTAATTATAAACTATAATTTGTCTATGTGTTTGAACTCACCTGAGGAAGACAGAAGCAACACTCAAGCTATAGTGGGTGGACGTAGACAGTGACCTATATATTTTTTTGTGTTTGACTTTAAAATATGTATTAACATTTGTTTAGTATTTTAAATTTTAAAGTGGACGAAAACTTGACGAAAGAAAAATAGCAGCACGCCATGAATTTCTTTTTTTTACTTAGGTTCCCCTACGACATACATACATAACAAGTTCATAGATAAACAAAACATGTATAATTCAGCGAGAATAGACACATAACTATAGTTTCGTTAAGTAATCTGTCACTTGTGTTGGATTGCGCACTCTTTGAATTGCAAAAGACCCTTGAGGCATCCATCGTATCTATTACTCGATTAAAAATTTTGTCAATTTGTCAAAAATAGAAGCTTTTTAAGTTGTTATCAAAAATATCCGGAAAGCAGGTATCACATTTTCAAAACTGAACGAAACTGAGCAGTTCATAATTTTGGATAACTTGTTCATTTTTTTGAAATTGTTTCAAACTTGGTTAACTTTTTTCTTTTTGTCAAAAAATAACAAATCTAAAAGGTACCTACTCTTGGCTTGGTATCTTCAAAGAAAGTACTATTTTTCAATAATTCTTAACGGCCTACGGTTGTGTCAAATTTGAACTCTGTCACCCTATTTACGCATAACAATTGTTAATTTTTGTTTCAAAACCCATAAGAAGATCTACAAAAACAACAGAAACATCACCTACAACAACAACAACAAAAAACAATCACACGAAAGGTAGTTAATGTGCGCGTAGATACAGGTTGATTTTGAAGTCTCCTTTTAACATCTGGATAACATGTGTGGCTGCTACATGTTTGTTAATTCTTTTAATGTTGGGAAAATACGTGCCACTGACTTGTAATCGTTAAAGGCACGTAATTTTATTTTATTTTATTATTATTTTTTTGTTTTTTTTTTGTTTTTTGGTTATTGTTGGAGTTGTCGGCAATTTAAAGGTCAGGTAGTATAGTGGGCGCGTGGGAATGTTTTTGTTAAATTGTGTGCGCCATTGCAATGAAATGAGAAAAATATTTAATTGGAGGTGGTAGTAGATGTCGACTTGTGAGACTGGCTTCTCAACAAGTCTTGAGTCTTAGGTATGATCTCTTTATGAAAGTAAGACAAGCCGCAGGACGTTTATGACCGATCACGCCTGCGGAACACATTTTATGTATAGTAGAAACGTGCTGGTCACAAAGGATTCATTTAGATAGGTATATGATGTGACAGCGGAAATTCCCTTTTGGAAGTGTTTCGGAAGAGAGTGCTGTTTGTGGGTTTCCGTATTCAAAGGAAGAAGTTTTTCATCAGGTCCTTTGAAGTGACTAAGATAACTGTAAAACACCTTTTCAATTGATTTCAAATTGCATAGTCTTTCAAATTGTCCAGAAAGACAGCATAGTAGATGCCCTTAGTTCGAAAAATAAGAAAAAACAGTCTTATGAGTAATATTCGTATGCAGAAACTGGAAACCATAAATTTTCTCCGACAAACATTAAGCATGTTTCCAACATGAGCCATTGCCGTATTTATATACAAAAAAGTAAAACAATCTAACAATTTTTTTGCTTCCTAAATCGATTGTGAATTTAAACAGTTGTTAGTCTTTATTACTTTGTCTTGGATTTCACAAACATTAGCAAAAAGTATATAGAATTCGCAATCGTGTGCAAAAAAAAAAACAGAAAAGAAAAGAAAAGAAAAGAACACTTTAATTCTTTTGCATAAAATATACGTATACGAAGAGTTCAAAAATAACCTAGCGCAGTATCCAGCGAACGAATAGATTACTTCAGCCAGCAACCATCAGCATCATCTATCCAGATCCAGCCAGCTATATAGCAAAAGGAAAATAGTCCAATGTTTCGAAAATGCTTTAATGTTTTTCCTTTTTTTTTATTTTTTTTTATTCTGACTGGAAAATACATTGACTTTTCTTCTTGGCCATTTTCGAAAGTACAGCCAACAGTCAACATCAGACATTAGCCCCAACCTCGTATACCTAAATGACAAAGAAAACGACGAAACCAAGTCGAAAGTATATAATTCTTAATCGTTTCTTTTTGTATCTGTCGTCTAGTCATTCTTAAGATGTTTAATTTTTATTTTTTAACATCTCGCGCAGTGAAATTGTGTTTTTTATTTTGTTTTGATTTTGGTTGTTTTTTCTTAATTTTTTTTTTTGGGAAATTTTCCAGCCAGCAAATGTGCAAAAACGAAAAACGACCGACTCACCGATGATGTGTTTGTACGTTCACGTATATTTGAGAGTGTTCTCGAAATACAATATTCTTGGAAGTATACTGAAGAATGAGTTAGTTAACTGAATCCGTGGAGCAGCAATATAGCGGCGACGAGCAAAGACGTAAACGCATCGAGTTCGTAAATTGAAGCAAATCGAATTGGTTCTATACCTGAAATAGATATAGGCGAAAATAAATTTAGAACGCAAGTTGTGAGGATCGTCGCGTCGCGTCGTCCGTCGGTTGTGGAAGAAGATGAAACAGACTAAAAGGCTTGCTGCCAAATGTGCGATTTGGAAGATGATAATGGTGTTCTCTTGGGCGATGATTGCTACACTTCTGTCTATAGATATACTTATTTTTGCTATAAAATTGCTGATAATGTGGATCTTATTTTAAGCAGTCATGTTGATTGTTGGGGAATTATAATACTGAAATATATTTACAGATTAGGTACCAATTTTTTTTTTGTCAGACAGACTGTATGGAATTTATTTAAGAAATATAGGTCCACATGCAATGATATTTGGCGTATGGGAAAGAGTTAAAACTTATATAAACTTTGGTACAATTAGTTGATTTTACTGAAACAATCCATTTTTTCGGATGTAACCTTCAACCCAACTCGTTGATTTTACCAAAACAATCCTTTGTTTCCGATGTTACCAAGCCAAATCTTTCATTTTACCGAAGAAAGCCGTTATACCGGAATCCTCCGTTAACTTTAATTGAGGCTGGTTATTATTTGAGTTAGCAAATAACGTCGATTTGATTCAAAAGACCAGCGGATTTTATCATGAAATGTGCTGTTGGCTTTACGGAAACAACTCGTTATATTTATATAGAAAACTCGTTGATTTTACTAAAGCTATCCATCGATTCTTCCGGAGCGTTGCATTGATTTAACTCCGGCAGCTCGAAGAAATACAAAAGTAATCGTTGAAAGCAACTCTTTGATTTAAATAAAACAATCAATCGCCTTAAGTATAAGCGATTCGTTAATCTTAACTTGTCAACCCGTCGATTTAACCACAACTCCTTGGGTTTTTCTTGGGCATTTTGTGATTTAACTAAATCCGTTGATCTTGGGAGGGCGACATATAAATTGTATGTCAATAGCCTGTTGATTATAGCGGACCGGAAACTCGTTAATTTTACAGGGGCAATTAGTTGATCTAAGCGGATTAATCTGTTGATATTTCAGAAGTACCCCATGATTTCATGGAGACGAACCGCCAAAATAAACCAAAATAGACAATGAGCAAGACCAGTTGATTATAGAGAATTATTTTTTCCGAATTGTCCAGTAAAATGCATAGGCTTGGCCAATTATTTTTAACAAAAGTTACAACTTCGAATCTTTGACATTGGCTAATCTAAAGCATTTACTTTTATTCATCAATTAAAAAGTCAATCAACTTAATGAGATGTATTTAATTAGGTTGCAAACAAAAACAACAAATTAACTGGCGCCCAATTAAATAATCAACAACACAATAAAGTTTCACCCACACAAATTGATTTTCTCACTTTAAAGTGATGATAAAACTTCAGCAGTTCAATCATGTGTGACTAATGAAACTAACTTTTTACAATAAAGGTGATACATCAATCAAACGCAGCGCAGCATAAGTCACATTCGATCAAATAAAAATGTTGCAAAGCGCAAAAATACGCATGTTTTTCTCATCAATATCATGAAGCTACATTGTATATGTAATAATTTATATACATATATATATAATTATGTGCTTATGGATTCTCTTCTATAAAAATTATGTCGATTAACGCTCTCTCATATTTTATCATCATGACGATTAGTAGAACTAGTAGTTTGGTTACTGTAAGATACAAATAAAAATGGCAAAACTACATCAACGTTTATAAAGCAAAAAAAGCAAACTAGTTGTGTTGTAGCTTGATATAAAATGTGTATAGACACAAACATAATACCATCTTCTATAGCGAGTCAGTGAGTATATTTAAGCACTGCGACTGCATATATAGAAGCTATCTGGGAAAAGCTGATTTTTAATGGAGTATGGACAGATGGGCTGTGAAATATAAATATAAGAGACTATACGCGCGCGAAAAAAAAGACGACTCCTTTTTCCTTAACTCATCACAGCAGTATCTAAACAACAACAACAACAAAAATACATATCTTCTGAAGATGCATAACTATATACATTTTTTTGTGTTGCTTTATTTGGAATACACAGCTCAAAGATATGATGCCCTGAAAATGCATCTAGATACGGTCAAAGTAAAGTTAAAAAAAAAAAAAAAAAAAATATACAAACAGGGTGCTCGCACTTGATGCAGATGCAAAAGATCAGTGTTCATGAATCATGATTATAATTATGATGTTTGATGCGAGATGGGACAACTGCCTGTCGAGATTGTTGTAAGCGATAAAATGTGTTTTGCTTGAAGCTATCGCGGAATATTAATTTGTTTTACAAAATATACATTTAATGCAATGGAATGTTGCCGATTTGAGTGCAACGATATCAGATAAATAAAAACATTTAGTTTTGTTTAAGATTTATATGTTTAGCCATCAGGAGTTTAATATTAATAGTTATGAACGAGTAGTCATTTTAGGTCAATTTGAATTTATGTATCCACAAACAAGTGTCTAAGATATGACATTATGTTGCTAAATATTATGCTGGAAATATTAAATGGAATATCCTAATTTTTCTTTAACGCATTGTTGCTGCTGAAGTGCTGGCATCAGTAGTTAAATCAAAAAAAAAAATGAAAATTATGTACAAAAAACAAATGTATCCTTTTTGAAACCGATTCATTGAAACTGGAAGCTGTCGACATGCTTGCAACATATTGCAGGTTGTTTATTAGTAAACACTGGAAACATCAACTCTCCTTTTTGCAAGTAGAGCCGAGAGAAAAAAGCTTCGCACAGCAGTTCTGTCTTGTGTTATCTTACAGTTAGTCAATGTCTTAAACTTCGTTTCAGCAACAAATGCCTGGAAGCGTGGCTCGAAAACATGATATGATACGAGAGCCAACTAACTAGAAAATATTTTACTGTAAACTAACAGCTAAATAAGAATAAGCGTCACTTCATTTAAGATTTTGCCTATAACCCTCGAGGCCACATTCAATAGCAACAAATCCAGTTTGCTCAATTTGTTGCCAACTGTCTCTACTTCCACACCTCAAATCGTTGGAGATCAACTTACACTTATTCACTACAACTAAAAAATGAGGTCTTCCAGTAAAGACAATTTAACAGGCTGGATGTACATAACATCCTAGTTCCTGACGAGTATAGAACGTGTCCTGTCGATACGCAATAGATTTTAAATCGTTCGTAAGATTTTGTTTCAAGTTCGATAATCAGGAGATAACCAAGTGCCATTGTGGATATCGAGATGGGAGAATCGGATACTGTTAGCAGCACTAAAGAGATCATCTAAAATCTAAAAATTGAGTTATTCAAAATGTAACTTGATGCATGGATCATATACTTTGGTGAAGAGCTTAAAGAAACTTTTTTTTCTTTTCCATAGTAGATATCCGAATCATTCATCTTTGGCTGGCCCTATGTATACCATCGAACTTCCTGGGCTTTTGGTGAGGGCTGTTGCTATCAACATTTCTCACAAATATGTTTTGTTCCTTTTCAACAAAAGAGCAAGTAAAAGTTTGTTCTAGATAATGTCTTTGATGTGTCTTTTAATTCTGATCCAACATCGGTTTGTGATATTTTTCCTAACAAAAGAGTCAGTAACCTGTATTGACTTCACAGAGAAGTACCGGTACAGTTTTCCCTTTGTTTTTTTTTTTTTAATTTTAATTTCTCCTAACCTTAAGCGAAACCTTTCTCACGTCTCAATTTCTATTTCACATGCTACCTATACCGGTAACGATTTGCATTCACCATAATACCAGCAGTGACTGTTTTGTTGCATGCAACACAACAATGCAATGCTTCTACTTTAATGAATAATGTCCGCGACAAAAAGAGAAAAAAAAATATAATACAAAACAGAAACACAAGCAAAGCCTCACATTCTATACCTAGTAAAGGTACGAGTAAGTACCTACATTAAGAATATAGGAAGCTAAAGGCCAAGCTGGTGTAATTCCATTAGATTGCAATTTGTCACTTTTGCCAATACCTATCGGTGCAATCCTATTAACTGCAAGGCATAAAATAATGCGAAACATAAATGCAGGTCGGTGTAGACACGAAAAAGTTATGATTTTCTGTTTTTTTTTTTTTTCTTGGGAAATTCACAAATAAGCCATTAAAATCTTTCCAAAACCCCACACCACCCTGAATATACAACAAAACATATCTTCACCAAAATGTTTATTTGAAATATCGGGTTGCAAAAATAATGAGACGCCGCAAAATATACTCGTTATATGCCCAGAATTGACGACGAATTTTCAAATTTTGTTTGCTTTTGCTCGGCAGATTTTCACAACCGATTCCATGGATGTCTTTCTTGTGTGAAATAGTTGTTTGGATTGTATCGCTATCAAAGTTGCCAGCTGTCGACTTCTTCTCTGGTAAACAAATTCCCGAAATTTTTTCCTTCCAATGTGAATCCAACATAATGTTTTTTTAAACTTGGAGTACGTTCCACCAAACTTTTAATCCCTTTGATTGAGTTCCAAAGGGTTGTTTTACAGGAAATAATTTAATCTTCTGAGCGGGGGAAAAAGCAGAAGCAGTGTAGAAAATATTGATTTGCTTTTGAAAGTTTTGCAATCGTATGGAATGTATTACCAATTTCGAATTCAGACTAGGAGTTTTGAAAAGAAAAACCAATAGCGTTGAAAAGTTTGTTTTGCACTTTCGAAAGTTATTAAATCAAAAATGTGGAATTTATAGTTCATACATCTTTGGTGAAATGAAATATGAACGCCTACAACCACATGATACGGCCCTTAAAGCCCAAAGAGAAAAATGCTAAGTAAAGGCTGGGACAACGTAACATCTATCAACCAAATAGCTTCAATTCGAAATAATGGTTGTGGAATGCTTGGTTATTTAATTTTCATATTCGAACTCAGTGCCATTACTAAGTTTTTAAAATCATCATTTGGTTGGCAACACTGGTAAGCCAATTATTTGTGGATGGTCGTTGCCGCATGTGTAGTCGTAAAACAATATTTCAATTTCAGGGATTTTCAATTTTCACACAGCTTCCGATTCATTTCGATTCGATACGAACGGTAAAATTGAGATCACCATAAACGCTATATATGAAGTGAAAAGTGTAAACTTATTAATGACTTTGGCAGGCGCAAGCTGCAAAGCGGCTAACCATGTGGATTTATTTGATCCCTATATTTTGACGAGCGTTGTAATTGAGGGGGTGGTGTTGTTGATGTTTTTTTTTTTATGTATTTTCACTTACTCGGTGCACCTATACTGTGCCTGTATGTATGTTTATATTGATGACTTAAATATACACAGAACTCTAGTGCTTAATGCCCGTGCTCTGATGGCTTACGTATAGGAATGATACGATGGTGATGAGATGTGCTGGTATATTAGATGGCGGAATCAATGGACTTGATTGTTTATTGTTAATTGCTGCGAAAATATAAAAGTCTGAATGTGTGACGGTGATGACGACCGACGCGACGCACGCTGACAACGACAACGACACACACGGGGTGATTGACTGTCCGACAATCGAGAGCACATATACATAACTGGAGGCTAGGTCTGGCTAAAAAGATCTATATAATTGTGTACATGATATTCTAGAGATATTCATTATACGGTGTAAACGGGGAGACAGAAGCTTTGTTCTGAGTGTTTTCTTAGTCACTTTTTTAAACTACTTACATTTTTTGCTTCCTGGTATTTATTGATTATAAATGACAGAGTTAAGCTTGCAAAACTTTCAGTAGTTCACTTGTTCTTCTATTGAAATGCATGCAGCCATTGTATTCAATTTCAAAATCTCTATTTCAATTTAAACTTCAACAACTCGAATACTTCTTCAATGTTGCCTCAAACAAAACCATTAAATTAACGTCGCAACAAGGTCTACGCCAAAAAACCGTGCTGCATCCATTTGACACAAAAAAAGTAAGCGATGTAGGCAACACTGCACAAGACTATGGAAACTAGTCTTTGCAATGTTATAATTCACATTCTGTTTTGCAGAGAATTAAAGTGAATGAATATAAAAGGATTTACATACCTGTTACGAATTTAATTTACCAATTTTGGAAATTTCCTGGTTTCGCTAGAGTAAGTTTTTCATTTTCGGCTGATATTTGCAATCTTGGATGAGATTTATAAGTTTCAGCTGAGATTTATCAGTTTCGTTTGATATTTACCAGTTTCAATTAAGAATCTGTTATTTCGCCTAAGATTAACCAGAATGATTTTAGTTTTTGGCTGAGTTGGTTATCAGTTTCCTCTGAGATTTGCAGTTTTGTTTACGATTAATAGGTTTCGCCTGCGATTAACTATTTTAATCTGAAACTTATCAGTTTCATTGTAGTTTATATTTGACAGTTTTAAAGTTTTGGCTAAGATGTTATTATTTTGGCTGAGGTTAATCAGGATTGCCCTAGATTTACCAGTTTTGACAAATATTTTCCAAATTGGGCTGAGCAGCTTTATCAGTTTCTACTGAGGTTTGCCAGTTTTTTCTGTGATTTACCAGTTTTGACAATTTCAGATTTACTACTAGTTTCGGTTGAAGATTGTCATAAATGTATTGGTTTTACCTGCACCTTACTACTTACTGCTGAGATTTACCAGTTTTGACAATTTCAGCTGAGTTTTACCATTTTTGCAAAACTCTCGGATTTGGCAGACAATTTGAATTCTCTTCATATCTATCAACTTATAACACGCTAGCATGAGTTACTGTTGAGTCGTTCAAAAAACGAGGTTATGAATTCACAAGAATTGCCAAAAATCTATTACAAAATGTAAACTTCCAGTAATAGCATCTCGAAAGACACTCTGCCATAAAAGTTTAAATGACCCAAACTTCTGAACCTGTTCTATACGCTTCATCCACATCTCAAGTATAAGACCGGCAACTTTGGTGGCGCCAATATCAAATTACCATTCCACTTAGTCTACCAAATCAAAAACCTTGAACAAGAAGCTTAGCTTGTGTTATTCTTTTCTCTATAGGTATTCTGATTTCCCGAAATTATGTAACTCTGCATTTCTCATTTGAAAATCAATATTTTTTTATAAACAAAAAAAAAACAAATTGACCCAATTCATTATACCTACTTAACGTTCCAACACTTACACGATTAATCACTCAATTTGCTAGCTACCAATCAAGACATGCATTACTATGGCATTCAAGACATACTGATTGTCAATGCTAATGCCGCTACTAATACCGCTCTATCCAACTCCTCAAGACACTCCGCCAAAGTCACTTTTCCATATTCAAGAAAAAGAAAAAAAAACACAAAATCTAAAAAGAAAGAAAAAGTGTTTAATAGCTGACTAGCTGACTGACGTTTTAACATGCAAATCTAGTTAAGACCGCGTAAGTCACACACTCTATACGTCTGAGTGCATACATTACTAACCAACACAGGTAGGTATCCCCGCATTTGACAAGTTGAGTGTGTGAATTTTCTCAGCCAACCAGTCACAAGTACGCGCACTTTATTCACCATATTTTGACCGAAGTATCACGCAAGCTTCAATAACAATGGACAAAGTGCGCGCTGTGCTGTGCATTGCGGCGAATTGCTAGCATTTTAGGCTAAATGCACATACTCCCAGCCGCCACAGAGCCGGTAACGTTCGATGGAAAACAAAAACACAAACAAAAATAAACAACAACAACAAAAAAGGCCTCGAAACATAATTCACATTTAAATACTTATTTGGGAGGTTATGCATATAAACATGTATCTCAACTCAACCTCACCGCCAAGCGTCTGTCATGACTTAAAATTTGTTTCAATTCAAAGAATCCAACCATGGGACAAAAAGAGACAATAATAAGAAACAAAAAAAAAAAAAAAAAAAAAAAAGACTTAAAAAAACGTCCATCATGCAAAAACCATCCATGGGAACTTAGTGTTGTGCGGCGCAGATACAACTTAACGCAAACTGATTTATGCTGTGATTGCTGCAGTTGCTGCTGTTGTTCTTTGGTTGCAAATGGTTGTGGTATAGGTATAGAAATGTGGCTGCAGCAACACACAAACAGGACAGCAAGAGAGCGGCTGTAACGACAGAGGCGACCCATTATTGCAGCTAAATTTGTGCACCATGAGAGTGCAACATTCTGAAAAAAGCTAGTAAAGTGGTGGCAAGTGAGAAAACGTGCTTCGTTAGTTATTGACTGTTCCATTTTCGGGGGTGTTTGTTAATTTACGATGACAGATTCCATGATTACAAATTACGAAATTAGCTGCCAGTTTGCCATTTGGAATTTGATTGGAAATTCATTAAAATTGAATAAGCTATTGCGGGATGTTTAAATAATATTTTATTAAAGATATTGCATTTGTTGAAGATGAGTTATTTATATGTGAGAAATGAGTCATGGTTATTAAATTCCAAAGCTTTTTGGAATATTTGTATTTATTTTCAGATTGAATATATCAAGTTTTTGGTATTTCATTAGGTGGGAGTGTTATTTAATTTAGAAACAACAAGTTTATGAATATATTCCTTTTAGATGACCAACTGAAACAATCCTACATATTACCATAAAATGATTTTATTTCAACACTTAGAAACAAGGCAAATTGTTTGATGAGAAAGGGGCTTGATATGTAGTTTAAGGCACTTTGCATTTATGAATCATGACCTTAAACTGCAAAAGTTCCACAAAAGAAATTAAAATTCACAATCTTAAATACTTTTTTTCTGATAAGGATACAAAATCGCACCTTGCAACAGTCGTATAAATGCGATTTTAAATTGATTTAACAGTGCCAGTCTCAATTTCTGTGACCAACTTCTATAACAGGGGACAGCTCTGGAAGATCATCAGATCAGGCCCTTGGTAACGCTGATAAAACATAATGAGCTCTTGTTAATCAGAACGTAACGATCAGCAAAAATAGTCAAACATTTATGGCATTTTTGAATTAACAAGCAAAAATCTTCCAGATTAATCACTAGTAGTGGCCTCATCTGACAAACTACGCAGCAAAACTACGCAGCAACAAAAATCTCCGGTAGACTAGTAAGGCCTCTGGTTATTCTTAAGACATAGTATGCAAAAGCCCCTGATAATGCTAAAGAAACAGAAAGCTAAAGCTCTGGTATACCAAAAGGTGAGGGCATTGGTAGATCAGCGGAAAAGGTACTGACCCAACAGACACAACAGGCAAAAGATCTACCAGGACAGCCAATAGTAGTGGTAGATTAAGATTAAGTTATAATACCTCTTGGCCTTTGGTTCTGGAAGATCTAACTATTAGTAAGTAAGGCCATTAGTGACACTAAAGATAAAGCAGGCCCAGCTTGATCAATTGAAAACGGTGGTTGATCAGATAGTTTTAATAGATCAGAAGGTAAGGCCAATGGTGGTGCTACGAATACAGTTGGTAATGGTAAAAGTTCTGCTAGAGCAGCCACCAATAGTAGTAGATTAGCAGGTATCAATAAAGCCTCTTGCGCAGCTTTACTCAAAGTTAGAGCATTATGTGGTGGATCAGGGAATATTTAGAAAAACTTTGATAGCACTAATAACACAAAAAACAAACGCTTCTAGATCCAACCCCTGTTGAGCAGCAGTTAAGGCTAATGATGGTGACAAACAAAGTAGTCAAAACTCTGCTAAAACGGCCGTCAAGCTTTTTCAGAAATTGTTGACCTGATGATCTCCCTTGTCCTTCCAAAATTGTAGGCCTGTGTTTCCTGCTTCCTGTGGGTTTTTACATAAGTGGATGTTTATTAAAATTTATTGAAGTATGGACCTAATTCTACAGACAGATGGTCAGTATTCGTAAATAGGAAAAGATTGGTTAAGTCTCTAGTTTCTGATTGATCAGCTGTCAAAAAGATTTCTTCATTTACAAGAAACTGGTGATAACTTATCAATTATGGCAAACTGAAAATTTCCTTAAAAATTCCTACCTGATCCTTTCCATCGAGAATTGTTATTAAATTTGTTTGTTTACAAATCCATTAATTTAACTGCGAGTATTCAAGTTCCCAAATCACAGCAACTCCGACGCAACTTTATTCATTACCATTCTCATAGAATTGAGCGCGATTCCCTTCACCACACCGGCAGCCACCTTGCAAAAACTCATTCAACTTATATCATTAATTTGTGTGTGTATGCTGCATGCTCGAACATTTCTATGGAATTTAGGATTTTTTCTTGATTACATTCCGCCGGCCGTGTGACTAGACCATGTGAGATCACCCAGAGGTACAGCAAACATTACCCTGCACTCCAATGGCAACGTAATCAATAATCAAAATGATAAAGATCTTGTTTTGGGGCTTCGTTGTATTTTTTTTTGTTCATTTGGCGACATGTGATACTGCATCTAGACACCGTGTAACTCCATTGGAATTCCACTTTACCATTGCCTCGTGTGTGTCTGACTTCTTTTATATTTTTTTTTTTTTTTTTTTGGGAGGGGTATCGGGTTGAAGAAGGTGAAGTTAACATATGCTAATTACGCGCCATGGGAAATTTTGTACAACATTCCTCGCATTGCTTGGAGAACTCCTTTCTGTCCTGGACAATCTTTAAAGGATGCATATTCAAGAGAATCTGGAAAATGTTGTACCAACCAAGTATACCAACAATATCCCATAGATCGTCGCATCGTCGTCGTTTGTTTTGGTCACAATTTTTTTTTCCTTGCATTAATCTGACACCTTGAATTCATGCATCTCATGCAGAACCGTCTCTCTATGCGCTTATGTCATGATTTCTTACATCAGATACTTTAATGCACCAGCAGCAGCAGCTGGGTAATAAAACCCCAACCGCCACACAATTACCGGTTGATGGCTTGTTACTTGGTTGGTGGTAGAGTACAGAGTTAGTTGTTATTACTTGCTTACTATAGTTACTACTGCGGATGGAATCGCAGTATTGCTGCTGATGCTGTTTGGTGCAGCATGTTCGGTTGGACAATAACGTTTAACAAGTGAGTAGTAAAAATGAGGGTTGCCTATGCGATGATACCTCAGGTTTTTTTTTGTTGTTTTCTTTTTGCAGCAACTTTCGTTGTTAATCAAAATTTAATACGTTCCACAATAATCAAAAATCAATATTGATTTAATAAAAAATATAAAGTGCAGAAATGTATTTATTGGGAATAAGACCAATTTCCTTCCACAGCCTTTTTTCTTTTATACAAATATTTTTGATAAAATGTCAACACTTTTCTGGAATAATTTTGGTATTAATATAGTTGTAGATCTTACGCCTAAATAAATAGGTACCACAACCTTTTACATCTCATAAACCAATCCCACTGATCTCAATGATCTTGATTTCTTCAAGATTTCATGGGAACTAGTAGTTTTTTTTGATTACTTTTACTGAAAAGAACCATGACATAAAGTGTTCGAACCCAGAATAAGACCTAGCTGTTATACTGTTATACAAAAAAACTATATGGTATCGGAGTTGCATTTATCTTCTTATTGATTTTATCTCTTTATTGAAACCAAAAGTAGAAAAGTATGAAATTTCTTACGAAGATTACTTTCAACTAAACCAAACGGTAACCCTAAGTGAAATCAAAACGATCTCTTTAATGTTGTAGTTGTTGAGCTCCAGTTGGCGGCGACAAGAAGACGTAGTATCATACAACCAACTTACAGATAGAGATACTGTTAGAGATGTAAAATGCTCCTGTGCAAGCGCTGTGTGTGTCTGGCTTAAAACGCGTTTCAATGAAGGTCATCCGTACTACGGTACGGCACTGTTAGGTAGTTAGTACCAGCGCAACGTACACTTGCCACTGTCTTACCGCCGGCACCGCCGCCGCAGTGTGCATTCATTTTCATTTTCCCATGTTTCACCCTCGTTTGTCATTGTGCATCCATCTTAAAACGTGAGTGCAAGTTTGTTTTGGGTGGATGCGCAGTGCGGTGCGCATTGTGTAAGTGATCGATCAACTATACCATAAGATTGATAGAAGCGCGAGGTTAACATAATATTTGCGGACCTCAAAAAACTAACAGTTATTTTTGATCGTTTATATGAATTGCAACACATTACTTTGTATAAATATTCTCCTACCTTGAATATATTCCGATTAAGTGAAATTTTTCCACATCACAGCAGTATAGATCATGGAAATTTCACCTTGCAACAAAAAAAAAAATCGAATCGCGCCACCATATGGCACTGTGCGGTGCGGCGCACTTGTCGTGTGATATAATCTCATCACAGACATATCTGACAGACGTGAACACAACTCACAGTATGAAAAAAAATAAAGTTTTTTGTATGTACATAGGTAGGTATGTATGCGAATATCACTATTCTCTGTCTCTCTGGGTTAAGTTAATTGAAAATTCAGGTCCATAAAGTGGAACAAACGGATACGTGGATAAAAGATGATCATTGATATGTCATTGGTGTGGTCATTTTAATGGGTGACGTTTATTTTGAAGTTGCACGTACATTAAAATTTTATTTATGTCATTGGTTCATTTTCTGTGTCTGTTTATCTCAAATCAGGACAACAGGGGGTTTTCTTGAAAAAAAAAATACTAATTTCATAATTCTTTTTATTTTTTAATTTTTCTAAGGCCTTGACACAATGACAAAAGTTTTGCTTCAAAGTTAATGTATCTACATCAAAACCACTCAGAAGGAAAATCCAATTACTAAGATGACATTTTGTTTCGAAATAAATGCGCTTACACGTCACACTTCACTTGTCAACAATCACGCCGCCTGATGACATTCGTACAGTTTTGTTTGTTTTTCGAAAATTAAATTAAAATTCTATTTATGTTTGATTTTGTTTCACACTTTAGCTGCCAAATAGCAACGGGCAGTGGCCCGCCGCTATTTTTTATTTTTATTACTTATCTGCGATTATGAATAAACTCAAAATATGACAACCAAGTCACATCTAATGCTGACGTACCATAAAAACTGACAAAAATCATTTTCTATGTGTTTGCGAATTTTATAGACACAAGAAACTTTTACTTTCATCTTCGAAATTGATTACACGCGCTACATAAAATCTCCTAAGCATAATAATATAGAGCTATATAAGCTATGTACCTATTATGTTAGCCCCATACACATATTCTTGTGATAAATCATGAGATCGTCAGTTTTAAGTTCGAGAAAACTACCTTGTAGTTTGGAATACTCGCCACATACATTTTCAGCGTTGATGTCGCGCGACGTTTGGTCAGCTAAGCTATGGCAGGCATGCCAAACCTCGTCGTTGGCGGGACAGTGGTGTTGTTGTAGTCTTATCCGACTGAACTGATTTTCAAAAAAAAATATAATGAGAAACATACGTTCGAACGTGCGAATTACGAGCGGCAACGAAAAAAAAAACTTGCAAATATAAAATAAACTTTTAGATAGAAAGATAAAATTATTTGCATGTTTTGCTAATTTTTTGTCAGAAATTTCAATTTTTTTGGCATAAAAGATGACAGCGTTGATGGAGAAGTAAAAATTATTGATTTTGATTTTTTTTATAAATTAACAAGAGAATAGCGTTTTGGGCAAGAAATTGGGTGTTTTCCCAGCAAAAAGTCTGTGTTTAATAGATTTATTTTTGTTGCTTGCTGAAATATTGAAAAGTTGTACAATGGCCAACTGAAATCAGAAATTTGATACAAAATATTTATTAATGCGCAGCACGATTTAAAAAAAGATTGGGCAGCTGAAGACGATGTGATCCTGGTTTAGTGGAGTTAAGTTAAAATCGTAGACAGGTATTCACCAAGCACTTATGACTTAGGATCTCATAAACATACTTGCTAATATTTGTCACTTAAAGTTGAGATCGCTGATTCAGAAAAACTCCATTAACCCGTTTAAGATATGAGCAAGACGGGTATATAATCAAAATTTTTACTCTTTACTGAAAACGCAGTGAAGACTCACTCCCGGGGCTAACGGAGCGTTTAGTGCTAGGGATGCCATTAAACTGCTCTCACATTTAACCGACTAGTCGTCACAACTCATTGTTTAGCAAATTTGAAATACCACTGATCTTCGATCATCAAAAACCAAACTTAGCAAAGAAAAAGGATATTGTATGCACCAAGTGTCCGCTCAATACAAAACTCTTTTTATTTACATTTCGCAATGACATTTTTTTCGGCCGGACAGACACTTATCAAACTCAAATTGCGAACCAAAATTTCAAAAGTTCTTGAAAAGCATCCGGCTTACCGAATAGACGATAGGCCGTTATTTGAGTATTCACATTATCAGAATCGAGATAGGTCCAGTAAGTCTTACAGTTCGTCGTTCGGTAAGCTAGTTAATGTAAGCCCCCCCCTATTCATAGCTCCCTTGGTGACATTTTTTTACATTTTTACCCAGACAGTTTCGCCAAATGTCTGAAAAGTAGGCGTGTTCAACGACATGCAATTGTTGGTTTTTTTTTTACGGCAGTCGACTGTCGTGGTTGATCAAATTGATTTTGGATTAAAGAGTGAAGAGTGAAGGTAACCTTTTATGTGTACACTTTTTTCAACTACTTTTTGCAACTGACGAATACATTCCACATCAAAGATCACAAATGTTCTGTTGAATGTTTATAAACAAAATATTAATAAATGGTCGCTCTTTTCAAAACGCATGCCAGATATAAGAAAAACTAATAAACCCCCTGGGTGGTCGATATATAGAAACATGGACAAAGTCTAGGGGAATGTAATGTTAGTTGAAGGTGATCCCTTTTAACTCCACTGATCTTGCTTCTGTTACCTGTTGGTCTTACAAAGTTATTATTAAAATTATATCGGTGATGGTTCCTCCAGTACCGCCACATGTATCGCCTTCGCCACCGCCACTCTCTGCGGCTAACTATAATACTATCAACTTTGCATGCTCATCCTTTTCTCTATCTATATACGGTGGACAACAATTTTACTACCTCAAGGCTATTACCACTCCTGTTCTGTCCGCCTTTGCTGACAAAACAAAATACAGTCCAAAGATCTGTTGCACGAGCGTTAAAAGTACGTTCCAGGAATACCTTTATAAACCATCCAGAGATACAGCTTCCACCGCATGCAGTAGTATAATGGATTAAGTGGGTTGAGAGGAATTTTAGTTTTTTTTTGTTTGGCATGCTCCTCTGCTCATCAATAAATTCCACCTCACCTCTATAGTATTTGCGCCATCAGCGCATCATCGATTGCATGCAAATCAACAACCAGGATCGATTAAGCGGCTGCACGCTTGCCGGCCGCTCATCTCATATATACGTTCCGATCTCCGGCAAAAGATGAGGAAACTTTCAACCAGCCACCTGAACAGGTGGACTTTTATGGATATGATCTTCGATTGAAATTCATCGTCATCATCTTATACGAGTATAAAAAAGTGCCTTTAGGGGGTGTTTAGGTATTCCAATTATGTAACGCGTTTAAAAAAAAAAAACAACATGAGGAGGCTGAATTTATCATCACCAGGATTTATTTTTTGCGCTTCCGGTAATGAAAAATTACTGGCCGCTGTAGTCGATTCCCATTAGGGACTTTTCATGGTTAAGAATTTAATTAGTAAATTAGAAAAACAACTTGAAAACTGACGATATTACATTTTTATGCTAAGTATTACAACAAATTAAGATTTCTTACAACATTCTTGTGCTCGTCGACATACATGGATTTCATGTTTAACACAAGTCCACTTCAGTATTTCACTCTAACTATAATTGCGTTCTTAAACAATCAGAGCTGCACATGTCTTGGATGAATTGTGTTCCAACGCACATAATGCAGCTTTTTTTCAGCTCACCGCATTAACGCAGGCCTACGCTAAACATGCCTATTGTTTAGTAAGAGCAGTAGGAGCTTTTACATTAATTTATTTGTCTTGCATTTCATGATTCAACAGGGCTTCTTAGAAAATAAAAATTTTAACGTCAAAATCCCACTTTGAAGACACTCACATCTGCTTATCATTCGAAAGCATAGTAGAAAAATTGTTTTCAGTGTTTTACTATTATACTAAAATTATGAAAACACACGATTTCTTCATTCATTCTAACCTCAAAAAAGTCGGTTTCGTCAAAGTGGTGGTTGTCATTTTTGCCTTTGACAGATTCGGTAAGACCCCTTAGCAGTTTTTCGTCAGATGTCAGACTTTTTTGTGTCAGAACAAGATGAATGACGTTTCGTCAAAATAAATCGTTTGAGTGAAACATGAACACTAGAATGTTCATGTGACAAATCTTTTCAATCTTTTAACAGTTTTCTTATAACCATAAGTTCTTTTATTATGTTAAGACCTTTTAAATAGTTCTTATATCGCTTATGACACAAATTCAATTTATTTTCTGTTATATATTTCGTAGTTTTGACTAAAAAAAGTTAATTAAATTTTCAAACAAGTTTTCTTTTTATATTTTACAATCATAGTCTTTTGTATGTCTAAATATTCAACTTCAAAAAATGTGCCTCAATTGAGCAATATAGACGTCTAGTCTCAGCAGTTCTTATATTTACAGCCTATACATATTCAAGTGTCATAAAAAACAAATTCCAATTAAAACAAAAAAAAAAAATATGTCTCCCTGCATGTTTTTTTTGATTTTTTTTTTTTTGCTTCGTTTTTAAACCTCCAGTGTTAAATATATGAAAATAAACACACCTCTATTATTTTGTATGTATAGATATAGATGATATTCCAAAACAAAAATATTTACATTGCCAACAAGAAAGTCGCGCGAGAGAGTTATTAATAGGACAAATCGCTCCCTCTGATGATGATGATCGCGCACCACTATCTGCCGCGCATCGTACACATATTTTGACATCCGTCTCCCCATACGACATGACGAAATATTTTTCATCTAATTTATGTTTTTTGGTATTTTTAGTAGTAGGAGTTCATATAGATCGACGGCCCTTTAAATTACGCGTGCGGTTAAGATATGTAGATCGAGAGAAGCGTAATGAAGTATAAGGAAAAGCCACTGTTTTACAGTGGTTCAAGTTGTTTGAAAATATAGACAACTAACAATTTTGGAAACGTGTAAAGAAACTATCGCAAAAGTCTAATATATTGACACGCCCACCGCCCACTTTCAAAACGGAGTCTTAAAAGTGTGACAGTTTGCTTATAAAAGACATATTTGATACTAAAAAGGGATATTTTTAAGCACACCGCATTGTGGTACTTAAGTGTGTATACTTATAGCACAGATACCACTGGAAGTGTTTTCAACACTTCGTGCTTTTAACAATATACGATAAACTGTTATATCTGTTATAATTTCGTATATTTATAGATACAGCTTTCAATAACATGACTTTTTATTCAAAAAAAAAAATACGTTAGACCATATTTTGATGGTTTTTAGACAAAAATAATAATTTTTGTTTGTCATCTGAACCACTGTGCACCAAATTGTCGACGTGCGTTAAGGCATTCATAGACAGGAACAGACGACCCACCGACAAGGACTGTATCTCTTTCAAGTTGTTCCCGAGATAGTTTGGTCTTTGGTGTGTGCTTGGGTCCTCTATAAGCAGACAGATTTTGTATACCTATAAACGTGCGCTCCCTATTATAGGTGTGTAAATTTCACTTTCAGTATATTTTTCTTTCCTCGCGATAACCATGTTTATTTTCTTAATTTTCCACAACTTGTACTATATAAGAATTTTTTTTTTTTGTTTTCTCTATTCGTCTTGCTCGTGTGAGACCGAAAAGAGACCACATCTTCATTTTCCTTCAGCCAACTGACGACGACCGAAGACGCGCCGACCGGTGGCGGCGCCATGCGGTGGAACTACAACACCAGAAGCAACGAAGGGCGCAGATCAAAGATGCTACAGATTGTGTAACCTGTGGCGTGTTTGTTCCAAAAACATACACCACTATCACCATATCCTCCACCCTCACCTTCGGGGATCCTCTTCACATCTTCATGACAAATTAATCAATATTTTTTTCTCGTGCAACATCTGTTTTGGTGCAGTTTCACTCACATTGAGTGGTAATAAATTTTTTAAAGCACTCAATTCATCGAATATGGCCACTTCTATACACGCGTCAGTGTTGATTGTGTTTATTACGAAAAAAAAAATATATTTATGTCGAATAACTATATGAGTTCCTCCGTCACGGACACCCACACACCAGGTTCATAGCATTTATCAACTTTGTTGCAATCACCCTTTGATCTTGTTGAGAATGTTCGTTACTTATTTATTGTGCACAGGGGGGATGGGAGTTAAACGATCATATTAATCCATCATCGATAGGCAATTAGTTTTGTTTTTTTTTTTTTTTTCGTGGAGAAAATGATCAGAGAGCTTTTTTGATGTTGTCTGCCAGAGATAAACAAAACTTTGAAGCAATCCGATCGATATGGTGGAAAGTTATAGCAAATCCAAAAAGGGACCATATCGTCCATTGAATCTTTCAACGCGTCATTTGAGTGGTTTTCATGTCAGTTCTTTGATATTGCAGGACAAGGTCATTATTACTGTCCGAAACAAAAGATAAACCCTTTCGATTTTAAAACATGAATCAGTAGTGCCAGCTGAAAAATAGTGCATCCCCATAATACGAAATACTCATATACGCATATATCTATTACCTGTTATAAATTCTGACTGCAAAAATAAATTTTTCGTAATGAGAACCAGCGGGATTGCCCACAAATATTATAGTTGTTGGGGAAGGAAAAAATTTTCCCTCCAAGTCATGGCGCCATATTTTTGTTGTTTTTTTTTTTTTTTTTGTAATTCTACGGAAATACAAATTGCGTTCATATAATGACCAAGTAATTATTCCCACTGGGGAACATAGAAAAATCTTAAATCATTATTGCCGTTGAGAACAATAAATAGTCAGGTACTCATCCTCCCACGGTTTTTGAATGAATTTGTTTCCACAAAGCATTTATTACTAAAAGAAAAGAAATCTTTGTCTGGTGGTTTCGTTCTTGATTATTTTCTTAATTGGAATAAGACTGGGCAGCACTTTGGGGAGGGAGAGGTGTTGTTTGTTAATTTAAAAAAAAAAAAAAATATCGATAATTTGAATGTTGCATTTTTCTTGGTCTTGCATTCAGTATAAATCGTCTCCATTGTTAGAGGATTTATACTAATGCAAGACCACGATAAGGATGCTAAGCGTAAGGATGCTAAACTTTTCCACTTATCAATTTGTAATGCATCAATTTGTTTCCAAATTCTGCAAATTAGGGAGGCTCACATTGACGAGCGTACCGGACGAATAACTGACAGGGCTGTCATATTGCCGAATGGCTTTTGTGTTCACATTTAACCGACTTGTTCAATCCAATGGGCCCATCAACAAAAAATCTCATTGAGATATGAAACCATAAATTTCTTGTCTCAAAAATCTCTGTAAAATTTATGAAACTGACGTTTACCTCTGAGATTTCTTGTCTCGGAGCTCTTAGAGATAAGGATCGGCCTAAAAATTAAAACTCAGCTACAAATAAAACTTTAATATATTTAAAACTCATCCCGCTACTTGCTCCTTTTGGTAAAATAAGAGTAAAGTATCACGCGTGTTTTATTTGTAAGGTCAGTATTCAGCACCAAATAAAACGCTGGAAAATGAAACTCAACACGCTAAAATCTGACTTAAGAGGCAATGGGCGCACTAATGTAACTTACGCTTTTCTATTTTTGAACAAACAAATAGTGAATTCTCAAGCCGAAATTGTCAGAACTGACTTGTGGTTTTTGTTTCCCAATTGAAATTTCCATTACTAAGTTTTGAGTTTTCCCGATAAAACACGGTTCTGTTTCTCTGTTAGAGATAGCTTTACACAAATCTGTCTGAGACCCTTTGCCTTAAAAAAATTGAAAGCCGCATTGATATTGTTAGCAGCTTTTAACTACTTACCTACATTTTCCGACTGTTGAATAAATTTGTATTTCCATTCAACCCTATTTGACACATTTGTTTAGGTCACCCTGTTATTAAAAGCATTTAAAAGCCGTTGAGCTTAAGCTTGAAACTACATTAATGTATTTAAATTTAAAAAAAGCTCAATATAAACGCAACTATGACATCATACTGTCCAATTACATTGAACAAAAAAAAAAAGAAATTACTTCTGTCAATGTAACGTCTAGACAGTGTTGTTTTGCTTTTGATATTCCTCTCTTAAAAAACAAGCTTCAATCATGCTGCTCTAAATACCACACCTAGTTTGACATCACTTACATTCTATACCTTCGTTCATTTTCATTTAAATCACCTGCGGATGACGAAATCCGGGTGGATGACTAAATATGGTTATAAATCGATCGATAGGGGCTATCCATCCGAAGGCTGATATCATTATTATAGGTAACTAACTATACTTACAAGATCATCACAAAGAGTGTCAAGAGTATATAAATTGCATTTATTGGCAATTAATTAATAAATTGTTATTCTATAATAGATCTCGTAAAAATGTAGATATACGAGTACACCCACACTTCCTGAAGTTAATTGCATATATGTAGTGTGTGATGAACTGTTACAATTCTTATTCATTGCTGTTGGGCTATATAAGCATACTGTGAATGTGCCTCACAAATTTGCAAATCACAGTGAAGAAAACCAACCACACCTTAAAAAAAGATTCACATGTCTATTTCTAGTATTGCCCCCATAAACAAATTTTATCTCAACTTTAAGATCTTTGCTATATTTTTAAGGTCTCTTACTGTCCGTGCGTTTTAATCCTAATAGCTCAATTTAAACAAAGTTAAGTGGCTATAGGACAAAATACTCACAAATTCTCATAAAGCACACAACATTACAACAACACAAACCAATAAAAAAATTATCTCAAACGAGCATGTGCGTATTAAAGCCATTACAAGTTTATTACGGTGATTAGTTTATTACTGCTTCCAGCGTATAATAAGCGAGAGCAACAACAAATCTTTCTATGGGAACACAAACTTGTAACTTGCTCCCTGATGAAAACGGGTCACACTTTTTTTTTTTGAGGCCGACGAATTTCAAAGAAAACGTATTAGATTTGGGGAGCTGTTACACTTAAAAAAGTTGTACTCGTTCTTATGGCGCCGATCCTCTATGACGTGGGCTTTTGACTGCAAATGATAAAAATGTTTCCACGTATTTTTTTTTTTAATTTGTTTGGGGTTTTATTATGGTTTTTAAGCATAAAGTGATTTAAACATAAAATGGGAAGACGAATTTTAAGGTTTTTACTATGACGAAGTAGTAAAAAGTGTTAAACTTTTATGTCTTTAAAGAAGCTTGAGTACTTTTGTACATTTCTAAAAATATCACTTGAAATTTTTGACGTCAGCAAATGAGCTTTTGAATTTAGAGCATAAAGTCTATGAAATTTGTGTGACGGATCCGAGGAACAGGGCAGTATTTGGGAACAAATATTAACAACTCGGAGTACTATTTTACGTTAAACACCCCTATTACAGAATCCGACAAATGCGTTGAGACGGGATTCGCGCTAATTTGCAGCCATATTTTCTATTGTAGAACTCGCAAGTGAGGAACTGTTTTAGTGGAAATGGTAAAATAGTTCCTCGTAGTGATAATATAGTCCACTTGGCAAGTTCATAATTGCTTTATATGCCAAAGTGAATCCTGCGAATCACGCTGACTCCCCAGGAATAAAGTATTGCGAATTCCATAATAGGTATGAAAGTATTTACAGGATGTGAAATTTTAAACATAATTATCTTCACGATAAATTAATTAATATGAGAAATCTAGTTCTAAATAGAACCCTGTGGTATATAACAAGCTTTTCATCCAGTCAGGTCCCAGGCTGCTGTCATAAACTAAAGCAAGATGGTTGACGCCAGTTCTTTGTTCTATCTGCTGGATGGATGTTTTGACCACGATCCTCGATGTTCCCATTTTCATCACGATAGACTGTTCGGGTTTTGTAGCCTTGGGTTAATTGTTTCACCCTTTAATGGAACTCCAGAAAACTATACTATAGCAACCGTCTTCATCGCTTGCTGTACGAGCTCTTCTGGGACTGGCCGGCTTTGATTGCAAAATGATCAATTTGACTGCGAATTCGTTGGTTTAGATTCTCGAGAACTATCAACTGTCTTTTTAATTTTGCAAGCTATGCCAACCCTGTGGCACAGCAGTGACTTGTTCAAGATAAAAGAAAAGTAACCTTTTTAGCTATAAAACTTCTTAAAATTTTGTACGATACTTTGGTCGAATTGATTGATCCTCTCCCCGCAGACGATAACAATAAAACTGTTCGTTTGGTAAAGAATGTGCATGTGCAATGTACAGGCTGTGACATTGGCTTGATTTTTTTGTTGAAGTCAATACTATAATTCTTCTATAAGTCTTTGAGTATTTTATAAGTATTCTTAAACTATTCCCTTAGTATTCTTTAAGTATTCTATAAGTTTTCTACAAGTATTTGTCGATTTTAAACGTCCGTCATTACAACACATATTGAACACAAAGTTCATACTCATAGAAATGCATGAGTCTGTGCACTCGAAAAGCGTAACTTTATCATCGGAAAATTGTAATTAAAAACACAATCAATTCCATAGTATGTACAAGCTGCTTCTTAAACATGAAACAAATACTGAAAAAAGCATTTCCGAAACAATAGAAGGTCTCGAAAACTTTAAACTCAGAATTCTTTTCTTACCCGAAACTTTTTTCCGTCTTTCCCATTTTATTTGGGGGAATAGAAAACCCTTTGAAAATAATATACAACTAAATAGAGCAAAAACAAAATAAGCAAGTAAATTTCTCGTTCAAAAAAAAAAACAAAATTTTTAACCCAAGAGCAACCTGAACACATTTTTCCCATATGATTTCCTATACTCCTTCTTCTTCTACTCTTCTTTATCTGCAAGCCATAACACCGGCAAAGCATAAGAGGTACTTTCAGGATGCAACCATGACCAACTAAAGACATGCCAAATGTGGTAATTCAAAAGCTATTCCGAAAAGACCACATTTCGATGCACTAACAAAGCCACCAACTTGTTGTTGTTGTTGTTATTATTGTTAGTTCAACGCGTTCGCACAGTGTTACACTAACTCTCACGGCGCGCGCAATCAGCAAAGTTGACCAGACCGACACAAGCACACACACATGCATAATATGAACGTATTCCAAGAGATGCGAGAAGCACTTGATCTATCTATTTATATCGAAATCTCTTCACCTACGAGAAACCTCTCTATGCCTCCAGCATAAGATACACCAACCAAACCAAAGCCCACTAGAAGCAGCACCAGCTTCAGGTCTATCTTTTAAAGTCTCTTTTTCTCTCTATAAGTGCATCCAAGGCACAAAGCAGCGGTCTTACTACGTTTTACCTGCGCCATCAGAGCCTTAAGTCTGCTGATGGCTGTTTCGGCAGTGGCTCCGGTTTCATGTTCCCAATAAAGCTATGCCAACTAATAGCCCGTCGCCATCGTCGTTGTCGTCGGTCAACAACGACCGACGCGGCGTACTATTGGTTAGTTGTGGTGCCGCTGACGCTGACGCTGCTGCATAAATAAAAATTGTTGTAAATAAAACAAAGAGTAGTCGTAGTAAATAATAACAAATGATAATCTAAAAGAGATTGAGGCAAATAGCTTTCTACAATTCCAAATTTGGGATGAAAATTGCAAACTCCATAAAACTAAAAAGTATAAAACACAAACAAATAAAAAAAAATAAATGCAGAAAAACCTGAGACAGGAATACAAAAACAAAAACAAAAGCAGTAACAAGCCCGCGTTTCTTCTGCTTCTGGTCGTAAACTCAACATTATTTGCTAAGACCACCGCAACAATTGTCATCTCATCATTGCATTGTCGGCAGCATCAGGATCAGATGACGATGTTGCTGTAGTAGCTGTCGACGACGATTATGTTGCGCTGTCATTGTGATGATGGGAAGGAGGAGATGATGACCAAGGCAGTTTATTTTAATTGTTTTCCCCGGGACTATATGGGTCGGCATCCGCCGGAGCGGTGCGCGCGGTCTGAACGCCTGCAAACGCATACTATTTAGAGCCAGTTAGGTGCGTGTGGGCTATAATGCGATATATGAGCGAATGCTTGGGAAGATTTATCATCATTTTAAGTGACACTGCGTGACTATGATTGTTAATTATATTGTAACTTTGAAAGAACTATAGACAAGTAAATTATATGGAGATTTTGTACTTAAATGAGGCATATTTAGGCATAGCGGCTTTATGTTGGGCGCCATTTAAGGTTAAAGTTGTTATTTTTGTTAAGTGAGTTTAACGAAATCCTTTTGAGAAGATGATATTCTTTTGTCGGAGAGTTTTTAATGATGAAGATGATTTTCATCCGTAAGAAGATGATTTCGAATAAAATTGTTTACTTTATGTCATAAAATGTATGTCTTACATTTGAAAAACTTTTAAATGTTATGCGATAGAAATTTTCAGTTGGGTGCCAATTAAGACTAATTTGTCATTACTTAACTATTTGCTATTTACTTAACTAAAAAACTATTTTTTTATCTGACGGGTGAGAATATTTATAATGATCATAGAATGATTACAAGGTAAGGATAGTATAAACCAAAAAGTAAGAACAAAGTTTTCTTGATGTAAGAATTGTTTAATAAAATGTCCCTTAACTTTTTCCAATGCATCAGATTATCTTATTTATACTCTTGTGCTTACAAAAAAAAAACATTTGATTTTGAAATTGAACAAAATAAAATACAGAGATCTTCAGTTAGGCGCCAGTTAAAATTGGGACTGCTGTATAAAGATTTGTTTAATTGAAAGTAATTAGTATTGTTTGTTGGGCGCCATTTAAGTTTACTGGCTACATATTTTTATACTAAAACGTTTATTTTTCATTACAAGAAAGCACCAACATTAACTGCCATTTAAAATATTGTTTAAATGAAAGTGCTTAGCACCATTTATTAAGCAGCATTTTAATCTAATCGTTCAATTTGCAATATTTTAATAACAAATCATTATTATTTAACTTAAACGGTTACAAGGCATCCATCAAATTTGAAATGACTTTATCGCAAGCATTTAGTAATTAGGAGTCACCATATGATTAAGTGTTTTTATCTTGTTCGCAAAATCCTTCTTCGATTTTACAATTTAAAATCAAGTAGATATAAATATTAAAATTCCATAATTCCACCTTCAAACTAAACTTAGGTTACAACAAAAAAAAAAACACGGCGGAACCAAAATTGTACTCGTAAATAACCCCAAATCGACATTTGATTGCTATAAATCACTATTCAATTAAAAAGAATTCAATTGGAATGCATTTAATTTCGCAAAACCAACCTCACAATTTCATATCTCCATCTCTCGCCAGATAAGAATCGCACAGCCCGCGAGAAAACCCACAAATCAAAAACCACACAGAGCACCAGCAGAGCAAAATTGTTTGGTTTGGCTTGGTTGTTGATGGTGCCGCCACCGCCAAGCTGTTTCTGCTGCTGCTCATGCTATTGCTGGAGGCTACGATGGCAGTATCTGTAGAGGTAGATCATTAGTTAATCCCATCTTTGGGTAAGTAGTGCAACCCTGTTTGCATAACAATGAAGTTGAGTGGTTTGTCACATAAAAGGTATTAACATTTAATTTATATTTAATCTTTTATATACAAATTAAAAAATAAAATAAAAATAAAATTATGCATGTACCTATGCTCTTTAGAGTAAACATCAAGTTTGTTGTACCTAAGATTGTGCAGAAGTTGCTGTGACCTTGAAAACTTAGGTGATAGGGAAGTCAGGTATTTGATATTTCTTTGTGCCAATCAATAAAGATGAAAAATGTTTGAGTCTTTAATAGTTATGTTATGAAATATACGAAAATTACTGAGTTTCATGGAAACCCAATTAGAGACTATTTATTTAGTTGACACACCTATTCGTATTCCCAAATCGATAAAAATTGTCCTACACGTGCAACCACCTTGAAGTTTGTTCCCAGAAACAATATTTGCTCCTGTTAAAGCCCGACAATTGTTTGCTACAAGTAAGACACTAAGACAAGCTATAGATGTATGCTACCAAATTCTCTTAGTAAATTTTCAACAACAACGATTCCGTTATTAACGTAACGATTTCGTACGAGTACCTTTGGATAAATGTAGCAACAAGTTGCTGGTTACAAATTGCTAGATGCGCTCATAGCCCTCTATTCATTGCAAACCCAAACAAACTTTTCGGTAGTGAAAAACGTGTTAATTACAACAAATTGACAATTAGACATGAAATAAAAACTTCATAAAGAAAATCAAATTGTTGCTGAGAGTAGCTTTGAGTTAGCAACAATTTGCAAAACTTACGTAACACGACCATACGAGCAAATTGCTCGTAATGAAGTTTTCAGTACTCACAATTTCGTAAAGAGAAGCAATTTTTTGCTTGGAGAAGTTAAGAAAGAGAGTTACTTAAAGGCTTCTATTGCCTTGAAGTAACTCTCTTTGAAACAAATTGCCAGAATATCATAAATTGTTTTTCCAATAATAAAGCACTATTAAATTTTGGGTGAACAATTATAAGAAGAGTCAACTTGTTTTTTTTTTGAAATTCCATCAATTCAAGAAAACAAAGTGGTTGCCGGACCTTAACTGTAGTAAAGTACTCTTTTAGGGAAACTAAACTTTTTAAATCATGTACATATTTAGGAAATCGAAAGTATCAACCATGGGACATACGGTTTTGAGAGCTTTGACTGTAAAATTGATTCTAATTGATCATTACGAAGTGTTTCAAAAAATAATATTAAAAATTAATATCCTTCTCTGAGATTCCTCAGAAAATAAAAATGAGGGTGCCGCAATATTCGTTTTGATGATGACTCGCAATATACTGATACATCGCATCAATATTGAGTGTTATTGTTTCTTTTGTAAAAATAATAATAATAATTTCTGGTGTTGTAGTTGCACATTTCATTTATATTAATAATAATAATACCAACATGTCCCGAATAAATGAATGAAATTAATAAGAACCCTCATCGCTTTAATTTGTTGTTTTTTTTTTTTTTTGTTGAAACATTTTTCGTTGCCAAAAATAAAATCTGTGATTGAGTGCAAATGTGACGTTGAAATGAATGCCCGACTAAGAGGACTTTTGAGAACTTAATAATTATAATTCTGAATAAAATGAAAAATATTTATTAATTCTTTTTTGTCTTTTTGTCGACTTGGGTTTGAGTGCATGAACATGACACCTTAATTTGTTTATCTCAATATCTCATGAAATCTCTTGCGAAAATTTTCAAAAATCAAATCCAACAATCTTTCGAATGGCCACGTTTAATTAAGTCAAAATATGAGACAATCTTGTGGGTCTATTGACATCACGCCTCTTAAGTAATACACTTTGCCGCGGAAGTGTCATAAATTCAGGAGTGATGTTAACAAAAAAAAAAGTGATCTTGCAAGATTAGTGATACAGCTATTATGTGCCAAATTAATAGACACATCGCTATAACAATGGAGAGAAAGATGTATCGTCGTCGTCGTTTGAGTAAACTATTTGAATTTGTTTAAGATAAGATTTAAAAAAGATAACAAAGATAGCACAAGGTAGTATAATTATTGTGATTCACATTTGTTAAACTGTAAAAGAAACATTGTTTTTAAAATAAATTATTTAATTCTGCGCGTGATTCATAGTTTTTCGAGGTTCCTTTAAAATCGCGTAGTATATTTAGTAGTTTTGTGTTTTATTATCATTTTCAAGGTGTATGCCTTAGTAGTACAACTTTGATAGTAAAAAGCTTACTAAAACTGAAGTATAAAAGAATGCAAAGAAATTTACCGATATTTGTAATAGTCGAAACAGAAGTTAATAACGAGTTAATAATGAACGAGCATGCCCTGAGTTTCCCATTATATCTCCTTAGGTTGTGCTTAGTTCCGCCTCTGATATAGATTAAGTGCCAAATTTACTTCTCGACTGGTAGTTGTAGTTGTATTTGCAGAGTCAAATGCATTCCCCATGAATACATGTTTCATGAAAACTGCATGTAGCACATCACTTACAACTAATACAAATAATATTGGTGGCAGTATGCAGCCTTGTGGGACCTCACATTCATTGTTCATTGTTGATTTTTTTTAAATTTTCTTACAAATATTTTAAGGTTATTGTGAGAATAAATAAAAACAAACTCGGTGTGATTTGGCACTTATCAATTGTATTTGTCTGAAAGTTCCAAATTTAAGCTTCAACTTGAATGTCATCTCTAGAGTTAAACAACGGTACTATTATTTATTACAAAAAGGAAATTAAGTTAGTGCCTATAAAGTCTACACAAAATCTTATAAAATTCAGAATGCAATTAAATTTTATCATCTAGGGCCATCTTTTGTCTGATTTTTATTTTTTTTTAATGTTTCTTCCTTCTATAGTTATAATAAATGCATTTCCCTTAAATATAAAAAAAAGAAAGACTTAAAATTTGAAGACCATGCAACCAACTGAGAATTGTCCCAGCACTAATTAATCAGCAGCTTTTCCCCTTTCATTCCTTTCAAATGAACGCCTCATTCACTATCAGTGGTAAAATCGTACTTTAAACTACACTTACCTATTTAGTTTTTTTTTTTTTAATTTCTTTCTTTATTGTTTAATGAAAAAAAGACACAAAATAACAATTATCATTAAGTTATAAACCACGTTTCAAACAAATAATAATTAAATCATCCACCCACAGCCAAAAGATATTTATCTTTAATTACCTATTCCCCTCATCAACTCATTGCACGCTACAAAAAAAGTCTTCTTTTTCTGTTTCGGTTTTTTTCTTGTTTTAATGACAACTGAATGCACTTGGTATAAAAAAAACAAAACTGGTGGTGTCTCTGGTTTTATATTGTCACGTTTTAGTTCGTTAAACATAATTAACAAATTACAATTATAGTAAGTAGTTGATTCTACTGCTTGTAACGCAAAAAAACTTTAACATACATAGTTGAACAGAAAAGAAATTATCTCCTAAAGATTATCGCGATCATTCAATTCGCTGACAAGCTCGCAAAAATCTCATTAGTGTTTTAGCCAAAGAGAGGTGTTCCTGTTTACATTTTTATCATATCAAAAAAATGTCTACAATTTGTTTTAATTAAAATAGACAAATTACTTATTAGAAACAGAAAACTATCAGTTTGATTTTAATTGTCAACTTCAACAATACAAACTGAAAACATTATTTCATTATGATTAAAAGTATTTTAAACGTTTGGAACCAAAGTTCAATTGAAGTTATTTTAAAAATAATAATGAGTGGGGAGATTTTTTTTTTTAATTTTTTTGATTGACAATGTTTGATTTCTCATTTCCATTAGTCACTGTGGGGTGGGTGCGTTCAAAACCTTATCGAATACGCTATCGCGGATGCTCGAACTCAAAAGCGGTACTGATATCAGAAATAGTCTAATCGATAGGTTTTTAAAGACAAACCTTTGTGTAGTGTGTACGTTAGGCCACCACATGGAAATAATTCTTAATGTTAATGAACTATTTAACTTAGGGATAAACTTGACATTTTTGAAGACAAGCAAACTACTCAACAATACTGTCAAAATTGATTCGAGGCAACACTAGTATGAAAAAAAACTCAATAACGTGTGTTAACGGTCACGGAAGCAATTTGTCAAGTTCTTTTTGTACAAGAGATTCTTACAAATATACATATGTATCTATTTAACAAATAATCTGCTTCAAAAATGACTTTCAAAATATTTAAATTTCACCGAATAAGTTACTTTTGCATCATACCAAGACCTACCTTATTTCCACACCACAAAACAGAGGCTTAATTGCATAATTTAATTCAATGTTGGTATAAAATCAAAATATTTAAAAGTTCAACTAAAATTTATAATGCACACATAGCCAAAGCCACCTGTGTGTATCTGTAACAGATTCAGATGGGTATCTTGCCAGAACAATATACAAAATTCATCCCCCTCGTCCCCCGCCGCCTATTTAAAATATATCTGGTATACCTACAACCAACTATAATACGTGTTATCATTGTTGCATTGGCTGGCAATAGTTGTTGTGTGTTGTGTTGTGTTGCTTGATGCTGCCTCACATGCTGCACAACTTTACAATCAAAATAGGTGGAATTACAAAATGCTAATTCTTTACTATTTACACCATCTGGTTGTGTCTACTGATTGGCTAGCACTATAGCCTGCTGCAGAACGAAGAAGAAAACTTGATAGATATCCATACAAACAATACCAACAACAACAACAATAAACATAAAAAGTTGCTACACATTTTTTGAGATACTGCTGCTGCTCGCCGGCCGCCTTGCCGGTGTATCACTCTCTGATCAAGGTGTTGGCATTTTCGGAATTCTATTTTTCGTATCTCTATCTTTAGCACGAGGAGGTCGATCTCCTGCCTTTTTTTCGCATGAATGTCTAGTTTTGTTCTTATACTACACGCTGAATGCACATTCATTCTTGATTTAATTAATTTATCCCAACGTATAACAAATAAGAGAGATGAAAATTACAACAACATCACAGCAGGAATACACTTAGTTGTCTTCTACTAAGAGACTCTCCATATTACCATTACGAATGAGATTCTTAACTATACTACAATAAAATTAGAACAAAAAATCAGTGCACTTGGCACGCAAGGTATACCTCCTCGTATCTGTACACTCTATACTAAAAGCAGTTCCTAATTTCACGTAGGTACAAACATTCCGTCTCTTTCTTTTCACAGAATATTTGAATTGTAAATTATTTTTCTTCACTTGATTGATGTAATTCTTTGCTTTCTTAAAAAAAAAAAGGAAAACACATTTATTTCAATTAATTTAACTGAATGTTTATCATTCAGTGCAAATCAAAAGATTTCCAGAAATATGTATTCCTCCAACTCCACCAACCACACATGCATATAAATTATTCTGCGATTGCAATTTGCGCATTTGGAATGAATGACGTTAAACTAAGGAAATTATTTCAGAAAAAAAGAAACAGATCTTAGAGTGTGCAGAGTTGTATCTCATGAAAAACATAAACAGATCGACTGTGAACTGTCAATCGGTGTCAGTAAGTTGAAACTTTTAAGAGCAACAGAAATTAACAACATAACTTATCAATAAATCAATCGTTTCTGGCTCACACACGAGGTTATGTGGCCCCAATTCACTGTCAGTCAGTTCAAATGGGTCATTATTTTGGCGCTTCAATTTCATGCTCGATAAAATTGTGGCATTCACAATGTGAATCTTCAAAAAAAAAAAAAAAAAATGGAATAGAAACTGCTCGAAAACATCAATTAATGATTGTTAACAAAATAAATTTAATGCTTGACTTGCACCCATAGCTCATGACTTATAGGTAGTTTTTTTCATGTTCACACATTAACAGGAAACCCTTAAAGATATAAGCACACTGGGGGAAAAATATTGAAATTGAGCAACAAGCAATAATTTTGTTTTTAATGGTATAGAAATATTTAAAGCAACAATTTCAGTCCGAAATGGGTTAAATACTAGTCTTAAGGTTGAAAGCTAACTCCGAAAAACTCTGCTAAGTGCCACTGAAGCTATGAGCGCTCGGTAAATAGCGGTCTAAATAGCTCAACTACGGTAAATTGTCCGAATTAACTTTTGGAATTGGATAATGTTTCATACATATGTATATGCATTTTAAAATTTTTAAAAACATCTCAATTCAAAAGACAGTGTGAATGTAATACTGCTTCATAAAAGATTATCGTTTTTAATAAAGTAAGCTAACAGAACTGACCTTACTGTTGATCAGCATGTGTTTGCTAAGAAGCTGTCAAACAAAACTACCTCAATGATAGTGTGAACACAAGAATTTATTTTTGTACAAATACACCAGTAAATACATGTGTGCATGTATGTACGTTTTCATTACCAATAACCTTGTCTATCACCCTCATTTTGAATAACGAATCGAACTTAGTAGCGAATTCGATAATTCGCTATTTATAATGTGGGCCTATGTCAAAGTTGCACTATGATCTCCGAAAATGCCACTTTATGTATAGAAACCGATAGATGGTGTTAGTAGCTTCGGCCACCATGATAGTATTTACTATAGTTTCTATACACACACACAAAGGATGCCATTTAGGAACGAATCATCGGCTCGGTACGCACTTTATAAGAAATCATTATCGAAACCTTGCGGTTCACTAACATTAAGGGTATTCATGTAACGGTGCAAACTCTGCTACAACGACGCACATGGTAAAGTTGTGAATGTTGTTAACCAGAACCAGATGTCAACATTTGTAAAATCTAAATTTTCACAATTTGTTAAACTTTTTACCACGTTTACGGAGATCTAGACGCCATTGAATAAATATCCTCATTATTTTCGAACAAATGTTTCTAAGTAGAAAATAAACTCTTGCCGAAAAAAAATCACATAATTTTAAAGAAAGAATAAACAAAATAGTGACATGTCATCTTTTCGCACACAATTAACAATGTTTATATTGAACACACTTAACCGATACATTCGCCATGAAGATACTCCTTCTAATTCAGTGACACTATATAGTGTAAACACACCGGATTTTCTTTGACGTCTAGCAATAGCTGCCAAATTGTAAACATACGGCAAATAAGATTACAGTCAGCAAAATTTATAAAATAAAATTATATTTTAAAATGAGTGAACCAAGCTAAATATAATGTTCTCAAAGACTTAAACGCTAATCAAAATATATGCCAATCAAAAACAACAAATGTCACAAATTGAAAGTGTTAAAAAATAAATCCAGTCATCTGTTTTCTTGCTGATGGAATCAAAACAATTGGTTCACTGAGAAATTTATATCCATACAATTTTTGTCTCTTAAATCTCGACGAAATACATGAAAGTGACAGTTGAGATTTTTTACCCACTCAAAAAATTTTGGAGCCCTCAGAGATCTGTCTTTGTGGGACGTGGCTATTGTGTCACAGTATTAGAGAACTAGACTGATGCGGCATCTATATGATTAACAAACTGCCAAATAATTGAGCATTAGAGCAATCATTTAAAAGTATTATTAGCATAAAGTAATGTAAATAAATAGTAAATTGGCTACCGATGACAGAATTATTAGCCGTGTTCCTTCGAAGGTGGTAAAGTACTTAATCAAAGTACGGAACCTTTATTAAGGAAATCAATCTTATTGAACTTTTCGCTTCTTTTTCGATAATCCCATCTGTACATGAAAATAACTAAACGATTTTGTTTGTCATGGCTAAATACAATTAAAAAAATCTGGTCTTGTTTTTGTTGCTGTTTTCAATGGCAAAAAGTTTGTTTACATTCTCACCAGCCCAAAACTGATGTTGGTGCAAAGTATCCCATTCTCATCTATTCGCTCACAAAAGCATGTTTACTAGATTATGGTTTCTAACTCGTAAGTAATTTGCAAATTCCACAGGAACATTAACCTCATTGATCGCTCATTTTCTTCTTACTAAATGTGTATTCAATCTAGTACATTTTGGAAAGTCCTGTCAGATAGCATGCATCTCAATTAGCATGACCACATTAAAGAGACATTTTCAATTAGATATGAGATCAAAGTGTATAACTGCATTAATAAATCTTGGAATAAAAACCAAAACGCAAATTAGTTCTATAATGGATTGATTAATGTGTAACTCTAAAACCATGACAAATCCTTGGGTTTGAATTTGTATATAGGTACATATATGTCATTTATGTAAACTTATTAATGTAATAAGATAAGGTTCTTTAAATTATCGACATAACCCTGCATTACAATTCCTGATGAAGATGATGCTTTATCAGCGTGGAATTTCACACAAAGATATCATCTCTATATAATACGCAAGGCAATCAAAAGCATCATCATCATCAAACACCATACACTCTGATAATGACTACAACTGTCAGAAATTAGAAATCCATAAATATTTATTTAACTTAAAAAGCCATAAGACAATTCAACCAACAATCCGACACTCGCAGTCACATAAATCAATTCCGAAAAAAATTAACAGATAACAGCGCCACCATCACCGCCAGCACATAACAATTCATCGTCATCGCGCCATCGTCGTCGTCGTTGTCGTGGTCGTTCCGGGTTGCAGCAGCAGATATTTTTTTTCAACTTGTTTTTAATCATTTAAAAGCTTATTTTGTTCACTGTTCAATACGAAAAAAAAAAAATAACACCAACAACGGCCACCAAGTTTTGAGCACAAAGTGAAAGGGAAAATATTCTCCCAGGACCACCATGTGATCTCCTCCACTGATACCGTGTGTCATGCTCATAGTTGCTGCTCTTAGCCATGCCGACAACACTAGCTGTAACTGCTGTTGTTGCTGCTGCTGCCACCGACGCCACCGCCATAACAAACAAACAACGTAAACAAACCTCAGCCACAAACCAACCAAACAGCCAGCCAGCCTAACAGGCAGCTCCAACTTACTAGCTCTGCTCTCTGCTGACTTTTGCTGCACCACCAAAGACCCAAAAAGAAAGCAAAATGGCTTCACTTAAGCAGCAGCAGCAGCAGTATTAGTAGTGCCAGTGCCATGCAAGTTGCCAGTAAATAGGTAAATAAATGTGCACTGTTGAGTGCCATGGTCAGTGAGTAGTCAGCTGCTGCAGCCTGGTTGCTGTTACTGTGTAAATGTACTGTGGAGTGTTGATCTGAGAAAAGTTCTCACGGTACAGCGGTGCTGTTTATATGTTGCTTTTTTTTTTGTTTTATTTTTATTTTTGTTTTGGAAACTCTTTTCACTAAAAATTGCGGACAAGTCGACCAGTTCGTCTGTTGGTTTGTTTGTCTGTTTGTCTGGACATGAGATTTGTATGCGCGTGCATAATGCGAGACGTAATGAAATGCAACGTGTATTGAGTACCTTAGGCGGGAAATTCACTTCCCAAATTCGCACTGAAATTAAATCCACAAAATTTTGGTTTTTGAACTTAAAAATTCAATGTTATTGAAAAATTCGTATGGTGAGACCATCAAATATTCATAACTAAGTCTAGCTGCAGAATTGGACATTGAACATCATAATAAATGTCAAAAAGTATCACAACGCGCAGTTTGAGTAAAAATCGTAGGTATCAGCTCCTTCTACATCGTGAAAGATAAGTTGTAGCAGTCCCCATCTTTTTGGAATTCTGTTCAGATTACTGATTGTCAATATTTGAGATCAGTGAAACTTGAACTTGATTTCTTTCAGTTATTTGTTTGCGACTGTTTGGTATTTAGTTAATGAAACTCTCCACAAACTTTGTTCTGATGTGTTCTCATTATTGATTCGTTAAGGTTACAATAAAACTTAATTTCGCTTCAAGTGTATACTTGGTTAAGAGCTTATCATCTTTTTATTTGAAACAAGTGGAGACTTTTTATTTTTAGAAAAAGGAAAAGAAAAGGCATTCATAGTCGTTTACTTACTGATTAAATATTAGCTAACGCCATTTTTGGACAAAATTGAAATTTTTTATACAATGTTCGCAAAAATTAAGTCTAAACCAGTTACTTACTTTAATCAAAAGGTAAGAGGCTTTTATGCATTTTTCTTTCGTTTCAGTTCACTGATATCTATAAAACACTGCATAGTGTGAATATACAATAAAATTTACGTCAAAAATTATAAATCAGTCCATCTAGTTTTCCTTAGAAGTAAAGTGAGATGGAACCACGACCAGGTGTAATTCCTTGTATACCAGTATAACAGCATAATTAGTTTTATCTTTTTTCTTCTAAAATAGAAGGTGAGTTTGAACCGTGCTTACTGCTTAGGTACAAAAAATGTCTTCATCAATTGATAAAATTTTATCATATTTCGGTTCGAAACTAGTGGAGACTTGACACAAATTTCTTTAATTATAGACTAAGTCAAATAGAAATAAAAATAGAACTCTCTGGCAAATGTTTGATATTTATAGATTATTTCTGACGTAAATATCCCATTTCCATGACTTACATCTAATAGTTGTATCTATTTAAACACCAAAATCGCTTCAATATATTTCTATAGAAGTACAATTGTGCATAACTTCGAATCAGATGATATTATAACCTCCCTGATTGCCAATGGCAAACATCAAAGCTGTAACTGCATCAACTACATCCTACACAAGTATCCTGCTCTTGCTACCATGACTCTCTCACATTGAACCAACAACGAAAAAAAAAACACACAAAAAAAACTTACAAATATAAAAAACGAAATCCCAAACCAGGTTGCCCGTTTTATTGCCCCTTCGTCACCGAGCCAGCAAGCTTAAAATCTGCACGCCACCGCATAAAACCACACACTTCAGCAGGCCGACCCGATGGCCATGCCGCCACCGCTGCTACCGCCAGCCACCATCGCATCGCCTGTCCAGCAGCCCGGACGGGGCCAACGAACGAAAAGTATACTGTGGGAACTTTATGATTGGTGACACATAATTGGCGCTGCAATGCGCATTCCTCGAGAAAGGCCATTATAATTTCAGCTAACCAGATGTAGTGCTCGTGCGCATTCTCCCAGAGACCCCACAGCACAAGAAGACGCAAAAAAGGGGCATATAAAACCTGTAACAGCCTGCGGCACCAGTGAAGCCTGGTGTGCGGCCAACAACACAGAGACTTCATCCGATCACGGCACGGCCGGCGGCGGCGCGGCAGCGGTGGTGGCTGCAGCCGCGGTGGTGTGCGCAAGATAGGCTCTAAAAGTTAGCCTAAGGTAAATGTGGCGGCGGCAGCGGTTCGGTGATCTTGAATTCAGATAATGTGGGCCAGAGCAGGCACTAAGCTAAGCATTTTGTGTGCCTGCCGCTGCCGCGGTGCCAAAAGAAGCTGCGCCGCTTTAGCCGTAGTTGGAACTACATCATGCTCCAAGTTCCCATCAGAGCTCCCTCATATAGCAATGTGGCGGGGCACTTTCCAGGATGAGTCTTGCATTTGTTTATTTTAAATTTGGCAAGTACGCACTACCATTCGCCTGGCTGGCTCTAAGGTTCATTTAATAACTGTGAATCATGTTGCAATCACTTAACATTTTAATCGATCGTTTGGCGCATGGGAGTAGTTGGTTGGTGGTACTCGTGAAGCTTACTATTGCCCTTGCTCTCTCTCTCTCTTAGCTGGTTGTAATGAATGTGCTGATGTTGGCCCATAGCGCCTCATCATCGTCATCATCAGGCAAAAGAAACACCAAAGATCCTGCTATAAAATGAGTCGAATAAATAAATCCCAGGCCAAGCCGATAAGCGATCGAATTATTGAGGTGGGGTTGTATCTTGTCTGGCCATGTACCTACCTATATAACTTACTCTCCTGGTCGTCTCGTGCGTCGGTCGGTCGTTGTTTTCATTGGATATAACCAAATGAACAGACAGATAGACGGACAGACTGCATTGCAAGCTGGAAAATTAATTTTCGTTTTGGTGGGACTTTTTAAAACGCCAATTCCCGCGCACCGTGCGTCGTTGCAGTCTTTTTGCTGATCGTCGATCGTCGTTCTTCGTCGTCGTCGTTAAGCCATGATTAATTCGATTTGCAATTGGTTTGGATATGAGGTGAGCGCATTCGGGTGAAAATTCAGTTTTGATTAAAATGTTTTCATGATCATCGGATAGAAGAGAGATAACCAGAAGAAGAATGCTTCATAATAATTAACAGTTTTTTTTTTTGTTTTTATTTGTTTTGTTTATTAAAGAATTTTTATTTCGTTATTTTAAGTATTTGAAGCACGCACTTAAAATGTTTTGAAAAATTAAGGTAGATTGGCTTCAGATTTCCTTACTCTAACGCAAATTCGCTACTAAGCAAAGGATATGTTCACTGTTCAGTCGCCAGGCATTCTTGGAGGCCTTGGCAATTCCTAGCTAGAGGCATTTAAAGTTTGAAAACAGAACACCATCGCTATGTGAAGAGGTACTAAATTAGTACTAAAATCATAAAATCACACTCTGGCAGGGTTGCCTTGTGTGAAAGGTTGTAGGTAATACGATCATTTCAAAATGCGAAAGAATTGTTAAAGGTTTATGTTTACTTTTTAATATACAAGAAGCGTTTGGTACTTGCAAGGCGAGGCTTAAGTCTTTTTTAGTACAAGAACCTTGCAAAACTAACGTACTTGCACAAGCAAAATTTAACTCTCACCAGTTTTTGCGAATTGAAAAAAAAACGATTAGTAACCCGTACCTACAGGTTGCCGTTTGTGTAGGTCATAGGTAGTTCCAAATTAAGATTTTTCTAAGAGGTTGTAGTCCTCCAACTAAGTATAAGAACGGATATTACGATTTAAAGATTTGTCACAAGAATTGGTGATCCAATCATCAAAAGCCTAATAACATCCACAAAATGTTTTAACAAAGCACAAAAACAAAACATAAACCACTCTTAAGTCTTAATTTGATGTATCTAATTCAATGCTACCAAACAGTTTATGCACGCAAATGAAATATAACCCGGGCGTGAGAAAAAATATTTAAACCCATAAAGCACTCTATAAGTTGAAGCTAACCACGAAGGCCGAATACTTTATCTTGCATTTTAATGACTCTATACCACACCAGCACTAGGTATCAAGCCAACAGCCGTGCTAGCTGTTTTAATCCAACCAAAGAAAAAAAAAATGATTTAACTTTCAATTTAAATTAATAAGTTAGTGTAAAGTATTTTACCACAAAAATGAAAATAAAAATGCAAAAACTAAAAACAAAAAAAAAATATCTCACTTGCTCTTGATAACGTGCAAAATCGAAGGTCGTCTAGTCATATTGAGTTTTTTTTTTTGTTTAAATTTATTTTTTTAAATATCTTTGAATAAATCAGGTTAAAAATACTACAACCATGTGTTTGTTTGTTTTTTAATCATAAATTTCTCTTTTATTTAATTTTATTTAATTTCATTTTATAAGAACAACAATTTAGCTGAGAGAGAGATATTATAGTCCACTTTGCCTGATCGATCAGTCATCATCGCCATATCCCTAGCCAAACCGACAAAGAAAGATACAATGTGATTCGCAGCATGATTCATGCGAATTCTAGAATTAGAATTTAACTTTTTTTTTTGTCTTGTATTTTTAGTTTTTTTTTAATTTTATTATTCTATTGATATACTTTGGGAGTTCAAAAACTATCAAACTATGTATCGTGTGACTGACAAATTCGTATAACCTTGAGGCTAGCCAAGGGAAAAAGCTTGAAATTTAGGGGCAGAAATCGTATTCAAATGAAATAAGATCAAAAAAAGATGAAAGAAAAGAGAGAGAGAAAAAACGCATTTAATCAGCTGATTTCGATGAATCGTCTTAATAGAATTTCTCTGCTCAAGAGGTTGAAGTGATGGTGGTTGTAGTTTTTATGTGGAAAAGATAATTTTGGTAGTGTTACGTCGATACTAAAATTACGATTAGTTTCCCTCGTGCTCATCAGATACTTTTGTTGAAATGCTTTAAATTAGAATATTAATAAAAATAGTGGTGGCGAGTATGTTTGAGTGGGTGTTAAAGGGGTCTGCTGCCATCGCCTCCTCCGCGAACTGTAGCTTTAAGCATTGTATATAAACGTATACATTTTTTCTACATGAATGTTATTGATTTAAAACAAAACAGTTTTAAACTAAATATAATACACTCGCAAGGCTAAAGAAATTTATTATGTTAAGGTATTTGTTTTTTTTTTTTCATTCTAAAAAAAGGCTTGGCACTAAGCTTTTTGGTATTTTTTTGTGAAAACAAAAAAAAAAAAAAAAACAGATTGAACCGCAGTCTAGACAAAACAAAAAAAGCCATGCGTTTGAACAAATCATATTATAAATATATTTAAGTTAAACAAAAAATTACCAATTTCCAATTAGGATCGTCATGCTTGTTTGATTGTATTAAAATACAAAAAATAAAAACTATTTGTATAAAATTTATGCTCTTGGTAGAATTTATAAGATCTCTAAAATTTCTAGTTTAATTTTTTTGGAAACAAAAGAAACCAAAAATCAAAACAAAAAAAAACATAATTGAAGCTAATTTTCAAAACCTATGGAGTTGTAAATATTCAGACTATAAGTTTTCATTTACTTAAGGGACGACCTTTACCAATACTCTCTGTTAAAAATCCTAGACTACACGTTTGAAGGAAATAGAGAAAGACAGTAAAAGACAAACCAATGGTGTTGCCAGCGAAGCTTTAATCAATAGATCATAAAATAAAGCATTATTCTGAGTCTGATATCAATTACTTTATCGCCTTTTTCGTGGCCTGAATTTGAGTTTAAAATAATAATCAATCTTTTCTGATTTTTCAATTTTATAAAATTATGAAATAAAACGTTACTTATTTTCTATTTTTATTTATTTTTCTTAAAAAAATTCTTACCTTGTTGTAGCATATCATAATCCTGCATTATTTCGACTAAGGGCATTTTTAAGTGCTGGGTTAGCTTTAAGTTAAATCAGAGTAAGTTAATCGCCTGCAAAATGATAAAAAACATCGTTAACACATGAAGTTTTTTAAAAGAGTATTAAGTCAAACTTTAAATTTTCAAAAATCTACAAAATGGATTTTAAACAAAAAGCTCACTGAGCACTTAATTTTGAAGCTGACTGTTATTCATTCTACTTAACCTCTTTTTTTTATAAAAATAAAGTTTACAATTAATATAGAGCAAAAAAAATTTACAAAAACAATTTGAAATAGTCATTTTGCAGGAAAATCATTTTGGAAATTAATTGTAAATAACAAAAAATTAAAAAGGGCTATAAATTAAAAACTTTAACTTTGTTTTAATGGACATGTATTACATTATAACTAAATTTGTTAATAGATAAATTATGATACAATTAAAAAAAAATAAATACCAGTTTAAAAACTAACTCAAAAAGATCTGCTTAATTACATGGAAATTATTTATTTTTGAATATGTCCTCAAAAATATTTATAAACATCAAAGTACATACATATGCCTGTAATTGCCAAAAATAAATCAATTAATTTCTCGTACAAATGCATAATAATTCAAAGCATAAAATATTTATTCTCCTCACACCAAACTTAAGAATACCTATATATTTCAATGTAATATTTAAAAACTGATAAAAAATTTTCCCAAAAAATGATTTGTTTCTATTTCGATTTTAGAAATTGTTAATGTTTCTTATTCCATTGTATAATGTATCTTTTAAATTTTTATTTCCAAAAATACATAAATACTTAATTGAATTGAGTGTCATTTTTTATGATGTGACATAAATTTCAATCGTCATGGATCGTCAGCAATATCCATAAATCTTCAACTATAAAACAACTAAAACATTATAAATGTACACGAATAATATTATTATAATATATACCGCTCGTAATCATAAATGTTTATGCGAAATGAAAATTTAAATAGAAAATAAAAAAAAAATAAAAAAAATAAATTTTTTTGTGATATTTTTTATTTCGTGGAAAATTACAACCTTTGGAGCATTATTTTATATTTTGTGTCACCCTCGCAACAGAATATCGTGGAGAAAAATGTCATCGAAGGGGAAATATGTGTGATGGCAATATGGAGGCCAACTGCGTTGGCACCAACAACAAAAACATAATCATCATTTTCATCATCAATGAGAATGACCTATATTATATTCTTTGGAGGAGTGTGTGATGACAAAAATAGATGTCATTACCTTTGGCAAATGGAATTTATTATAAACGCTTTAAACGCATTAAAACGCAAAATAGTATGGAGGAGTGTGTGCGAAGGACAGCTTTGATAATTACGAATATTCCCAACACACCACAGTTCAGGTGGATCTCAATAAAATCCATTCGAACTGTCAGCAGAAGTGTGAAGAGATTCAATTTTAATAATAATAATCTTTCACATAAAATAAAGTAGTTTATATTGAGCAAAATTAATTTTAATGATTAATGATGACGAGTGGTGATATCGAGGCCACACGCATCGTAATTGCGATCTATTTTTATTTGCAAATGCAAAATTGATTTTTTTTTTATAAAGTTATTATTTTGAAAGGTTTTCAAAAGCGAACATTTTTTTTTTATTAAGATTTTAGTTTCGAAACTCAAAAATTTATCAAAAATTGTAAAAATATTAGGGAGGAAGTCACAAATCAAAGAATTACAAACATTTATGACAAACATATTTTCTTAAAGACAGTTGAAGATCAGATTCAGTTCTTTATGCCTTATCTTGGGACAGATAAAAAAGATCGATTTGTTAAAAAAAAATGATTTTTATTTTTGAAATGTTTTTGTTAATATTTATTTCTTGCATAAATTATTTTTCAATATTTTTTAAACTTTTCCTTGGGTTAGCAAGTGGTCAATTACTTCCTGTAACTCTTCCTTTAAAAAGCAACTTGAGTGAAAACATGAAAATTAACTTAGTGTTTGATTATTCATTGATATAATGAAAAAAGGTCACATTCTCTTGACCATTTTTCTCCCAACATCAAGTCTAATCGCAGTTGCACTTTGTGGTGATACAATATATGTACTACATGCTTCCAATTTAAACATATCAAAACACATCAATGCAATTGGACCATACTAACAACTATATCCACTAAAGAAATATAATTTTTTATTGTCGTCCCTATAAAGCAAAATATAAGACGCGTTTCCTTGTTAAAGTTATTTATATAAATTGAAACTCATACTTAAAAGTAGTCTTTTTTTGAGTAACTAAACCATGCAGATAGAGAGCTCGCAGAAAACAAACGCCATAATAATTTCCACTACCTACACCGGTTCACTATGGCGTATACGTAACCTTTTTTATTTATTTTATATATTCTGTTTTTTTTTCTACTTTGGTACACTCAGAATTTGAACTCGCAACGATTTCAATAAACGATCAATACCCTCCTCTCTTAAAGACAATTGAACGCACTCATGACCACAAATCTGCCGAGAGTAATTTCATGCATGAGCGGCAACTTATTGAAGCATTGCAAAAAAATTGTCGTAGATGTTAAACACAATGAAAATTGTACACAATCTTTGACATGTATGAATATAAAATCAAAATAAAACAAAAAGAAAATATTCTCAACACAAATAGAAATCTGATTCATTTTTGTTACTAAATTTATGAAAAATAAGAACTCAAAATAAAATGCTAATGCTTTCAATAAAAGTCACATTAATTTGAAAACCAAGTTATTTTTTTTTTTTTGTTGCATTGCTAAAAAAAAACTCCACTCAAACCATAAGAGAAGGACGACAAAGAAATAAAAAATAAATAAATAAAATAAACACAAAATAAAAAATTAAAACTCATAGTAATTAAAAGAGATGAAAGAAAAACAACAAAACCACCTATTCTTCTATGTAGCGCTCTCTACCACAAAATGAAGGAGAACAAAAAAGTGAGTCATAAAATTTTCTAAATAAATAAAAATGTGTTTGACAAAATAAAAAAAAAAAACAATAACTAAAATAAATTACAAATCTAAATCGAAAAGAACTCGTGAAACTTAATTTAGCACACTTTTCTCCTCAAAGTCAGATCGGCGACAGATAGACTATCTTAAATAATAAAATACATATGCATAAGAGATTATAAATTTAAGAGGAATTTAGACCTATCTCACGCGACAAGTAGTCACAATGTTTGTACCTGAATTTTTCCTTATTTCAACTGCGAAAGAGTTACATTTTCTTTGAAAACAAAACACAACCTTTACAATGCTGAAAAAAATCCCTAGGACATACATACATACATACGTAAATTTTGTATGTATTGAACGGCAAGGAATAAATAATTAAAAAAGTTAAAAATAATTTTATTTTAGACAAGAAGCAAATTTTGTTTGATTTAGTTTTTTGTTGTTGTCTGTTGTTATAAATAAGATAAATGTGTCAATAAAATATTTTTAACAGGATTCCTATACAATTTGTTTGCCAGGCATGATTAAGAAAAAATAGCTCAATGAATTGTGATCTCTTAGTTAATTGAATTGGGAGGTTTTTTTTATTTTAACATAAAATACTTTTCAAATTTACTTTGTAAAATTAAAAATATAGGAGTATTTTATTTCTTCAGCTATTTCAAACTTGATTCAAGAACTTTAGACCAGTTGCTTTGTTCTGTCACTCTCGCATCGAGATAATTTGTCGAGAAACATTTTGAATTGAAATAAATTTTTCCCAATTCGACAACTTTTCCCTTTGTTACAGAGCATACGCACAGATTATACCAGTCATAGAAAATTTTAAATTACATATAAACGTACTAGATTTCTGAAAATCTTAGAGCAGATATTACCGATCAGAGGAATAATGCGAACAACTAAGTAGATTTCTAGAAATATATAACAGTGAGACTATACCAATCACTAGAAACATAAAGTGGTTTACCAATTTGTAAAAAAAACTAAACAACCTATTTAAAACTTAATGAAAAAAATATATATACCATTCAGAATAAATATAAATACATATATACTATTAGTATTAAATGGATATCGTAAAAATGAAGACCATATTATACCAATCAGCGATAGTTTTCAATTACATCTTAGTTACTTTTATGAAAATCTAAGATCGAGTTATACCAATCAGCAAAAAAATATATCTACGCTTTATTAAATAAAATTTGTTGTAAGAAAGCTTAGTAAAGATTATACCAATAAAAACAAGAATTGATTTCCTTTTAGCTTAAACAAAATTACAACACAACAAATATGAATTTCTACACATAAATGGATATCTTTTTCATGATTATAACAATCACCAAAAATATCAAACAAAAATAAAATGAAAAAATTTAGCTCAGGTTATAGTAATTGTAAGTATTGCTATTGCATTTCTTAACATTTATAATAATCAAATAATTTGCTTAGAAGTATAAGTTCACTATACTCGAGGCAGGAACAGACAGCAATTTCCTTATACCAATTACACGCATGTAGTATATCCAGAAAAATAGTTGACTCAATCGAAAATAAAAATACTACACATATTTTGAGTTATTTTGTATCAATCACAGATAATTTTCTTCATAAAAGTGTGAATGGTATAAAGTCTAGATCATATTCATGTTCATATTCCACTGATTCGAGCCAATTTGATTTTTCATTGAATAGAAATCGAGACAAAATTAAAAAGAATTGTATTTACTTATTTGTTGAGTAGTATAATCTGGTTTAACTAATAAAAATCACTATTTTAACAAATCCTTTGTTTTGTCATTTCGTACTCAGAGACTTATTGTAACCGCTAAATTGTTTATTGCTTACATAAAACTCAGCTAGCAAATATCGATCTATGTGCTTGTACACATATAAAAAAAATCATCCGACCTCAACCAGTCAAGTGACTAGAGTCGTCTTAAAATAACACAAGAAATCTTAGACAGATTGGAAACAATCGTTTTCGACTATTTGGTCACACAAGCCTTTCATTATAAAAATAAAAGGTTTTCTTGACATCCCTGCTTTTTTTTTAATTTTTTTTTTTTTTTTTTTTGTTTTTGTGTTTTCTCTCTCGACCCAATAATGACGCATAGAAGAAATAAAATAAAATTAAAATTTTTTTTGTTATTTTTTTTTTGATAAATAAATAAGTCAACCAGACCAATAAACTTATTTTTATTTATTGTTTAATTTTGTATTCTTAAAAAAAAAACTCATTTAGCACCTCGCATCAATTTATTAATCTTAAAATAAAATTTATTAAGAAAATGAATTTTTTTATAAATTTAAAAAAAAATCAGTTAAATTATAAAAATAAATTACTGATTTCAATCACATTAATTTCCAAATTATATTAACCATCACCTGTGGAATTGTTCTTATAATTTCTACACAAATTACATACATAAATGCGTGTATCTACATCTTCATATGTTAGTATGTATGTATTTATATTAAGTGAAAGTGTTCATATGTTTTTAATATAATTTTAATTAAACAAACAACAATTTAGCTCTAACGCAATTATTAAAACTTATGGATTAATTTAAGTGACACAATTTGACGTCTATTAGAATTTATTATATTTTATGGAATTCAAACTATGATATGTGTGGGTTGGGTGGTGTGACGAAGAATTGTCAAATAAATTTTTTATACATTTGTATATCTACGAATTTTACTTTTTTTTTCTTTTGTATATTTGACAAAATATTATAATGTTGTTTCTATTTGTAAACATGGCGGCCACTAAGGGCATTTTCTTAGATAGTTTTAATTTTGTTGGCAAACGCTCAAAAACATTATTCACAAGATTATAAAAGTGAAGAGCATGGTAGAGATTAATCATAATCAATTTCAAATTGTTTCTTGTGTCAAAAAATCTATTTATAAATAATTGCATATGAATACAATTTTGTCGCCACCACTGCATCATGAACACATATGAAAATGCCCTTTTGCTTTTAAATATATTTATGTTTTTGTGTAAATGTACTTATCGATTTATTTTTGGATTTTTTGTTTTAAGAATAAGTGAAATTTTGCTCACAGTTTGCGTTTTGTTTTTGAATATTATTTTATGTAAAGAGATTTAACAAACTATGATTACAAAAATTATTATATACTGTTGATCTTTCAAAATTGTCAGAAAACTTTGCTATCAAAAATAGAAACAAATTATTTCTGTCAAGTAAATTATTCTACATACATTTTGTTCAGAAATGGTTATCATATTTTTGTACCTACCAGTTCAAAATTATAGCAGATATTTATACTCTTCAAACTCTCCAATAACGAATTGATAGGTATGCCATTGCTGTCGAAAAAAAACGAAAACGAATCAATTTCAACATTAATTTGTTCATCCAGTCATGTAACTGAGACAAAAAACTGCTCGCTAATCCAAAATATTTGGTATTTTTGAACTTCTTATAATTTTATAAGGCATACATTTTGCATTACATCACGAGTCACGACTTGGCGTGAAAGACCACAATATACAGTGCATTAACCATGGCTTAAATGTTATACCCTGTGACTCGAATTGTCTAAAAAAAAACAACAATATTAAATTGTTTTAAAATGTAGAATTTTTTACTAAATCTACATATTTATTTTCAATAGAATTCGACTTACAAAAAAAGTTAGAGAAAATATCATTATTTGTGAACACACCCCTTTCGAAGATGATTACAGCCAATGTCAATGATGATTTTAGTTTGGCGCCAAAAATGAACTCAGAGTCTAGCTGACTCGTGCCTTACCTTTTGTCAAGTATAATCAAAACTAATGCAATATGATATTTTCTTTAAAAAATGTTTTAACATAAAAAATGTTTATGTATATTTAAAGATTCTCTAGTCTATTCATTTTTCTACACATTATTATGAAAATGTCTAAAAATACGTCCATGTGCCAAGTCATTTAGTGCCGTGTCTGCGAATTAAGTATCCCGCTCATGACAACCACTTAAAGAATTATAATACCGTAATAGCATTTCATTCACATTCTGCCCATAGAAACAACAGCCAACGTCACCTTGGTGCAAATCCAAAGAAAATGTGTCGCCGCATCGTCATCTCATTCCGGCTGCCATGATGCCATCTTTGTCGTCGACATCAGTAGTAGCAGCAGCTAGCAGTAGCGATAGCGGTGGCGGTAGTTGCGGGGCCAGTAGCAATGGCACCCGGAAGGAGTCTCATTTTGCATAATAATCCGTCAGTTTGGCTGCTCTGCAATCGCTCTAAGCCATATGAATATATAACAACAACACGGCAAATATATAAAAGTGTGAGTCACTGCGCCATGTCAGAATATAATTGGAATCGAACTTATGAGTTTATTGACTCTTTGCAGCGATATATGTACATTATTTTCCATATATACATAATTTTGTTTTTTTTTTTTTTTTCATTTTGAAAATTTTATATTTAGAAAAAAGTCCTTGGAGCGTATCTGTAATCATTTATTAAATGAAACACATAATACTCGTATATGTGAGAAGAAAAGGATGTTTGGCTTCGTTCCAAATTTGCTTACCTCAGGTGCACTTTCAGTCTGCGTCTCTATCGCCTCATTTTTTTTTCAGTTTTTTATTCGGTTCGTTCTTTTTTTTGACTCAACATGTTGATTTTTGTTTTTTTTTTCAAATCTTTGTTCGGATATTCTCAATTTGTTTATAGGGAACGTGTCTTTCTAATTTGTTTATTGCATACAAAAAATTGGGAAAGTTTTCTTTTTTTGTATTTTTGCAAATGTTGTAGTTTTTTTTTTTTGTGTATGGTTGTGTTTGTATGTATTTGTATTATAAATTAAAAAAAAAAAAAGTAAAACAAAAAAATAAATTCATTGTTTATATTCTAATTTTTTTACAGCACAGCTCGCATCGATAAAGTCAATAACAGCCAGCAATCGAACTGTGGAAAATGGCAAGGAATTGCGAATTGTGTGCAAAGTGCAAGGACAGCCCCCGCCAAAGGTCACATGGTTTAAGGATCACAAATCGATAAATCGAAATCGGAGATTATATCAATTTATTCATTACAAGTAAGTTTAAAATTTTATTTAGTGCTTGAAAATTAATTGAAAATATCTAAAAAAAAGGTAAAAAAGTACATAAACGTCGAGTCCCAGGCTTTCGATACCTTAAAAGTTTGCATATTATTATTATTTGATTGATATTATTATTATATGGATTGATATTATTATTATATTGATTTCTCCTCTTTGCTTTTTGGACAGAATTTTTTTCACATTATAAACAAACCAACTCACGGTTTCAATATTTTGCAGCTTTTGCAGCTGTTAAATATGTTCTGTCTAATATTGAAGATCTTTTCGGGACTTTTTAAGTGTCGAAAATTGCTTTGGTAGTATTTAAGGAATGGAGGCATCTAATTACTTTTACTGATCTTGTAGATTTATTCCTCGTACGAGTGATTTTTGATTCGGTCACTAAGAAACTGACTCATTAATGTAAATTTTAACACCTTTTATTTTCATTGATGAATGGATTATTAATGTGCCTGCTGATTCAACTGATATCTTAGAGTGAGAGATAAAACGTAAATTGATCTTTTTGAGTCTTTGCCTAGTTGGGTTTAAAATTTGATTTCGAAGATTGTGATGATTTCATATGTCAATTTATTGACATTAAGTCGTTTTTATTAGAATTTCAATCATCAACAAAGTATAAACTGCACTTTAACAAAAAGTGTAAAACCGTGTTCCTTAAGATTATAATGAGCCAGCCAACCAACATAACCATAACCGGAATTAATGCATTATTTCGAAGTTCCAAAGCAAGTTTTTGACAAATTTTCCCATCGAACCGAAAACAAATTTAAAAACCAAATATTTTCTTTTAAGTAGTTAAAACGATAGATACCTGAATAAATTAATCTAAAGCGAAAGTTTTGAATAAAATTTCTCAATTTAACCGATTGACTGTGAACAATTATTATCTCTATATAATCTTATCTTAAATCAATCCAATATCTAAACCAGGTATTATATTAGAGATATGCCTTTTATCAAGCTTAAAATATGACTTAAGCTCATACAACAGTGAAGACAACAAAAAAAAAACCTATAAAATGCGTAATCATTATGTTTGAACAAATTAAATAAAAAAAAAATATATAAATAATGTCCAACCATTTAATGTCTTAAAACCTGTGAAAATCCATCAGTCATTCAATTTGGCTTTAATATTAATTTGTTGAAGCTTGACTTTTTCTTAATTAATTTATCTATTAATTATTCCTTGTTAAAAAATATAAAATAAAAAAATAATATAAATCACAAAATCATTGATGCTTGCTCATTAACTCACCCAATTGTTGTTGAATTCATAAATATTCATTACATATGATGAGGAGCAAAAAGGTTTGATTTTTTTTTTTATATAATTTATATCCAAATTTTCGGAACTAGATTCACTATATTTGAAAAATGTTCGTATGCATATAATTTTTTTTTTTTTTTTTTTAATAATTTATTCAATTTTGTATTTTTGTTTTTCTTTCTATTTGAACAGGAGGAGATCGGAACTGATTATTAGATCTTTCAATAGTTCAGATGCTGGGAGATACGAATGCCGAGCAAAGAACAAGGTTAATCAAAATCTGGAAAGGAGAGCTATAGTGATAAAGGCTTATCCCAGTAAGTACAATTGTAATTAGTACATTTATATTTTTTTTTTTTTATCTTATTTTTATTAGTATTATAGTTACTACTGTCAAAATAATTACTAACTACATACGTTCCACAGCTTTAATCGACCCTCTAAATCATGCTACTTGTGTTGGTTTTCTTTTTTATCACAAAGTTTTTGAGTAATTTAAATAAAAGAATTAATAAGGATCTGCTAGGGAAAAATTATTAGCAGAGTTAAATGAAATTTATGAAAAACCTTTCATTACAATCAATTTTTCTCAAATATCAACAATTCTTTCTATTGAGAAAATTAAAGTTGAATCAGTGAACAATAGTGTTAGGCTAGGATTAAGTTAAGCTTTTAATTGAAGGATTTCTATTTGAAAATTAAGCTGTGGAATGTAAACCTGAAAACTTCGCATTAAAGTCTAGTTCTCACATCTCTTTCCTCGTGAAATGCGTTCCAAATCATGTTATTATTTATTTTACTCTTTATGGGGATATCACTACAAAAGAAAAATCCTTTAGTGACATTTCAAAACTTTATGTTTACCTAACACACAATTTTAATTATGAAAGTTGTATCAGAGTACCTACAGTCTTCTATAAATATGTGGGTTTCATTCGAAGTTAGAACTAGAAACTAGGGGGAAATGAAATTTGCATACAAAATCGTCTGCGTGAATTCTTTTGATTTACATTCCACAGCTTCTATATAAAGCTAAAATTGTTAAATTATTGAATGTAAAGTTTGTACTAGCAACTAAAGGACTTTTCACTTGCGGAAAAAATTGACTGTTTTTTCATTCACTTAATTACAAATAAAGCAAATTTTAATGTTTTTATTATGTGTGATTCAATAGATTTGTGCAACCTCTATTATAAAATAATAAAAATCACTCGTGTTTTTATATTCTTGTTTATAGTTTATGTTTATAGACTTTTAATTTCACATGAGGCTTGTCTCGGTTTGTCACACTTAGTTAATTGATAACTTACTTTCTATTGCTTGTTATTTTTTTTTTTTTTGATAAATGAGTCAGAATGTATCGATGATGCATATTGAATAAAATGTCACATAATGGAATTTGAAAATGAAGTGACAAATATTCACACACATAAAATTTACGATTTTTGATTTGCATATTGATACAAAATTTATTCAAACTAAATCAGAAGTAAAAAAAAAAACAAACGAATACCTATTTTATTTTGTTTCTTTTTTTGTTAATGGTGTGGGAGTTTGAAAAATGTGTTTATTTGAATTTTTAAAATTAATTCACAGCATTGCATGTGGAAATATAATGCAATCATGTTAATTTCGTATTCGTATTTAAAATAATATATGTACTAACATTGAAGAGGGATTGCTTTAATTAATTGATTTAAAGTTGAGTAATACGATTTTCAAGATGTTCTTGCTCAATATGAAACTTTTTTTATTTACTTTAATTAAGTAGTTATTCGTTTTGTGTATTTTTTAAAATATTCAAAAGTCCTAATGTAAATTCGTTTTAATTTAATCGTTTAATGTCTAGTTCCTCAAAAACCAACCATAACAAAATTAAGGAAATTATCAAACGCGGTGGTAATTTGTATGGAATAACATTTATAAAAAATGACATTTTAATTACAAAGTATGAAAAGCCAATTAAAAATTTTAAGCACTTAGCACAAATCACATGCAAATTCTTCTTCTTGAAACATAAAGGCCAATTTTATCGAAACAATAGTTTTTTAACTTGTGAAGAACACCAACAACATATGATATTAATATATGTAAGAAAATATTCAATGATTTTTCACTTCGCTTCTCCTGATTTAACCTCGTAAAATGAAAATTGAACGCGTTCCACACCATATTATGGGACATTTAACCAGGCCTTAGCAACATCACGGCAAGGGAAACACCGTGAGCTGGCATGTCAAAACTCAAAACTTCACATTTACCATTAAAAAAATTTTAACCCAAAATAAAACTTGTGGAATGTAAAGTATACAATTTCACAAACACAACTTTTTTTGAAAATTTCATTTCCACCTGAACTGAGTGCCCTATTTTCACAAAAAAATCATATGGAAAAAGGAAAAATTTTGAAAAATCGTCTTCTGTGACCACAACCATATCGCTTTATAGAGTTCGTTCTAATATAAAGGTCTTTTAAATTTTTGAAATTAAAAGAGTTCTTATAATATTTAATTAAAAATAATATTTAGCATTAGGATATTTTAGACCAAGTAAGTTTTCTCATCGACTTTACAGTTTCCTGGAATGTCTCTGTGTTCCGGCACACATAAAAGATGAATGTTGAACCTTTCTGCCATCTCCATAAAAGACACTTTATGGCAGTTTCGAATATTTTTTTTTTAACAGAACCGAGTAATATATTTCTAAGTTAATATGGATATTTAGTGTGACTATCACGATCTTTAAGCCATGATAGGTTCGGAATTGTATATTTGTTCTGATTTGAACTGGAAATTCTCTGGTCCAAAATGTACGAACCTCTGATTCGCTGGACCATCGTGTAACCAATAGATCCAAATAATTTTAAATCTAACTATAAAGTTGAAATTTCAATATAACATTAATAGATTTGTATTTTATTTGGTGAATGAAAAGCGGAATTCCAAGATAATCGCACTGTTTATTTTCCGATACGCTCCCAAACAATTCCCCGACAGGCAGTTGCCCAGTGGCAACAAAACATCAAAACCTTACAAAAAAAATTGTTTTGAACAAAAGAAAAAGTTTATTATAAATTCATTTGTTTTAAACAATCCAATATTTATTTAAGTATTTATTTTCTAAAACAAACTTATAAATTTAAATAATAAAGACATAATTTTGAATTAAATTTTAATATACATAAGTATTTATTTAGTTCCATACAAATTTATATATTACACATTTTTTTAACAAATATTCCATGATTTTCAAATTGATAAAAAATTTTTGTATTTATTTTCAGTGCCACGATATGATACACCAACTCAACAATCCGGTGGAAAGTGTCCAGAAGATGCATATGAGTTTTGTTTCAATGGAGGCACCTGCAAATTTTTCACGGAAATCGGTTCCTACTCATGCGTGTAAGTTTTTTTCTCCAGGTTTAATTTTTGTTTTTGATAAATGTTGTTGTATTAAAAAAATACAATTTAACACTCAATTTTTCAATGTTAAGAAAAATAATCAAAAAAAAAATAAAACAGAACCAAATTTTAGACCAAATAAAGGTACAATCGAAAAATAAAATCATTACAAAAACAAATGTGGAGCATGGGGTGCAATCATTCTTTTCTTTTGTTAACCCCCACCTTTCTACCCCTTTCTTGTGTTGTATGTATAGGTGTGGTGTTATTTTTTTTTTTTATCATTTTATTTACTCTTCTGTTTAATACTTCTTCTTTCTTCTTTTATTTTTTTGGGCTTAAATTAATGCGTTTGCTGAAAGACATATAGCACGTGTGTCTTTACAAAACAGAAACAAAACAAAAAAAAAAAACTTAAAGAAGGAAAAATAAACCATCATCCCTCTAGATCTAGACGTACAAGTGCGCCGTCACTTTATTTTTGACTTTCAAAATGCGCCTAAGGCGCATGGCTTAAAATTGATTTATCAGTTTAAAAGTCGAAACCAAAACGACTACTCATTTCATGATGATGGCTGTCATTTCGGTTCTTGAGAAAACTATATGCACTGAGTTTGAAAAAATAGAACAATTTATTCGAAATGGATATTGAATCATTAGATACAAAAAAAAATACTTTTTGGTTTCGATAGAATCTTCCCATAGTCATTTAAAAAGAAAGGTGTTATTCTGCTGAAACAAACATTAGAGTTAAGATCTAATTGCGAAGGAAAATAGAAATATTCGTCATTTAGACGCGTCACTGCAATTTTCGGTTTATACTGAATCGAATTACTAATTTGTGTGTGTAATCAAAAATTTAACTTTAGAAAAATAAACTTTACAATTATTCCCAGCAAAAGATAGATTTTACAATGAATAGTCGGGATTTATAAATATTTCACAGGCTGCCACAGCCGATTATCAGATTCCTTCCTGAGTGGTGCTAAGTTGCTGTATGTTCAATTTATTTGAAAACTGATGCCGGAACTGGTCTTAAACCAAACCAATGCACTACAAATTGCACTAAGTTGTCAGATGTTAAATAAAATTCCAGAACAAGTTTAATTGTTTGTCAAAGTGTATTTAACCGACTGGCATTTTTATTTAATGTTATTTTCTATCATCAAATGTGTGGTTCAGATGGTTTTGTGCATATTTATGTCAAAAATACACAATTTTTTACACAAATTTTGGTGTGATACTAGCCTTACTTTCACCCTTTTCATTAGAAAACAATTAGTTATTCTTTTTATAAAACTAAGTCGGGTTATTTACACCATTTATATCTCAAGAACTGCTGGACCAATTTTAATGATTTTTGATTTGATTTGATTTCTTGGATTCGTTTACCACCCGAATAGCAGAATAACTATTAAAACTCCGGAAAATCATGTTCTAGATATGTTTAAGCATGCTTTAAAAAAATAGAAGAAACTCGCAAAAACTTTAAATCTTTATAGAGAACGCCATCTCATACATATTAGAAACAGTACATGAAATGCTGGATTGCTGGGTCAGGTAATACCAGCAGATAGCGTTGTGTGTATTATCCTTTAACAGTTGATTCAGATGCGAAATCTTTTTATTGCATACCATTTATGTATGTAGCTGTTGAGACGTGCACGACACCAACGATAGTTTATCTGCATTTTATTTGAATTAAATAGAAATGCCGCATGAAAGGTCATGAAAAAAGAGCTTACTACCGCGGGAAAAGCGTTAAATGCTGAAAAAAACAGAGAAAGTCGAAAAAGTCGCAGAAAAGAATGAAATACGGCAGTAAAAAGCGCGGACTACCGTGGAAATAAAGGCGGAATAATGATGAAAGATTGCGTAATACTTCGCAGTAATAAAAAAGATGCTTAGTACCACGACTGCAGTAAAAAGCGTGAAATACAGTGGAAACAACAGCGGAATACAAGCAGGGAGGCAGGTTATGAAAAAGTGTAAAATACCGGGGAATAGAGCGAATAAAATCATAGAGAAAAGTATTGAATGTCTTGGTCAAAGAACTCTTAAAAACCACCCTTTTTGCGTTTGTTCTTTAAATTAAAAATAAAAGTACTTTTCTTTACACGTTTTCACCTCAGTATTCTCAAATGGACGTTTGTGGTCTGCTCTCGCCCAGTGGCGTATCTAGAAAAAAATTTGGAGGGGGGCTCGAGTATCTGAGTTCCCTGTAAATCTTTAAGATTTACGAAAAAGTTTCAGTTAATCATGCGCATTATGATGAAATCATCTTAAAAGTAACATGATTTTGGAGTCGTGGGCTTGAGTCCCCTGAGCCCTGAGCCCCATAAAGACTGAGTAAATATAAGTTCCTTCTCTTTCCACATAATGTATAGGAACTAAATAATCAATATAAAAAATTCAATTTCACTTTAAAAGGGTAAACCTTTTGACTATTTGACTATAAAAAATAAAAAAACGGAAACCCTACACCAAAAGTATTTTACCTAATAATAACTTTTTCCTTATTGCATTTCAAAAAGTACTTCATACATTGCTCGAAAAGGAAAAGCGTCTCATTTTGAAGATCAACAAACCCGCATTTTGAAATATGCCATAAACAAAATCTTGAGCGCCATCACCATATCACACAGGCACACAGACGTTCGTCTTCAATATTGTTCTGTGTGCAGCAATTTGTTTCAAAAAAAAAATTGAGGGATGCAACATGTGTCCCTTAGGATATTTTTTAATTTTATTTCAGGCCCTAAGAAAACTCTATTGCTGTCATCAAAATCGTGTGAGTTATGAATATTAACATGTCAATGACTGCTTCGGAGACGGAAGGCAATCATTATATCTGTTTAATTTTTTTTTCTTTCCTTATTTTGACATATGCATCAAATGATCCGTGTTATGAAATTGGGTGATAATTTTTGTTGTCTTCTCAATTGCATTCAACTTTGAATCGAAAATGGCGGTGGCAGCCATATAATCCATAATTTGCATTAAGAAACTGGGAATACACTTAGACCTGGGGAACACATTGTACCGATTTTCTCGAAAATTAATTGCAATGAAAAGTGAAAATCCCCGTTTTTCTGTATTTTTATTTTGTTTATTTTCCCCTTTTCATTCTCTGTGGCTTGTTGTTTTTTTTTTTGTTTACACTAAGAAGAGTTTTTGAGAAAATTGTGGAAATTTCGTTGCACCCACTTAGAGGCAAGTGCGATGAATCCGGGTTCGGGTGTGTGTTTCACATGAAATGATCTTTTCCCAATGATTTTTCGGGGATTGATTTTTTTTTTCTTTTTTTTTGAATCAGTCTTGAGGGGCAATTAATAGTTCGCTGGGTTCTTGGAAAATATTGACTCGAAGTAGTAAACAATATATTCTATTTTTGAAAATAGTAATTTAACATTTACGACGTAAGGATTAGGTTTTCGTTAGTCTATTTCTAGGTAAAATGTTTAAATCTCAAGGGGAATTTATATTTTAAATGACATATTGTGGGATGGTGATATTGTTTCTGTTTACATATTTGGATAATTATTTACCAAGAATATTGAATATTGAAGTGCAAATTTTTTAGTCAACTATGACCACTTGTTTATAATCAATGTTCATATTAGAAAGTTGTCAGTAGAAAATATTAAATTCATTTTTACAGTTAAATGCTTTCATTGAAATGTTAAATATTTTTAATACTCTGCCATTATCGAAACACAAACTTAGCTTAAATTGCAAAGTGAATACCTTTCACACAATATTTCAGGTCTTTGTGTTTGTAATTAAAAGGAGATAACGGTAGTGTTTTATAAGGACTTTCAGACTTATAGTAGCTCATTTTTATGTAATACCTCCTTAAGGTTTAAAATTAAGTGAGCCTTCGGTTAATTACTGAAAGCTTCTAAGATAAATTTTATTTCTAGGTTTATGTGCGTTAATTGCCGTAATTTTTGTATTTATAAAGCCAGATAGGTTTGTACGTATGCGACTCGAGAAGCATTGAATATGGGAAGTCTTTTAGACAATTTTATCATAAAAATTATTAATTTTAATCAATCAAAATTTTAAAATTTAATTTCAACGTGATTTTATTTTATTTTTTCTTTTCTTATAGTTGTCCGGAAGGTTTCATCGGAGAACGCTGCGATCGTAAGGAAGTAAATCACATGCCACCCAGTACGTACAGCAATGAGCAAGAATGTGGCGACAAAAAGTATTTAGGAAGTTATTATTGCTAAAATAGGCTATTCTATAGCATCGATTGTTTCCAAAAAAAAAAATTACAAAACAAAAAAAAAAAGCATACGAAAAAAATAAAAAAGAATGGAAAAAAATAATTACAGAATTTAAAAAGTCTTACTTTCACCAAAAAAAAATCAAAAATTAAAAAAAAAAAAAAAAATTAAAAAAAAAATAGAAATTAATGTGCAACTAGAATCCAAAAAGAGCTCAACTCATCAATTAAGATAATAATAACAAACACCCCCGAATTAACAGTACAAATTCCATTTTCTAATTTATTTAATAGCTATAAACAAAAATAAAAAATCAAAGTTTTCAAAAAACAAAATAATATTGGCTTTAAATTAAATTGCATTATAACTTAATCATTTTTTTTCTAATTTTCTTTAATCTAATCCTTTAACTAAAAATTACTTGTAAATTTATTTTCTTTACTATTTTATAAAAAAAAAAAATATTTAAATATATTTTAAACACATTCCATTATTAAAAAAAAAAGAAAAACGAGTAAACTAACAGAAAAAAAAATATAATAGCTTAAAATCATCCGTCTACGAACAAAAACAAAATAAATCGTTTACTTTTAAAACAAAGGTGCTATAGAAAGTTTATTTTTGCCTTATCTTGTTCCAAAATATATAGTTTTGCTTTATGATTTTTTTTTTCAATAATATCTAATTTTTTAAGAATTATTTCCTTTGTTGAAATATTTTGATTTAGAAGATTAATTTGAATGAAAAAAAAAACAGGCTTCACGTTCGCGTTAGAGGCTTAGATTTATCTCTCTTCTCTTAGTAGTTAACAACAACAACAAAAATATAGTCTCCCACGCACTCTCTTTCTCTCTCTCTCTCTTTCTTCTCTCTAACTAATTAAGTCTCGTTTTTTTTAATATAATTTCATAAATATGTTTCTTAATTGATTGAAACCTCATATAAAAAAAAGATTTTTTTAAATATCACAAGTCGTGAAGCTGAATTTTTTCAATTAATTAATTATAATTATTAACAATTTTCCAACAAAACAGTCATCCCACTCTCTCCTTATAGGAATTACATATTTTGCTCATTTACTTTTTTGTATATAGTGACAAAAAAAATTATTTTGTTTAGAACTTAAAAAAATATTTTAATCAAAATAACACAAAAAAAACATTGAAATTTAGTTTTGGAAAATGGTTGTTGAATTTTGTTAAATTATTTAATAATTTCTTTTGGATTTTTTTTCTTTAATTTTTAATTAATGTTATTATCCTTTCCCCCATCATCCACATGTCCCTTTCCTTTTTCATCTTTTTTTTATAAGGACTGGAAGGAAAATAATTTTTATTTTTCTATCAAACAAAGTTTAAAATTAATTTTAAAAAACAAAACAAAAATGACAGTATTTTTCTTTTTACTAAATAATAATATGTAATTTATATTATTTCATATTGAATTTCGACAAATCACTTGTAAATAAAATTCTAAATTAAAACATTAGACGAATCGCCTCACAATATATATATACAATAGATAATTATATAATTATAAACAAAATTATATAAAACATTCTTTTTTTTTATTAATATAATTTTGAATAAAATAACTTTAATAAAGTTAAAAAAAATAAAATTAAACTCTAAGGAAAAAAAACGAACTTCATACCAAATAAAAAATTCAAACATATTTAATTAAAATAAGTTTATTGTACTTAAACACAACAACAACAACAAAATATTTATTCATCAAAATTACTGCTGTTAATTATTATTACTTTTATTTTATTTTGTATAATTTAAAATTTAAACTGAAAGCCACAAACTATTTATATTTATTTAATTTATGTGTAAATTATATTAAAAAAAATATTTTTTGTATTGTAATTACCTATTTAGTCATTAAGCCGATAAAAAAAACAGAAATCAATTAAAAGTAATAATTCAACAAAACACGAAGAACAAAAATAAAACATCAAATAAAAATGTATATTTGAATTTAAATTTATTTTTATTTTTTTATTTATTTTCTACTTCTCCTAAATTATTTTGTTTGCTGATCGATCAAATTTGTTGTTTCGCTTTATGTTCAATATTCATTCAATTAATTTACATAAAACAATACGATGTTTTGAGGTAAGACTGATTTAATTTATATCTATTTGTTTAATATATTTATTTAAATGTTTTAGTTTAATAATAATAATTAAATATTTATTTTTATTTTTATTATTTTTTAATACTATTAACAACTCTGATTTGTATATTGTAATCAAAGTACTGTGTCAAGTTTTAATATTTAAAACCATGCTATTAAATGCAAGTCATGAAATAAAATATAAAACAAAAATCAAAAAAAAAAATACAATTTTATATGAGAAAATTATTGACACATAATTTGAATTTAATAATTTTTTTCCCAATTTTTCTGTTGTGATTTTTTTTTATTTATAATTTTAATTTTGCACTCGAATAAATATTGCGAATAATTTTAATGTCCTAGTTTTTTTTTTTAACTCGTTTACTGACATGCAAATGAATAAATGTTAATACATATTATATGTTGTGAGACGTCTTGCTGCTGTAGCTTACAAATAATAATACTTTTATATAGATAGAAAAAAAATATATCAAAAAATTTTGAAAATAAACACATTAACTGTCAAAATAATGAGATAAAGAAGAAAAAAAAGAAAAACAAAAAGAAAAATAACTATGTGTCCTTATATTTTATTTCCTGATTAATATTAATTATTTGCAATTTACAAAATTAACAGTGCTGAAACTTAGAACTAAACAAATAATAATAATTTATTAACAATTTTAACAATTTTTATTTTTAGATCAAGTCTAACATTGTGTAGAAGAGTTATTTTAAATATATGCTTTTTTGTTTACGAATATTATATATTAAAAAAAATAATAGTGCTTGCAAATAAATTAATATTTTTGTTCACTTTTATTTGTATGGTTTGTTTTATTTATTATTTATATAGTTGAATTTTTAACACTAACGCTGAGTTGCATGAATTTAAATTTAATATTAATGATCTTACATACATTTATTTGGTATTTATTTTGGTGGCAAAGGTGATAGTAACAACAACAAAGTTAAGCTTAAAATAGTAAGTGAAATTATTAAGTATGGTTTATTTAATTTGTAGAAGATTCCTAGTCTAGTCCATATAACTGAATTATAATAATGGTATGTTCATAAAACCTGGTGAACTCTTGGTAAACCTGGTAAAGTGGTAAATCTGGTAAACGAACTGTCATTTAGCAAGAGTTTACCAGGTTTGCATGAATTCCTCTTATATGAACAAATGCTTATTTTTACAAAATAAGGCAAGGCAAGATTAGTCAACTTCTTTTTTCGTACCGTTTCGGTATCTTTCTTTTCGTGTGTTAACATAGCTCTTGGAAAAAAATCGAACACCTCATTATTAAATAGCTGTTTTGACATTTAAAACCCTTAAATTAGCTTTAAACTAAGCTTAAACTCGTTGGAAGTAGGTAAATGGTGTTTTAGCTTACATTTTTATACTTCTCGTCCAAAAAATCTTGTTTTTAAAAAAAAGATTACAAAAGTACAGGTTTTTCTGTTCCGTGATTTTGTATGACATTTCTTTTAAAAAGGCTCTATTTTTGCCAAAATAAAAATGTTTCTTAAAATTTTTCCAATTAGTAAACTTTTCTTGAATCAAATAGATGCACTTCCCTTTATTTTGTGTATTGCGGACAAGTTACGTAACGGAAATATGTTTTCTGTAGGTTTACTATCTTGTATGTGAAATTAAATTTATACAAATAAAACATACCTTGCATAGTTCAATAGGATAAATAAGTTCAAGCCTAGCGATAAAATTTGACTTATGTACACTTGTACAGTGGTGGACATATAAATAGCACACTTCACAATTGATGTCCTAAGCTGCATTCAAACTCTTGTTTTAAAAATAACAGGAGTTCTCTTTTACTTTAACTTGTGAGTTCTCAACAAAAAGAACCCGTTAGAATTCAATGCAAATGTTATAACAATAGCAAAAACATATGTCTATTTGATAATTAACTGTTCCTAATATAGGTACATTAAAATAAAAGATAAAAATGAAAGAGAAATTGTGCTATTTCCATGGCCACCACTGCAGGTACCTACATGGGATTAAAATTTTAGATTATCTCATAGTTCAGTGACATCTGACCAATCAGGGTCCCCAAAAAGTTAGTACTAACTGTCAAATTTGGTTCTTTGAAAACAAGGATTTTGCTTTGTACTAATACTCATGAGTCATAAATCATGATAAACGAAAATGAAACACTACTAAAACCCAGGTTCACAGAGTTTTCTATGACCCTAACCGTTCCATCAAGCTCTTTTGAAAATTTAACAGGCTTATAAACCATAAAATGACGTTTGTTCCATACAAAAAACGTCATTTAAAAACTAAAAAGGCTTTTGAATGTTCGTGAAATCGACCATAAGTAAATTAAAAAATTGTTACTGTCACTTTTTTGCCCCTGGAATCGTCACTTACCAAAAATTATATGAATGTGTCTTCAAATTGATAGTTTAGATAGTTTTGGGACAAATATTTTCTAGCTGGCAAAAACTGAAATAGATAATGCTATATTTGTAGACTATAATTTTATGTCAATACTTCTTGATAGTTTTAAGAGTAAAAAATCCTACATTATTTTGTTTCATTATAAATAAAAACAAATTGCACTTCTTTCAGTTCCAACATTTAACACCGGTTACATGGCCGACGACCCAAATGCATTCGATGATGATTTCACTAACAGCGATTCAGACGAAACTAACGAAGACGATGACGAAGATGACGAATTTTTCAACCCGCCCACAAAAGATGAATTTTATAACAAATTTACTTAAAATAAACGAAAAATTAAAAAAACAAATTAACAATAAAACTAAATTCCATGTAAAAATTACAATTAAATAATTATTAACCATACATAAAAATTTAAAAAATATTTATAACAAAAAATACCAAAGATGTAAAATAAATTAATCAATATAAATATCAACTATTCAATTTTTTTTACATTTGACTCTAAGATGACATTTATTTTATGCTTTTAAGAATTTTTATATAAATATTTGTTTATTAGTTAAATAAAAAAAAAACAATTTTAATTTTGTTCTTAACTATACAATAATTTAAATAATTAAATGCATTGTAAAACAAGAAATCCTTCGAATATTGAAAGAATCGAAATAAGAGATATTTTGTTCTATTTTTCTTATTGTTATATTATTTCAAAATATTTTCTATGTAGGTAGTTATATAATTAATTTTGTTCAATAAAAAAATGCTAAGGCCTTAAATCTAATTTATCGAAGAAATATAAAACATCATGTCTCAAAACTTATATAAAATACAATTGTAAAACAATTGTTTTTTTTATCGAAAAATTAAATGCGCTTAAATGGAGTCAAGTTTTGTTTAATATTCCGCAAAAAAACCTAAACACATGATGACTATTGTGCACATTTCTCATACAATAAATAATCCTTTTGCCACATGCAACAAACTAAACTAACAAAGATAAAAAAAAATTGATTTTTGTTGTCATCGTTGTTTTCATTCGACCTTTTTATTTTATCATTCCATTTTTGCCCTCGTTTGTGCTATGGATTAAGTCAGGGATTAAATCGTAGCATACAAGAACGAGCGAAAATGTAATTTTTTTGTACAAATTATATGGAGACAGCAATCGTCAAAACGTTAACGTTCGTTCGTTTTCATATGCGGCGATTTAAAGCCGGAGTTAAATCGTCACGAAGAAACGAGCGAACATAAACGTATGTGCAATATCTCTCTCTATCTTTTTGTAAAGATTATATATAGAAAGCAATCGTCAATACTTTTGCGTCGCTCGTTTACGTATGCGCCGATTTGGCCCCAGAATATGTTCATATCTAAGGCACTTACATAAATACCCCTTTTATTTTAAACTATCTGATCCGACAGATGTTGTCCTGCTCTGCAGAGTGATTTTTATTTTGTGCTAACATCTTTTGTTTTATTACACGATTGTTTATAAAGTATATTAATTACTGAATCAGAACTACAGAAGCTACTGAGTACTGACCCACAAACATATACAGTTGTCCATGTGAGAATCATGATGGAACAACGCAGAAAACCGAGGAAAAAACTTGTAATGTCGCGAAATAGTGTGGAAAGTCAAGGAAAATATATGAAAAGTTACGGACAAAGTGAGGAAAATACCGTAGAAAGAAATTTTTGTGGTCGTGAATAAATGCGTTAGATATCAAGAAAAAAGCGTTGTGTTTTAAAGTTCTTTCACCACTTTCTCATTTATTCTGTGGTGTTATACACGATATTCCGCCCTTTTTGTCGCGCTATTCCGTGGTATTTTGCATATTTTTCCGCGACTTTTCACGCTTTTTTCCGCGAAATTGCAAGCTTTTCTCTCCGACTTTCTTCGCTTTTCCCCGTGATATCTTACGCTTTTTCCCATGGCACTAAGCACCTTTTTTCAAGACCACTCTTGCTTATCTCCGAAGTAGTCCACGAACTTTCACCAGTATTACATCGTTTTTTCTACGGTATTCAGCGCTTTTTACCACCTGCGGACTGCAGCTTTTCACGCTTTTTTTCACGACTTTCCACGCTTTTCTCTGTGACTTTCTTTGTTCTCTGTTCGCTTTCCCACGGTAGTCAGTTCTTTTTTTTTCATGACCTCTCATGCTGTTTTGTACGATCTTTAACTTTTATTCATTTAAATGGAATTCAAGCTATCGAAAAATCGAAAAAATTGTGATCAATCTTCGTGCACGTATCAACTATCTAAATTGTATGTAAAGAAAGGACTTCGCAACTAAATCAGCTCTCAAACGATAATACACACAACATCATCTGCAAGAATTACCCCAGTCAGCATTCCGTGTTTTTTTTTATTTTCTACTTTTTTTTTAATGCGTGGGAAAACTTTTCGAGACCATGGTTTTCCGTACTTTACTAATTCTGCTATTCGGAAGTTAAACTAATCAGACGAATCCAACAAGTCAGAGAACATTGAAATCGGTCCAGCAGTTCTTGAGTCATATATGGAGTTAGCTTACCCGAGTTAACTTACACAACAAATTTGAAGAACAGCAGACTGTTGTTTTGTGTGTTTTATATAGGTCTTGAGAGGCCACCTTTCTCGATCGTTCGTAAACATATCGGATACAAATGTATCAAGAAAGGCTATCCTATACAAAAACGTAAAAGAGCTTTCCAGTGCAATTAAATCTCAGGCGATTAAAACAACAAAGACAAATCGTTGAATGTAAATGCTAACTTAGTGTAATGTCAGCCTTGGAATAAGTGACGGTAACAAATAGTGTTCCTTTCATCTCGATAGATGGCAGATATGACACTATAAATAGTTCGTTTTCTGAAATACAGAGGGATAAGCAAACAAAAAAACTAAACGTCAAAAATTATCAGAGAAACAAAAAACAAAGAATTACATTTTAACGGTCAAAAAAAAAAAGATATCATTCGCTAGTTTATTAATATTGTTCACATTCATCCTCGTTTTCTCTTATAATTTCATCAAATATTCAATTTCAATAATGAACACTACATCGCAAGCAACTAAAAATTGTATAACTCTCAAGGGATCTGCACAAATTATCGCAGAATACCTCAGTAGGTCATCGATATCCTTGCTTATAAATGCCGGCTAACAAAAATGTGCGCTTTTTTGTTTTGCAGAATATGGCATCAATTCGATATTATTCCAACGAGGCATTTATCCACCAGAGAGCTTCATCAACACTCAACAATACGGAGTTCCAATTCTCATGTCTACTGACCCAAAAATCGAAGAGTTTCTCAAAAACATTCTTGTTCAAACTGAAGGTATGCACCTACTAAATTAAAACAATATTACTTGTAGGTTAATATTCAATTACTGCCCATTAGAATGGCTGGCAAAGAATATGGTTAATAAAATCTCTATGGTCATTACCAACGCACATACCAAAGAAGTTCTTGAATGTTGGGACTTCAAGCTACAAGCCGAAATAGGCGACGGTGACACCTCCGATCCCATGAAACTAACCTCAAGTAAAGAAACCAAACGCATCCAACAAGAAATTCGGGATGTTATGCGCCAGATCTCGGCCACCGTCAGCTATCTACCGCTGCTTGATTGCATTTGTACTTTTGATGTGATGATCCACACACTCCAGAACTGTGATATTCCTGAGAGTTGGGACGAAACGGGTGCAGTTTTCATACAGAATTCGCAGGCTGTTCAATTGAGATCTTTTTCAACAGGCCTGCATAAGGTAGACACTGTTGTCAACTACAAAATGTCATGAGAAATTTTAAGAAAATAGTTTTTGTATACTTTGAATTTAACATTTTGTGTTTTAAAATAAATAATGATTATAATTTAGATAGAAGTATTTTCCTCTCAGTCTCAAATGGATGGCTGAGTTTGTCCTCTTTCTGGTCAAATTCCTCCTCTTCTTCACTCTGCCCATGATTCTTATGTTTATCCCTTTGCAAGTGCTTGTCCTCGGTTTGCGCTTTCAACACATATTTTGATGCTAAATCAGAACCATATTTTATTGTTTTCTATGGAATCAATATTCGATTAATTGTATTTAAATTGAACAAAATATTGATTCCATAGAAAACAATAGGTTATGGGTCCAGTATGCAATATTGATTAATTTGTTTTGATTTGAATTTAATTTTCGTTATTTGTGAACTGAGATATATAGTCGTATTTGAAGATGGACTTAGCAAAGCATATCAAGCTTTTGGCTGTTGAGACAGATTGGCCGATATGGAAAAGAAAAATTCGAGACTTACTTGACTACCATGAGGGAGCGCTAGATGCTATAGATGGAATTCTGAAGAAGCCAGATCCTTTATCAGAGACAGCTAAAGCAGAAGAAATAATCCAACATAAAGAAAAGAGTAACTTATATCGAAAAGCGAATAGCTACGCTAAATCGATGATAACAAGCTCGATCACAGAAGAAGTTTATCAGAAAATAATGGATAAAGAGACTGCACATGATGCGTGGGAAGCTTTAAAACAGCAATTTGAAGCAACATCCAAGGATCAACTGTTCAAGATATGCACTGATCTCTTTGCATTCAGTTGGAATCCTTCTCAAGATGTTTCCACACACATTGCGAAGCTCAGAGGTTTGTGGAATGATCTGAATAGTGGTCTCAAAGCTAAGAAAGAGAACACGTTACCAGACTTGATGTTGGTATGCAAAGTCCTGCATATTTTACCATCAAGATTTGAGACTTTCAGATCAAGTTGGATGTTACTCACAAAAGATGAAGCCAAGACATTTGATGAGTTGACCACACAGCTTTGCATGTATGAAAGAAATTTCAAGAAAACAGAAGAAAACGATAATTTAGCTCAAGAGGCGCTAATTGCATCAAGATTCGACAAAAAGAAGCAAGAAGTTCGACCAAAACAAAATTATTCAAGAAACAAGAGAGAAGACATTTGTAATTTTTGTAAGAAGAGAGGTCATTGGGTTCGAGACTGCAAGAAGTGGTTATCTGAAGGAAAACCAGCAAAAGACATGAATTTTAGTAGAAATCCAAGCAACATTGTTGATACAAATGCATCCTTAGTGTCTGTTTGCAATAAAGCCTATGCAACTGAACTAAATTCAATGGATTGGTGGATTGATAATGGTGCTACAAGACATGTCACCAACTGTCGAGACTGGTTGATCGATTTTGAAGTATTTGAGAGTTCATGTCAAATTCAAGCTGCTGGAAAAGAAACTCTTACAGCTATTGGAAAAGGGAAAATCAAAGTTCAATCAACTCACAACAATGAAGAAGTGACCTTGAATGATGTTTGGTATGTACCTTCTATTTCGAGAAATTTATTTTCTGTTCTAGCCGCTCAAGACCGAAATCGAAACAGTGTTTTCAAGTCCACAACTACACAGTGTTGGCTTGATGTTAATGGCAAAATAGTGTTACGTGGATATCGTCATGTGAACGGATCTTTGTACAAGGCCGCGATCACACCAATAGTTTCGAAAGTGAAGTCAGATATGCAGTTCAATGTAGTGGTTGGAGATGATACAACACTACAACTGTATCATGAGCGGTTTGGACATCAAGACAAAAGACACGTCAAAAAGATCATAGAAAAAGAACTAGGCATCAAAGTTAAGATTGACCAGAATTTGTGTGAGCCGTGCATATATGGCAAAGCACATAGATTACCTTTCGGAACGAGAAGAAAAGCGACTATGCCAGGAGAGCTCATGTCCACCGATGTATGCGGACCCTTTAGCGATTCTTTTAAGAAGAAAAAGTATCTAGTTGTTTTTAAAGATAGTTTCTCTAAATTCCGGTACGGTTTTGCAATAGAACACAAATCTGACGTCAAGAATGTCGTAAAAGAAGTGATAGCTAATGCCAATATCTTGGGTCATCCGATTAAAGAATTATTGAGTGACAATGGCGGTGAATTTGACAACAGAGAAGTCAAAGAGATTCTTCGACTAAATGGAATCACCCAAAGACTGACAGCGCCATACACTCCAGAGCAGAATGGCGGCAGTGAACGTGAGAACCGAACTTTAATTGAAATGGCAAGAACTTTTAAGTATTCAAGTAGAGAAGCTGAGTATCCAGAATCAATTTGGGCGGAGCTTGTAAACACCTCGGTTTACATCCTGAACCGAACTGGGAAGTCATCAGTAGATGGAGTTAGCCCATACGAATTGTAGATTGGAAAGAAGCCGAGAATCAAGCACTTAAGAATAATTGGTTCAACTTGCTACACCCATATTCCAGTTCAAAAGAGAAAGAAAATGGACAGAAAAGCAGTTAAAGGCTATATCGTTGGATATGATGGTGATGAACGATACAGAATTTACATCAAGGAACAGAACAAAGTTATCCTGTCAAGAGACGTTAAATTTCAGGAAAATCCAATAATATGTGAAAATGCAAAAAAGTTACCCTTCAAAGATGTTGACCCAACCGGGGAAGAGCAAAATGAAGAACAAAATGCAGAGAGTAGCATATATTCGGATGAGTACGAAACTGCGAGTGACAACTATTGTGAAAATCAAGAACTTGATGAAGATGTAATCCAACAAGACCAAGAAGACCAACAAAACCAACAAAACCAAGAAGACCAACAAAACCAGAGAAATCTAAGAAATAGAACAGCTTTAAGAAGACCTAAAAATCTGGATGATTATGTCATGGCAGCGGAAGATTATGTCAATTTTTCTTCAATTCCTGAAACATTCCAAGAAGCTATCAACAGCAAAGAAAAATCAGAGTGGGTGAAAGCTATGGAAAGAGAGATGACATCATTGCAACAAAATCAAACCTGGAAGTTGACAACTTTGCCAAGAGGAGCAAAGGCAATACCTTGCAAGTGGGTATATTGTCTAAAGAAAAATCCAGATGGCTCTATTGACAAATACAAAGCAAGACTAGTGGCCAAGGGATTTAGCCAACGAGAAGGTATCGATTATTGTCAGACTTTCAGCCCAGTAGCCAAGATGGGGACTATAAGATCAATTTTGAGTATAGCTGCTAGCGAAAAGATGCACCTTATTCAGTTTGATGTTTCAACAGCTTTCTTGTACGGTGATTTAGAAGAAGTCATCTACATGAAACAGCCAGCTGGATACGAAGATGGAACCGATAAGGTATGCAGACTAATGAAAAGTTTATATGGTCTTAAACAGTCCTCTAGGTGTTGGAACAAGCGTTTCGGTAATTTCATATCTAAACTAGGATTCAGAGTTAGTGACGCTGATCCTTGTTTATATATGAGGGAAAGAAACGGAAAGAAACTTGTTCTTGTGCTGTATGTAGATGATGGGCTGGTTGGTTCAACTGATCAATATGAATTAGAGAAATTCATCGAAGAACTGAAAACCGAATTTAAGATCACCTCGAAGAAAGCGACGTTCTTTTTGGGACTAGAAATAGAACAGAATGAAGAAAGAATAAAAGTCAGCCAAAAAGCACACGCAAGAAAAATCCTCGATCGTTTTCAGTTTTCTGAATGCAAGCCAATTTCTACACCAATAGTGAAAACTACAGAAACTTCAAAAACAGGGAAAGTAGATGATGAAAACCACAATTTTCCCTATAGACAAGCAGTTGGTGCACTGATGTATTTAATGCTAGGAACCAGACCAGATCTAGCATACACAGTAGGATATTTGTCGAGAACCTTAGAGAATCCATCCAAAGAAGATGTATCTAGAGTCAAAAGAGTGTTCAGGTACATAGCTGGAACTTTGGATTTAGGGATTGAATACAAGAAAGATGACAAAACCAGAATTCTAAAATGTTATAGTGATGCTGATTTTGGTGGATGCCAAAGCACTGGGCGTTCAACTTCTGGTGTTGTTATAACTCACGCAGGTGGTGCTATTTCCTGGCTCAGCCAAAGACAGGCCATGGTTGCAACGTCAACAACTGAAGCTGAGATCGTTGCAGCGAATGAAGCAGCGAAAGAAATAATTTGGCTATGCAGATTATTCGAAGGAATAGTCAAATTAAAAGAAATTCCAGTTCTTCAAGTGGACAATTCTGCAGCTGTAAGATTGGCTCAAAACCCAGAATTCCACAGAAGAACTAAACACATCGCCACGAAACACTTTTTCATCAGAGAAAAAGTAACCGAAGGAAAAATCGAAATCCAACAGATTTCAACCGAAAAACAAGTTGCAGATATCATGACTAAACCCCTTCCATGTCCAAGACTGAAACTGTTATGCAGCGAAATGGGTTTGTTTTGAAATGTTAAAAATCAATTAACAAGGGAAAGTGTTGAAGACAATTAATAATTATCTTTAATGTTAATTTATATTTTAACATACTTTCTAATTTACTTATGTTTGTTTAAACTGAGAATGTTTTTATGTTTATATCATAACTTGTTTTTAGAAAATTTATTATTCTCGATTCAAATCTTTTTCAATTCTGTCGTTCATTTTTAATAAAGAATATTTTGTTCAATTTAAATACAATTAATCGAATATTGATTCCATAGAAAACAATATATTTAACACCAAGCCAACTAAGAGATAGAGCACCAACTAAAGGTCCAATCCCAGGCATTAAACATCCTCCAATTGTTTTTCCAATGGTTGTACCTAATGACGTAAAGGTTTTAAGAGACAAAAATTTTAAATTAATCAAAACTTATTCAAAATAATAACACCACTTACAAACAAATCCACCAATGTATTGGCTAGTTTTATGGGCTGCACATTTGGCTGTATTGTTCAAGGTTCCATTTTTGCGATCATTGGAAATGGCATGCTTCAATTCATACACATCCGTAGCAAATGTTAAATAACTAAGCCAATTTAATACTTTGGCTACATAAGCAACACCCTGGATCCCCTGTCATAGTTCGAATTCAAAGGAAAATAAAGAAAACCACACTGAAATGTACATAGTTTCAAACTTACAGTAATTGCACCTGGTGGTAGCTTGAGATGTGGATCATTTATTCCGGTATGTCTATGCCTTATATTGACGTGTGGGTAACGAGTCTTCGCATGAGGATTATCGAACCGGAGCATCCAATCCTTTGCCGATGCGGCGGTAGAACTAGAGTCTAGTTTTTTCATAATATTTACCGCCGTTGTATTTTTCTTACTTACTTTCAACGAATATTTGTAACCTTCTGCCGCTTTGAAAGCAAGTATTGATTTGAAAGATGAATCTACAGCACTTAAATTGGATTTTTTTGAGCTTTGTTCTTCATCCTTTGATTTGTTTGAATTCATTTTTGATTTTAGGTTCTACCCTCTAAGTATTTTTGAGTCTGTATTTTTTGGTAGCTAAAAATAAATAAATGTTGTTTGATTTATTGAGGTGACATAAGATGCTGCAGCGGTCAGCAAAGAAACCAGGCGAAAGGACTCTCAGACTCTCACCGCCGGCCAGCATGGAACAACCTTTTTGTCAGAGTTCAATCGGGACGTACCAGTGTGGCCTACGGCCTACGGCCTACGGCCATGTACATATGTAGATCAGACATAGAATAAATGGTAAGTTATACTCTTATTGTTCCAATTTCGTACTGGAGAAGGAGCCTAAGAAGGGATTTTGCATGTTACTCGAGCGCGTTAGAAAATCATAATGTACTCTACCAAATGTGGGGTGCGTTGAGGGCATCCAGTCAGATTAGTAAAAAAAAATCGATCCTCAGAAAAACTCAAGCGCGTCAGACTAAGAAAAGGTTAGTTTAGTACATCCAGAGAAGTGTATATTTCAATAATCTTTTTTTTATTTTGAAGGATTACGAACGACTATAAAGCACAACGCTGAGCTGGCTGTAGAAATTGGAGGAACAAGTTTAGATATATTCGCAAAAATAACGAAAAAAAGCATACGGGATGCGTGTCTGGTGGTTACTTGATATGTGGGTCCTTCAATCCAGTATAACTATGCCTTAAATTGAGATGTGGGAAATTGACACCTTTATGAGGATTATCAAATTTTATCACCCAGTTCTGTGTTCTATGACCTGGAATATTTGTTTTGATAACATTAATCACCGTTGTTTTAATGTGGCTTATTTTTACGCGTTAAGAGCTGAACAGAATGCTGACAGACGCAATTTGTATGGATATCGCCAATCGGCAACAGAATGACGTCGCTCATTGCTCTGCGATTCGCCCTTAAGTTCAAATGGAATTATGGAATTCGCAATGTTCAACTCCCGGGGATATAGCTTCATTCGCAGTGCTCGCATTCGCATTGAAAACAATTCTGGAACTAGACACGAGTGGAAATGATAAAGTAAATCCTCGTAGTGATAATATAGTTCACCTGCAAGTTTCATAATTGCTTTAAATACGAATGCGAGTACTATGAATCAAGCTGACTCCCCGGGAGTAGCATATTGTGAATTCTATATGAATAATCTTTTTTCAATGTGACTAATATATTAAGTATGTATTTATATTTTACCTTTTTATATTTTTTAATCTTTTAATTTGTGTTTTATTTCGTAGAAGTGCAGGAGTGCAAGAGTAAAGTTCAGGTGCAGTACAGTTCAGTAGCAGAACGCAGGCCACAATAGATGTGTTCAATGTGTTCACATAAAAATCTAAAGCTATCCAGATACCTTTCTGTTGTTGTAATCCTATGTTAACTAACAGCTTACTGAAAAAGATTAGCAAATACACTGGAAGCGAAGGTATCTTGGATAGGCTATCCTATGCGAATGTGAACGCGGCCAATGAAGTTGTTCTAGCCTATTCGGAACAGAAAAGTAAACCTTTATGGTGTTCAATAGGGCTTTTTAGCCAAAAAATGTAAATGTCAAAATACTTAGGAAAATCGCTCCCTCTTCACTTTTCCGTTATTCTTCATACCAGAACAAGAAATAACAAGCGAAAACGGAACAAAATACCTGGAATATATCGATTGGAAGCGTTTTCCCCCGAGAAATTTCGTTCCCGATAGTTGTAAATTGTTTTTAGTGTTTTATTCTGAAAACAAATTAATTAAATATCTTTTTTTAAACATCTCTATGGTCCATCGCATTTTGGGTTGATTGAACCGTAAAACAAAGCTTGTAGGGAAGGAAAAGAGGATTTTGGAATAAAATGGAGTAAAACGAGTACGATGCACCAATAAAAAAAATGAGGTGATTTACAACAAACAGCAAGCACACTACAAACAATTGAGGCGATTCACTACACCTCGCAGGTCGAAGCTTGTATTTACTTGTAGGCAAACTCGATTTAACACCTTGGTTTTGGATCTCCTTAATCAATCATCTCTGGTTCTGTCATTTTTCACGAAACTGTTCTGCTCTGTGCTGTTGTTCTTACCATCTCGTTGAACACAGCTAATCACACTAGCTAATTATTTGCTTTTGCTGCTCCTGCTAATGTTTCGGGAAATCCCCGTTTTTCGATAAAAATACTCTAGAGTCTAGAGCTTAAATTTTTTTTATTGAATTATAATTTTGCCATTAATGCTTTGTATATTTTAATACCATTGATAAATCTATTTAAGGCAATATTAACATTTTATTAGAAGCAATTTCTTATTCACAAAATGGATTGACGTGCAGGTGTGAAATGTATAAAAATCTTTTCATCTCCATTTCTTTTAATACTTTTTCACTCCATTTATTGTTCAAATAATAGAAACCTTTTGTTCCTAAATCAGCTCCATATTTTACACCAACGATACCCAGAGCAAATGCTCCTACAAGAGGTCCAATGCCGGGGATAAGGAATGACCCAATAGTTTTACCAGTAACAGCACCTTGAATGTAATACAAATTTATTTTAATTTAAAAATTAAATAGGTATAAGTAATAGAAGTTTGGTTAATAAGCCAAGCTATATGTGTTAAAAATGATGAGTCAGTCATGCAGTTCAATATGAAGTAGGTACCTACTGTTGGGATTAGTTTAACATGCATTATTTGTGTCTTAATTTAACATCCTCAATTTAATTAATCGAGAAACATGAGACATACCAACGAATCCACCAACATATTGACCTGTCTTATCAACTGCACACTCAGCAGTATTGTTCATGGTTCCGGCTTTGTGGTCCTTATAAATTGCTTGGCCTAATTGAATTCCGTCCAAAACAACGGTTATATAGCAAAGCCAATCTAATGCTTTGCCTATATAAGCACCACCCTGAGCTGCCTGTATAAATTAAAGGTCCGAAATTCGTGTAGATAACTTCAAAAAGTATATTACAACAATAAAAAAAACATACGGTAAGCGTGCCTGGTGGTAACTTGAGATGTGGGTCCTTTATTCCAGTATACTTTTGTCTTAAATTGAGATGTGGGAAATCGACACCTTTATGAGGATTATCAAACCTAATCATCCAGTTGTGTGTTTTAGGACCAGGATTAATTTTGTTCATAATGTTTACCGCCGTTGTGTTTTTGTGGCTTATTTTTACTGCATATTTGTAACCTTCTACCATTTTGAACATAAGTGTTGATTTAAAAATACCATTTATTCCAATTGAGTTGGATTTTCCTGATTCCGAAACCATAGTTGAGGATTTTTTTTCTATTTTTCTGCGACTGCAACTATAAAAATAACGAATAATTATATCTGTTTGCAATGTGACATCTAAATTGATTATTTATTCCATACCTTCTTATATTTAAATGTTTTGTTTGCCTTTTCTCTTTATCTTCAAAATGCAAATGCAATTGATGCAATTTAGCCATTCCACAAGTGCAGCCGCAGATCACAGTAAATATTGATCAAAAAATTAAGTACCTTTATAAAGCGAATTGAATTCGACTTGAATCCGGATTTAGCTCCATGTAAACCTAGATCGACTCGAAATAGGCATGATAAGAAGAAAACCATTGAATTGGGCTTTTACCCCAGACGTCAGGCAAAAATAAAAAAAAAAATTGGTGGCAAAAAAAAATGGCAGCTCTCTAGTTCGAAGAAAGTTTGTAGCTTAAAAATTGAAATTAAAGAATATTTTGTGCTAAATCATTTGGCTAGCAACTAAAAATTAACATAATAATTAATTTAAACTATATAACTAACTATAACTATAAAGAAAATATACACTTTTTTGCAATTTGGAATGCGTTGTTTGTTTACATTCTTCGAACAAGATTTACCGTTTTCTTTTTTTTTCTATTTTTGTGTGAAAGAGAAGTGACAAAGACAAATGCGTAAAAAGCCCAATAAGAACAGGAAGGGGTGTAAGCTACATGTTTACGCAAAGACTTTCTACCTCTACATGACTGGACTCTTCTTTTAGCGAGTCATATGACTGTACTCTTCTTTTAGCGAGTCATATGACTGGACTTTCTTTTTTTGCGAGTCATTCTAGTTTCGATCGTCTTGCTAAGCTGTTCAAGTTAATTAAATCAATAAATTGAAGTTATTATAAAGTCGACTAGTTTTTTTTTATATATATAAACTCTTCCTTATTTTCTCGTACATTAAATGGTGCCGAAAATAAGGAAGAGTTTATATATATATAATAAAAACTAGTCGACTTTATAATAACTTCAATTTATTGATTTAAGTAACTTGAACAGCTTAGCAAGACGATCGAAACTAGAATGACTCGCAAAAAAAGAAAGTCCAGTCATATGACTCGCTAAAAGAAGAGTACAGTCATATGACTCGCTAAAAGAAGAGTCCAGTCATGTAGAGGTAGAAAGTCTTTGCGTAAACACTACACCTACAGTGTTGATGGGCGAAGTACATGATAAACAGAAAACAAGGTATGCTCATTAGATTTTTGGCAGGTTTTCTGTGACGTTATAGTCATCTTTTTCATCGGCAGTTCGCCCGAACGTCAGTTATGGATTTCGAGAAAACATTTTTTTTAATTGAAAACAACAATCAGTTTTCCAAAATGGCGACATGGCCTTCATAATATACCTTGTTTTCTGTTTATCATGCGAAATAGGGACCCTTCAAGCAAGAAATCGGACTCAGTTTTCTCGGTGCCAAAATGTACCGAGGTGGAAATAACAAAATATGAATCACACTCACACATTTACAAGCTGATTCTCCCTCTTGTGATTCCTCACAAGTCACAAACATCTCTGTGACCATTACTGTCCACCACGGCAAAGGTGAATATAGAAGTGTCATAAGCTGATTATAAAAACATTATAAAGTTTTCAAGTTGCTAAATAAAAATAAATATTATTTAAGCATTTAATGTAGAAATTTTTTGAATTGAAGTTATAAATAATTTACAAAATGTATTTTCTTATAATGTTTTAATGATCAGCTTATGACACCTATATATTAACCTTTGCCGTGGATTCCTCACAAGGGGGAGAATCAGCCTGTAGGTTTCATGAATATCCCTAAAGGCCTAACTACAACGGCAACTTTTTGCAAAAAAGTGCAAAAGTGAAAATTTGAAACTCATTTTTCTGACTATTTAACTTCAGAAAATTTTTCAAAAATGTGTCAAAAACCTTAGTTTTGGATTCAAAAGCATATCAAAGGGATTGGTAGTGTCCCGAAGCCTTCGGCGTTGAATCCTCATCTGGTGGTCATAAACTTCTGACACCAGTAAAATCGCAACCATGATTTTTATTGCTTATATACGAAATTTTAATTAATTTATTTCGTTTAATTTAATTTTTTTAGAAATCAACAAAAACAAACGTCTTATTTAATTTTGGAATGACAGAAACTTATCGACTTCCATTGGAAATTCCAGTAAGAATAAAATCAAAATTGAAATTTATCGCATAGACTCACAGAAACAATTTTTTTCCAGAAGTGATAGTTAAGGAATGATTTGATTAGTTTTTTAACGATGCGAAAAGTTACCGTTTGAATTACAGAACATGAGTCCAGGTTTCTTACTTTTTTAATTAAAAAAATGGTCCTGTTAAGAAAAAAAATGATTTCACTTTTGTAATTTCACAAAAAGTGGCCGTTGTAGTTAAGCCTTAATATAAGAATCGTTGAGAAGCATCTTTTAAAGACACAGCGTCATATGAGAGTACCCACACCAAATGCGATTAATCGCAAAACTTTTTCATATAAAAATCGAGTCGCACATGTCATGACGCACTGTCGCACTTTGGTTTGGGCAAGCCTTAAATTCGTATGGAATTGTAAATAGTGTAAGCGCAACATTTTCGAATTTGCTTTCCCATCTACATGTGAACCTTGGAACTAAAAACATATTTGAATAGCAGTTCATTCCACATTTAATTCAGAATTGAAACAAATTCCAGCACTTTTAAAGCATCAATTTTTAACAGATGCTTTCTCACTTTCTCTTATGCATACAAGACCCACACAAGCAGCCATTTTCAAATTTTCTACTCTTTCCCAATAAGTTCCGATATATCCCAACCCTGTTTCATTAACCACAGCATTTCAAAGCAGTGGAAGCAAAATACTATTTCCAATCGTTCTCGCAGTTTACTGAGTGAATTGAAAGCATACAGTGGTCGTTGACAATTCGTCGTTCATTCGGAATCGACTTTTATATTTTTTTTCGTCGCGGATCAAAGGAATTTTCCTCAACATAATTGCCAACAAAGATAACAAAATAATTTTTTATTGAGATACCAAAAATTATTGTTCACACAAATCCATTAGAAAATCTTATCCATCTGAGTGAAAAAGAAATAACATAGGGGTGCGAAGTGCGATGGAACACGACAACGATCAATGAGTAAATGAGTGCATTTTCCGTCTATTTTCTTTATCCTTCATCGTCGTGGGGCAAAACCCGGGTTTTTCTCCTATTTATCTCTGTCCTATACCCAATCTACCCTCCCATCATGGACTAGGAGCAAATATACAACAAAAAATCTCTTCGTGAGCTCAGCAATTAACTTAGCCCCAAAATAAAACGAAAATATTAGCAACACAAAGTGAAAATTTTCAGTGAGTCGATTTGAGTTTGAAAATATTTAAGAAAATCTAACAAATTGTGCGTTTTTTTTTCTCTCGAGTGAATAATCGTCGTTGGAGCTTGAATAAATAATAAAAAAAAAAATTGAAATACCAAAAAATCTGATTCTGGTTTTCTTTTTCCTGCACTAACCGTCTCGTAGTCTTGTGTGTTTTTAATTCCTCTTTCTGCACATCACACTCAGATCTTTGTGTTTTTTTCTTCAATTATTTTCTTCGTTTTATCTTGAATAATAAATGAAACGCGAGAACGAGAAACAAGAATACAAAATAAAGAGCAAGTAACAAAAAAAAATATATAATAAAATAAAAAGAATCACCTGCGCCATATTATCCTCGACTTCGTTCCTTTTCCTGTTCACTCAGTTCGTTGGTAACGTGTGTGCTGTGTGGATTTTTTGGAACGACAACTACGACGACGACGTCGACGTAGACTTGGAGCTCGACCGACGTTCGCCAACAACAACGACGACGAGGAAGAAGGATTTTCCTCCCAGTTCGTCGTTTTTTTTTCCTCTGTGATTATTTTTAATTCTCTCTTCACCATATTCTGGGATTTTGCAGCAAAGGCACAGCAGCGGAGGACGTGCATTCAAAATGAGTTGGGGTACTGAACTTTGGGTAAGTGGAGAACTATAAGTTTTTTTTGTTGTTGTTTAAACACTTTCCAGTGCACGGTTGGATGCACACACAAGCTAAAAAGCTACGTAGTCGATGTCGTTGTTAAAGTCGATAGTCGAAGCCTCATCCGAGTTCTAGAGATCGAGAAATAAAATTTCACTCCGATTTCGAAATACTTGAGTGCGGCTACTGCTGCGACACACCTGCGATTGACTCATTTGTTTGCCTTGTCTATTTGAGCATCGTTATGGGTATGGGTATCATGGGGATGCAGAGGACAGATAATATTGGGAGCATTTTGAATATTTTTATTTTGATCAAAGCATATGGAATTTTGCAATAAATCCTGGCAGACAATTCTGTAACCACCCGATCGAAGTTTTCAATAAATTCCAAAGAAATAGGTACCTATGTATGTATATGTTCTCGTTTTATCGAGATATTCGAACTAGGTATATAAGATGATGACTCATGTCATGGGATTGTGTTGTTGCTATAGGTACTTTTACCACTTGTTCCGAACTTTAGGTGGATTGATCGAGCGACAGGTGACTTCAGTTATTCTTTTTCTTTATTAACTCAAAACTGAATGAGAACAAAAAGTAGGAAATAGGAACTAGTGGGTGACAGTATGTATATACAATAGCAAAGACTGCTCTGAGATCTTTGAGTGGTCAGTTATATCAGGAACCCAAACAGAATTCTTTATTAAACTGTCAAAACTGAACAAGACAAATTTTGAACTCGTTTTTCGGCTTCTATCAAGAAAAATCTCAGGAAACCTGCACTGGCTAATATACTTAACGGAGACGAAAACACTTTTTTAGGAAAAATTCAAACCATTTAACAGACAAACAGATAACCTAAAGTAAAAAGTTCATAGTAATAAATGTTACACTTGCCGAGTTATTCAGAAACAAATAGGTACACGACAATTGACTAAGTGCACAAAATCACGAAAGACATTGAGGAAGCTCTTGAAGAAAAGAACATTTGTTTGGTGGCCTTTTTGGATGTGTCACAAGCTTTTGATAAAGTAGGTATGTCATGAAAGTCTCATATTTATACGATTATCTTAAATCGTAATCGCAATTTAACGAAAACGAGGGGTTTTGAACGATTATCGTACTTCGTGATACGGGTCCATAGATCTTAGAATCCCGACCGTTCGTGAAGGGATACAAAATTTCACACAAATAGAAAAATCGCTGAAATTCCCGACGAGGCAAATTTAGTGCGCCGCTTGCGAAGATCTAAATCTTCCGACTTGGTGCATTAAACGGAAACAGCTTTAAGATCGTGGAATGAGCAGGACCCTAATCAAAAACATACCTAAAACATATAACTTAACTTGGTAAAATATAAATTGCTAGATAAGTTATTCAGAACTTAGTTGCAATCGAAAATTGAAGATGCTGTTAGTGCAGTAAAAATTGCACACTTTTACGAGCATGCGTATTACGGTCCTCAAAGAGTTTTCGAACACTGACCTAATGGCTTACAGCTCCGTGAAGCCAGAACCGCGAACTCAATAATTTTGATTGGAAACGGTTTTAATCGTCCAACAAAACTTTGCGGCGCTCAGTTAAAAAATTATTCAACATTCTTTTTTTTTTTATAGGAAGTCTTAAAAACTGGAAAACTTATCAAAATGAAACAAACGGCATTCGTATGTCCACCTCGAGTTCTTGGCACCCACCAAAAATGATCGTTTAAATAAGATTTTTCATACTTCCTATAAAAAAAAAAGGTTGAATAGTTTTTGAACAAACGAAAATTATAGGTGGACCGATAAATAATCAGGGGTGCATTCCAGTGACGAATCAGCTGCTGATAACTGCTAGGTGTGTCCAGTGCTTAACTAAGTTACTCTGAAATCTTTTTGGATGAAAGTTTGCTTTCCATAACTCCCTTGTTTTGTTACCCGGGGTCTCTACTGAACATTTCCCATGACAAAACTACCGGCCAGTCATCAGATAATGCATTTAATACCAAAATTCCAACATCTAGTCCATGATCCGGTCATTGCAATCTTAAATATTATAGACAAACGATAGCGTCTGGTGTTGATTTTCAAGTTTGAAAATCACAATGTACTCAAAATTACAAAAGAAGCTGTAAGTGATAGTAAATTGAATGGAAGTCATACCCACTTCCTATAATTGAACATTGTGTTTTGTTTCTAATCTTTCCAAATTAACCAAAATGTTTCATTTATCTAGGTATTATAGAAAGTGAAAAACAAACCTAAGTCACAAACAAAATTGACATACCCGAATGAATTAACACGGTGTCAAGATAGCCCGACTCACGACAATTCGACCTGAGTCGAGTTGTCGTGAGTCGGGCTATACTCATCCCAATTAACACTTTCAAGGGTGTTTAAGTATTAAAGCTTTTGCAGAAATCAGTGATACCCTTTTAGTTTGCTTTTCGAAAACTTCTGTATCTCTCATAATGACGATTTGAGCGCACAGATAAAGCGAAAGAATTCTTTCGCTTTATCGGAGTCGGATAGTGTATTAAATTACGGTCTAAATTTGGACTTCGGCAAATAATACCGTACCCGTACACTGCGAGGTAAAAGAATATTGGCACTAAGTTATATACCCAGATAGATTAAATTCAGAGCAGTCTTTGTTTTATTCTATGCCAAATCAGGTGGCTGGTACGGGTACCTATGAATGCACGCTTCGCAAAAAATCGATCTTACTTAATCTCTTACTACGCATCTTTGAATTCCCCCTTTTTTTTTGACTGGATTTAGTTCAGCAGTGAGAAGGTATACCATATGTAACTGGTGCACAATTCTGACCAAGACTCACCACACAAATAAACAATTAACAATCGGGTTGGGATACAAAGTCTCGTCGGGCTAAAACGCTCCACATGTCCTAAGCATACTGGCTGTACTGTAAACTGTAAGGTAACATTTTCATTTAACTTTTCCATTATTTTGAAAACATTTAAAACGAATTACATTTACTTATTAAAGTCAAAGTGTATCTCTTCGTCGTTCAAAGTTGAATTTATGTACATAGCATTTCGACTTTTACATTCATAAACTTTAAAAAAACTGTTTCATATTTATAATATGTAAAGAAAGAAAGAAACTAAATTAAACACAATAAGTAGGTATTGGTTGCGCGCCATTATTAGCACTTAGCAGAAGAGCGTCTTGTTTATATTGATTCGCCCGGTTTACAAAGAAGTCTTATTATCACCAAGCCAAGAGAGAGAAGATTCACATTCATTAGCATATTCTACGACGAGTCTGTACAAACATTCCGGGATATTCGTTCCATCACACACAACGACCGACCTATTGCCACTTTTTGTTTACCAATTTTGTATTCTTCGTTCCGTTTGTGAAGAACGTTGCGAACGTGCGGGAGCATGGTTTCTTTTTTTTTTCTATGAGCAAATAGCTTTGGCGTTCATAGCAAGAAGAACCATCAAATCAAATGAGGTTCTGCTATTAATAATCAATAATTTAGCATTGGGCATAGAGCAATAAAATTTGTGATATGTTCACTTGAGCGTGTGTTTTTTTTTCTCGTTTGATTCAAAGTGAATTAAAATTCCACACTAGCAGTCAGCGAATGGTATAGGTACCCAGTGCCAGTATCAGCCATTGGGATAGTGAGAAAACCTGACCCGACTGGATACACCTCATTCGGCATCGGCGTGCGGGTTGTCGTTGTCCACCACAAAATAGTCGACAGTCGACAACACTCGCTTGGAGTTGGCGTTGAAATAGCAAAAAACCAGTTTATGTCGCAGTTCGCAGATAAGTTTAAGTATAGCTATCGTAGTTTGTACTTTTGTAGGTAGTTATCGCGCTAGAGCCGAGAGCTGTTTGTAGTTGTTGGTATTCTTTGTTTGTCTTTATGGTTCTGTTAAGTTCTGTTCTGAGAGTCAGGTAGAGCCTGACGACGACTATGACTGTGAGTATGACTATGATTACGGCGACAACGACGAATTTGTTTTCTCAAGATTTATCTGAGTTGAGTTGATGCAGCTGTTTGTGAAGAGAAACAAAATAAAGTTTGTTCGCGTAATCACTATGATTGTATTCTCTCTCTAAGGTCATTTATCTGATTACGAATCGTGTTTCTTTGTTAGATCTCAGATTTTAGCCGTGTATAAAATATAATGAAACGAGCGACAAAGGTATTTATTTTAGAAATTCAGTTTCCATTTCTTGAACCAGTTTATTTTTTATTACAAATTGAAAACAAATATTAAAAAAAAAAAAAAAAAAAACTCACCGATAGCATAGATTTTATTCAAGCATTAAATTTGGTTTCATTTACATTTAAAAGAAGCAAACTAAAAGCGTAGTTAAATAAACTTGCGAATTTATTACGAAACAACAGATTTCTCACGATTTCACTTGTTTGTTTAAACAAATCAGCTGATTAGAGTTGTTTATACTCAGCAGTTTTTTTTTTGTTTCTTGTTTGTTCTTCAACCAGTGACTAGTTAGAGTGAGTGACGCGTCATGGATGATGATGATGAAGCTTTCAATTTTTATAACGGTCAATTATTTAAATTTTCAAGTTTGCGTGGCTAAAGTAAAATTTGAGTTTAATCAACATAAATTTGCCAATGTTATTGTTGTTGTTCTTGTTGAATTAAATTGAAAGGTGACACGTAATGTTATTCATCTTGAGAAGAATCATGACACATGATGTTTCAGCTAACGCAATTTTTTGTTACTTGGAAATGTTACTTGAAACTTGTTGGCTTAAAAGGAATGCTTAAACTGGTTAGGTTTTTTTTTCTTTTTTTTGATTGATGAGTTGATAAGGTTTCGTCGTTTGACGAATTTCTATAATTACTTTATTTTTCTTGTAATTCTTATGTGTTTTTCAAAATAAAATTCAATGTTAATTGAAAAGAAAGAATTTGTAAAAGCAGTTTCTGTGGTTTTTTATAGTTCTTCCAAACTACTTTGATTGTTTTTTGTACTGTTTTGACACTTTGATTGCAGATGTGACTTGATTTGGGGAATCAAGCATTTATTGCTTAGAACGAATTTATACCTGTGACTTCCTTGGTATTTAATTTTGTACTTCATGTCTTCAGACCATTTACGTATGTGGCGCTTCTCCCGTTCTCCTACGCGTCATTGTGTACGGTTTTTAAAAAATATATTCAAGAGTTCGAAACTCTTTCCCAATTTTGCAGGTCCCTCTGTTCTGCGGCATGCGATTTTTGGACGACCTACTCTTCTACCAGCTTGTGTGATGTGTACGGGTTCCACAGCATTGCCTGGCCTGCAATGCATTTGTTGTCTTTTCGAAGTGTCTATCCAATCCACTGCCATTTAAGTTCATCACTAGGACACTTGATATTGATATACGGTTGGGCTAAAGATGTTTCGTAAGCAGCTATTGCAGTTCTATTGTGCCAGTGGATGTGACGTTAATAAGCATAAATTCTAAAATAATTTCGCAAGGCCACCAAAATGGAATCCCTGGTTCTATAAAAGTGCTAGCGGCCACATGCAGTAGTAAAAGATGAAATCTGTCAATCAATTTTTCAGACTTTAACTAGAATTGCTGAGAGAAAGGAGGACCACCGATTTCTGAGAAGAAAGAAGACAGAGTCCAAAAAGCAAATGTCCGAGTTTATATATCATTAATATGAAAAATTTTATCGAGAGAGTAATACTACCTCAAGGCTGCCAGAACTAAAGCCTACTTCGAAAGTGTGTTGATGGTAGAAGCTAGTCATTTGATTCTAAGTTTCTGAAAGTTAAACTGTTAAACGTTGAAGATAGGTAATAATCCGCTTTAAGGTTAACAGGTGATAGCACAATTTCTTTTAAAAGTTCTCAAGTTTAAGAACATGTACTATAGGTATAAGCTATTTCAACTTATGCAAAACTAATATTATCTGGATAATCTAGTTGAGATGATCTGTCTTTCCATTTGCACCACATTGCACTCAAGCCTATTCTGTGTGTGTGCCTCTATTATATTTTTATCCCGTTTGAAGGTAGCGCCTTGAGGTGTTCACTCACGCGAATACTTCTTACCTCTCAACGATTCCAGATACGTACATATTTGTTTTTTTTTTATATTCATTCTTCTTATTTGTGACTTAAAGAGAATTCCATTCGAGACACGTGCAAAATTCTTCTCATTAGGCACAACAGCACTCCTTACTTAGAAACACCTTCACAGTTCATTCGATTTGCCAATGTGTTCCCAATGCATTCGCTGTATTTTGCACCACCAAAACAATACAGAGGCTGCCAGAAAAACATTCCGTGGCTGCGACTACTTTTAAATGATGTGGATACAGCATTGGCTGCCTTCTCTGCCCCCTCGCTTGAACCTACGTGCGACGTTTTTTTTTTTTTATTTCAATATTTTCTTCGTTAATATAAAATGCATTCGCCATGCGATGAGTGCGTGCGAGCTTTTTTAATTTATTTTTCCTCTAGAAACAGACAAAAAGAGGAATCACCTAAACAACAACAACAAGACAAGGAGCTGTTCTTACTGCTGTTGCGCTCCCCAGCAAAAATGTTGAGGTTGGTTAAAAGTATAATTGGGGGCGCTGAGGAATTCATTTGGAATCCCCTCATCTATAGAGAAGAATATGTAGGTATGTCTTCGAGGGGAAGAGAATGAAATTTTTCATATTTTATTTATTTGTCGCGACGTCGTCGTCATCGTCGTTTATTTCGGTCTATCAATAGCTTTCGACTGAATCTTTAAATAGGCGCAAATGGCCACAGATAAGACCGATAAAAACCGGAGTTTACTCTTTCTTTTTTTTTTTTTTTTCGTTTGTGTGTCTTGAGTGGCTTGATGTGTTCCTTACATATATGTACATAGTTTGTTAGCACACTCACACTTTCTCCAACATAAAGTTATTGATTTCCCAAAAACGACGCTGTACTATAACAAAATATTGGTGGTGTTAATTTGTTTTGGAGAAAGAAAAATGGAAGAATTATTATGACGACAGAGATGGGTTCGAACAAGTAACTTTGAGGTGTGTTTACAAGAACACAAAAGAAAAAGGCGGAATCAGCTCTTCGTCGATAAATGATAAAGTTCATTCCGATGACAAAGACGATGATGATGGCTCCTTAAAATGTGTTAAGAGGTTTGAAGATTGTTTGGAATTCATTAGAGTTCAGCATGTGTGCAGCAGCATGATGGCACATCATGATGGGTCTGCTTCCGAAAGGAAATATGGTTTTTCTATATATGTATATTCGAGAAAACATATTTTCTAATGGTTGCTCTGTTTTGTAAACAATCATTGTGTAATGATAACGATCGTTGCGATAGTTTACTTTGATGATGTCTATGTGTTTGTGTAGTGTGTTCTTGAGGTTGCCCTTTTTGAGTGCATGAGTGTTGAGTGTTTGATGTGGTATGGCACACAGTGGCTCTAATTGATGTTTTTTATTGCAAAAATCATTACAAGAGTGTTGGAAATTGATGAAATAAGACTTCTCTCATACTGGATAAAAGATTTGCAGATCTGCACTCGCTGTATGCTCTGCGGTGGTGAATGGGATCAATCTAGTGGTCTGCCTTGAAGCGAAGGTTGTTCGGTCTTCTTTGTATTTTGGGAGCAGCAGTTGAGATTCCAAGATTTTTTTAATGATACATTGTCTTTCATTTGCTTCATTTGGCCAATGTAGAGCAAACACTTTTTCTTCCGAGTATGGATATATAAACCCAAACCAAAAAAACAGCGATTTATTTAGGTAATTCTCCGCCAGGTTTTCTAAAGTTGTACCCTCCAAAAAAGTATTTTTGCAAGCGCTTTTGTCTAAATGAGCCACTGTGTAACAGCGAGAAGTAGTTTTGAGTCGCTCTGTCTCATAGAAATTTTATTCAATTTTCAATAGAGAAACAAAGAAAAACTAACTTTAAGAAAACAAACAAAAAAACCCGAAACCAACTTCAATTTGTCCGCATTAATCCTCGGTGCAGAATGCAGATGCAATTTCAGAAATATTCCCCATTAAGATCCTTACTTTCAATTTGGTGCAAGTTCAATACACTATAGGAGAACTCGATTCTCTTCTTTATAATCACATCCGATATGAGGGTGTGTTCAAAAAAGTACAAAACAAAGCAACGAACACAAAAAAAAAAAAGAAAAATATTCTCCCGTCTAGACAATAACTCACTCAGATAAATTCAGGATAAAACCATTTTCAATTCTCGGCAATCGATATCGGCAGGTAAATCCAGTAGACTCTCCTTCAGCTGCAAAACCAATATAAGTGACTACTCCAAGCCAGCAACAAAGAATACAACAAAAAAACATAGGGGTTGTCAGGAAAAGACTTCCTGCAACAACAACAGCAACATCAAAATAAAATTTTCAAACATTCACATTGTTGAGCCGAGATATATATTTCGATTTGTTTACCAGCACTTTTTTTTATCATTTTTGTTTGTATTTCTTTGCTATTTTCAAGAGGAAACAACATTTTGATTGAAAAATGCGTTCAGGAGACAACCAAAGATTGCTTTAGGCATTGAATAAATATCGGCACCCTCTTGGATAAATCTTATTCTTCTCCTTCTTCTTATTGATTGCATCATTTGCTGCCGCCACCATCCTTATGTGTTGTCCTTTTTCTACCCTTAAAGTTCAAAGCCATGTACATTTTTAAGAGAACACCCCATTAGGTTAGCTGACGTAAGCATGTCTTCTCCCCCATTGTGGACAACACCCCATATCACGATGATCTAATCTTGATGAGGGAGCCATAACATCAAGTGAGAGTGAGTGTAATAATCACCCTAGCTGTGTTTTTTTGTTGTTGTTGCTCGAAAGAAATCATTTCCTCGATTAAGGATGTTCGTCGAATTGGCAAAGAAAGTATGTGTTCATTGTACGTGTGTTAATTCGAAGTGCATTTCTTTTTCGATTTTCGGGGAAATCGCGTCAGACCGGATGAAAAAAATTCCACTTGAAGGAAACTCCCAGGAAGCTGTCTTCGTCGAATAAAAACACCAATGGAGATAGTAATTTTATTACTCACAAAGTGCCTCATATAGATGTATGCTGCATAATTTGTAAAGAGCTTTGCCGGAACATTTTTTTCCCCCAAAGGGATAAAATAGAAACCTGCAGTGTATGCAGAACTTTGCAAATGGATTTTGAATTGAGTTAGGAACCATTTTAGATGTAAGGAGAAAGGCTTAATTAGCTATGTAGAGTATTTAAAATTCGATTTGATTCAAGCAGACTTACCCTATGAGGACTAGTTAAGTTAATTTAATTTTTGTTTGTGTTGGTGAAGAGCATCTTTATTGATTTTACTGCAAAGGTAAAAAAGTCAAGACAAAACTAATCGCAATGAAGGAAAGAATCTAAAGAAATCGTTACAAAACTATTTACAATATTTATAAGTCTAGAGCCGAAAGCAAATTTTGGAAGTAGAGTGATAATCAAAATCTGAGTATGCATTTTATAAGTAGCTCTTGATTTCAAATTTAAAAGTCTGGTAGGTTTTTTTTGGGGCATTCTATGGTTTCTGGGGGTTTGAAAAATTTAATATTCCCATTTAATCTTAGAATGAATATTATTATTATTATTATTATAAATTTATTAAACAAGTAATAAATTTCAAGCTAATTCAAAATTA